>OX596018.1:55715887-56934973 GCA_951394055.1 Villa cingulata
TATTAATATCTTATATTACATTTAAATATACATATAAATATGAATTAATACGAAACACGGAAATTACATATTTATTATATAAAAGAAAATATGAATTATTAAAAAAATAAATTTTCTATTTTTAGTATTTAAAATTTATTTTTGTTCAAATTTTATTTTTATTCCTAAAAAAAGAAGTAACATTTTTTTTTACCATTATTTATTTTTATCAATTTCCTAAATATAAATACACATAATAATATATGTAAGTACATGTGATTTTTTTACATTTATTTATTTCATAAGATATTTTTTTTTCTCTGTGCATTAATTACACGTGAAATAAAACAGTTGCCTATATCCTATATCCACATCATAGGTATAGTATATTATGAGAAAATTCTTTCGTTTTCTAAAAATGTAATGTACGTTAACGTTACTATAATTATAATGTCATCAGTTATAATGTATGTACATAATATATCTATTATATTATATCTGTATATGTTGTATGTATATTTTTACCTTTAAATTTTATTTCATTTTATATATACAATTGTATTTACTTCCAAGTGTGTATACATATATATACACGTATCTGTTATATGTAAATGTATGTGTATACTTATATCACATAATCAACACACAATACATATATTAAATAATAATATAAAGTCACGAGGAATAAAACGAGACATGAATGTCAATAATAATTATTATTATTTTTTCATATAATATTGAAATTGAATACAATTATATAGAATTGTGTAGCATTGTAAAAATAATAACAGGAATCCAGGTATATTCAGTGGAGAGTAGAACAATATATCTATGTACATATTTTTGTATACATACTTAAAAGCGTGTATATAATTTTATGTAAAAATAATTTCTTTAATATTTATTCGATATTATTATATTCGATATTCATAAATATTTAGTTCAAATTTTATCAATGAAAACTTAAAAGAAAATCATTTATTTATTTATTTTTTTCTTTTGAATCATTTATGTTTTTGATAGGAAGAATAAAATTTTTTTTTCACCAAGATTTATTTTTAGAAGAAAAATTTCGAACAGAACTAAAAATATATTCATTTTAAAAATGTAACATTTTACTTTTATATGTAGTTGGAAAATGTATGTTGTTATATTGGTTGGTATACCAATATACGAGTATAATGTTGGTTGAAAATACCTATATACACAGAGATTATAAAAATTCTTGTGTATTCTTCATATGATAAATATAAATAAAAAATATGTTAAAATAACGTGCTATGAAAAGTATGTATATGGATACTATAACACGAGGCTTATCATATGCATATGTTCATTAAATTTTATATTCAATGTAATATATGTATGTAAGTATATAATATCTTTACATGTGTACACATAAATGTATTTGTATAGTTAGTTAACTTTTCATATTATATTGTATTTTGTTTCATGTATAGTTACATTTTTTTCTTTGAAATTTTCTTTTTAAACGTCCGTAACAAATTTACGAAATAATTAATACTAACATATATTTTTCCTCTATTCTTGAAAAGGAAATTCAAGGTTCATAAACGTATATTTTGAATGTATATGCATGTGTAAGTGAATATATATGTAGTTTTATAAGTTATAGTTTTATTTTGGGTGGAATAATCGATCAAATTATAAAATTTAATCCAATTGAGAAAAGGTTATTTTTTTTTTAAAAACGTTTAAATAGTTTAACATTATTTAACTTTAATTTAAACATTAATATGTTTTAATCATATATTTCTTCTTCTTTTTCCATAACACTACAGCTCTAAGTGAACCAGAGCTTTCACAGGAGTGTTTTCATGCGGCTATCATGTGTACACCTATATAGTTTAACGTGGATTGCGATGAGCGAACCACTGAGTTACTGGTAGAGAAGAATAAACTCTTTCTTTAGATGTTTGAAATATTCATATCTAGAGTTTAGAAATATTTTTACTTTTAATAACTTTCTATTCAATCCCAAAGAAAAATGTTTATTCGTACGTACATTCGTACATTACTCACACTTACCACCATTTTAGAATTATTGCTTTATGTTAGTCAATTTTTAAATTAGTTTAAGTTAGTTACAAGTTACAACAGAATAATTTGATATTATGGATTGAAATTGCTTCTCCATTTGAATATGTTTTTAACATATATGTTATATGTATGTAGTATGTATTATATAATTAATTCTAACTAATAAAAAAAACTATTACACAAACAAAATACTTAAATACGACGAATATAATGCATAACTATAACCCTATAACTAAAAATTTAAAAATTGAAATTGAAAATAATTTAATCAAAATGTGTACTTTATTTAAAAACATTGGTAAAATAAGTATAATACACTCTTACACATTCTTAAACTATAAATTACTTAAAAATAAGAAAGAAATTTATTTTGCAATTCAGAATGTTTTTGACATAATATTTGTAAGAAATGTATCAAAACAAATAATTGTATTAAACAAATATATATATAGAAAGAATATTTTAAAAAATGCATTTTTGTTTATTTATGCATTATGTTTTTGATAGTGTGCTAAAACATTGCCAAAAAAAAACAAATATTTTGTTAGTATATGAAAAATTTAAATGCCAAATACATATAAATACGAGTAAATACATAAGTATATATGCATACACATGAAAGTCATAATAATAATAATTATAAGAAGAAAATATAATATGCACATTTAGCAAAATTTAATTTACTTTTATATTATTCATTTTTAGACACAAACACAATACACACATATACACTCACAACACATATAATATATACAAAAGAAAAAAAATTATATCTTCAGATATATACATATATGTACATATAAGTATATTATCCCACATTCACATGTTGCAAACATTTAAAAATCATCCTGAACTTTTGTGCAGAACAGGTGATTGCATGTGGTGAAAAATAAATTAAAGAATAATGATCAGTCTATAAAACGTGATAGGATACACGTGTGTTCTTTCTGGTATGATGATTTTTTTCTAATTAACATACTTACATATATACATAATAGCAATTTTTTGTTATCCATATTCTATATCTTATTAGAATGATTTAGAATTTAGAATTTTTAATTGGTATTAATTGATTTTAGCAATTTTAATTATTTACCATTTTTACCTTTATGTTTAATTTATTTTTTAAATTTCATATACCTACTACTGTAGATACATAATTAAATAATGAATGAATCTTTTTGCAGTTTATCCAAATATCTATACTATTTTTATCAGTAATACGATAAAAATAATAAGAATAAAATCCGAATGATAATAATGTATAAGAAAAATTATCCCAAATTAATTATTTACATCATTACATTATATATATAGTAAATAGTACTTATGTATGTGGTTTCTAATTCATTTTACTACATGATCACATTTTACTTAATAATTGAATGTACTCTATGCTCTTATGTATAGTATTTTAATTGTATTGATATCTCTTTAATATAAGGATAAAAAATTCTTATGAAATTTGATCATAAAAATGAATTATAAGATATGAATCTGTAGGCGCAATTGATAGAAAAAAACAAATGCAAAAATTATTATTATTAGAACAGATTAAAGAATTGCTTTTTTTTTATTAAGAAAATTTTTAAATGTTTATTTAGGTGGGAGCATAAACCTGAGGAGTTAGACAAACGCTGTCCATTGTACTCGACTCCCTCGCCTAGTCAAACTTTCTTCGTCGCTTTAAGGTAACGAAGTAGTTCTACTCAACTTTCAGGCCCGATTTGCTCCGGTCTGATGACATCAGTACCGAAAATGCGCATCATAATGAAGGAGAAGGCTTGACGCCTGACAATCACTCAAGAAGTGTTCCGTGGTTCATATTTTTAAATACATGTAACATTTCTTTTTGATATTTTTTTTTTTTGTTTTTTGGTAGTTGGTTATTATTTTTTTTTATTAAATATGAAACGCATGTGAAAGATTTAGACAATGTACCTGTACATATAATACTTTATATGGCAATATTATGTAAGTACATGTGCCGATAACTGTAACATTTTATTTGTAACATGTGTTTTTATTTTTGCTGGTACAAATTTTCGTACCAAAAATATCGATACAAAATAAAAATATCTACAAAAAGCTCTAAAAATAAATGATAAACAAGAAGTTTACAGGTGTATTAAATGAAACAAGAAAATGTGCATGTGCCTGCTTCGAATTATTAGGAATTGCTATTTGTTCAAGTTGATAGGCTCTCAGCTTTCTGTTTCAATATTATCATATTATTATTATGTAAAACTTTCGCATGATATGTAACATTTTTTTTTCTAAAAAAAATTCCTTGTGATATGTTTTTGTCAGAATTAAAAAGAAAAATAGGTTTTTGTTTTACTGAAATTGATAGAAGATAAAAACAAAAATAAGTACAAAATATTATGCAAATAAAATTACATCTATTTATAAATTTTCTTTTGTCTGTTATTAGGAATTATACTATCTACAACCTACATGTTATAAAAATAAATAAATATTTTTAAATAATCCCTTCTCTAAATTATATTTTATAACAAAAATGTTTTTGATACTATATTAGACAATATTTTCTGTAAAATTGCATCATTTTGTGATTACCATCGGTAGCTGTAAGAACATGCTAGGAATTTGTTCAGTTATAGATATACATGAGCATGTATTTTTTGAAAAAGTGATTAAAAAAGTTATTGCGTATTCGCAATATGCACTATACTACATTAATATAATTGATTAATTCAATTGGTATTGAAACGGTTAGTTTAGATTTTTTTTTTTTTTAAAAAAAAGAAGATATTTAAAAAATATAATTTCATATACTATCCACCTATCACCATCAATTATTATCTGTCAAGTGTATGGTATATTATTATAATTAAAAATTAAAAAAAAAAAAAACAATAAATTATAGATAATTTTATGAAAAGTTACTAATTATATTTAAATTATTTTTATTGAAAAGAGTTTCTAAACACAATAAGAAATCAATGGCGAAAAAAATTACAAATATAAAATTAATTAATACTGATAAAAACTTTTTCCTATTACAAACGTTATGTTTTAAAATGAAAACAAATGTATAATTTGAAAAAAAAAATTACTACAAAAAAAATAACAAATACATAATAATTTAATAAAAATCGTATATAGTTCAAAATTAAAATTAAATTTTAATAAAAATTAATTAAAAATAAATTCAAATAAAAAAAAAGTAAAAAGAAGTCAGAGAAATTTCTCTGAATAAATCAACTGTTAAATTTGATTTAAGAAAAAAAATAACATTTTTTAAGTATGGAGTGGCTTTTAACGAACCCTCAGATACATAGTACCTTCTCGTCCATAGGTACTTTACAAGATGACAACTATATAGTTAATCCTAATGCTCTTGGTAAATAACTATACCTAAATAAATAATGAACATTTTTTTTTTTTTTAATTTTAAATATTGAAAACTTTATATTTAATTTGTTTATTATTTTTTGTTTTATTTTTGTTTTCGGTTTTAATTCGAAACAGAAATTTTAAAAGAAATCAATTGCAAATTATCATGTGAAGATCAGACTTTAAGAACATACCGTCGTGCTGTTGGATTTGGACAAAAAGTCAAACTTGATTTAGTTCCATTACTGATACATACAAAAGATTCACAAATTGTTGATACAACAATTAGTATACTTGTCAATTTAACGATACCCGTCGAATGTTTATTTTCTGTTGATGTTATGTATCGTACTGAAATGGGACGTCATACAATTTTCGAAATAAATAATTTATTGTTAACAAGTAAGGAAGCATTCACAGATTCAAAATGTACAAAAGCTATTGTGGATCGTATAAAAAGTATTTTAGAGAGCGATACAAAATTATCTCCAGCACAATGTAGTAGTATTAATAATTGTTTATTATTGCTACGAAATATATTACATATACCAGAACATAATTCTGGTATGGTATTGCAAGGACATCATAATGGTAGTAATAGTTCGATGTCAATGCAAAATACAATTATATGGAATTTATTTATACAAAGTATTGATAAATTATTAATATATCTGATGACATGTCAGCAAAAATCAAATTGGGGTGTTACAATTGTGCAATTAATCGCTTTGATGTATAAAGATCAACATGTTAGTACATTACAAAAATTACTTAGTGTTTGGTTCGAAGCATCATTATCAGAAAGTTCTGAAGACAACGAAAGTAACACTTCACCTCCAAAACAAGGAAGCGGAGATTCTAGTCCAATGTTAACATCCGATCCAACATCCGATTCATCCGATAATGGTAAAAATAATTAAAAATTTTACTATTATTCAAACCTCAATTTATGCTACTTAATACACGAATACATATAAAAATTTTTTTTAGGAGGTAGTTGCAAACAAGAGTGTGCTGAGGATCGTCGACAAGCAAATCTGAATAAGGAAACCGAAAAAACATTACAACAAGTCAGCCGTAAAGGACAAGAGTATCAAAATGCAATGTTAAGGGCATCACCTAAACAGCAACTTATTAACCAACAAAATCAATCAATGGGACCTCCAAAACATCCTATTCCAAGTTATCCAAATTCTATGGGTGATTCTAATGGAAAAAGCTCAAATACAAAATGTGAAGCGAAACAGCAGCAACAGCAGGTTTGTGACTTTTTACCCTTTATAGTATGAATTTGAATTGAAAATAAAAAATGCTTTTTTGTTAAGGTTCAGAATAATTTACCATTATCGTCATCGTATACACAAGGATCAAAATCATCAAATTTTTCTAATGTTAGTCAAATGAATCCCAATAAATCTTATCCACAAAAAAGAGAATGTCCTTCATCACAATCAGAATTATCAGATTGCGGTTATGGTACACAAGTTGAAAATCAAGAATCGATATCAACATCTAGTAATGAAGATGATGGTCCACAAAAGAAACCGATTCATCAGAAGCCTCCCTGTAATCAAAAGCAACGAAATAAAACAAGAACCGTAGTAACAACGCAAGATAAAAAAGAATGGAGGCGTAAAAAATTGGTAAAAAGGAGTAAAAGCAATTTGTAAGTAAAAAAAAAAAACAAAATATATATTAAAGTTAAATATTTATTTTAAAATCACTTTTTTATTTCAATTTATTTAGAATAAATATGAAAGGTCTAGTACAGCATATTCCAACTGATGATGATATTTCTAGCATTTTGAAAGAATTTACTGTTGATTTTCTTTTAAAAGGATACGGTCATTTAGTACATGAATTACACGCGCAATTATTATCAGATTCAGTAAGTTTTAAAATTCATTTATTTATAATTAATTTTTCAGTATTTTACTTTTTTTTTGTTAATTATTTTTATAGAAAATTCAAATGGATACCTCACATTTCTTCTGGTTAGTTACGTATTTTCTAAAATTTGCAGCACAATTGGAATTAGATTTAGAACATATAAGTTCTGTTTTATCATTCGATGTTGTTAGTTTTTTAACATATGAAGGTGTTATATTATGTGAACAATTAGAATTAACTTCACGTCAAGAAGGTAGTGATTTAAAACCATATTTAAGAAGAATGCATTTAGTTGTGACAGCTATACGAGAATTTCTTCAAGCTTTAGAAACATATAAAAAAATCACACATTTAAGCAAGGTATAACAAATACATACAGATTATATCTTCATCTTCAATTAGCGTATATGTTTATGTATTTAAAAAACAAAAAAAAAAAAAAATGTTTTATTATTATAGGAAGATAAACAACATTTACGTTTACTTCAAATCCAAATATGCTCTACGGAAGATTTTCGATGTCTTTTCGTACTATTAATTAGAACATATAATCCAGCCTTACATAGCAAACAGTACCTTCAGGATTTAATCGTTACTAATCATATATTTTTATTGTTGTTAGACGGCGTGTCAAAATCTGATAGTGGTGTTAGTGTTAAAATGATGGATCATATAGCACAGTAAGATATTTTCGATTGAATTTTTTTTTTTCCAATATTTTCATATTTATTTAATTAATTTTCATTTTGATTTCATTTTTATTAAGATTTGCCACCGTTGAAATAATGCATAATTATGGTCTTTTACTAGAAGATTTTTATGAAAATGGTGAATTTGTTAATGATTGTATATTTACGATGATGCATCATATTGGTGGTGATTTAGGACAAGTTTCAACACTTTTTCAACCAACAATTTTAAAAACATATTCAAGAATATGGGAAGCTGAATTTGAAATTTGTGATGTATGCACACATATTACATGCATATAATTTATAATTTAAAATAAAATTTCATATATTCAAAAATTATATTTTCATTTAAAGGATTGGTCAGATTTAATTGAATATGTTATTCATAAATTTATGAATACACCACAAAAAAGTCAATTGGCTCTACCAAGTCCATCTTCACTTACAGAAATTACAAAAGAACATAATATGGAACATGCAATTTGGTAATTATTAAAAAAAAAAAAAAAAATTTAAAATACATTTAACGAAGTAAAAAATTACAGAAAAATAAATAAAATTATTTATTCTTTATTTATAATGATTTGCAGTACATGGAATCAAGAAGAAATGGATACACTCTATTGGTATTATGTTCAAAGTAAAACATCAAAAGATATTGTAGGAAAAATTGTGAAATTATTCAGTGAAAATGGTAATAAACAAAAATCACGAATATCTATAATTCAACAATTATTACAGCAGGTATATATGGAATATATGCATATTTCTTATTGTTACATTTATGGGTATCATATCATATTTTAATTTTTATCAATTAATATGTTATAGTTATGCGTTATTTTTATAAACATAATACCAAAACAAACAAAAAAATGAAAATCAAAAAAAAATATATTCTTGTAAGATTTATTTTTTTTCTTAAAAAGCAATTTTAATTTAAATTGTAAAATTTATCAAAATGTAGTAAAATTAAGGAATTGAAGTTTAGAGTGAGTTCTTTCTTCTTCTTACACTCGTGTTAGGAATTTAAATTAAGCAAAAATTTATACAAATTGAAATCTGTGAATATGATAATATCGTTTTATAAGCTATTTGCTTATTGCAGTTTTCAATTAAAATTTAAAAAGGTTATACCAAGTATCAAATTCTTAAAAAGTATTAAATTTGCATGTAAATATTTCATTTTCAATTTATGTGTTTGTAGTTTATATGTAATGTATATATTTTAATAATTAATTTTACTTGTTTATTGTTTGCCAACTGGATATTTTTTTAAAATTATTTTCAACAAAAAAAAATAACATCTGAATATTTTTCTTTTTGTATACGTACAAAACAATACATCTTGTATAATTTATATAATTAAATTATTCGTTTATTTCTTTTCATCAGTTTTACATGGTTTTACCTTAATATGTTTCAGGCATCTCGTAAATTTTCGTGCGTGTATTGTACGGTAATATCAATCGTATGAAAATATATACAAAATTGGCTTATATATTGTTCAGATTCAGACTCGATCCGTATCTATCGTTACATTTAGTATCGTATCGTATTTCTACAATAATCACTATAATACGCAATTTTTTTTACTATTGACATGTGATGATGATCTATCTACATATGACTATATATAATGATTGACTATATGAATCTACATGCAAGAAAAAAATTATGTGATGGCTCTGATGATCCTGACGTATCTGTTACTGATAATAGAAAATATAATGTCATTTGCTGTGCATTGGTGTATAGAAAGAAATACGAAAAATAAAGAATAATTAAAAAACAAAAAATTGTAAAAAAATAATTTTACGAATACCAGCCATAAATTCGGGCTTTTTTAAATTAATTTCTTTATTCGTGAAATGTAAGACATTTCACATACAATACATTACATACAACCAATACTACTGTATGTCGATCCTTGATATATACATATACAATTTAACGGTGAAACCTAATAATTAATTTAATTTAAAACTACATAAGTATGTAACTACTGTTTTAAAGATAAATTATATAAGTCTGAATTAGTTTTTGTTTTACATCAATTGAATCCTTTTTGATTTTTATAAGTTTGTATAACAACTGTATTTTAAATTTAAAAATTTCTTATATGTTTTTTTTTTTTGCTAGCTGAACAGTGAATACATATTTTTCTAAGCTTATTTAATTTTAGAAAGAACATTTTTATTTTTCGAATACATATAGTTACTACATATTTTGAAAATTTTAAACATAAATTATTAGAATTTTTTTCACAGTATCATATACATATATTATTGTTTATTAATAAAATGAAAATTTAATGTGATTAAATAATAATTGATAAAATAATTAATATGTAATTTATGAATATGTATACACAAGAATTTGTAGAAAAAAAAATATATTTTTTCTTATCTAAAAATGTACAATAAATGTTTTGATAAATATAATTCCAGGACATAATAACATTAATCGAATACGATGATCTAATGAAATTTGAAGATGCTGAATATCAAAGAAATAATACAAAAATGTCTACCATATCGACAAGTACAGGAGAATCAGGAATAGAAATAAAAGATAATGTAATTTGCAAATCATCTGATGATATACAGGTAATTAAATAAATTTGAAAAAAAAAAAAAATAAAAAAATAAAAACAGTAAGGATATTTAATATAAAATATCATAAATAATACGGATAAATAATTATATAAAATATTTTTTTTTTTATATATAATTTATAAGGTCCTTAAAGATCGTCTGCTTAAAGAACATAAAGGCAAAATGTTAATTTGGCTTCAAAAAGTTCTTATTGAATGTTGTTTTGTTAAATTGAATATTTCAGCTGAAAAGAGACATTGTAAAGATATAATAACTGATGATAAAATACAAATAATGGAACCAGTACCACATCATTGCATTCGTAACTATACACGACAAAATCAATAGATAATTAAATTTTTATATTTAAATATTTATTCATTTATTTCATTTACTTTATTTACCTAATTTCATTTATTTTACTTTTATTTTTTTTTTTTTTTATTTACTTTTTATAAAATAACATAAATATAGTTAAAAAGAAATCTATACCAATAATACCATGGAATTCAGATCAATCATCTGTTATGTTATATCAGCCGTTCGTTTTATTATTACATAAATTAGGATTTCATTTATCTGCTGATTCTGGAAAAGTATATATACGTATTCCAGATTTTTGGACAGCTGATATTTTATATAATATTGCAACGAAATTAGGACCAATCAATAAATGTAAGTTAGGTGGGGCGGCGTTTTGATTAAATTTATTCTTTAGTGTTGAACGTTTTTTTTTTCTTTGTGGTTTCTTTCTTTTTTTCTTTTCCGTTTTTTATAGCATTCATTAAATTCGATATTAATTTACTGGATAGTAATGCAAATGATAAAATTGAATCAACAAATATTATCGAAGAAAATGCTAATGAAAATTTTGCAATACCAAATATAAAATATTCAAATTCAATAATAAGGTATGTTATGTACAATTTTTCTGTTTTTGCTTTTTTTAAATCATATACACGTTACATAAAAAAAAAAAAAAAAATTCGTAATTAATTTATTATTGTTGACTTAAAATTTTTGCAATATTTTTATAAATGATCAAAGCTTTTGATAGTTAAATACTTTTTAATTTCATAAAATTTTTCGTAAATTTAATTTTTGTAATTTTTATAATAGGTACTCGTATATGTAATTATCGATTATTACTTTACATTTGTTTTTTAATTTTTTTGAAATTTTCTTTTACATTCACTATTTAACTTCACTTTTATATATCTGAATCTATAACTATCAAATCATTTAAGTAATTATTTTAACTGACACTATTGTGTGACAAATATGCATAATGATATTGTGTATATTCGTATGCACATTGTACGAGTATATACGTATACATATTACTTATGTAAACAAAAAATTATCAATTTTAGTATAACTTCGTAGAAATTTGTATACACAAATAAATTACACGTGTATTAAAAATATATTAGAGTAATTGCTTAAAAAAAAAAATTGTTTATATTTTATGAAATATAAAATATAAAATGAATTTAAAACAAAAAATAATCAAATAATCTGACACGCAATCATATTTTTTTTTTTATTTTTATTTTGTTTGTTAATCTAATTACAGATTTACACCAGATCCATCACCGACACCATTGGTACCAAATTGGTTGCAACTTGTAATAAAGAGTAAATGTTCAGTCGATAGGTATGTACAAGTATATCAATGTATATGCATATGTATACATAGAAATATTTATATCTGATTCTGAATAAATTATAATATTTTATATATACTGTACACAAATCGAATTTATACTGCACCTTTTTTCTATTTAAAAAAATTTTTTTATCGTAATATAAATGTGTTTTAAAATAGCACATATACGTACTCGTATTTTATTTATTAATTAAAATTAGTTTTGTTACATTATACGTATATATATAGAAATGGGTTTGCATACTTTTGCATACACTTGCATATAGGAATATCTATCAGTTTTATACATTTAAAGGATTTTGAAGTATGCATTGTTTGTAGATATATATATTTGCATATTCCTAAATATAATGTATGATAAATGTATATAAAGATAAAACACCATAAAATCAGTAACGAACAGTTCGGTTCGATCAATTCAGTCAGTATGTCGTTAGTCAGTTAATTGTTACTGTTGAATTATTGCTGTCAAATTCTATAGTTGAAAAATTACAATTTTTTCTTAGACAATTAAATATGTATCTGTTCACATCTATATTCGTATTTTATAGATATAGGTATGTAATTTGAAAAAATTTAAAAAGTTGTCAAAATAAAATATCACACAACTTCTGAACTTAACTATAGCTACTGCATATGAATATATCATATAACATGTAACATGTAAAATAGGTAGAAATGCATATAGGTATTATAATATGTATGAATCGTGATCATTATAATTATGTACTTTTGATATACATATATGTTCATATCTATGTGTTATTTCTCTATTAACTACGGAAAACAACAACATAAAGTACACACATATATAATACATAATACGTATGAGTACCTACTTTACGTACACATTACATATGTAACTTTTACTATATGAGAATAATTTTTAAGTTGTAATACTTTGTCGATTAATTAATTAATTAAAAATATTTTTTTAGCATGCAATATTCAAAATGATGAAACGATAAGAACAAAAAGTACATAGATACATATACCTAACCTACATAATATATATAGTAAATGAAATTAATTGATTTAAATTACCTGCATTTAAAAACAATTTAAATAAATTTTTAACTTAATGTTCACCTATAGTATATTATTGTATATCATTTATCTGCTAAATTATAATCAAATTTTCATATTACATAAATATACCCATACTTATACCTACCTACCTTAACTTTCTTTATGAATAATAATTATGAATGGTTAAAGTTCTAATATACAATATAAATTATGTTTTGATAAAAAAAATTCTTGTCTTTTATAATTCACAGAATAAAATTATCAAAAAATGCAGCTAATTTTCAATAGTACTCATAAATTTTTCTTATCAAAATTATACATACAAACATATTAAATGTAACAAATCGAATTATACAACACTATAAGTGTGTGTATTAAGTGAAGCAGAATAATAATTTGAAAAAAAAATTTTTTTTAATTATAATTATAACAATAATTAGGAATATTAATTTATTATATTGTGATATTAGGATACTTAACTGAAAATATTAGATTTTCTTTTATATATTATTTTCATTATAATTTTTCTATATAATATGTATATATGTATACAGATCATTAGCTGAATGTGAAACGAAAACAACAACAAATTCATCATTTCTGACATCATCATCAAATTTGAATTATGAAAATCTATCAATGAAATCAACACCAACAATGGCAGAAAATTTAGACTGCTATAATAGTTCTACTACTATTAATCCAAATAATTTAAATAGTCCAAATAATAATAATAATAATAATAATAATAATAGCACAAGTGGTAATAATCAACAGCAATTTGATGATATTGTACAAACGAGACGAAACAGTAATTATAAAAATTTAGATAGTGAATATAGCGCAATAATTGCATCAGTATACGAGAGTAAAAATATGTTTGAGTAAGTCTTATGAATGTACATTGTATATTATAAACGTAGTTATGTAAATTTATTATTTTTATGCATAATATGTACATACATAATGTTGATTATGTTTCATACACTACATTACATATACATATTTATATACCTTATTATATATTCGTATTTTATTCATTTTATCATTTTATTATGCATGTTAACTTAATGAATATGTACATACTTTACTTACTTTTATTTCATTTAATATAATATCATAATTTATTTTAATGAATTTTTTCATATCGTTTTTTGTTAATAGATAGTATGAAAAGTTAACCACTAAATTAATACCCTTTTATAGTCTTTTGTTTCAAATAATAAAACATAACGGATTATTACTTAATTCAATGTAATCTGGTGAATCTGATTGACTTTAATAATTTGATCTTCAAAAATTTTATTATTTATTATTGTTTGTAGAATATTATTCAATTCAAATTTTATTACATTAAAATTAAATAATGTATAATTATGTAATATGATTATATGTAGGTATGTTAAGGTTTTTATTTTTATTTACAAAGAAAAACAAAGATGTATGTATAGGTCTAAAAACCAAAATATTATTATTAAAAATAATTTGAGATTGATGAGCAAGTTATGTAATAAATGAATAAATTTTGAAATGAATGAAATTTATACAAAATAAATGCATGCATATAATATAGTAACGTACACTTCATCATTATTACGTATATACATACATAATATTATTATACATAAGTATTTAGCTCTCATACAATTGAATTGAATTTTCAATAAAATGCAAACAGTGTTGACATAACTATGCTATGGTTATGGTACAGTCACAGATACTATGTGTAATAAAAATATAGAAGATTTGTTTTCGTATTTTTATTGTTGAGAAAAACTTGATTTTCTCTTTCAGTAGAATGCGAATATTGTACATAACAAAAACACGAAAAATCAACAAACAACATTTAATATTTGCTCCTTAACTCTATACACTTACTCTGTATCAGTGGAGGTCATTGATTGTAACAGTATCTATAGAATACGCTACGATAGTACGGGTAGTGTTCTACACATCATGTCTCATGTGTTCTCGTATTTCCTTTTTGAATGCGAATATTGTACAAAACAAAACACGGAAAATCAACAAACAACATTTTTAATAGTTGCTCGTCCCCTTCATACGAACTATTCTACACACCATGTGTGTTTTCATATTTTCCTCCTTCAGAAAAAGTTAATTTTTCTCTTTTAGAAGAATGCGAAAATTGTACAAAACAAAACACGGAAAATCAACATTTAATCAATACTACTTGCTCCTTAACTCTATACATACTCTGTAGTCTGTACCCGTAGTAGTGTAAGTCATTGAATTAACAGTATCTATAGCATACGCTACTAATAGTACGAGCAGTATTTCACACTACACATGTTTACTCATTTTTTAATTTTTATTTTGAAACTTCGAATAAGGGGCGCTTAATTGGAAAATGCGATACTGCACTTATACATATTATTTTCAAATCTACTAGCTACTCCTACATTAAATTCACTGCACATTTATATATTTGTAAATGTATAATATTATTATTCACATTTATTTTTCAATAACATTGAAATATAATTTTCTTATAGCATTATTAATATTTATTTTTTATTTTTTATTTTATTTTCAGTTGTAAAACAGAATCAGTTGCATCTGATCTAACACGAATGTGTGTCAGCGATGAAGAAGATAAGGATTAAATGTTATCCATTGATTTATGAATTCAATTCGTTTCAATTCAATATTTTTGAAAAAAAAAAAAGTGTGCAATAGTCAATAAAATAATGGTAATAACATTAACAAAAAACAACAACAGACAAAAAAGAGCAAGTAAATATAAATTAAATAAATATAATATTACATTAGTTAAAATTAAAAGGAACAATAAGGAATAAGATATGTTAAAAAAAAATTTAATGAAAAATATAATACAAATAATGTTAGTTTATTTGTGAATTTTTTTTTTTTTTGCCAAGAATTTTGTATTATTCGTAATCTGCTTTTTACATGAAAATAAATTTCAAATATACCGGTATATATTTTATTTTCATTTTTTTTTTTTTTTTATAATTTTGTAAGAAATAAGAAAAGGGTTGGGTTTCGATTTGTATGTGTAATGAACATTATTTTAATTGTATAAATAAATCGTGAAATGCATTAATCGGTTACAATTTCAATAATTGCTGTAGTAGTAATATTTTGCGTTAAAATTTTATCAAACTATTTTATTAATTAAAATGAAAATTATATATATACAATTTAGATATTTCACAAGATTAATTAAATTCTTGATATGAGAGAATTTTTTTATATTGATCGAAAATTTTTATGATCGTATTTCGTATGGAGAAACTTTTAAAATTTTAATTTATATTTTTTTTCTCGATTCAGTTTTTTTTTTTGTTACTTATTAGATTCTATTCAAATAGTCATATGTAATTTTTACATTTACTTTTATACTCGATGTGTATACTCGTGTATGTACATAATATGAATGGAATATATAGTTTTGGGAAACAGAACAGATATTAATCTATGGTTTTGGCTTTCGGTATTTGATCAAATAACTATACTTTATTTTAAACAAATGTTGTGTAATTTGAAGATTTCGATCTGTCTTTTATATACCACATATACCATACCCTTTCTTTTATGTATTTTTTTTTTTAAAATATATTTCATAGTACATTATATATGTAACATATTCAAAATGAAATAAAACTGTAATAAAAATACTATACATATATGAATGAAAATGTAAAATAATCATACTGTTATTATGAGAAAGTAAAAAATATTGCAGATTTATAAAACTAAAAGATGCATTTAAAATAATAAAAAAAAAAACTAATAAAACTCTACATGATTTGTGACATAATAATACCATGTACTATACGAGTAGATATACATATAATATATTCATAATGATTATAGTTCAATAAATATCCAAAAAAAAAATTTATTGGTATATACATACATAGGTACATATTATGTATTTTTAATTTATAATGACAAACATGCCGACATTTATGCATATGATCGTATGTAATATGTAGATATGTAGATATATAAAAAATATCTACTAAAATTTATATATATTTTATACATTTATTTATACACACATATGTACATATGTGAATGTGGTGTATTATTTACGTACATAATTGTGTGTGTTTATATGAGGAGATGATGGCTTATTTAATTAAAATTTTTATTAGCTTTAAAAGAACCAAGAAAAAACATTTCAAGCGAATTAATAAGTAAAACAAAATTCATCAGAGATACGATAAATTTTATTAAGGAGATTATAATCTAAATATTTTTATTTAAAAATATCACAGTGTCGCTTCGTATATTGAATGATGAATGCAGTCAAGTCAGTCAAATATAATTTGTAAAATGTTGATAGTGAATTTTGATTTTATCTTTTATGAAGGTAGTTAAGTTATTATAAACTATTATTACAATATAAATGATTTATTATACCTTTTAGTTTAGATTTAAATTTAGATCAGACATCAGTTTTTTTATATATACTTACATAAAAATATGCATATATTGATTGTTGTAACCGCAATAATACATGTACATATATACACATACAATATACGAGTAGTACAAGTAAAGGTAACAAGTACATGTATAAATAAATAAATATGTAAGTATATATGTATACAACATTTGATTTAATCTATATAATATCTATCTGTATAGTATGTGTTTATTTATTATATTATATATTAGTAGAAAAAAATTGTTTACATATACATTTTTTTTTTCAATATATTAACGATATTTGACATTTGACATTCAGTTTTGGAAAAATTAAATCGTGTATAACTAAATGCATATTATATAGGTACTCATAATATCTACATTATGTGTATGTAGTATTTTATTATGTACTATAAATGTATTTTTTTTTTTTTGAAATTTTTTTTTTTTCAAACTTTTGATTGTTAAATGTAATTAGGCTATTATTATTGTTATTATTATTATGTCATGAAATTTATAAGAATTATAATACAGTAAATGTTATTTTTTTTTCTGTAAGTAGTGTAGATATTTTGTTGAAGAAATTAAAATTTTTTTTCATAATAACTGTAACTACATTTTGAGTTTAGAATAACGACAGAGACTGTATAAAAGAATGTTAATATATGTATATGGGAATCAACTTAGAGTAAAATATAATTTTTTTTTTTAAAGTAAATATTTCTCATAATAATTATACGTATTAACAAAATTAATTTAAAAAATTTATACTGCAATATTTATATAAATTTATTTTATTTTTTATTTTTTTTTTTTTCATTTAGCTAAATTGTGATAAAAAATTTTCAAATGAAAAAAATTGAAAAAAAAAAAATGTTTATGTATATATTGCATAAATTTTTTTTAAATTAATAAAAATATGAGAATAATTTTTGCAAAAAAAAAAAAAAAAAATTATATTTAACAAACTTCGTGACTCTATATACATATACGCATATATGTAATACAGTCAATATATATAAGTCTGAAAATTTTGTCATGATCATAAACATAATCTTCTGTCAAATTTCATTACATACATAATACCACAGATAACGGTGCTGAATTTTCTACAATTACATACAGAATTTTTACAAGTGTTTATATTAAAATTTTAAATTAATTTACATATTTTGTTTACATATATGCCATATACATACAAATATCTATATACATGCCATGCATTTATTTGTTTGTATATAATGTATGTATGTATATATTTTATCACATTTATTAACAATATTTATCTCGAAATTTAAATAAATACGAATACGAATATGAATTTAAATACAAAATTGTATAAAAATATGAATGATATTTTACACATAAATGTAGTATATAAATAAAGAAATAATATACAATAATGTTTATTATGGTTGTGTTGTGACCATGACAATATTTTTAACTCGTATATACTTATACATACACCATATAATCGTTTTATACTCATTGTTGTTGTTTTATGTCTAGATAAATTTATTTAAAGAAAAAAAAAAAAACATTTTTTAAGAATACTTATTTTTTATTTTCTTCTTATTTTTCAAGTAATATACATAGTATATTTTGACAGATGATAATATTGTAATATTTGTTATAAGATTTGGAAATTTATCAAAGCTAGATACATATTCATATATGCATAATTATTTGCATGTATAGATTTGGGTGAAAATTTAACATTTAAGAATGAATATTTCCATTTAAAAAAAATTTATACTTAAGAAGAGAATTTAACGTTTAAATAAAAAATAAAATATATTATATTTGTAAAATTATATCTAAAAAAAAAAATGAATAAAACAACTAAAATTAATAATAAGGATAATTATAGTACCTATATATATATAATAAAGTATATAGTAGTTCAATCATTTACGTGTAAATTTATTTTATTTAGTTTATTTTAAATAAAATTAATATAAAATTTATCAGAGTTCAAATTTTGTTTTATTTTTTTCAAAATTGAAATAAAAAATAATTTTATTATTTTGATTTTTATTATTTTATATATGTATTACTATATACACATTATTAATGTTCCTATACATTCATACATACATATGATCCTTTATCACATTTCCAACTCAAACATTCGAATTGAAATATTTTAAATGTATGTAGTTAAGTACTTTACAAATTACAAATTAAGATTAGTTTTTGTTATTTCTTTATAATAGATAATAGCTTATATATGGTAAGATTTAAATGAAAAATGATTAGTACAAATCAGTGATATTATAAGGAGAACAAAAGTAATAAAATTAAAATTAAATTAAAATTATGTGCATACCGGAAAGTAAAAGTAATATGATACATTTTATAATATTGGATATATGTGTATGTGTATGTAATGTATATGTACATACTTACATCAAAATGTAATCACGTCCTAATAGGGAAAAGATAACAAAATGCATTGGATATAATTAAAAAGTTTTTTTTTTTTTAATGCCCATGAGATGAATGAAATTAAACAATCAATTTTTACTTCTACTATACTCTATGAGTATGCTAAACAAGTTTAATATATATAGGTAGATGATATTTAAGTTTAACATATATGTACTGTACATATATGTATGTATCTATTATGCACATATTACATATTACATATACGGCAGGTCTCGAAAAAATATATATGTTTTTATTAATAAAATATATAATATTAGCAATTTTTATAATGTACATAAATAAAATTTTCGTTTAAATCCAATAAGTTTGAAGCATTAGGAATTGAAAGACATATTATATAGTATTGTATACATACTCGTATATAATGTAGAATATACGTAGCTGTAGGCTGTAGTCTGTTGCATATATTTTATATATACGTATATTTTCTTCTATACAAGTCGTGATTAAATTAATAAAAATAGCAAAAACAACTTGTTAAGCTTTATTATTTGTGTACTTAAACATGTGTCCATGATCTTAATATTATTACAATCATACAATGATACAATGCATGTAAATGTATAACTAACTATATGGTAATGTATATTAGACGTCTCCACATACATTTTATATTTTATTGAGATTTTAATAATACTATCGAAAACTATAAAAATTAGATATAAATTATCATTATTATTATTATTATTTTTGTAGCCTCCCACCGTATACTATCTCTAAGTATATACACGAGTATACGTGCATGATTACACTTTCTTTTTTTTTTTTGATTTTTTCAATTCAAAAAAAAATCTATCATATACTATATACCTTGTTTTGTGTATTTTAGGTTATCGAAGTTTACTCGCAATTTTTTAAGTGCATTACATGTTTTGTATGAACGTATATATGCAAATGTACATATTTATAAAGGAAAAAATAATTTTTTTTTTATTTATATAAAAATTTAACTGCATAAATATTTTTATATCAAGAAATAATCTCAGACTATACGGTCAGGCCCAATTATTGTACATACGAGTATGTACACATATGTATATATATGTGTATACTCATGTATATACATTATAATGTTTGTTATGCATTAACAGACACTCACTATAAAAAAAAAAATATGACGTGCATTTATAACAATACTGTCTTCCATTCACTTATATCGATAATTTGCAAAAAGAAAAAGAAAAAAAGAATTAAAAGAAAAAGAATGCAAAAATTTACCTGAAGAAATGTTTAGCATCAATCTTTCAAATTAATAAATATACGTGTATGTACATACTTAATTGAATGTATAATACATATATGAGTACGTATGTATATACATTAAATACTAATATAGGTAAGTAGATATACTTGTAGTACACGTAATCATTATTGAAAAATTGAATTATTTTTCTCTTTTTTTAATTTTCACTTTTTCTGCTGTTATTTTACTTATTTTTTTAAATTTTTTTTTTTTTTTTTTTTGGTTTTTACATTCAAAAATGAAATTGAAAGTGCCACATTTATATAGACTCAGACTCAATTGAAATTATTGCAAGTATAGGACTGATCCTAAATGATTTCATATAAATATGTATGTACATTTTTTACATTAATGTAATATACAGGGTAGCTGTTCTTGTTAATCTTTTAGAAACCATAAGATAAGATTTTCAAGTTATGGTCATTCGATAAAAAATCTATATTTTATGAAAATAATAAATAAATTTCTACAATACACATTTTCAAAATACACAATGTACACATTTGTTGATTTGAAAGATCGAAAAATACCTTAAAACATATCCAGTTCTTTTATGGGTTGAAATGGTTCAGTAAAAACGGGCGCCAAAATAATGCTAAAAATATACAAAGAAAAAATTTATGGTTCACGAATTAAAAAGTGTGCCTTAAAAGTAATCTTCCATATGTAGTAACTATAAATATGAAATGCTATACACACACATTGAATGACCATGTTTATTTACAAATGAAAATATAGGTCAAAACATTTATGGATTTTTCTTGTTTACACACAGTTTTCTTCGTACACGCTTACATAGTGTAGTACATAATTTAAACAAGAAATAGATAAGAGAAACTACTATTCGCGTATCTTTCTATTTTTTCTTTCTACTCATCTTTCTATAAAGAAGAAGAAAGAGAAGTAGAAATATACGCAAATAGTAGTTTCTCTACTTATTTTCTTCTTCTGCCCACTGTATAGTAGGCGTGTACATGAAATATTATACATCGAAACTAGATCCATGCCATGTATACAAGAAAAGCCGATAAATGTTTTGACCTAAGTATATTTTCATTTATAAACAAATATGGTCATTGTACTTTTTAGCATTTGAGAAGTAGAAAAAGAGAAAAAGCAGTAGAAAGATAAGCGAATAGAAGTTTATCAGTTCTTATATTCCTGTGTACATTAATGTACCGTGCGTGCGCTAAGAGACTAAAAAAATATTCCACTTATTTGCTTAATTTTTCCGTATCTCTTTATTTGTTTCATATGTGCTCAAACTAGGATTAGAACATCCTGTACTAAATAGGAAAATTTTTAATAACTTGTATCTTGTATTAATGTAAGCATATATGCACATACTCTTATCTGGAGTTAAACTCTATTTCAGTTACATTACATACTTGCATGTAGTGCAAAACGCATTATATATGCACAAACATAATGTTGAAATATGCGCTTATAGTGATGTTCAGTTCATATATGATATTCAATTCCTAATGTGTATTACATATATACCTTAAATCATTTTTATATTAGTATACATAGGTGCAATTATTAGTGCATTAACATTAGATAAACGCATATGCGTATATATTTAATATTTAATTATACAAATATGTATATCAAAACGTATAACATATTCGTACATACATCTTCTGGTTAATCTTGTTTTCTGTTGCGTAATGTAATAATGTATCTAAATAATGTACATACATATACGTACATAATATTAAATTTAGTTCACTTTTTTTTTCCAATTTCAAAATTTTTATTTAGTAAATAAACCACGACACTTGAGTAATAATGTACATAATATATTTATTAGTTATACGAGTAGACCTGTAAATTTTATGAGTTCTTTCACCAATTCGACTGGATGCAATTTTTCTATATATGTATCTAGTCTATTTCACATATTGTTGCTTTTTATTTTTGCACACGTACATATCTATATGTAGACACATAGACATATGTATTTTCAAATATTCAGTCGATAGCGTTATTTAAAAAAAAAAAAACATTTTTTTTCAATTTAAGTACTTAAAATATTATTTTTAGCTAACAACACCAAACAAAATAATAAGTGTTGCAACTTTTTTGCACCTTTTCACATATGTGTAGGTGCATTTGAAATTTCTAATATTATATTACAATGTAAGTACATATAATTATGCTTAATTTCAAATAATTCATAGGAAACATTATGAAAATATGGTTACAAAAAAAAAAGAAAAAAATTCAAAATAAATTTAATTAAAAATCAATAAAAACAAATTCAAATATAAGAATAAAACTTCTAAAATAAATTATGTTTTTGATACACAAAAAATGAAATAATTCACATTATCATTATCTAAAAAATGCTTATAATATTTAATAATTCAAATATAACGACCTACATATAATTGAGATATAATCAGTTAAGAACATATAAGTTCATTCATATTGTACATATAATGTATGATACACGTACTTTGTACATGTATGTATATGTAAGTATATGTAAGTACTTTGTATATGTAAGTACTTTGAACTGAGTATAAAGTGAAATAAAATTAAAATATTGAAAATACGCATGAAATTAATATTCAAATTTATACATTTATGGAATATGCATGATTTTTTTGCGTGCTGTTATATAAAATTCTCGTATATAAATAATGCACGATTTTCTTGGTGCGGATATAAATTTATTATAGTTTATAAATTTAAACATTATGTATGCGTGTATTTAATATTTACAATTACCAAGTACGTACATATTACTAAAATTATATAAATACATAATGTTAGAAAACCACATTAGACATGGTAAGAAAATAAAAAAAAAAGGAAAATTATAAATAAACTCAAATGCTTAAACCTGTTAAAGTTAAACAACGATAAATAGTAAACATTATGATAAGAAAATTTTTGGTTGTGCCTACCCATTAAAAAAAAAAGACAAACAGAAAAAAATTGCAATGAATACAAAAACAAAAAATAATTGAAATATTTGGCAATAAATAAAAATATACACAGACATATATATTCTATCAGTATATTAGAAGTACATATAAATATTATATATAATAAAGACAATTACGAGTATTTTCTACTACAATTCATTATTATTTTTGATTTAATTCTATACCAGTACTCGTATTACAATAACATAGTATATTTTTAATGTATTTTTTATGTTTTACAATAAAAACAAATAAACTGAATTGAACCTAACTCAAAATAATAATAATAATTAATGTCATTATTTCAAACTTTTCAGTTCTACATTACATTTATACGCTTTTGATGGTATCTTATTTTGAGTTCAATGATTTTATTTTATCCGTTCATTTTGTAATGCCAAATATAAATACAGATAGTTTACTTACATAAATCTATAATACTTAGTTAAATTAAATGCACATTGCTAAATAATGTTTATATAGTAGAGTTAACATTTTTAACTTTTAACTACTCGTATTATATAATGTGAAGCCAATCATTGAAATTGAATACTAATAATAAATACATATCATAAAAATATCGTACAAACCTTAACAAAAGATCAAATACATACATTATGTTTATGTGAGAATATAAAATTCTTAACTTAAGAAATAAATGAATATTAGAAAAAAAATTTATTGTTTGTATAAGAAGTGTCGTATAAAATTATTTGTATATTTTGTATCATATTTTAAAAAAATAGTGTAGAAAATAGCAAAATAATAAAACCATCAGTAAAAGTACTAGTACTAGGTCATTGGCAACAACAGTATCTATAGTATATACACTACAATAGTACGAATAGTATTTCACACTAAATATGTTTACTGATTTTTGAATTTTTATTTAAAATTTCGAGTGATGCCTGTATAGGTATACGCTTAATCGGAAAATCAATTAATTACAAAATATATCGGGTATCATGTAACTAAATACAATAATTTGTGTACGAAAAGTTTGAATTAAATTATTACATACTCTTGTTATTCACTACCCTTTTTAATATCATAATTTTCTTAAAAACACCTTCAATAATTTGATAGGCAAACAAATAAGTTGACCTTTAACAAGTACTTTTTAATTACTTTCGTTATAGTTATATGTACATATGTAGTTATTGAACTGAATTAATTTATATGAAAATTCTAATTATTTTTAACCAAAAGTGGTATTACATTAATACGTAGAGCAGTGTATAAAATTTATTATAGTTCATTCTTGACACGTGTGTATGAAAAAAAAAAAAAATAATAATTATTATCATGGCAAAATAAAATAAACAACTTAACATTAATACACTACATTAAAGTAATACAGAACATTTTTGTACAAAATTGAATTTTTAAAATGAACAATAAAGAACTGGAGTAGGTAATGGACAAAGCATTTAGAATTGAACAAATTAATTTTAAAAGAGTCAATTAGATCAAAAAATATCCATATACGAATACGAGTACTCTTGACATATGTATATATAAGTAATTCGAAAGATATGTATAGAATGTAAGAACCTATCTAAATTGATTAAAATCAAAAGTAACAAGTAATCTAATTTGAAAAGTGGTGAATGGAAAATCCCGCATAATTCTAATTCAATTTAAAAAGTTAGAAGTTAAATAATGAAATGAGGGCGTAATAAAACAATAACAACAAAAAAATATATGAAAATTGTAAAATTTATTAAAACATAAAAAATTAGTATGAGTAATAAATGAATAATAGAGGGAAAACATACAACAAAATTTCACTACATACCAGATATATATACGTAAGTAAAATATATGATATTCAGACATATTCGTATGTTTATAAAATATTTAGAAAGGAAAATAGCCTTAGATATATCCACTAATTTTGAATATTTTTATTTATTATCTCATATTTGTATCAAATTTTTAAGAACGTCAACCACTTTATTTATAAATTCATACAGATTTAAAGCGTTAAAGTTGTCCAAGGATCTATATAACAACTCATGTACCATATTCGATACAAAAATAAAGACACGATTCATTCCATTATGCATTCATTTTATTTAAGATAAAAACGTATAAATACTCGTAGATTTATGTTTGAAATAAGGCTTTCACTTTACTGTGAATATTGTTTTACAACATTTTGTATACATTTATCTGTTTATTAAAAAAAAAAAAAAAAAAAAAAAAAAGAAAGTTTTTATTATTCATGTGAATGCAAATAATATGCATAACACTTCTTTCAAAAATTTGTTAACACGTAACAGTGACAGTGCTGACTGTTGTCGTAAATTGAGGAGAATATCTTTACCACTACACTACAATATGAACTTTTTTATTTCAATTTTTTCAATTAGTCAGTTATTCGTCATCATCAGTCTCTAAAGACAAATATTATATAATCTTCTATTAAAAAGAAAACCATTAACTCTCATCAGATCCTCAGATCTATATGTCATCATAACTAAAAATAATTTACATTGAGTTCAGATGACTTCATGTAATATTGCAGAAAAAAAAGAGAAGAATTCTTACATGTATAATACATGATTTTGTTGTTATTTTGTTTTTGTTTTATATTGTATTTAAATTATATAAACAAAACAAAGTCAAGAAGAAAAAAATACAAAAACACACATTAGGAAAGTAACATCATAGACTAATATATAGATTGGAAATGCTTATGGCAGAAATCGTGTTCATAACTATTAAGTAAACATCAAAATAGCTTTTGAGAGATTTTGAAAAAGCTATAAAATCAGAATAAGGAAAATAAATGAGAGAACTTTTGTAATCTTTTGAAATCTTGTATATCTTGAAGAAAAAACAAATTTAAAAATCAAAAATCTATGTAGCTATATTCTTATCGGAAATGATAAAAAATATCAAATAACAGGCAAATGTACAAAATCGTATATTTTAAAGGAAATTTAAATTTTCAACAAATTTATGTTATGACTGGCAATGAATATAATAATATATATTATCACATACAAATATCCTTATCTGTGATATTATATATACAATTAAAACTGGTTTTGAAAGTATCTAACACATATGTGCATGCATACTATCAAAGAATATATATCTACTAGTTACGTTAGTTATATATTCTTTGATACTATGCAATCTGTATTGTTGGCTACATGAATATAAATATTCTATATTCATGATTCAAGTAAGACCATGTATGACGGTATAACATAAGTATAACATAACCGTATAACACAGTACTACTGCCAGCTATTGCAATGAACATGTATTGTGTATTGTTTTTTAAATAAATATGCATGTATTTTCATTGCCAGCTATTGAAATCTACAAAATATGTAATATATATGGAAATTCGTGAGCGAAAAATTATCTCTTCTCTCAGTAAAAGCTCCTGCCAGCCATTCTTCAAGTTTCTGACAGCTATGATCGATTTCAAAAGTGTATTAAAAATTTATACGGTCATTTCCTATCTATATTTTAGTCTATGGTAACATATAGTATCTGCAATCCTATATACATTTCCATATTATTTGCATCTGCCTGCACTTTTATTTATTTATTTTGTTTCTTTTTTCCAATTATTTAATTAAAGATATTTTGAGTCGAAGAGTACACACAAATGTTGTATGCTCATATTTAAATGTTTTACTTTACTCCAAATCTGAATAACCGAAATTCAAGTATGTATGTATATACATACTCGTACAACTATATCAGAAACTTTGAATTTGTAAAGTCGATGGTGTTATTAAAGTTGTTGGAGAACATACGGATTGATCGCCCAAAAAAAAAATATAAAAAATAAATAAAAAATTTAAAAAAGACTGATCTTTTTACGTTACATTTATGTACAAATATATTTGCGTTACAGTATACTATATTCATCATATACCTGTATACCTGTACAAATAATATATAGTTAGTTTTATAAATGCAACCAACAAGATCATATCCAGGTTCAGTTGAAATTTGTATTTTAGATTGAATATTTCGCGAATTATAATACACATATCAAGTAAAGTAAGTTGGTAGGTGCATGTTTTATGAGTAAACGAATATTATATAGAAATAAAACACTTGAAAAAAAAACTGTACTGTTTACCTTTTACTTGTACGGAAAATAAATAAAAGAATTGCTTATGATATAATAATAAAAGTGAATAAATCATTCTGTAAATATAAAATATAAAAAAAAAAAAAAATAAAATATATTAGTAAAATAAATTTAATTTATGTACATTCATTTATATGTAAATAATAAAAAAACATTTACATATGTATATACTACATACTATACTATAAAAGATACTTGTGTCAGTTATAAAATTTGTTAATAATGTTTTTATTAATTCTTTTTTAGTTCAATTTTTTTTTTCCTGAATTTGAATATTCAAAAACCTACAAAAAATAAAGCCGAATAAAACGAAACTGTTGGAATAATCATAACAAAATTTGAAAAAAAAAAAAAATACAAAACAAAGTGGATTAATGAAAATGCTTTCGGTATGTTTTCTACAGAATGTATTATATATATTTATATTTTTTTATTTTGTTGTAAATACTTGTACTGTATGAAAATATATCTTTTGGTTATATAATAAATAATAGTATATTAAGTGTATAGTCAAAATAATCCTAATAATATAACGTAGTCATAGTCCATTGAATGAATGCAATAATAATTTCAAATAAAATCATAAATATACTTACATACCTGAATATACAATATATACACACAATATGATTTCGTATACATAAATATCCTGTTCAAAATAGT
Source organism: Villa cingulata (assembly GCA_951394055.1). Lineage (NCBI taxonomy): Eukaryota > Metazoa > Arthropoda > Insecta > Diptera > Bombyliidae > Villa > Villa cingulata. Next base: position 55,745,003 of record OX596018.1, read on the forward strand.
ATGTAAATTCATTAAAATATATAAGAACTTTTATATGCATACATAAACAGAATAAAATTTAACATGAATATATTTCCATAAATATAATTGAATAACCATTTTATTTTCCGATGTATGAATGTATCTGTTCTTTTTTGTTTGTTTTTTTCTTCCTATCTAAATGGTAATAAATTATGCAAGTTTCTTTAGGATTTTATTTACTGTGTCTTAAAATATTTGAATTTAATAATTGATTTAACATGATTTTTTAAAGCTAAATTATATTCTTTTTTAAATTATTACATATATCTTATATTCATTTTATTATTCACGTTCACATTATATACTTTGATACATTGTAATAGCACACTAATTCCTAGTAAGGATTTTATAACTTTAATGTATGTACGGATGCATCCATAATCCATTCCATATGCAACAAAAATATGAATTCGTAATCAATTTTATTTTATTTAAATTGCTTCTCTTTCAGTGATTTTCGTTCTATGTATTATTTTATCTGTATAAATAATATATACATAATACACACATGGTATCACCGGTATCACATAATGTGTCTATATTGCATGATATATATACTAGTTCATGAATTATTTATTAAGATCTAAAGTAAGCATATGCATACACGTAATATGCATCAATTACAAAAATTTACTATGATGCATGATGTATAATTTTGCAAAGACCTACACTATTATATATCTACTATATATGCATCTAACATTATACATTATGGTAGCAAAATGATAGTAAGATTTTGTTCTCATTACAATATCTGAATGATTATACAGAAATGGTATTAAAACCAAAATTGTATTTAAATTATTTTTTTTTGTCTTGTTTTTTTGCCTTTTTCTTTTTATTCAATTCATAGTTTAGGAACAAAATATAACACATATACTACGATGCATAGACGAATGATCAATTGCAATATATCATATGAAAATTTTGAAATTGAATAGAAAATTGTCATTGAATTGATGAATTTGGATCATTCAAATTGTAATACGTGTATGTATACGTATGTACGTATAGGAAGTTACATTCTTTTCACACGTTCTTCATTCATTCAATTTCAATTGCCAAATAAAATGTAATGACAATGTACACTCGTACGTGATATTAATATGTACATACATTTATTTTAACGAATTTTAGAAAAAACAATGTTTAAATAATGAAAATAATATACTTTTCTTATCATATCTCTTCATTTTTGGTCTATATTTAAATATTTTTTTCAATAGATTTTTCTAATCCATATAGGATTCTCCTAAAGAATTAATGAAAACTAATATTTTTTCGATTAATCACCCCTGAACATAACTCGAAGTTTCAAAAAAAAAAAAAAAATTCAAAAATTAGTAAACATGTGTAGTGTGAAATATTAGTCTAGTATACCGTAGGTAGAGTATAATATGGGTAATTTTATAGTTAATAACCAGCCAGAGTATGTATTAAGGAGAGGAGCAAATATTAAATGTTATTTGTTGATTTTCCGTGTTTTGTTTTGTACAATATTCGCATACCATACTCAGAGAGAAAATAAACTTTTTTCAAAGAGGAAATAGGGGAACACATGGTGTGTAGAACACTACTCGTACGATCGTAGCGTATACTACTTACATCCTCTGTTTTAGAGTGTGTGAAGAGGAGTAGAATGAGCAAGTATAAAATTTTGTTAGTTAATTTTCCGTGATTTTATTTTGTACAGTATTCGCCAATATTGTGCTATACTCAGAGGGAGAAAAACTTTTTTCAAAAGGAAAATACGAGAACACATGGTGTGCAGAACACTACCCGTACTATATCGTCGTAGCGTATACTATAGATACTGTTATAGTCAACGACCTCCACTACTCTAGAATATGTGTAGAGTAGAGGAGCAAGTATAAACGTTTGTAATTTGATTTTCCGTGTTTTTCATGTACAATATTCGCATCGTTTCTGCTGATAGGAAAATCAATTCTGAAGAATGAAAATAAAATACAAGTACTACACATGATGTGTAGAATACTACTAATATTTTACCATTCAAGTAATTTAATTTTTTTATTTATACGTATAAAATAAATAAAAAAATAAATCCTTTACATTTACAAAATGATATTCATGAAAACCTTGATTACTTAATCCACTTTAAAGTAATATTACGTATACATTTACGCACATAATTATGAAAAATGAATGTAGTATGTAAGAAATTATTTTCAATTTTCCTTTTTTTTTTCTTTGATAGGTTATTCAAAAAACAATATTTTTGATGTTAATTAAAATTTAAAAAAAAAATGTACATACATATTAACATTTAAAGTAGTACAATTTATTTTCATATGAAAATTTTTCAAAAAAAAAAATATAGAAGAAGATACTTATATAATTAAAAATTACATACTTATATATACATACATGGTAATAAGTTTTAATTATATGCTTATATGTTTATAATCGTATACTATATTAGCAACCTTTAGTACATATGTAAATAATATGTGAAAACGCAAATATGCATAACATTCGAGTGCATATGAATATTATGGTAATGTATATATAATAGCTCATAATAATTATATTTATATAATATGCATATCAATCATTTATATGCAAAATAGATAAAGTATGTATCCATATGCCTATCTATATTTTTGGATATATGTACGTACATAGTTATATACGTAATATTTCAATAGTTTTTATTGCGTACACTTGGAGTACACTTATAATTATGCATCCAAAAAAAAAAATATATATATGTGTATGTATATATTTTTCTTTAAAATGTGTAAATAATAATTATAGTAAATTAAAATATGATTTATATATGAGCATATAAAAAATTATTATTTTCATTTTTTTTTTTTAATATTATTTTTTGTATTTAAAAAAAAAATGAAAGACGAAAAATGCTAAACATTTAGCATAAGTAACATGCTAAATATTCGATGTTATTCATAAATAATAACAATAATTAACAGATAACCTGCATAATAATATACTTATGTAGATTGTATTTTATGGTTAAATAATAAACATTATACGATTATATACAAATTATGTAATACATAATTATAAATAATGTGCTATACATATAAATATACTATATGAGTTGAGTATGTTCATTTGAATGTACACTATTTGTAGTGTAGGTATAAATATCTAAATAATAAAATTATTTCATCATGTTTCCTATTTAAATTCTTCTGATGATCGAATAAATCTAAAATGAAAAAATAAAATATGTATTTTATATAAGGTAAATTTAGATAAAAAATGAAATAAAATATTTTTATAGAAAACTTTTTATATAAAAATATTGTATTTTTTCTTCTTTTTCTTTTCTCTAAAAATGAATTCACCATATAGAAAATTAAGGTTATTATTTAGTGCAGTACATAAACATAAATTTTTGTATATTCATCTATAAATTTGAAAACATTTAATTATCTATGAAATTTTTTGTTCAAAAATTTGATCACAACTTTAATATAAAAAATAAAAAAAAAATATACCCAAAAATTGAAAAGAAAAAAATAAATTAAGTAAATGATTACGTATACATATAATAATGTTGTTATACATTAGGTAGTTCATTTTTAAACTTTTTTGATATAGAAATTTAACAAATCTTTTAAGAAAATTCATATATGTAAGCGTACCCATATGAAATATAGACAAAAAATGTTAACCATGTACCTGCATATGTAACACTTAATATAGAACTTACAAATTTTACTCGACAATGAAAATAAGTAAAATATAAAATGAAAACAATCAATTTTTATGGTAAAAATCCATTAAATATACGTACCTTGACAAAAAAAAAAAATAATTTTTCACAATATCATAAACATTTTAATAATAAATCATTTAAAGATTTAAAGTTTATTTATATAGATACACCTATACTCATGTACTTAACATACTTATATTTAAGTATTTTCTATGTTTTCTTATATAATGTAAAATATATAAGTTTATTGTTATTATTGTATATTTAGTGCGTGCTGATATTATTTTATTATTGTCTTATTATTATTTATTTATTTTTTTTTTGTATTGTTGACTATATTCATATTACACTCGTACATACATTTTTATGTACATAATAAATATACAAATAAAACGTATTAAATATAAATTATTAAGTATCGTAAACAAATGATCACTTTATAATAAAATAATGACTAGACATTTGTTTTATTTGAAAAAAAAAAATTAATTACACCTTTCAGCACATACATAAATAGTACAAATGTTTGTATGTCCGCATGTATAGATTATTTTCTCATTCAATAAATTCAAAGTGCATGATCAAAAATATAAATATATATATATTTATATATTTATACTAAATGGTATTGTCTGCAAATACATAAATATGTACAAACATAAAAATTGTAAATTGTAGTTAATTTTTCTTATTTTTTTTAATGAGTATTTTTCAATATTTATATACAGTTTTACAGTTTTTCATTTTTAATTGCTACCAATTTAAAATACGATGGTCATTATGGTCGAAAAAACTATACAAAAATATATGTATATCTAAGTAATATACCTACTTAATCTTAACTACTGTATAATACGTGGTAATAAAAGATACTGTGAAAAAAATGTATAGCATACCAAAGAAAAGAACTTGCATTGGTATACATAGTAATGTGTATTATTAATATGTACATAACTCAATACCTCTTTTATTATAATGCAATCATATATTATTGTATAACATTATATATTGCTGTTATATACTAAAAGACTAGAGTTTGAAAACATACTTTATAGTTTATCCAAACAAATACTAACCATAACCATACATACCGATACCATAATGAATGCCTTTTAACAAAAAGACAAACTGAAAAGCTTATAAATAGATTAAAAGATAGATCAAAAATTATACACTGTGTATTTGTTTATATGCATATCAATGTTGCAGGCACATTTTAACTCCTACTATTTTATATTGTTTGCTTAATTTTCGTTTTAAATTTCACAGTTTTAATAAAATATCAATTTCAAATAAATATATAGGTAGTTTAGGTATAAAATGTTTAGTACTTAAATCTATATAGTAGACAATATATAATAATAATAGTGTATTTTGTATACAAATATTACATTTAAAACTATATACTGGTATTAGTAGGTACTTATATTATATAGTTAACTTTAGTTTGGTGGATTATAGATAATTTTAAATTAAATATACATATTAGCTTCTAATCTGTACTTAATTAAGACATTGAGTATCTCGCTATTTAATAACAAACCATATAACTTATAAAGCAATTTTCAGCTTCAATGATTTTTTTCATACAAAATTTATATTGTATTTAACTGACATTTTATGTGTACAATAATTTTTAGAAACCTTAGCATTTTTATGAACTACATAATATACGAGTATATATAGTATCAAAATGCAAGGAGTATATGCATATAAAGGAGTATATACATTCTATAAATAGAAATATGTACATATAAATATGATAAAATAAAATATTTATAAACTTAGTGTGTAATTTTATTAAACAAAATTGGTATAATAACGATAATAATGAAGAATAATAAACAAAACTACCACTATCAATGAATATTTATTTATATGTACACTTTATGTTATAAATACAAAGATACATAATGTACTTACATTATATATGTAGGTATATTTATGTACCTGTAGATACATGAGACATTCACGATTAATGAAAAATTTATTATTTATATTGTCACCTTTTTAATAAGATACACAATGTAACGTTATTTTACATATACAGTATAGTATAATCAGTGTATTTAAATTGATGTAGGCTATAGCAGGAGTTTTGTTACTCGGATATAAATTTACTTACTATTTAATACTATAAGTATGTAGTCATACGTATTTTGAAATGTTGCATCGAAATAAGAATAAATTAAATGCATTTTGTTTCATTACTATACGTTATTTCAATTTTCAAACAGCATATAGTAAGTATATTATGTGTCATGTAACCTCAACCTCAAAAAAATGTCATTTCAGAGGATCTTGATTCAGTTTCAGAGATTTTGAAATTCTTGCTTTTCTCATACTCATATATATGTATGTATACACAATTCAGAGCAGAATAAATAAAATATTTCCAAATATTTAACAATACATCATCGATGATTATTATCAAAAAAAAATATCTATTGCTATATGTATATACATCCTCGATTTATCCAATTAAATGATGTAGAATGTAGATAATAAAATGTTGAAAATTTTACATTACATATACAAATCTTATACATAATACAGTGCATGTATGATTTATGGGACAAAATATTGTAATGATTGTAGGAACATATATGCAACAGTATATAATGTATTATAAAATGTGCATTATGTATACCTATACTACTTATATGATGTATGTAGGTTATAAATTTACAATTCAAATCTTTGTGAAATTTTAATTTTTCAATACTACACATCCTTATGAATAAATTTAATTTTGTTATAGATGCTTATTATGCATAATTTCCTATATAATATTATAATTAGAACATATAACTACAAATCAAGTAACTACACATATGCATATTTCATATTTACATAATAGTGTATTACAAAGTAAATCTATAATATTATTACATGAAATTATACGTATACATTATACACACATTGACATTCATATATGTATACGTACATATTAATCGGTAAATTATTTGTTATTGTATTAAACAAATCTTTTATTATCTACATATTATATATACTATACATTATTATTAAAAAGTCGTGAAGGTTGAATATTTAATTAAAACTCGATATTGAATTTTCAGATTGAAAATAGAAAAATATTAAAAACAAAAAAATAATATAAATTCATTACATTATATACAAAAATATGTATGTATGTAAGTACATATGTATAATAGAGAAACAAATTTTTCCTTGTAATTTATCTTTTTAACTTTTAGAAATTTATTATACTTCTTATAGTTACTGCACTTATTTATGTTTATGTCTGTTGTATTGTACATTAGAGGCAGGTACATAATATTATTATTATTGATTTGAGAAAGAAAAAAGTGGTTGATACAATATGTACTCTGTAAACATTCATACAGTAGTGTAATGTAATTCATTATTTTTCTAATTTTTAACAAAATAAACATAAAAGAAAATAATAATAATAATAATAATAATAATACTGGAAACTGAAGGACATAAAAGTATTCTCTATGAAGTGAATGCGCATTTTTTTTTTTCTTCTTAAAAAATAAAACATTTTTTATTTCTTGTTTATTGTATATGTATTGTAGATTGTAGTGATCTATTTGTTATTAATATTATTTAAAAATAATGTTATTATATCATGAAAGTATTAGGCTGAGTTCTAAAATGCATCGATGCGGTTTAAATGCAAAGTAAATAGTTTCTATATGTTTAAAATAAAAACGGTTACACTGTCATAAGTTTCAAAATGCATTGTGAATGAATTTTTTACTCATCATTGCAAACATTGCATTTTTTTATACAATCACAATCACTTTCTAGCTTCATTTCAAAATGTCAAATTTAAAATTATGCGTTTTTGATACAAAGTAATAATGATACGCATCATATTTGCATCACTACGGTAATACTACCGCATCGATGCTTATTTTTTTACATTTTAGAACTCAGCCTCATTTTAAAATAATTCATTATTTTAAAATAATGTACATATTTTTTAGTTTTGTAAATTTGAAAATTACAATCGAACTATACTTGAATACTAATGTACCTAATGCATATATACATATATGTACCATATAAAAGTAATAAAAGTCATTAAAATAAAAATACACATTTAGAATCAAAAAAATTATTAAAAATAAAAATAAAAAAAAAGTTAATAAATAATTAATTAAAATAAAAAATGTACTAATTAATTAATAAATATAGTACAGTACCTATAATTATACATATTTCCTTATTTCTTAAAGATACTCTTGAATTTTCTTTTTTAATTTTTGTCTTCTTGTCTTTTTAAAAAGAAACTCATTCATCATATCGAATAATCAGAATATTTTTTGTTTTTACTTTCCAAATTTTTTTTAGTCATCTCTAATTACGAAATTAGTATCTTATCTGTATTAATTTATTCTCATAATTTATTCAATATGCTCTCGTCGTATAAGTTTACTAACAAAAATACACTTTTGATAGTAAATACATTGTAAGTAGATACATATTTACGAGTACATAAATGTACATTATTTTTATGATTATTGTTAAAAGACACTGTGAATAAAACAAATTATCATAAATATTGGCAAATATCAGAAAATGTTTTTGAAAAAAATTTTCGAAAAAAAAATAAAATTTAATGTAATCATTTTTTTCCATACTGGTGGTATGTTTACATAGCGCGATACTAGCGAAACTGATATTATAGTATATAGTTAATGTTTTGTTTTTATATTATACATATATGCATTTTGATATTCAATGGATTCTCCTATTTATACGCGAATTGTGAACACACACACAACACACATACCGTTTCTCTATATATAGTTTTCTGTATTATAATGAACATTATCGACATGTATAAATTGTAAATTGTGTATTCAATTAAACACGATAATCGTGAAATATTTTTTTGCAATTTTGTTTTTCAATTCGAATTTTATTTTTTCTTTACAACAACAACAACAACAACAACAAAAATTATATATAGGTATGTACATACATAAATACACTAAGTGGAACAGTTTAAAAAAATGACAGTCACAAATTTTTGATTTTTTATAATTGTATTTTAGTATCAATTTTATTTAATTGTAATTTTGCGTATCATTTATGTATGTATTTAAATTTAAACTTTAATTGAAAATTACATAGCCAAGCCAAGCCACCTATCCTATTTTTTAGTGTTAGATAAAATATTTGAATTTAAATTTAATGCAAACTATTAAATTAGATTTATTCTATTTTTGATAATTTATAATAATTATTGTATAATATGTCCATGAATTTTTTTTTTTTTTCAAATTTAAATTTCATAAGTTACAATCTTATTAGAGATTCACATTTCATCACAGCAGAAAGGCATCATATATGATTTTCAATATAAATGTTATATACGTACAGGTATGTACGTATGTGTGCGAATAATGTATTAATACAGTATGTATTCTGCTTTTAATGTTCTCACTTATGATTTTGCATTGATATTTTTATGATATTTGCCCTATCACGTTTTGAATTGTAAAAATACTTGATTAAAACATTACATTATTATATAAATAAAGTAAGTATATAATTAAATGTACTATACTCGTAAGTTATATTATTTGTTAGGAACTCATAAAAGTAATAAATATTTTTTGTAAATTAAAAAACAATTTCGAAAAAAAAAAATAAAAAACATAATCATTTTCTAATAAATGCCTTTAATATTGAAAAGTTCAAATTAAATTTTTTTGACCTAATTTTAAAGTTTCTGAATGAAACGGTTACAAATCAAATACAAAAAGGATGTATACATACTCGTATTTTGAAGTGTGCACACTTATAATAATAATTATCATAATATTGATATTAAATATAGTGAAAACTAACAGAATAAAATGTGATATAAATTCTTAAATCAATAATTATAAATATGAATAAGTTCTCATATAAATACCTATTTTATTATTAGGTTCTATTACATGAGCTGTATAACGATGATTTGCGATCTACTATAAAATACAAAATACTAGGTCGAAAAATTTCAATGAAAATTTTTGGTTACAAGACAAGTACTAAATCCAATCGTATAATTTTTTTTCAAATTAACTTCATACAAGATTGTGTTTGATGTTTCACATCTTCAATAATGTATTGTTCGATCGTAATTTTTATTAAAGAATTTTAGTTCAAATTGTCCTTTATTCATTCCAGATTTTTTAACTATTATTTTTAAAGAAAAAAATTTTTAATTTCAAATACTGATATGAATATCGAAGGAAAATGTGGGTTCAACAATAATTTATCTCAAGTAATAATTCATCGTGATATAATAATTAATGTTGATGTAAAATAGTGTAAAAATACATATACATAAATATTATCTATATCGTGAAAGTAAAATAAACAAAAAAAATTTATACTCGTATGTAATATTTTTTTCTAACTATTTTTACTTACGAGTATGTGCTTTACGAGTATGAGTATGTATGCTACAAATTATCCTATAATCAGTATACATATATAAGAAAATGTGTAAATTTATTGTCATATCACATTATGTATCTCTGAATTTATCTGGGTATTATAACTTGATAACTTTGTACATTTATACTCGTAATATAATGTATGTACTTATGTCCATATGTACATTATGTACATAATATCGTATATACAAATATCCAGTTTGATAAGTTTTTTAATTAAAAGTACATTAACCCATAATCCGTCGTATTTTCTATAAAGTATATTATATCTTTTTATTTTTTTTTTTGCAATAAAATTGTAATATCAGCATACGAGTATGTACATATATTATAATTTCGATGTTGTTATAGTCAATTTTGTTTGTGTTTCTTTTTTTCAATAAATTTTTATAGTTTACTATACATTTACTATTATACGTTACAAGCTTACAAGTATGTCAACTAATACGTTGTTGATAAAGGAAAAATCTAGATCGTTCATAAATTAATTTACTCGTACTATTCGTATATACAAATATATTTTATATAGTAGATATAAACATTACATTACATACATACACAATATACTTCACAATTTAATTTCGTTTTTTGCAATTGAAATTAGCCAACGGTAAATTAATTGCTGCCGCGATTTTATATCACACTCACACGAACATTTTTCAAAACAGCAGCTAAAATAGTAAAAACAAGAAAAAAACATTCTAAATATTAAAATCTATTTATAGTATCATATGATATAGCTGCGATAGCTAATTAAATTTTAAACATTTAACATTTAGTCTAGATAATAAACTTAAATTAATTTCTAATTAGCGTATAATAACAATAAGTAATAAATCTAAATAAAATATCTGACCTATAGAAATTGAAAGTTTTGTTCTTTTTTTGTATATACATATACATAAATGTTAGTAAATGAAACGTTTATTAAATTAAATTTCTGTTCAGTTATAGTATTTCAATATGCTCTAATCTCTAAATCTGAATTACTACGACTGATTAGAATTTCCAAACCGAAAAAATTTCTTGTACATATAATCCTTATCCTGAAATTAATGTTAATTTTTCATAGAGAGATAATAATTTCTTTGGTCCTTTTTCAAGCTTTTCAATTACCGATAGAATAATAATTATCATTTACCATATCAGACCCAATAAGATTCATTTTAATTTCTTTTTTTATCAAATGAATATGTAAAATACCTATACATACATAAAATTCCTAAACAAATGCCTAACAAAAATTCTATCTATAAAAAAAAATTGTAATTTTATCACATATATAATTTAATAAAATGTAAAATCATTCAATACGCAGTCATAGACCGGATATAGATTAAATTTAATTAATTATTTATTTATTTTTTTTTTTTTGAATGAAAAATACACGAGTCAGACCAGTCATACTTGTACTACATCTTATTCTAATATTTCAAAATAATTATTACATTTTGTATACATATACGAATTTATGTATATATCCTTGATTTGATTATGCATATTTGTTTATGCAATAAAATATTCAATTTTAAATTAAATAATTCATTTACATACTTACTTATAACTTTTTTTTTTGCCAATTGTAATTGAGAATATTTACTCTAAAAATATAAATGTAAATACACTACTCTATTTCAAATTTAACTGCAAATGTTATTAAATTTAAAAATTTAACTAGTTTCAATACTCATATGTATGTACATAATATGTATTGAATTGTATGATCGAATTCGTTATAATTATTATCTTTGATGTCAACAAATACAGGTATTTATTTTATTTTATTTTTTAGATTACGAGAAAAAATTATTTACGTATCTTGACTAACTTACTTCATATTTGTGGACATTTAATCATATTTTAAATACATGCACATTATGTTACATTAGTATTACATAGTAATACGTTGTATCACGTTGTATGTTGTATGTTATGTGTGTATGACAATTTTTATATTTAATTATAATGTTCGTATATGTCTGGTCAAGTCTAATGAATAATAAACTATAATTAATCCTGTCTTGTCTGTTCTCAATATTGCAAAAAGAAAAAAAATTAGAAATAAATAAATATCGAATTGAATATTATGCGAGTGTATGTACATATATGTAACATATAACATGCGTGTAATAAATGCACATAATATGATTAACGAATACAAACTGCATGTGAAACAAAAATAATATCTGTTAGACTTTTACTCTATAAAATATTGCACATTTTTAAAAATCGAAATAAATATGAAAATTAATTCTTTTGTTATTAATATTTGACGATCCCATTTACAATAATAAACATACTACAGCGACCGATCTGGCGATCTCAATATTCAATCCCTACAATCCCGAATTAGTATATCAATAATTTCAACATTAGTTTTCATTTTAATTTAAAATAATTTCAAATAATTTCATTTATTTAATAAATTTATTGTATATTTTTAATTTTCATTTTCTTTTTTTTTTTTCTATATTTTTATTTTATGATCGCAGATAGTACGTCAATTAATTTTCCTGACGGTTATAGCATACATTAATATCACATTTGTATTATGCAGTATCAATCATAAGCATGGCGGTTATATTTATCAAGCACCAACAATAAAAGGTTTACAATTTACAAGTTTACCATCAATAGCAACAACAGCATTACCATCATCTAATTTGGATGCAATTAATGATATTGAATCTTTAGTATCAAAACAATCGCATGTAACTGCTATACCATACACATTTAATTTGAATCCAATTAATTTTGGTTTATCATCATTATCGCATAATTATCTATCAGACACCGATGATAATAGATATTTGGTCGATGGAAGAATATTGAAACAATACGAAGTTATGGAACATATACCCGGTGATTATGTACCAGAAAATTTATTTAATAAAGCACCATTATTATTGAGTAGTCTTTTAGCGAAATACAGTCGTATAAGTCCCAGTTTAATACCAGAAGGACAACAACAATCACCATTCATTAATATTCAACCGGTAACAAGAAATCATGGACCAGTTGCTTTGGGTTCAGGTGCATTAGGTTATATACGATTACCAAATGGTGGTATATATTTGGGTTCCGGTTCATTGGGATATATAAGTGGTGCAGACAGAATTCGTGAAATTAATGATGCTCGTATGAGACGAATTATACAGCCATCACCACTTGTATTTGGAACAACACATTTAAATAAATAAAAAAATTTTAATTTTTCTTTGTTTTTAACAATAAAACTAAACTAAATTAAGTAAAATAAATCAATGTCAATAAATAATAAAAATTTTATAAGTAATAAAATTAAAATTCATGTCTAAATTTATTTATTTTTTAAATAATATGCATAGATGTTGTCTTACCTGGAATGTGTAATAGTCTAATAGCACCTAACATCAAACTGGTAGAATCAATTCTTATCCTTATCCAAAAAATTCATAATTTATATTTTGTATAATAGTTAAATTGAGATCAAATTTTAATTATATTTTAAAGAATCTAAATTTATTCCTAATAAAAAATAAAAACAAAAAACAATTAAATTATTATATTTCCACTTAAATTTTATTATTTTACTTCATATGTAAAAAATACTGCTAAAATATACATACAGTAATACATGTGTTTTTTTTTTATATATATGTCTACCATTTAATAATATTTTATATTTTGTCTATGTAATATATAAAGTAAATACATTTGATGGATATGTATAGAGATTAGAAATCATCAAACGTGCAACATACAAAAAAATATATATATATATATATGTATATTAAAGAAAACTAATAAATTTTCAAATGTTCAATTCAATATTGAAAAATTATAAAATTATTTAAATCTTTTACTAACGATTACTTAAAATTAATCGATTATATATTATCAGAAAACATTTTGATGATTTCCTCATCAACTGAATCACAATAAAAATTTATTTAAGTGGATCGTCAAAAAAAAAAAAAAATCAATTAAAAATATGCCTAATATGTTGCTCGCTTAATGAAGACTAATCATCATTCTTAAAACTATTATAAAATAATCGGTTTATTCATAGTCTTATTATTATTATTATTATTTTTTTTTTTGTATTTATTTTGTAGTTTTAAATAAACGATTTTGTATATGTATTTTACAATTTAGTAATAGAAATTTTTATTTACTAAATGTAAAAGAATCAACATAAGAACTCAATTACATCCAACAAATTTTGGCATATTGTCATCACTTAAAAACTAAATTTTCTAGTATTCATTATTTAATTAAATTGAGAAATTATTTTTACATTTATATTATATTATTAGTTATTTGCAATAATTAATTAAATACGAGAAATTATAATAACATAAAAATGACAGATAAATTATATTATAATTTTTATATACGTATTAATTGGATATTTTTTTTTATCAATTAGTAAGTTTTTATTCGCATTTATTTTTGACTGTAATCATTATTTGATTTGTTTGGTGTATAAGATATAAAGCGCTGACAAAGACTGCATTTGCTCTAAAATTTGAAATAAGAAATTAAATTTTTTATCATTGAATAAATAAAATTAACTAATAAGTAAAATATATTTTTCAAAATATGAAAATTAAAATTAAAATTTTAACTTACTGTCCTTCTTTAAAGTATTCTTTCAAAGTTGTACTGAATTTTTTTGAATATTTTACAAATTCTTTTTTACGTTGTTCAACTGCTTGTTTACCAGATGATCCGGGAATAAATCCAACAACTTCATTAACAGCATCTAAAAGTTTTTTAATGGCACTAGCTATCTCCCTATAAATATTTGATAATAAAATTAAATTATATTAAATTAAAATCAGAACATAGTATCAAAACATTTATAAAATATATACTTTATAGTTTCCAAAAATGTTTTTCTGTCTGTAATTTCATCTGGAATTCTACTAAGAATTTTTTTCAGAGATGATGATTTTTTATTTAATTCTTGGAATGCATCTTCGGTACGATTTAAACGATATTCTACAACTAAAATATATATATATATATATTTTTTTTTTCATAATAAAAATAATGTAAATGTGTAATATTAAAAAATATAATTCAAAAACTAACGTTCAACATCAGTCACTGATCCTTGTAATCGTAAAATTGCTTCATTTAAATTTACATTTAATTCACCTTTACGTATTATTCCCATCACAAGATCATATGAAAGACCTGGATGAGTTTGTTCTGCTTTAGATAGAGCAGCTCTTAATGTTTGAGAAGCAACTACATCTCGTCTTTCAAGCTAAAATTAAATACAAAAAATCTCTATACAAATCTATCTTTTCATTATAATCAATTTAAAATTGGATCACTTTGGTAAATAAGACAATTCTTTAATTTATTATCAAATAAATAACAAAATGACACAATTTCATGACATATGTACTACTTGGTACTGCATAATTATTTACATGAATGTATACATTTATTTCATATTAATTTTAATTGAACTTTTACCTGTGATAAAATTGGACGTAATAACACTGGAAGAACCAAAGAAGCTATTGGAGTCTCATCGCCCATTGTCATTTCGTACTCGTAAAATAACTTTTTATTTAATTTGAAAATAAATATATTTTTTTTAAATATCAAATATAGGGGAGGAACTTATTGTTTCAGTCAAATAAAATATATTAAGAACTTTATTTTCTATTTGAAAGAAAATATTTGATTTTTAATTTAATATTTAAGGATAAATGTTAATTTGGAATATTTTATTTTTGTTGAATATATATTAAATTAGTATTTGTTTAGTAATTAGTACTGTAATATTTCTTAAAAAATATATTTTATTTTCATTTTTTGTCTGGCTGTAATCAGTAATTTGTCAATTCGACAGTATTTTGATTCTTGGCAGTTAACAATAGTAACAGAACTGCCAGATAAACTGAAGTTTCTCTGATGACATCAACTAAGTAATTTGATTAAAAGAGAAGTCTTAAGTTTAAAATTAAAATTTTATTTGAAACTTTAGATATTGCATTTTAAGTAATTAACTGATTTATTAAATTTGATATAAATTTTATAATTTTTAATATAATATTTTATAATCTATAATTTAAATATTTGTTAGAGTATTACAGATTATTTTAAGTTAATAACACTATAATCAATCAATGTTGCATTGGTTACACTTTTCATGATTTAAATTTTCACCAATAATGATTTGTGTCAATTTGTTTTTTCCTTGGTTCTTTCAAAAATTTCAAATTCCAATATATGAATATTGAAGAAGAAGAATGTTGTCAAAATGTCAAATATTAGAAAAGTCGTAAATCGTAATAAAGAATAAAGTTAAAAATGCTGTGTAGTGTACATCTACATAGGAATATAGGGATAATACATTTTTTCATTATTTTTTCGTTTTAATTTTAATAAAATCAATAAAAAAATTTATAATTTAAGTGATTATTTTTGAAAAACTGAAACATTAACAAATATCTTTAAAAATATGTGCGTTTGTTTCAGACGATTCTATTTATTTTTTAAAACTAATGAATTGCAAAACAATTTTTTTATTTATATTTTAGGCGTGAGTTTTATAAACCGGGTGTTGATGATGAATCAGATTCTGATAGTGATTATCTCGATTATAGAGATATAAATGCTGTTGATGAAGCAATATTGTCACCATCTACATCAGATGATGATGGTGAAGTAGGTGACGCCTGGGGTTGGACACCATCAGAAGCAGAAAGTGAAATTCATGACTCAGACAATGCTTCAAATGGTAAGTGTAACACATGATTGTATTTTTCTAATTAACATAATATTACGCGTTACAATTATTTAAACAATTTCTGAATTAAATTTTGTATTAATTTGTTTTTTATGTTATTGGTATTAAAAATTGATTAAAATTAATAGAGAATTACTAATTGCATTATACTTTGTTCAGCTGGTGCTCCGTCAACAACATCACAAAATCAGCAAAATAATCCTGGACCAAGTTCACAGAATAATTCAAGCGCAAATGGCAATACTTTAGATGATTTTGACGATGAAGAAGATGAGACAGTTCGTGCTATAGTTGCGGCAATAAAGAAACCTCGTACACATCCACCAGATTTGAAATTAGATGATTTCGTTACTGACATATCATTTCATCCAGAAAGGGATTTAATCGCACTAGCATCAATAAACGGTGATGTTTTATTATATGAGTATGGAAACGAAGAAAATAAATTATTGAAAACTTTGGAGGTTCATACAAAATCATGTCGAGACGTTGAATGGAGTGAAGATGGAAAATATATTTTAACAGCGTCAAAAGATAAATCAATCATGATAACTGATATAGAAACAGAAAAACTGAAAAATTTTTATGATAACGCGCATTCAGCTGCTATCTATAAACTCTACGTAATCGATGAAAATCTTTTTTCAACAGGTCAGTTGAAATTGAAATGATAGATGCAGGGTATATTGTTGTTAATGTATAGTTTAACTTTAGGTGACGATGACGGAACAGTTAAACTTTGGGATGTACGAACAAAAGATGCTATATTCTCATTAAAAGAAGTAGAGGACTATATATCTTCTATGCTAACAAATGATGCTAAAAGATACTTATTAGTAGCAAGTGGTGACGGGTATTTAACAACAATCAATATTGGTGCTAGGTAATTTCGAAAATATTTTGTCAAATGTTTCTTTTTTATTTTTACATTGCATATTTCACAGAAAACTGTATGTACAATCGGAACCATACGAAGAGGAATTAACTTGTATGGGACTATATAGAAATGATTCAAAATTAGTCGTTGGAACTTCAAAGGGTCGATTATATACATTCAACTGGAACGAATTTGGTTATCATTGTGATATGTATCCTGGTGTGAAAAGTTCTATCAGTTATATGCTACCATTAACTGATCGTATTGGTTGTGTAGCTGGTGAAGAAGGTGTTGTTCGCGCAACTCATATAGCACCATTTCGTAATTTAGGTATTGTTGGACAACATAATTTACCAGTTGAGGCAATGGACATTAATCATTCTGGTGAATTTATTGCATCCAGTTCACATAATAACGATGTACGTTTTTGGAATATAAAATACTTTGAAGATTTCGATGATATAAAATATAACGAAAAACAAAATCAGTACAAAGAGCGACAACATAATTTACCATCATCAAAATATTCAAATACATCGGACTTTTTTGCTGATTTAGCAAATAATTCATCAGAATAAATTTGTAAAATATAAAAATGTTGCTAATAAAAAACTAATTAATTTCGATTTTATTCAATTAAATCACTTTATTTGCACAATATAATATTGTAATTTCATTATCAAAAATTATTTCTTTTCACTATAAAATTGTGTTTTTGTTTAATTTCAATAAAAGAAAAAAGAAAGTATGAATATGAAAATAACTCCATTTTATTCAATTCAAATTCAAATAAGTCATTTTAGTGCAATTGCTGGTTGTTTACCTACAATGTGCTGCAGAATTCAGTTTAGTTTAGATACAGAAGCAGAAGTTAGGGAATAGGTTAAGTTTTTAGAGGTTAGTTTAGTTTAGTATTGTAAAAAGAATGAGATCTGCATTATCTTCATAAATCATAATTCACAATCATTTCAGTTTTGTTTGATATTCACATTATCAGCTGACTGTAGTCAAAATTTAAACCGAATCAGCTGAAAATTTCGCCGAACCGAATAGTAAAATCGTGTCAATCTCAATTGTTTTCATTTTTCCTCATTGTTATTATTATTTATTTTTTTTTGGTTAATTCTTAATTGTTTTTTCTTTTATTACAATAAAAAAAACGTGTCAAAACAAAACAAAAACACTCAAAACTCACGTGAAATTAGTGCATTGCAGTATTGCAGCAGTATTTTTAAACCAAAAAATTTTTTTCTTTAATTGTAATTTGTGTTTTGAAATTGTTATGTAAAAAACAAATAGCTAATTAAAATCTAAAAAAAATAACATTTTAATATGAAAATTATAAAAAATGTATAAAATATTAATAAATATATTTACTTGTGATTGATAATACCAAAGGATATTTTATATTATGCACAAAACAAGATTTCATAAATTCAAAAATCGGCACAAAAAATAAAAATCGATTTGAAGAACAATTACTCGAAGAAAGAAATATCCAGGATCAGGAGAATATACATATTGTTTTTGTTTTTCTCGAATTGAAACACAGTTATCGAAAATAAATCAGTATAAGAAAAATCTAAAAATAAAAAATACAATTAGTTAATAAAATAAAAATAAAAATGATACGTCTGTATGATAGAAAAAATCGTACAAAAATTCTTGTTACATTAGCACTTAGTATTATATTAATATACTGTATATTGCCTAGTCGTTTTGCAAAACATTATAAATATATTAAAAAAGACGAAATATATGATTTATTAGTACCAGGAATCACACGAAACATATCCATTCAGAGGTTGGATGAATGTGAATATTTGGATGTAATTGATGAAAATCAATTTTTTTACACAAATACATATAAGGAACAAATATTCGATAATCAAGAAATTCGTATTGGTGGTGAATATTATCCAGATGAATGCCGTCCAAAATTTAGTAGTGCAATTATAATACCATATCGTCAACGTGAAGAACAACTTAATCAATTTTTAATATATATGCATAATTATTTACGTAAACAACGTATACATTATCGAATATTTATAATTGAACAATACGATCGTAAACCATTTAATCGAGCTAAATTATTTAATATCGGTTCAGTGATAGCTGCTGAATATGAATTTCCATGTTTAATTTTACATGATGTTGATTTGATGCCATTAAATTTAGGGCATATATATGCATGTACACAATTACCGCGTCATATGTGCTCTAGTTTGGATAAATTTCGTTTTAATCTATTATATTACGGTTTATTTGGTGGTGCTGTTGCAATACAAACACAACAATTTCGTTTCGTTAATGGTATGTCAAATATGTTTCAAGGATGGGGTGGTGAAGATGATGATTTTTTTGGAAGACTGCAATCAAAAAATATTGATATATGCCGTTTCGATCCAAATTATAGTCAATATACAATGTTAAAACATGCAAGAGAAGCAACAAATGCTGATCGTATGGTTTTCCTAAGGAATGGACCATTACGTTATCATTCGGATGGACTGAATTCATTAGTTTATGTTCAAAAAGGATTAAAATTACATAGTCTATTTACACATGTACTAGTTGAAACGTAGTATTTTCTGTTTCTAGAATTATTTAATTACAATAATAATGAATTTATAATTTAGCGAAAAAAAAAAAAAATAGTTAATACCTACATAATAATAATTATATTCTAATAATGATATTATTAAAAATTAATTAGTAACGAAAAATTGTATCAAAAAATTCTTTATTATTTATATACTCACTTATATTACAAATGTTTTTATATAGTCATTCTATATAATGTATGTAGGTATAAATACATAAAATTTACATTTATTGTGATTGTGATTTTATGCTAGATACTTTACCATATATGTAGTATCTTATTGAAAATTATTTATACAGAGAATTAAAATCATACTCGAAATTATAAATTATGTATAAATATTATTCATAATTTATAATTTATAATATTAAAATTTAGTTTATGTTTTGTTATAAAATTTGCGAAAAAAAAACGTTCAAAATACATTTCGATTATTTTGTTCGCACAATACGTTAACGTAAAAGCAAAAAATTAAAAAAAAAATGAAAAAATATGCGAAAAAAATTTGAATTTTCATTTTAATTCGTTTGTCAAAAATTTAAAAATTCACTGTGTGATTACCAAAGTAATAGTAATACTATATTTTTTTTTTCTATTTTCTTATTATAGGTAATAGAAAGTCTTCCAACGCTTAACTTATTTAGCACGTATACAAATACATTTCTGTTTAGATTACTGATTACATATTATCAGTGAGTTTATTTATGATGATTTCGATATCGTATCCATAACACAAATGTTACGAGTCTCGAAACGTTTAAATACACAATGGATACAAAATTATAAGTTTCAAAATATAGTTATTGTGAATGTAACGAATTAAGTTAAAATTAAATTTAAATTTATTTATTTAAATGTATTGAATACTTGATTTTCGCATTTGTACAATTTTTTTTTTTTAAATATTATGTTAATATTTATTATAAATCTTGAGATTACTTCTAGTTTTATTCATTTTTTGTACGTGCTACATTCAAAAGAAGAAAAAATAAATAAATAAATAAATAAATAATGATTTTAATGCATTTTTATATTTTTAACTTTTATTCTCACTTTTTTTTTCACTTTATCATATACGTATAGTGTATATACATATATATTTTTTTTGTAATCACTAATTTATAAAAATTAAACAAATTAATACTTCAAATTTAAAATTAAAAAAAAAAAAATTGAAATCATCTGGAACAATGTTCTTTTCCTAATTAATAACATGGATACATAAATGTGCGAGTATATGCCTTATGAATTTTATCCTTTTTTACTGTACTTAGAATATTGTTCTCTTAATATCTGGTTCTTTTTTAGTCGATTATTTGTCGAATATATTATGTCATAGATTACTGTATTCACGTGCTATTTAATTTAAAAAAAAAAAAAAAATGTACTTATACACATATGATAGGAAATTCCAAGATGTCAGAACATTAATTATTAATGTGTATTACGGGTGTAATTAATTTCACGTCAAAAAATAAATGAATGAAATGATAAATAATTATTAATTGAATTAATGTAATTTATTGAAACAATAAAAAATGAAAATTTTTTATATGGAATGAGGTGAACAAAAATCACTGATAATATTGATGTACGAATACACGATGTAGATATCTATCTGATGAACATTTATTTATGTGAATATTAAATATGTATTTGTCGTAATGTACAGACTATACATATAGTATAGTCACTATATATAAAAATTAATTAAAGTTCTAATAATTACAGTAAAATAATAACGGAATTAAAATTCTTTATATTAAAACTTTGATTAATTAACACTTTTCAGTAAAATTTATGTAAATTAAATCACACATTTATTTACATCCAAAAAATAATATGCAATGTACCCAGTAATTTATAAAAATTTTAATTTTTCTAACAAGTCTAATATGAAATAAACGAAACTCTTTTCACACTTTTATAATTTAGAGCAAAAATTTAGCAATATGAATAAAGTGTAATATGTATATGAATGTAATATTATATGAGATAAATATGGAAATGAATCATAGACATTGAAAGTGTGAGGTGGGAGTATGTAGAGTTATCGATTATAGATAGAAAGATAGGATAATGAAATCAATGTTTATTTTAGATAGTTTTCGATAAGATAAAAATATTAGTACTTATCAAATTCACTTGATCTAAATAAAAATATAAATAAAATTCTATAAAAAAATTTTTGTATAAAAATTTTGATGAATATTTTATAAAAGATTTTGCGGAAGATTTTACAAAACTTTTATAAGAAAAAATGTTTTTTATTTTTGTAAAATTTATCAGTTACACAACATCAATAATTCATTTCACAGAATGTACTATAGATATACTCTTAGGTCTAGATATTTACATAAGGAATACGATGAATTACAAAAGATAATCGTACCGTAGATTGCGGCTATATGTTCGACTTTAGGTACATATGTACATTGCGGTATCTAGTGCAGTTGATATTTGAAAAATCATTTTTACAAAGTTTTAAGGATTAGAACATTTTTGTAGGAATATTATTTTTAAGAATTTTTCTGTTTTTTTTTTTTTTGTTTTTTTTGAATTTTTCATTAATGATCATCAAAATTTCATCAAAGATTTTCAATGAAAAGAATTTATTAAATGAGTACAGTTCTATCCTGAATCCTGAGATCACATATTTTTTTATAATTTATTAATTTTTATCATCCTTAAGGAAAATGTTATACATAATGCATATAAGTATATAAGTGCATAATGTATCTTTGAATATGCGTACTTATATATGAATGAATGTGCTAACTAAAAATTCCAGACAAATAATTAGAAATAAATAAATATGTACTATATACTGTACACATTAATGCTTACGACAAGCATCTGAAATAATTTCTCCAGGTAAGTAATCAGAAATAAAGTTGAAAAAAAAAAATAAATAAATAAAAAGAAAATTTTTAAAAAAGGAGAAAGTGGTATACAATTTACAGAAAAACACATTTTTATTACATGTTAAACTCATCTCATACATTATGTATGTGCATATAATTCAAAAAAAAAAAAAAATACAAGAAAATAAATGTTTTTACGTGTGAATACCACTATGAAGGACCTTGAAGCAATGGGACGGAAAAATATCAAAGCAAGATAGCTTTAAAATTTTTGTTATTAGCAACATAATATTCTTCTCTGTACAATTTTTCATGTTATCTTATCTCTTTGAGTGTTATTATTGCTCTGGTTGAATGTACCTGTATACATACATATACACGTTTATATGGAAAAGACGCAGATATATGAACGGAAACATATGTATGTAGATGAATATATGTTAATTTTACAATGAAATTTTTCTAACTCGTGTTCCACTTTTATTATTATTATTATTTTTTTTTTTTGTAGAAGATAAAAATCGTACGTTACGTGTACGTATATACATAATATGACGACACAGCACACAATACCGTCTAGTAAAGAAATTTTTTTAAGTGAAATCATTAAACCATGTGAAATCTTTAAAAGCCATCATATACAGGGAATTTTTTTATCATTTTGTTTTTTACTATATATACTCGTATGAATTTAAGTTATTTTTATTGAAAATTTAATTTTAAAGAATATTATATATTATATAAAATATATTATAAAACCCCTACGCTATAATGATGTACCACAAATAATTTATTCATTTGCATTTCTAAATTGTCAAATTACATACGTATTACATGTATTTACGTAAATATTTAATTCTACTCGTACATAAACAAATAAAATACTTTTTTTTTTAATAAAAAATTTGTAAATTTTTAAAAATGAATTTGAACTGTTTGAAATTAAATACAAGATCTAAATATTAATATTCAACAATATTTCATCTATCCATCAATTATGAAAATTAGTAGTGAGATAAAATATTGATTGGAAAAGAAAAATAATTTAGTTTGAACATAATAAATTGCGACTAGCTATATATAATTTTTACAGTTTTTGAAGTTTCATGATTAATAATTCATACTGATACTATATGTACATATATATTATATTCTCGAAAATAATATCCTTATACTTATACGATAAAAATTGGATAATTCGTTGATGAGTTACAAAAGAGTGTAATAATCATAATAATATCATATTTTTTTTTGCATTAGGTAATTGAAGAAAGGGGATTAAAAATTGTCTGAAAATTCACTTTGGATGTAGTACATATCTGAATTTATGTATTTATTTATGTCATATACACATTATTACATTTAGACATAATTTCATTAAGTCATATTATTTTATGCGAAAATTATTTGAAAATTTACAGACCTAAAATTCTTATATAAAACATTTAATATAATAATCAATTGCTTTATAAAATATTGATGAACATATGATGTACGTATACATACATATATACATATCTACTTATATTGTATTCTTTTTTTTTTTATTATTTAATAACAATAAATAAATATTTAGATTTTGTATTTTATTGTAGGTATGTGTGTTTGTGTGAATTGAAAGCAAAAAAAAAAAATTTATTATCTGACAATAAAAACTCTTCAGATGCCTTTTCATTTTTCAAATATAGTACGTATATCATTTATATATATATATATATGTATATATATGTATATGTGTATATATATATATACTTGATACCTAATACCACTAATCCCTACCATACATATTATGTACGTAGAAAAATGTTTGTTCTTATTTTATATGATTTTTTCACTTATGCTATTTTTATTTTATTTTATTTTACTTTTTTTTTTTTTGTAATCTATTTCCGCTAAATCGAAAATTTATATTTATCAGGAAGTATATATCGTATCTTTATACATTATGTAACACATAGTACCAAATAAAATAAGAATAAACAAAAATTATAATATAGACATACAAACATAAATGTACATATATTGTACATATATTTTCAGGTGAAAAGCGAAATGATTTATTTGACAAACACTATATAGCATAGAATGATGATATTTTATATACATACAAATATACATATAAATGTTATGCATATGTAGGTTTTGATATAAATTCTTTTTTGTTTCTTTTTATTTTTTATTTCGAAATGATTTGTTATTATCAAATGTCATATTTTTATGCTTCAGAATATGTTACACAGAAACAGAACAAACAAGAAAATTTCAATTTTTTTGATATGAAATTGAAGAAAAATTTCTATCATATATACACATTTATAATATTCAGGTATATACTATGTATCTATATAATGCAAATATTATGTAAATTTAATAGTAGGTACTAGAAAATAACAAAAAAAAAATATATATATTTATTTTGTATATTGAATTTGTTCATTTTTTATATTTTAGATTTTTTTGAATTACATAAGTATTACCATATTACACACATGCACATGTATATGTTACATTATTAATATAATGTATACTATATCAAGCAAAAGGAATGAATAAAAAGGAATAAAATCTATATACGTATCATTTGTAAATTCAGGTATAAAATAATTTTATTTCATCAATTTTATAAATCTTTCAAATAAAGTATATGTATACGTATATTTGTACATGATGAAATATCATATCTATAAGATTCATATTTTGATTTTAAAAATTAATATTTTCTTTTTCTTTTGACAATTTATTGATATAAATTCCAGTAAAATATACCTATAATGTAAATATGTATGCAGTATGTGTGTATATTGTATCATAAATTTTATGACTATACTCTATATACTAAAATATATTTTATTCAAAGGGAAAATATTTTTAAAGAAATTGAATTTGAAATTTTTATACAGATATTATTTTAGAAAATATTTATATACTGTGCGTGATATATATATATAGGCACTCGTACAATCTATTTTCATTTTTCAAATATAATATTCGATGTATATTTCCATTTTTCTTACAATTAGAATATGAATTTGTTGCTCAATATAAAATGGTTTAACGCTTGGCGATTAATTACAAAGTCCTAATCTCGTATTCGAATCTTATTGACAATCAAAAAGTAGGAAAGTTAATTAACTGTGTTGACTACTCTACTAGCTACTAGTGATAGGAGTTCTAGAACGCTATACGCTAGTAGCAACTCACGCTACGCCTCATATATTTGTATTTTCATTCAATTTGCAAATTAGAATACAGGTAAAACATTCATCGGTTTTTCTTATTTACACTGATCTTGTTTCAATTTGAAATATTCTTCTTCGTACTCGCCTACTACCCTACTACAGTGTAGTGTAGTACTGTAGTACATAATATACATAAGAATATAAGAAGAGAATTCACTATTCTCTTTTCTTTTCATTTTTCTTTCTACTTCTCTTTCTACATCTCGAATTGAAAAGAGTTGAATAACCATGTTTGTTTACAAATTAAAATATACATTTATAGAGATCAAAACATTAATCGGTAATATCTTGTTTACACGGATTTTTTTTCAATCTGTAATTCTCCGTACTCCCCTACTACAGTGTAGTACACAATTTAAACAAGAAAAGTAGAACAGCAGAAACTACTATTTGCGTATCTTTCTATTTTTCTTTCTACTTCTCTTTCTACATTTCAGATAATCAAGAGTTGAATTACCACGTTTGTTTACACATGAAAATATACACTGTATTAAAAAATCATGTAATATTGCTTAAAAAAACGTTGGCACAATATTTGCCAACATTTATTGCTGTAATCTTACAAGTGCATAGAATTATACTTCTTCATTGAAAATTACAATTTGCTGTCTTGTAATTTTAACATTTAGTATTGTAATTATACTCTTTAGTGAAGTATGCGAGTAGTAATTTTACTCAACCTATGTGGAATATTGATGACATACTCTGTAAACTGTACTGTCTTGAAATGTACATGTTCTTTACCGAAGGAGATTTTTAATATTTTAGTGTGTAATTCTCCACTCATAAATAGTAAAACTACAATGCAAGCGAGGTATATTTTTAGAAAATTGTAGAAATTTCTTCGCATTTGCAGTGCTAGAAATTCAAAGAAATAATATATATACATATATATATATATATATATATATATATATATATATATATATATATATATAAATATATATAAATATACCTATTTAAATATAAATATATATAAATATATATAAATATAAATATGTATATATATGTATGTATTTGCATACAATTTTAAGGAATTGCATTTTAAAAAAACTGAATGCATTTGTAATAAAAAATATAAGACGCTAAAATATTTACATAAATTCTGTGTTTTTTTTTTTAAATATTTTTCAAATAAAACATCACTGTTTCCTCATTTTTAAAACATATATTTAAGTAGTTTAAACTTTATTTATAATTATAAAATTAATTAATTATAAAAATTTTACTTTTAGAACTCATTTACTTTAAAACTTAGCACAGTTAATTTTCTGTAAGTTCACATTTTATTTTTTTTAAAAAATTTTGAACCCTTGACCGGTTACCCATAGATTTCTTTGGTGAACGCCCAAAGGTTAGGGGTAAACCCATAAGTCCTTGTATTGTTTCCAATGTAAGACATACATCTTTTGGGTAACACATATTAAAGTTGAAAAAGTATGTCATACATATTTCTATCGCTCCGTACAGCATACCTGCGCTCGAGCATTTAATATTTTCAACGAACACATAAAAGATTTTATTTTCTGGATCAACGTCTGAAAAATAATTGATTTTTATGTTTAATTTTTTCAAATTCAAATTTTTAACTGTGAAATTACTAAAAATATAAACAGTAATAATATTAGCTTCTCACCAAGTGCTGCTATCCATGGTGATGTTTCCAGTGGAGCGACGTTTTCTATTTTTGTACCAAACTGAAACATATAAATTTTTCGTTAGCAAAAGTGTTATAAAAAAATTAAAATAAATACAAATGTTTAAAATACTCACAGGAAAATTTTTCACAAGATGATCAAGATTTTCTCCGAAATATGTGGCTATTATCTTCAGAACTTTCAACTCTTCATATTCTTCATCAACATCTTGATGTCCCAGTCTTTTTTTTGATTTAGCGAAATCAATGATATGTTCTTCGCATACTTATTTAAACTACTTGTTACACTAATATTGATGATCTTGGTTAATTTTTCAAAATGTTGTTTCGAAAAGGATGGTAACAACAAATGTGGCCATTTGTCTTGAATATCCTTTATCGTTGGAATATTATCAAGATTATTCATGAACTTTCTTTGTTCACTATAAGTGTCCACAAAATAATCATTAATTCTTTTCATTTCTTCC
This sequence comes from Villa cingulata, assembly GCA_951394055.1. Taxonomy (NCBI): domain Eukaryota; kingdom Metazoa; phylum Arthropoda; class Insecta; order Diptera; family Bombyliidae; genus Villa; species Villa cingulata. Next base: position 55,773,645 of record OX596018.1, read on the forward strand.
GGCTGCAAATTATTGATACAATATTTTTCTTTCAAAAAGAGCCTTTTATTTTCAAGTGAATCTTCTTGCTCCTCTCTTTCGACAGAAAAATTTGGACACGATTCTTGAAGCGATTTTAACTTTTTTATTATGCTGGGTTTTAATATATTGTCAACTAATTGCCTTTTATTCGTTTTTCTATTTAAATAGTTATTATGATAAACTAGTTTAGATGTAAGACTTTCTGGATCAGTATTTATTATTCCATTGTCGTGAAAAATACCAAGACTTTTCGGATATTTGGCAATCGCTTCTTGTGCTACTTGACGCATAATGGGAACAGGAATATAAAAGGACAAAGATCGCATTTCTAGTACAATGAAGTGAATGAAATCATTCATACAATTTATTGGCAGCTGATATCCTGTTTCGAATAGATCAATAATATTTTGTGGCACTTTATTCCATTTAATTTTGAAATTTTTAAACAAATTTCTACTTTGAGACAGTCCAGAATTCCGTTCACTAGATTCGCTTAAAGTTGAAAATGTAGCACTTGATACAGAAATTGTGTCTGATAAACTTTTATTACTTGGATTGAAATCAGATAAGTAATTAGTGTATTCATTATATTCTCGTGTAGAATAAACTGCGCCGATATTGGATTCTGGATTAGATGTTGAAGGAGTAGACGATGGAACCGTGATTAAAGATGTTGAAGTTCTTGCCAGAGGAGAGCAAGTTAAAGGCAGTTGGCTTACAGTTGTACTTTTATCCAGTAAAAGTAGATCAAGCTCATTCTGTGCAGGAAGCCACAATTCATTTTCTCTCAAAATCATTAAAACTTTTTCGCAAAAGTAGTCGAGAGTGTCATTGTCCTCAACGTGTGTTCCATCCTCTTCAAGAACTACTTTGGATCCAATTATTCCAACTCCATTAGCTGTTCAAATAATTAAAATTATTATCAATATAATATACATAAAGAATATAAATAATACTGTATACCTTTCTGAATAATTTCATTTAAATCGGTATTGCAAACGAAGCTCTTTTTAACTTTGCGATCTACACTCCATATTTTAAACGCTTTTCGGGACATTTTGGCGTATTTTTATAAAAAAATTGTATATTGATGAAACGTCACAGAGGAAAATAATTTTCTATTAAAGCATATGTTGTGTTTTGAATCGTGAATGATTTAATTGTGAAACGATATGTAAGATTCGAGTAAGAAAATGTGAAAATATCTTCAAAAAATCTTTCTACAATAAAAATTCCCTTTTTTATGTCGTATTCTATTGTATTTATTTTTCCTGAAAACCATAAATTAGTAAAAGAATTGTTTATGTATATATTTTTGATTTTTAGTGAAATAATTCGTTTAAATTCGTCAGAAAAGAGAGGAATTAACTCGCCCACATTGAAAACTATATTTTTAAATATGGCTTGCTTGCATTGAAAACTATATTCAAAAGCCTTTTCACATTTTTCAACTGAGATAGTTTCAACGTTTTCTGCACAAACAAGTTCTAAAAATCGGTGTGTACGTATTGAACTTTGAAATAGTTGATGTCGTTCTGAAAGAAGTTTTGTAATGTTTTTGAAATTTCTGGCTTTTGCTATAATACGTTTGAAAAACTGATGTTTTGCTTCAAACCTTTATGTGGAGAATTTAACCAAAGGACCAAATTTTCTGATCAATTCCGGATAATGTGATAAAAAATGATGTTTAGGTATAAGACTGTCAGTGGGAAACAGTTTTTTCCTATTTAATAAATACTTTTTGATCAATATCTCCAATTGATTGATTTTATTATATGGGATATAATGAGATGAAGAAATTTCTGTTATCTGAATTAAATCTAAAATTAAATTCCATACTTCATCTTCAAAATTAAAGTTTTTGTTCAAAAATGAAACTACAAGAGGAAACATTTGCAACAGTTTATAATTCTGGTTGGCAGTTCCTGATAAACGATTTGTATTTTTAGATATTTCAGGAAAAGAAATATTAAATTTTAATGCAGAAGACATGTAACTGATTATTTGATTTAAAGAAGAATACGAGAACCAATTATTTTGAATAAAATACTTGATATACAAACTCATATCTTTAGGTATAATACCTTCATACAAATCATGAGCTATACACGGAGGTAACCCTGGATTACAAACGTGGTAAAATTTGAGTTGATTAAAAATGGAATCATGTTTTACTCCTCTATAAGAATCTTGTTCCAAAATATTTCTAGTTTCTTGATCTTTGCGATAGGAAAACGCATCCCTCAATTCACTCTGGACACATGGATTCTCTCTAAATTTTTCCAAAGTAGTGTAACAGTATCTACAAAAAAAGTGGCAAGTACTGAAATTTTCAAGATAACCGCCTACAGAGTGTGCTCCTAAATTGTCAGCACAAATGGCTGTCAATGACCCTTGTATATTCAAACCTTTAAAATTAATACCAGTGCTTTCTAGAATTTTTAAATCTTTAAGTAATTTTTCAAAAAATTTGTCATAACCAAAATACTTTATATACTTTTCTTTACACAAACTAACAAGCTGAATATTTTCAACACGGGACCGATTATGGGAATGAAGATTGCCTAAAATAAAATAAACAGCCAACATTTTATATTTTGACTTGGCAGACCCAATAGGGTTACATACTTCAAACGAATCTACATACAAAATAATTTGTAACTTCTCATTGTTGAAAAAATCATTATTCCGATATATTGAACCATCTTTAAAATCAGAATAAATGAAGAAATTTGAAAAATCATCTTTGCTAAAAATTTGATTAAAAACGGATTCATCTTCCATTAATTTTTCTAACGTTGCTAGTATTGGAATATAATGATAAAAACAATTTCTATGTTCACTATTTGTTCCGAGATTAATTTCTAAAGGCTTTACGATATATTTATTGCAAGACAAAAAGTTATTTCTTTTATAACTGGAAGTTGTAATGTCAGAATTTTTGAGTTTAAACACTCGTTTAAAAATATTTTCAATTTCTTGTACACAATCTGTATTCAAAATCTGGCCTTTAATCAATTTACGTAAGTCATTCAAACAAACTTGCTTGCAAACATTTAATTGACGATTAAATTCATTAAGAATCAAACTAATTACAGTTTCAGATAAATTATGGACTGATTTTAATTGTATACATAAATCTTCAAATGAAAATCCTTCGAAAAGTAAAGGGTTAATTTCTTCAATAGGGAAATTTTCAGTTGATGATAGTGGTAAATAAACACATGTATCTTCTTCGATTTTGTTTGATTCTTTTTTTAATTCACGAAACTTGAAAAAATGTGATCGACGTAAGTGAGAACGAAAAGTCCACATATTTTTGAATGAACTTTCACAATTATAACACTTCACGTTTTCTTGCCTTGTCAAATGTTTCATCAGGTGCTTTACAAATAGCATTTCAGATTCAAACTTGTAGTTACAATATGTAGAACTACATACAAAATTCTCAAATGATGAGTTCTGATTCATTGAAGAAGTTTTTTTTGAATGTTGCCTGTACTTGTGAGATATGTATGAATCGTATTTTATAAAAATTCTATTACAAAGAAAACATTTGAAATTTCCAATTTTTACCAATCTATGTGATTTCAAATGTTCTTCGTAAAACAGAATATTTTGAAAACTTTTTGAACACATTAAACAATTATACATTGTAAAAATGAGGAAGACAAAATCAGTGTATATTATAAATAAAAATTAGTAAATATTAGTAAATACTTTCCAAAATAAAATTTTCACATTTCCTTGTATTTTAAAAATGTATCACAACACAAATATTTTATTTTTAATACACAAAATTTGATAAATATATAATTATCTTTGAAAATTGAAACTAGCTATTCAAATTTTAAACTAAAATAAAATTTATATAATTCCGCTGTGGACTGTACTCGACTATAGACTATACCAACAATATGTTTTTTCAATTAATGCACAATATAAAAATGTACAAATATTCTCCTTTTACCGCTAGACTAAGAAAAAAAAAAGGAAATATGCCACTATAATAATATGAATATAACATACGACTATATAATTTAAAATTATAATCGTACAACAATTACAATTTTTGTTGGTAAAATTTACACGCAGTTAGTCAATTTATTAAAATCAAATTTATTCTTGTTCAATTTTGACTGTTCATGTACAATGTAAAAGTGTAAATCTATTCTTGTTTTACCACTAACAATGACTATAATATAGAATACAAGTATAACTATGTATATAATATGAAATCATAATCGTAGAACAATAAATATACGATAAACGATACTGTGCAGATGTTCACAATATTGATATCAAATTAGCTGTGAACAATCGTGAACACAATATTATATATCACATAATACACAATAATTGTGTACATTTGCAAACCATAGTACACAAGAATTATGTGTAATTACTTAAAAAATGTAGTAATAACTATTTATTTAGGTAATGCTACTTTTGATGTGTATTTCTATTCTGAAAAACTTACTAAAAAATGGGGAAATTTACTCCACAAATGTAAAAATTAATAATATCAGTATAAATACAATTTTTTTATCATAATTTATGTTCTTTTACAGATTTTCAGAAATTTTGCTATAAAAATATTGCAAGAAATCTATGTAAATTTACATATATTTTTTAGAGTGTAGGTCAAAACAATAATTATCGGTTTTTCTTGTTTACACGGATCTTGTTTCAATTTGAAATTCTTCTTCATACACGGTTAATATGATGTAGCAGTTTTCTTCTCCTTTTCTTCTGTATATATTAGTTACTACATTGTGATGGGCGTATACGAAGAAGAAATTACAAATCGAAACTAGATCCCTGTCATGTATACAAGAAAAGCCGATACATTTTTTGACCTATATTTTCATTTGTAAACAAACATGGTCATTAAACTCTTGGATATATGAGATGTAGAAAAAAAAAGTAGCAAATTACTGAAGGATCCTACACTCGATAGTCTGTGCTGTAGTTAAATGCATAACAATTATGATAATTTAAAAGAAGAAGAAAATATTTTCATTTTTCTTTTTATAAGCAACTGATGAATATTTTTTCATTTTTAATTTGTTCGTCATTATTATCATATTTATTATTTTCGATATTCAACAAGATATTTTCTTTGATTTGATCTCATTTACAATTTATATTGTAAAATTGAACACAAATATGTACATATTTGTAATTGGAATTAAAAGTTGTTAACTTAAATTTCATTATTGCAAAATACGATATAGTGCATACATACATACGTATTATATACATAATTTGTTTTCTTTAAAAAAAATTGTATAATTTTTTGGTGCATCAAGCTTATTAAAAACTTTCAAAAGTTTTGACTTTGTTCAAATACAAAATACAGAAAAAAAAACTAAGAAAACATTACTCAGACAGTCTTTATATTTTTCTGCATTATTGCAATTTTATGTATTTAATATAAGTATATGAATGAAATATGGTATTCTCGTAAAGTTTGTAGAATAAAATATTTTCACACATTATTAGAACTTTGTAAAGCCACAAAAACCAAATAAAAAAAAATGTATAAAAAAAATAAATTAAAAAGAAAATGTCTGTGAATATTATAACTAAGTACCAACGTATAATATTAATATGCACATATAGATACGTACGTACGTACATAAAATATATGTATATAATATGTGTAAATATGTATTAAATTATCAAGTAATTTTTTTTTCCTTATATTCCCTACCATCCATTTAATGTTCATCTTCATTTTTTTATGATTCTCTATAACGAATTATAAAATTGCAATTACATTTTCAGAAAAAAAAAAGAAAAACATTTTTTTTTCATTTTTACTTTCATTATAATAATGTAGGCCTTTTTTTCTATTATTAGATTCTATTCTGTGCAGTCAACACATTTTTTTAAAATTTGTTTTTAGTATTTCTTACTTTTTCGTATGTAGTATGTAGATAAAAAATATTTTCCTATTTTAAGCTTATAATTCAAAATGAAAAGAGAAAGATTTTATATCTTGCTTTAGGTGATCATATCGTATATAATGTATGTATGTGTTTAGTGTGTACATAAAACATTACATACATATTAAATCATAAACGTATGTGGTGTATATTATGTATTTAAATATTATATACATATTATAGTATGAGTGCAATAAACATTTGAATGCATATACTAACATTTTTTATTTAATTTATACCATATTTTATATGTATATCATATAAGTATATATATATTTTTTCATATGTGTGCTTTTATATGTATTTAAACTGTGCACAATAATAAAATAAATGCCTTTACGTATATTATTTTGAAGAATATAAACATAAAAGTAATATCTATACATGTACAATACACTACATGTACATAAATATGTATTTCTGAATGATACTACATATATATACAAAGATGATATTTTTTAAATCCCAGTTGATATAATAATATTATGTAAAATACATAGATACAATTTTATATGTGTGATGTAGTGTATGTGTGTCTGTATATGATAGCTGTTTATTAAAAAAATTATATACATATATTAGGTACAGGATGTAAAATTTTTTTTTTTTTGGGTTAGCTAAGCATAACGAATTGCACAACTAAACAGTATAAATACATCCATATATATATATATATTGTTGTGTATGTATGTTTGCGTGTTAAATTATTGAAAAAATGTATGATAATAACACATATGTATAAGTAAAGGTGTCAAAATAAATCTCGTAGACTAGCAATAAAACGGCTGAGATTATTGTAATAATCCCAGTTGATTTCTCTTTAATATATGTATGTACCTATACATGTATAATTTGTGATAGTTATTCAAAGTTAAAAATAAGATATTCTTTATACAACTATAATAAAATAATTGTAACTTACACGATATCTGATGAGCTGCTTTAGTCTGTATAACATCAAACAACTAAGTGATTTTACGTTTTATTTTTAATTCATAAAATCTACTAAAATCCTAAAACCTTAAACTCTTAAATAAAATATATAAAAATTTAATGTGAATGTTGAATAAATTACATATAAACATTGTTTTTAGAAACCGTCACTTCTTCATCCATCATCGAAAATTAAATGAATTTGATAAAAAAAAAGTTTGAGAACCAAGTGAACATTATATTTGAACCACATATGTATGTAATATTATTTGACTGCAAAAATTGATAACAGACGTAATGAGCAAATTTATTTTATATTTTGCTTTTTTCTGCGGGAGAAAGGGAAATTATGTGTAAATATTTAAACTTTCTAAACTTCAACAAAGTCGTAATAAAAGAATGAAATATTCTTAGAAAAAAAAAAAAAATAAATAAATAACAGTAATTTAATTTGGGTGGATTAGATGGATTTTTATAATGTCCTTGTTTGTGTTTTTCAAAATTTCTAATGACTTTTTTGTGTGGTAAGAAAACAATTAACGATTTTGGCAATAATTATGTATATATCACATCATCGTAATTGTTTTTTTTTTTTTTTTTTATTAACAAGGAGACAAAAATACTAAAATTTATTTTCCTTTATTGGTATAATTTGATTTATATAAAAGCTAAAAGTTTAGGCGAATTTTAATAAACTTTATATTGGATCTCATCTTATATAGTGAATTAATTAATTAATTGAATTGATATTAATGTTTATATGTATATTTAGGATAATATAAATTTACAATATTTATTATAAATATTTTTTTGATAAATTTAACATTTTTTTTTTTTGCAAAAAAGTAATAAAAATGTAAAAAAAAACTGTTAATCTACTCGTATAAGTTTTCAATTTGATATTACTACCTTATGTATATATTCTACTCAAAAAATTAAAAAAATACAGATCACAATAATAACAAAAAAAGTGTTGTTGAGCGACAGTTTTATCGCATGATGGTATTTTTTATTTCAATGCATATTCAGCGATTTTTATATTATTCAAAATGTATTTGAATTGAACGAAGTCAAATTACATTATGCACACATACATACATATTATGACAATGTTCAGAGTGTTTTTAATATCGATTCGTAGAATCAGTTTTCATTTTTATGAAGAACAAAAAGAAAAAGTTTACACGATTACATATTCGAAAATATATTATATATATATGTGTGTGTGTAGTACATATATTGTATATGCATTATCAAAGACGAAGATTAATATACTCGTAAATAGTTATACTCGATATAGTACACAAAATTATATAGTATTATATGTATAACACTTTATGTATTCAGGTAAATATGAACATGTCTTTGCAGTTTTTTGATTATCTTTATGGTATTTCTATATAAAGAATAATAAATGTAAGTTACATTTATACATTATACATACAATAAAACACTGTATATGTGTATGTTACAATTACAAGTATAATGTATGTATGTATATATAAAAAAAAATAGACAATAATAGTTCGATTGATATGAAAATGAAAACGAAAAAAAATAAAAAGAAAAATTTACATTTTTATCTTTATCCTTTTTTATGATGATTTCATGAATTTTCTCTTACATTATAACAACTATATTACAAATACATATATATTTATGTAAGTATATGGATATGATATGTATTTTTGAGTTAACATTATCCATATTATATATGTATGATATTATAATTTTGCATTATTCACGTGTCATCATCGATAAATTCTTTTATATTTAAAATGTATATTTTAGTGACATTATACAGATTTTTAGAATGTATAAGTTAACAATATTTTACGAGTATTATATATGTAAGTAGATGAACACATACATTTATTGTATATATATATTTGAATATATTATTCGTTTTACATATGAAAAATTAAAAGAAAAACTAAAAAACAACAATATTACATAGTGTAATTTCTTTAAAGGAAATGATCTTTACACAAAATAATTTATAATTTGATGTCAAGTAATATAGTATTATTATCTTTTATGTATTTTAGTTTATAGAATTTATTTTTTTTTTTTTTTTTTGTTTATGAATTATTGATAAATAATAATAATAAATCAGACATAAATTCAGAAAAACATATTTTTTAAATCGATGTATAATCATATGGTGGCTGAAGGAATAATGAAATATAAATAATGTGAACGATATTGGAGTTCAAATTGTTCTTATTGATTTACTATAAAATGACTGAATTTGAACTTATACTTTATTATTTACAATTTATTTTATAATGGATATTATTACATATATAATTTTATATCTACTACTACGTACATATAAATACATAATAAAATAAGCGTTGAGTATGCGGGGGTATTAAAAAAAAATTATTGATCTCGATGAAATGTTTCTTTGTAATTCAATGTTCCTTTTTTTTTTCATTAAAAATGGTAAACGATAATTGTATTTGTTCGCATTGAAAATTTTAATATAAATTTAAAAATAAAAACAACAGTACAGGTGCATTAATCTCTAAGTATCTATGTATTATAAATATTTACCTTGTTGTATATTATACGTTATGTGCATATGTATAAAATATTTAAATAAAATAATGACAAATCATCCTGAATGTTCATTTTTGCTTCATTTAATAATTAAATTTATAATTAATAATGTCACGAAGATAATTTTGTTGGCCACACACAATTATGTATATGTATATGTGTGTAAGGTGAATTGATCTAGTTACACCTTAAAATTACCATAAATAAATATGCATTATGTTATATGTGCATACATACAGTATATAGAGTATGTATGTAAAATATTATATGCATATACTATACATAGTAACTCATACACATGAATCTATGTTCAGCTAAACATATAAATATGTATGTACATATAATATCCATTCACTATGAACATTATTATATGTATGTATATTTTAATAATTTTATTATGAACATTTTATAAAACCATAAAGACAATTTAAAATTTAACTACCTCTAATTATAGGCTTGTGAAAATTATTTTATTTATAGTTCATATTTACCTATATGTAATTTGTGATTGTATTATATATTATATATTATACTCATAAAATGATTTAATTTAACTCAATTTTAATAGACAAGCATATAAAAATGTTTTACTATGAACTACAAGCATATGTGTATATATTGTAATCAAAATAATAATATATAATAATATGCATCTAATATTGTATTTATATAAATCAATATAGTATGTAATTTAATTATATACATTCGAATGTAATACGAGTACATATACTTGATATGTGATATATGTAAGTGAAATTGAGTATGTATATCTGAGCACATTTATATACATATGTACAAACATTCAATCTATTGTAATTATAATGTTCTTTTTTATATTGGTATTAATTAGAATTTGAAAGATTTTTATGTCAACATGAAAATCTATTCATATTTTTCATATAAAATCACAAATATGTATGTGTATGCGAAATAAAATTATATACAACATTTAAATAAGAATCAAATTTTATATGTAATAATTAAAAAACTTTGAAAATTTCAATATAACTACATGCATTATAGCTAACCAATTTTCAATATAATATTAATTCATACTGAATTAGATATGTATACATAAATATACTTTTATGCGGGTATACTAAATATTTTCATATACTTCTATATGTATATGTAGATTATAATGAAGTTTTGGAAAATAGTTTCTGATTCTATTTATATATGAAACGTACAATTATGCTGAAATATGATTAACATAATATACATGTATGTATGTACTATGTCTATGTAGGTAGATATAGATAATAAGTACAAAATATATATTGAATTAAAATTTTGTATTTGTAATTCTAAACTTGTTAAAAACATAAACAATTTCAATTTTAATTGAAACGAATACAAGAAATTAAATATGAAAATTATTAAATTTATTTAAGAGAAAACAAATTAAGAATCGAATTTTAATAAATTTTAAATTTTATTATTTTAAGTAAATAGTAGAACGTAGAACATAGAACAACAATATATTTATGTAATGTAATCATATACTCGTACATAAGTATATTTGAAATTGTTAAAATAACATTTTCATTTATTGTTGAAATTTATTTAAAGTTCATGCTTATGAGATCATTTTGTATGCCATTTGAAATTTAGATCTAAATCTATATCAGTGTATAGTAGAGAGATAATATAGTAACGTTGTTAAAGTGAATTTTATATGTTTAGCTTTTATTTCATGTTTTCTCTTTGTATAAAATAAATTTTCCAAAACGAATTTGTTGGTTTTGAACATTTCTCTCTTCTTTATTCTCTTTGATGTTTTTCCCTGCGTTAAAATTAATTAAAAAAATTTGTCATCAATATCAAAAGAAAAAAAAATAATAACATTTCAATTATCTTATTCAAAATCAAAATAAGAGAAATAAAAATAATTTTAAAAATTATCACTATCATCAGATTCATAAAATTATGTATCAGACATTTATGGATATAATATATTAAAAATTTTAATTAGTTTGATATTATCAATTAGATTATTAATTGATAATCTTTAAGCATTCCACCTATGTATATGTATGTAAATGTATGCGTATATACTGGTAGCTGGTATATGTAATGTATTTTACTTAGTATGTGAACTTTTATTCATAACATCATATCGACATCACGTCATAACTGAATGAATCTGAGAGCAACATTACGAGTATAATATACATATTCGTATATGTAACAGTATAGCGGTGGTACAGATACAGCAAGCAGTCAGAACAACAGCAATCGATTAAAATGCAAAATTATTATGATTTTCAATAATAATAAAATTTGTATAATATACAATATAAAGTTAGAATGTCTTAAGTGCAAAAACATAAAATCATAAAAATATATAGATTACGAGAGAAAAATGCAAATGCAATCATCAAATAAACAGTCACGAAATAACGTGTAATGTAATACATATTTAAATTTTATAATTTTGAACTAGATTTCTTTATTTCTATAACTCGCACTAATTTCAATAATTTTGTCTATTTTAATAGATACTATCGACTATCTATCTAATATGTATGGTATACCTACCTACTTTAAATACGCATTCAAGAGAAATGTTTTTAGTTTGTATTATAGTAAAATACTCGTATGTATTTAAAATATATGTGATTTACGGTAAATTATGTGGAAGAGTTTTAAAAATTTGATTTCGTTTCCATATACATATATATGTACATAGTTCTGTGTTAATGTTTCAAATGTGATTTTGATGTTGGTTGCACGAAACATTCACATATTTGTCTGAATTTTTCAAATAATATTTCTACGTATAGTGCTAAATAATGAAATAAAAATTTAAAAAATGTTTAGAATGTTTTCATTTCACAAATTGAAAATTTTATAAATATGTACCATAATCAGCAATTATCAATCATACCGTACCGGCGGATGCTTTTACGTCAATCATTCTTTTAAATTAAATTTTTTAGAGATTTAGATTTTTAAACTTCCTTATGTACCTCATACTTCCTCAAATAAATTTGAAAGTCACTGTTAAACAGATTAAGATGAAATTTTATATAAAATATTTTTACAAAAACTTCTACATATTTTTTGTTCTGAAAAATTTAAATATTCGGAAAAAATATGAATAAATTTTGTTTCTGGTTAAGTCATCATTATTATTTAGGAAAAAAATAAATTTCAATCGAAAAAAGAATTCGATTTGAAACGAAAAATATGTCATGCCATATGAACATATTCCCAGGTCAAGCCGTACAAATAAAATAAGATGCAGATTTAGTACTTACATTTTTTTAGTACCTACGACTACGTGTACTAATTATTGATTTTATGTGGTGTTCAATTTAAATATGAAATTATCTTGTTTCAAAATATTTATGTAACCTAAGAATTGAATAATATACAGTATTAAAAAAAAATAAAAAACATAAAAACATGAAAATAAAATAAAATTATCAACAAATCAATGAATTGGAAAATTGTTCTACATTCAATTTTACCCTGTATAAGAAACAAATTATGATTATGAAAATTTTTTTTTTTTTTTATATTTTGCAGTAACACATGCTTATATTTTTTTACACATTTTTTTTAGTAATAAAATACGAACATGCATAAATTTATGATATATAAATTATGTTCGAACATGTTTATATGTACATATGTTTATAACTACATACTTACACATATGTAGGTATGAACGTATGATATTTAGTTTCATATTACCATTATGTAACCCAGATTTAACTCAAAAATATGAAAAAAAAAATATCTGATTGAATTCTCTTATTCACTAAGTTCTAATTTTATATGCCAGTGATATATATATTTAGTTACCTAACGTTTCCTTTCAATTTGAAATTTACAAATTTAAATCTAAATATTAAATCATATGAACATATATACACCTACAAATTTCCTTTACGTTTATTAAAATTAAATAAACATTATTGTTTGTATGTATTTTATGTCTGTATGTATAAAAGAAAGTAGAAAAATTTAAAAATTTAAACCATACGAATATTTCATTTTTTTTTCTCCGCAAATTTCTTCCTTCTTTTGTTTGATTTTGGTTTGTTAAATAAAAATGAAATCATGATCTATCTCATATGTATTAAGAGTTCTATAGGATTCTAGGTATTTAAATATCAAGTGAACGTTTAAAAATTAATATTTCAAAATAATTGTCGTTATCATTATTCATCGAAAGCACGTACAGACGTACATCATGTAACACACGCTTTACAAAAACTATTGGACATATTTCATTGAGAACATTGAGCATGTGACATTTATTCTATGACAAAATATGTACGTTCAGTAATTTGTACGATATAAAGAAAGTATATGTATACCATATACATATTATATATGTGTGCTTGCATTGAATTTTCTAAAAAATAAAGAAAGTAAATTGAAATTGTACAATTTCTCATATGAGTTTCAGTATTGTATTAATGATAACATGAATTAGGAAATACATAGTTGAAAAAATATTGATTTAAAATGTGTGTAATATGAAAGAATGTACTTACATTTTCTAAAGAATCTTTGAATAAAATGAAATGGCTTACCACTTTTATATTTTACTATTTTTTTTTTTTTTTTTTTTTTTTTTTTTTTTTTTTTTTTTTTGATGACTCAGGATTTTGGTAGAATAACAAACATATATGTACATATACAACATACTTATGCATACAATACTCTTGAAATGTGAAGAAATTTTCCGGGAAAAATTTTATAAAAATTATTTTATTAAAATGAGAAAGCGAAAAAAGAAAAAAGAAAAAAAAAGTCTCTGTTGCTGACAATAAAGGAAATTAAAAAATGCATTTTAAACATATACCTATACTATTATACAAATGGAAAGAAATGTGTGCACACAAAGTTATATTATTGCGTACACATTATATATGTAAATATGATATACACTCGATATTGAGAAGATATATAAATGCAGATATTTTTCCATTATGCGAGTATCAAAGTAGTAAAAATGTATGTAGGATATACAAATAATTTAAAATGAACTACTTTATCGAATCGCATAAATTATAAAAAGCTATAAAGTACGGTATGGAATGTTACAAAATTCACTAAAAGACCGTTAAAGATTTAATATGAAGAAGAATGGAGCTGATTTCATTAGTAAGGCCATAAATTATCTATCAATCTTATTCCAATTGGCATGAAACTACCAAATACTGAATATTCATTCATTGATTCTGGACCTTTTTATACTGATTCAGTTAAGAAATTAAATCTCTACTCTACAATATACCGGCAGTTGGAATTTGGCAAAAACATTGCGTTTTGCATTTTGTTTTTTTCTGGATTTACATATATACGACTGAATATTTCAATGGTTTCTGAAGATGTACGATATTCATTCATAATGAGAATTATTTGAATATTAAATGCTACATACAAATTATAAAATATATTGCGATATAAATTTGTGATATGGTTTCATTCTGTCTAGAATTTATTTAATTAATAACTGCAAAGGTTTCATAATTATTATTGAATACAATTTCTAGTTTTTACCAGTAAATATTTTTTAATTTTGTTTAATACAAACTGACTAGCTATTGTTTTATTATTTCCCCTTTTATTTATAAATTTAAATTGAAAAATTGTTTTTGGATATTTTTAATTAAAAAATTGTAAAAGCTTTTCCCCATTTTATGTACACTACATAAATACTAATAATATTCGTATGTAAAAAATGTAAATGCTTTCACACTGTATCATATTTTGGATCTCCTTCTTGTATAATTTTATTCTCGTATTTCTATCAACATTTTTTTAATGTAATATTACGCATGCTTTGTGGGAGAAGATTTGTTTATCTGAATTTTGAGTCTTCAATTTTACTAGTACATATCTATAAATTTTTTTTGTTTTAAATTTTATTTTGTTTTGTTATACACCTTCTACACATTTATCGTACATCGTATACGATAAAACAAAAATTTGTTCTAGTATCTTAGCAAAAGATATTTGTATATTTGCATTTTGTAACACTTCGATACTAACATCGTCTTCGTCATCATCGTCAACATCATCATCGTCATCATCACCATCACGATATAACTATATTCAGTGTTCTCAAGAATTTTAAAACTCTATCCACCAAATTCGAATCCGAGTTCATTTTGTGTCCATACATCGTGCTATTCGGTACACAAAAATCTTCCAGGAAAATAATTCTCTATAAATTTTTCTATTTTTTATTGAATCGTGACCAAATTTATTTTTGTAGCAAAATTGTTCATTTTTTTTTGTTCTTTAAATATTTTTCTACAGTCTTGTCTAGTGAATCAATTAAAGTTTTGTTGTATTGCTTATGTTGTTGTTCATTTTTTTTTATATAGAAATTTTCATTCAAGTAAAAGTGAATTATAAGAAGCTAACGTGTATTATAATAACACTATAAAAAAGCTATTCATTCAACTTTACCAAATCATCTTATACGAGTATATACGTAAAGTAAAATAATTAAGTTAGTGATTGAAAAGATCTTAATGTTTTGTGGTTTGTGGTGACTGCATAAATATACATACTTAGTACTTAGTGATAGTTATGGTATCTATAAATACATAAATTATATTTGTACGTACGAATATGTATCTATATAATAGAAATATATAATAATAATAATAATAATAATATACTCGTACGTGTGTAGATAGAGTTTAGATAGATATAAAAAGCAATATAGTAATTTAGTGACGGTTACGAAATGTGATATCTATGAGAAACATGGTTAAGTGTTAAGTGGTTTTTTTTAACCATAAATTTGGTAAAAGAAAAATATTTGTGCTACACATATTTTGCATAGATTTTATAATTTCTCATCTTGGTATAAAATTATATGAAATTTTTCTTTATTATTTTGTTTGTTTGTATGTTGTTGTTGATTTTTCTTTTTTCAAAGTGAGCAAATGAAAAAGGATTTGAATTACGAAATTAATCAATATGTATTGTCGAAATTGAAGAGTGTGTTTTTGTTAACATGAAAAATTTAAATCATTATCAAATAATATGAAAGTATACATAAGTAAATGTTAATTAATATATTTTATTTCTGTTTTTAGATTAAAATTAACAAACCCTTGTGAGTAAAAAAATAAAAACAAAAAAAATTTTTTTTTTCGGCGGCGTCATAGTGTCTACATGTAGTTTGAGTAGAAAAATAGTTTTTAATACATTCGCATTTCGTATATAACAAATGATTTTATCGTTTTGAAATTGGAAAACAATTTTTAATATACTCGATGTACCAATATTTTCATATATTTTATTTGCATGTTCTATATGTGCTTATGTATATATACCTACATACAATTATTTATTTATTTGGATATTATTTTATTAATTCAATAGAGAATATTCTACACATAATATATATATTTGGTACCATATTATATTATATCTATGTATTTAGTTTATTTTGTTTTTGTTATATTTTATTAACTTTGAGGTTTATAATATTTCGCCAACAATTTCAAACATAATGTATACGTTACATGAATATATTAACAAATATAAAACGGAAATAAATGAAAATTTATTTTATGTTTTAAATTAAAAAAAATAATAAATAAATAAATAAATATTAACAAAAAAAAAAAAACAATAACAATTACTACACAAACTACAACAAAATAATGTTCAGGTTTTAGTGTATTATATACATACATAATGATGTACATGCAGAATTTAAATAGTTGTGCGGAAATTAAATCAACAGCAAATAAAAAAATAAATGCCATTTCAGATTATGTGGAACTATGTCACCTATACCCATTTTTACATATCTAGCTAATTTTATTTACTCTTCTCTATATTTGTAATTTTGAATATGTAATGTAGGTACTATATTATTGTTTTGTTGTTGTTGTTGTGTGTGTGTGTGTTTTTTTTTAATCAATTTGTTTTTTGCGTTTTGTTTTTATCATTTTATATATATAAAATGTGTTGTTATCATGCTGTGTCTTTGATGCAAATTGCATTTAGAAATTTTATTATTTTATTTATTTTTTTGTTTTTTATTTTTCAATTTTATATGATACAATATACTACATATACTCATATGAAGTGCTTGTTTTACGTGAAACGAATAATTTAACTTACTATACGAGTAATATGTAAATAGTAAATGCATATTTAAATATTTTATGTGGTATATCTACGTTTAATAATGAAGTATATGCATACATACGCGATTATTATAATGTAGTGTGCGTATATACTAATAAAATTTATTTTTATTCATTTTTCTGCTGACATAAGTATATGTACGTATTTTTGCAATACTGACTGAATACATATACATATAAGTATGTTGTGAATTATATGATTTAGCTAAAAGTTAAAAAAAAAAAAGAGAAAAATATTTCATATTATAGAAGAACAAAAAAGAAAAAAAAATAGATAAAATTTTAAATTATTGTTTAATTTTATGATTTACTTTAACGAGGGTGTAAATTTTGTGACAGTAATTCTCTACTCGTATAATATCTATCCTGTCAGTTGTACACACATATGTATTCAAATTAATATAACAGAGAGTAGTGAATTTCTTTATACATTATGTTTTTGTTTCATTGTATGCATAGCTACATATAAAGTTAAAATGATGTTTAATTCCTTGTAAGTTGTTTTTCATAAATTTTCTTTCTAAAAGGGAATATATTTGTGCAAAAATAAAGATACTAAAATAAAAGTTAAAGAAATAAAAACTGAAGAAAATATTTACATATTTACATATGTTTGTATATGTATATATGTATGTGTATTTAGTGACATATAAATAAGTTTATTGATGTAAAATATAAGTAACTTACGAATATATTTGTGTGTGTGTATATATATATGAAATTAAATTTAAAAAAAAAAATGTTTGTATGAATAAATTTATTTCGATTATAAATCGAGTAAAAAAAAAACAACCAGATATATATATTCATTCTCGTTTATTTGTATTGGATACACACATAAACATACATATGAACGTGATAGAAGTGTCAAGGATAATATCAGTTTAAGGATAATACATATTATTAGCAAGCATATTCATATATAGATACATCGATTAAATTCTACTTTTTTTCTTCTAATGTAAGTATGTATATAAGTATGTACATATAATAAAATCATTGAATCAGAAACAAGTGTTTTCTGTTGACATGTAATTTAAATACATAATGTACATATCTTTATAAAAAAAAAAGCAACTGATAAATATACGTGTTTGAAATTATAAATAATCGTAATTTGTAAACGTTTAACAAAAAATCACGTATACATCACATTATATATACATATGCATGCATGATCAATATATATACTACAGAGTATATAAATACATATTTGAAAATGGAAAATTTGTTTTTCATTGAGACAAATCGAATAATGTTATTTATGTATTGCATATACATACATATTTGTTTAGTAAAAAATTAAAAACAAAAACACAATTTACAATTATAATATTATATATTATACGAATAATATTTTGTTATCAAGGATTTTATATTTTAATTATTATTTCATTTTTAGTTACATATTTAAAAGGATTAATATATTTTTAAAATTTTCAATTTTAATTATAACCGAATTGCTGACATATACCAAATATAATTTCAATTCAAAATTCATTGTTACATTAATTTTCAAAAAAATAAAATGAAAATTTTATTTGGTTTCATTTAATTCTTAATTGAATTTCCTGTGATGAATTTTATGGATATTATTTGAAAAACACTGTACTGGTATTTACATATAAAATCTGATTGTATATATTACACTCATATAATATAAATAAATAATATATTTTTAATTTGAATTTAATTATTCGATTAAAAATATAGTTACTATTCGTATCTTTCGTATAATGTTCAATTCGACAATAAATCAATATACCTATACTGATTGTTTTTTTCTTCCTTTTTCGTATAGAATATGTTAATAATTCCTAACAATAAAATGTGAATGTGACATTCGAGAAAAAATCTATATACATATATCGATATTGTATGGTATATAATATAAACTGATTAATTTTTCTATAACTTGTACTGTGTACACAAAAATATATCATATGTACATGTACTATATTATTATTATTTGTGTGTACTCGTATTAAATATATATAAAATATAATTTTATAATTTATTTTATTAATAAATATACTTATATTTGCCTATATATACATACATATGCATTTTTAAACAATATTTCTACAATATTGTGTAGGAGTAGGACATAAGAAAATATACATGAATAATGATGAAGACAAGTGAATATGATCAAAATGCATGTATTCAAAATTATAATTGAGTTTTACTTTGGAAACATTAATAAATCTAAAAAGTTCATATGCATACCTACGTGTACTCTCGATAATTCGCAATCCTTAATCATTTTTATTTAGATTAGGAAAAACAAACATGCCTTTATAATTTCGTCTTCTTTTTGAAAAACATATAACAGTAAATTTAATTTTGTGTAATCACTATATGTACATCATTTATATAAGTTTTTTATAATTACGATTTTATTAATATATTTTCATAATATCACAGGCAATGCTTTCTCGATCTAAGTACATTTTTATCTCATATTCCTAAACAAGATAATTAATTGACTTGTCTGTAAATCAGTTTGAATATAATCAGTGAAGTTTTTCATTATCATAAATACGCACTCTATATACACATGTACATTGTATCATTGTACGCATAAATACATACATTCATATGCATATGTGCTATATTCCAAGAATTTAATCATCTAAGAATTACGAAATTCTTTGTTTTTGGAAATGCATTTCGTTATAATCCAATCATGTCTTATTTTAAATGCTCGTCTCGTATATATGTAGTTTACATGAATAGATAGATAGTATAATATAATCTCAATTTATCATCAATTATCTAATTATTCTGTACGTATAATGTTTTTGTGTGAGTTTTGTGTTTATTAATGTATTTTTTTTTTTTTCGATGCAATACATTTCGCAAAAATAATTAAAAAGTTTCAATATACATATGTATGTGTACATTATTTCTATGATTAAACTTCTCCGCATAACTATATGTTATATTCAAAATATTTAGCATCAAAGATACGAGTATTCATATAGTTTTTGTACAATAATACAAACAATGTAATAAACATACATATTTAATTATGTCATGTGTAGCAGTATTTAGTACACATTTTCGTACATCTTTTTAAAAGTATCTTATGAATTATTTCATGTACATAGTGTAGGGTAGTACATGTATTATTAATTATGTACTTATAAAATGTTGGGAAGATTTACCAAGTATGTAGATAATGTACATTCATTTGAATTTATCTGAATTAACAAAAACATCATAAAAATCCGTTTTCCAATTAAATTATATAATATATAAGACAAAAAAAAATAAATTGTACAAAGTTTTTCTGATGATACTCAATCTCCAATATTCTCGAACATAAATACTTAGTAAATAATCATAGCTATCAAATATCCTACTATATATCAATAATATTATTTTATTTATTTCTTAATTGCATCGAGCATTTTTTAATTATCATTTATGTACGTTATTTTATCACGTACTATTATTATTATTTTATTTTTATTTTTGAAAGTCTGATAAATAAATAATGGGATTTTTATTAAAATTAATCAAAATAATGAATCGTTTAAATGATCGTAAATTTGTTAAGCAATTTGGAAACTGAAATCTTTATTGATGTTACTTTAATATGTGTCTGCTTAATAAATGCGTGCAAAAAAAAAAATTTATTCATTTTTGATTTCATTGTGTAAAAATGCAAATACATATAACGTTTGGAAAGTGTAATACACAACATATCTTCAATCTTAACTCTTATAATTTGTAGTTGATATGAATGGCAAAAATAATGTATGTGATTTATTGTTATAAATGACACTGTATATGGTTTTTCGATTATGAATAGTGATCGGTTTTTTTTTTACCCTTGAAGCATATTATGCAGTGATTGTTTGATCACATAATACATATGTAAATAGGTATTTACACATAATTTATTGATGGGTCATTCATCAAGTTATGAGGACAACCATTTTTAGTTGAAGAACATTACTTTAAACAATGGTAAATTTACCTTCTACACTAATGAACTAACGAGTAATCGTGTAGTCAAATTTTATATTGTTTGAATATATGATCTCAAAATGGATTATTGTACTACATCACATTATAGAAAAATTGAAAGTGGTTATACGTAATCCATTGATCACATAAGTACGTATGCAAAATATCGTACACCAACAACATTATACGCCTGTCATAATGATAATCTTAAATTAGAAACTATTTCATACCTGTTTGTACACTCAGTATTTATTCGATTATTATTGGTGGAAAGTTCCAATCGAAAACATTTCACACTAAGTACATATACAATTATTAAATTAAGTGCTAAATTTTAAATAAAATAAATCTGTGAATTTTGTTTTTATTCAAAAATAATTATCGAAGAGAAGTGGCTAACTCCAAAAACTTTTAACAAGGTACACAGATCAATAAACAAATAGAATATTATAAATTACTAACAGGCCTAAAATGCTTTGTTAAATTTTTGTGTGAAATACATAAAATATAATTTATTTAAGCAAATATGTGCACATATAATTTTAAATACTGAATACATTATATAACAAAGCAAGAAAAAGCCACGACAAAAAAGGTAGTATATGATAATTTTCTTTTTCTTTTTTAAAAAAAATAAAAAAAAAAATAAAGAAGAAAATAATTCTTCTTCCTGATTTTCATTGTTGTTGAATTTATTTCATTATTTATTTATTTTTTTCTTCATTTGTTCAGTAACCATCTGTGTACTCGTGCATAAACCTGGGATTAGAAGAAATGAAATTCCATAGAAGAAAAATATGCGAATGTATATATTTTGGGAAATAAATCAAAATTCTATACTATTACATACATATACATACATATGTATACCTGTATATGTAGATATTACGTACGTACGTATATTTAAAAATATAAGAATTCTTTACTTAATATTCCTAACAAGTTAGAACCACCAAACTCCTCTTTTCAGCAAAAGAAAAGAGAAAATTTTATTTTTATTTTTATTCTTTTTGAATATGGATACTATTTTTTTTTTTTTTTTTTTTTTTTTTGTAGTTATAATATCCATATTTTCATTTTTAGCTTTTATATTATTTCATTTCTTTATGATATACCTTTTTTGTTTTGCCCTTTTTCTACTTTTAAATCTCGAAAGGTAAATACTACAAGATAGAAAAAAAAATTCACTTACACATTACGTATGTATATACAGAATACAATGTAATAAAACAAAAATAAATATAATAAATAAATATAATAAATAAATAAATATAAATTAAATAAAATAAATGAACAAATTGAATAGTAAATGAATGTATATTTATATGTACTTACATGTACATTTTTCTTGTTACTTTTATACATATACATACATGCTGGTATATTTATGTATCTGTATATGTATATGTATGTATGGATATATGAGTATATAATGAAATAATATATAAATGTATATATGAAATATAAAAGAAAAATACTTGCGACTCAAATATAATTCGATGTACTAGATATTATATACATTAACTTGAAGTGCAAAATAAAAGGTAAATAGAAAAATATACAAAATATGAAGGAAAATTGTATTTTCGAAATTTTTCTCATTTTTAACACCCTTATATAACAGCATCTTGAAGTGAAAGTGAATTGTTTTTCTAGATAATGTTATATTCATCTTATACATAACTGTAATCTGTATATATGTATAATACTCGTATTATATATTTATGCATACACTGTAATATTGTTACATTAAATTTTTAATACATATTACACATACATACAAATATAACGTATTGAAGTGGATATATGAGTATATAAATACTAATTTAAACGAGAAAAGGAATTGTAATGTAATGAAGAGATGTGAAAATACAAAAAAAAAAAAAAAACAACAATATAAAGGAAATAAAAACAGAAAAAAAAGAAAAAAAATAACAATCTCTATATATTTTCTCTGTGTGTGATGATAAACAAACAAAAAACATATAAAATATAATACACAAAACAGTTTAAATAGAAACTATATCTAATATCTGGTTTGATTATACACAAATAACACACACACACACACACACACACACACACACACACACACACACACACACACACACACACACACACACACACACACACACACACACACACACACACACACACACACACACACAAATACAATGCAACTACGCAAATGAATGATTGTGTATATGTTTTTCTTGTTTAAATTAAATGTGTGAACAATGTTTTTTTTTTATACAGCAGACAACAGTATATGTATTTGTGTGGTGTTGTAACTACTAAAAATGAAGAAAAAAAAATATGATAAATGTAATGATATATAAGGAGAGATAGATCTCGAAAATTAATTTTTGGTGTAAATTGCAGGGAAAAATGAATTTAAAATGTAATGTTTTTCATTTGTTTTTGTTCTATGTTTAATTCTAATTTATAGATAAATACACAAATACATAGCACATAGTACTTAGTTACATAATAAAATGTTGTACAAATATGCGTTTGAAATTCAATACAATTAAATGAAAATTTTAATTGAAAAATTTTCTATTTTTAATTATCATTATTTATTTTTTTTAATTTTTATTTCTTACAATAAATTGAAATCTTGGAAAATTTCTTCTATCCAAAGGAACAAGCATTGCATATATATGTGTATATATTATATGTACTACCTGTAATAAATCCTGCTAACAAAAAGGTAAAAAGAAAAACAGGAACACACATAACATTCATAGAACTCCCCCACATTATAAACATAATACAGAAAAATAAATTTAATAATACACCTACATAGGTATATATACATACCACAAACCACTTACATGTGTAAGTATGTGAGTAAATTTCACTGTTATTACATTATATTATAGATGTGAATAGATGAAATTTTCCTTTTGAAGATATATACAAGAACATTTTTAATTATGGCTTTCCGTATACACTGTCTTTCAAATGGGGTTCAAAATTTATATGTGCATATACATATGTTTGTAATATTTTGTTTGAATAAATTTCGGTTGAATGATTTAAATTTGATTTCTATTATTTTTTACGTTTTCATTTTTTACAATATGCACATATAAGCATATACAAGTATTGTGTATGTCAATAATAAGTGTGTATAAGTACCGCATAAGAAAAGAAAGAATGAACACTTTGCATACCAAACAACACTTCATTCAGAATTTTTGTTTTTCTTTGATAACTTTCTTTATCATATAGTATGATAATAAAGTGAACAAAAAAAAAATTTCTATTCATATGAAAATCATCAGGAACACAAAGTATAATAAATATTACACGGAAGTATATATATTTTACTGTAATTCATGAAGAATAACATATCCTATTACCCTGATTTCTAAAAAAAAAAAAAAAATTATTTATTTCTTT
Source organism: Villa cingulata (assembly GCA_951394055.1). Lineage (NCBI taxonomy): Eukaryota > Metazoa > Arthropoda > Insecta > Diptera > Bombyliidae > Villa > Villa cingulata. The sequence continues at coordinate 55,798,642 of OX596018.1, forward strand.
CATTTGGTTATACTATAGTTATAAGTTATACCACGTTATACATTCAGTTATCTGATGATTTTATGTATGTATGTATGTATATAGTCGTATTTTATTTTTCTTATAAAAATTTTCTTGAATAAGTACTTCCTACTGTTTCCAGAAAATATACACACAAAGACATCACATACATATCAAATATTTTGAAGCAAACGTACATTATTATATATTATACTTAATTATGTATACACACTTTTGAATTAAAGAATTTTACTGTTATTTCGCATACAATTCATTCAATACAATCACATATACATAAATATATATATCGAATTCATATGAGTATATTCACAAAAATTAACATTTGAATTCAGATTTCTGTATTAGATTGAAAAAGACAAAAATTATATGGAATAGATTTACTTAGAACATGTCAAGGAAGCAATAGATCTGTTAAGTTTAGAGTATTACACCATAGGTATTACATTTTATGTCTTCATAAATATGTAATTTTTAAACGGATTTAACGTTAAAGATAATCAAAAATAAAAAATAAAAATAATGCATGGAATATACCATTGAATTGTCGTGATATTTGATATGTCAAAGTTTATTCTGCTTATAAACCCTGCAAATGATTGATGACAGTTATGCAGCACAGTACACAATGTAATACAAAAAAATCTGTTAAAAACAGTCTTGAAACAGATGGAAGCCACTTACTCGTATAATCTAAAATTTTATTCATTTGCTTTACAGTTTAGCACAATCTAATCTTTATTCTTGTATGCATCTAGTATCTCAATGTGAAAATATTATAAATTTTCTGTGGGATTTTTTAAAGGTTTGCCATCAAATGGTATATATGTATACATTATCATCATTATAATGAGCACTACAGCCTCTTATTAGCCATCGTTCTCTTCAACATTTCGTTTCATTCTGTACGGTAAAATATTTTCAGATATTTTTCGAAGGTGTCAAAATATATTTTCTAGGTGTGACCTGAGTTCCGCCTACCTAATGGGTTCTGTTTAAAAATTAGCTTCAAAGGATTATTATCTATTCGACTTATATGTACCGTATGTATAAATATAAAAAGTTGAAATTTTCATTTAATGCTTATAGAGTTTGGATAAACTAAAATTATATTATATGATTCTTAAAATGCATAATTAAATTAGAAAATAAAATGCACACATGAATGTATATGTATGCATATTATAATGTACAAAAGTGAAATCATATTATAGAATTAATTATTGTTATATGTAGGTAAATTTGAACTCGTATGCATATACGTATGCATATATAAAAAGCACATTTATGATAAAACATAGCAAGATATGTACCATTTATTATAATATTCAAGAGAAAAATAATAAAAAATAAATTATTTATTTGCAAAAAACCATGGGAGGAAAAAGTAAAATGACTAAACTGAAATACATTTTTATTCTGAATTGTTTAAAATGAAGAAAAATTATTTTTAAATTATGGTAGTAGAATAAAACCATAAAAACATATAAAAATATGTATTTAAATTTTTGATATTATTAAAACAATCAATTATATAAATGAATGCATATATACAAGCAACAAGCACATACAAATATAAATAAAAAAATAATTTTAAAGTTTTTTTTTTTCTATACTATACAAAAATGAGTTTCTTAAATGAAAATTTATCGTTAAAATATGATAACATTAAATCGTTTAATATATGGTAGATGGTAGCATCATATTCTCATTTTCTATTATTCTTTGATGGTATTCAAATTTTTTATGAACATACGTAAGCAAAAATATCATGAGTAAATAAATAAGTAAAAAAAAAATTTAAAATAAATGAATTTAAAAAAAATGTATAAAAAAATTATTACAACTTCCTTATATATACGACTGTATTTATTACAATTTATTGTTGTTGTTGTTGGTTTAGGGGGAGATACGAACCTACATAGTATAATTTACTATATCATATTGAAATGAAATATTTTCATCCTGAAACATTATATCCTTGAATATGTATATTCTTTTACTATAAATGCATGTTTCAAATAATAAATTAGCAGATAAAAGTACACACATAAAAATGAAAATAACAATAAAAATTATTTAAATTTTATTATAACGATAAATTGTATGTATTTTGTATTGTTTTATATTACCTGCCTAAATTTAATACAAATACTGTAAAATTTTCTCAGATTCATTCAGAATATTAGTATATGTATAAGTTGTGCAATAAAAAATTTTTTTTTTATATTATTCTAAAAATTGAATATGATAAGTAATTTTAATAATTTTAAAATAGTCGTCGTATTTGTATATAAGATACACTAAACATTCAAAATAATAAAATTAACATTTTTCACTATAACAATGTGTTAAAGTGTAACGAACAACGAACATTATACACTTGTACATACCACATTACATTACATAAAAAAATTAAAGTAAGTAAGTAAATTACTCTGGAAAGCATTTTTTTGTTGTTGTTGTTGTTGTTGAAAACCACAAAAAAAAAAAAAAAATAATAAAAAAGAAAACATAAAAACCATATACACAAAACTTTTCGGTAATAATTGGAATTTTTCCAAATTTCTATTAGTATATCTAAACCAAATGAAGTTCAAATTCTTGTACAATGTTTAATTTTTAATTTGATTTTTCACATTTCACATTTATACACATACTCATCGTACATTATCTTCTTCGAATTTTGTACAGAAAGAAAAAGAAAATAGGAAGAAAATTTTCAAAGTAAATTGAAATTATATGTTCACAAATTGCAGAGAACGAAAAAGAATAAGTATCTTATAAGTAGTAGTAAAAGTATGTACTGTAATGTACATATTACGTGGTATTATACAGTATGTATTATATACGCATAAATATGTATTAAAATGATAAAGATAATATATAATAACAATAATAATAAGAATAAAAAGAAAAATAAAAAGTTTAGATAACTTTGTAATAAAAACATTCATCGTAAATAAACAATACAAAGAAAATAAAAATCTTTAAAATTCCTTAAAACAATTATATTGGAGATTGGAGTGTTAAAAGTTTAGTCATAACTTTTGTATACATACATACATACATACATACAGTACATACAATCTTACGTATAAAATTTCTAAATCAAATAAGATATTTTCCACTTTAAATGATGTTTTTTTTTTTTTTTTTTTTGTAATTTCATTTTCATTTTTTCTTGACATTTTCAGTTTGCTTGGTTTGTTTATTTTGGAAAGAAACTTTTTCAATTTCAGATGTAAGCTGAATGAATGAATATAAAATGTGAAATAAATCAATAATTAAAAATTGTTATAATTTTTTGAAAAATATAAAGTATAAATTTTCTTCATATTTTACATGTACATATATACGAACTTTTTTGTAAATATTTAGATAACACAATGAAGTACTTAGTAGATTGTAGGGTTGTAGGGTTGTAGGGTTGTAGGATTGTAGGTTGTAGGTTGTGATTGTAAGAGATGAGTGGATGCCTCTTAATTTTTATATGTATATTTTATGCGACGAACAGATCGTGTTTAATTTATACGTTACATAAAATAATTATTTTATGATGAAATAAAAAAATCGAGAAAAATGTGTTATGAATTAGCTATTCAAATGTTAATATTATCATAATTTCTAATTTGTAATGTTCAACCTACAACCATCATAATTTTTAAAAAATTTAATATTGAAAATGAAATACACTTTTGTGTCCTTTTTCAAATGAAAATTTTTTAAAAATTCATAAAAACCAATTACCTTTACTGTTTCCTCAGTTTTCTTTTAAATTATGAATATTAACTGTTATGCATTATGTATTATGATGGTAAATTTTTATTTTATTTATTGAAAAAGTTGCTAAAAATTTATTTTTCCGTTTTTTAAATATTATATTTGTTGTTTTTGTTGTCATAATAAGTAATTTCATTTTTTTATTTTTCTTCTTCTTCTTCACATTATGTATTGTTCTCATTTTTAATCGTTCTAATAAATTGTAATTTTTCAAATCATCTGAACTTCAATGAGCTGTGTATTCAGTGTATTGTTGATATTAAATTACATAATGAAACCCATGGTAATAATAAATTAACTTTATTCATTCATTACATTCTACTTGTACGTTTATGCACGGAACATGAGTAGAGGTATTCTAAATTCTTATATAGAGTAACTATAAAATAAAGCTTCATTAGTTAAGAGAAAAGACAGAATACGGGAAAAAAATTAAAAGGACCACTTTTTCTATTATGTTTATCCTATCTTTGCTCTGCTATATTATAACAAAATATATTTAAAGCATTTGTATAAATGTAACTTTTTTATGTATGTAGATAGGAGTATGTTACATTATTATTTATACTCAATGTCTATACGTATATTTATAATTTAACGATAATAATAATAATAACGAAGTGAAATACGACAGTAATTTTCCTGTTAACTAAAACATTGATACTATACCAGAGGACTAGAGTATATTCTTTGTGTCGTAGTATACAAAATTAAGATTTAAACACAATCAAAGAATAATGCCAATGTTGCAGAACATTAAACTGAATATAACACCTGTAATTAAAGTTTTGTTATATGATTACAAAGAAAATTAAATGAGCAAGGTTAAGATATACGAGTATATTCGAGTCGTTTCACTTTGATAATGTAAACCAAGTGATATTGAGAAAAATTATTTTTTACTATATACGCACATAAATGTATATACACATAGAAAAGTAGGTATGTATACAGATTTAAACTTTATTTTACTTTCACCATTCTGGTTAATTATTAAATGTTAAGTTAACCATCACACAAATTTATATTGAAATTAAAATATAAAGCATAAAAAGGTTTTATATTGCGTGAAATATGTGTATATATGTACTTATATAATATCAAAATATGTGTATCTAAATATGTACTAGGATATAAGTAGCCCTTAAGGTACGGTAAAATTTGAATTTATTTCCATGATGGTATATCATTGTTATATTGTGACAATCATTATTGCTTTAATTTTAATGATTTAATTTGAATTTCTTAGGGACAAAATGAATATCTGCCTAAATATAAATCAAAAGTAATTTTATACTTGTATATACTGTATATTACATGATATCACAGATGCCACACAAAATACATATTAAAACATGAATACGGATACAAATAGAATATAGAATGGCAGACAAAAGGATCCTGAATGAAATGAAAATTTTTTTATTAAAATGTATACATATTAAAGGAATGTGTAATCAAGTTTTGTGGTTTGCATATGTTTGCATAATAATACAATTTATGAGTAGAATAATGTGAAGTTTATTGTGTACATATAACTTATGTTATAGAGAAGTTATGAAAGAATACGTATACACTATCATATGTATTTATATGAAAGATGAAAAATCAAATAAAAAACATTTATTTAAACCTCAAACCTCAAAACACTTATTGTCAGAATATTGAATTATTAATGCTATGAAATATAAAAAAAGAAATGAAATGAAATTCAAATGAAGTTTAATAATTATTGTTTTCGAACATACTCATCGTATACAGAAATATTCTCATGAATATTTAAAGATACATATTGGCAATTTTTCAGTTGAAATCTTTTGATGGGCATAATGTTTTTCGATATCAATATATAAATTATGAAAAAATATTCTTCAACATAAATCTATTGTGTTGATATTTTAATTCCATTAAAAGTTTACCGAAATCAAAATAACGTATTTGAAATCCTATAATGTTTCTTATAAGATTTATGTTACTAAAGAAGAGATATTTTTTTTGTGTATATTTTGTTGGGTTATTTTGGAATAATTTAAAAACTCCTTGACCCACATAAATGTAGTACACACATTATTTTTCAAAATAAAATAAATATTTTTTTTTGCTCTCTTTCGAGACAATAGTCGATAGATAGATAGACAGATAGATGTGTATGTAATGTGCTTTTGTTAAATTATCCATACAGTAAAAATGTCACGTCATTAATCCCATCATTTTGTTTTTGTTCAATTTTTTGTTTTCATTTTATTTTTGCCTTCATATATACGAAAATCAATATATTATATAGCGTATCATATCTCCCTATACATTTAACATGGACATTTCTAATATGTATACATGTATGTGCATGTTTTGAAAAGTATCGATGATATATCGATTAACCTTTATCGAATTAAAATTTAATGTGTATAAATATATAATGGTATTAATACATAAACATACACGCGTAAATAACGAATGAAAAAAAAAACATCATTAAATTCTTACAACTTGTAATAAGATTTAGATTAAAGAATAAATATATTTCTCGGAAAAAAAATTGTGTACATATACTCGAACTCGAACATGTATTATTACTTGAAAAATAAAAATCAAATAATGTCCTTGAATTATTGACATTATACGCTCAAAAGTTTAAGAAAAATGTTAGAGAACTTATACACTTTACAGTAAGTTTAAGCATGTTAAAGTTACATAATATTTCATTATTATTATTATTTTTCTTTTTCAACTATAACTAAAAAGAGATTTTATGAATATCATGTGTTCTTTTATAGATTCAAATGCTTTACTAAAACCGGGCGCGAACTATATTTTCATTTGTAACAAAGATAATCATTTAATTCTTTCGTATTTGATATGTAGAAAGCGAAGTAGAAGGAAAAATAGAAAAATAAGCTAATCTAATAGTATTTGCTCTTTTTATTTTCTTTTGTATATTTGGTACTACACTGTAGTAAACGAGTAAATAGAGAATTTCAAATAAAAACAAGATCCGTGTAAACAAGAAATATACCTATAAATGTTTTGACCTATATTTTTATATGTAAACAAACATGGTCGTTTAACTCTTGAGTACCAAAAATTTTTAAAAACTATTTAAGATTTTCAATGAGTCAAGAACGAGCTTCGCATTTGATAATACGCTAACGTGTCTATTAACACTACTTTTTTAGTGATGTAAAAAAGATGTAATTTTTTTCTCATCAGAAAAGAAATTTAAATTTTGTGCTGTTTGAATAAAAAGAAACAAATTAAAGTAAATTATAGTAAAATTTCAACCTAGAGGACAAAAAGTTTAGAAGTGCACCGGGCGCCCAAGAGCCTAAAACCGTCGCTGATTAAATGTTTGACTTAGTCAAAATGAAACATCCTGTATATTGAATAATGTCTAACGTATAACATTCTGATTTGTAAACAACATAAATCTCGATCAATGTATGTACGTAAATATTTTATTGTCAAGTGAAATAATGTACAATATAATGTACTATAGTGTATGTATGCAATACATATGTACTTATTAACGTGTTATATGTGTACTGAAAACTTTTCAATTTATCCACTTTGATTAATGGTTATTGACTAATGTTTAGATAAAAATCAATTTTCGATATTATTCAAAGTTCAATTTATCTCTTAATTGTTTTGTTTTTTTTTTATATCCTTTCTATATTATTTGATTTTTTTTGTTTTTTGTGTTTTTGAATTTCAATTTTTAGTTCATTTTTTTCAAATTTCGATAAAATATGTCCAGTCCAATATGAAGGTTAAAATTTTATAATTTTTTTTTTTTTTGTTTAACAAAAATGAAACAAACAACAGCATAATGCAGAGGCATCAAAAGTAACTTATTGAAAATTATTGTTAATTTGAATTTATAATTTTAATTGAAATTACTAGTTTTTTTCTCTTATTTCTATTATAAATACTCTTGTATATGTATAGCAAAAATGAAACATACACCGACGGAATCTCATTTCCCTTTTTTTTTTTGACAATTCACCAATTTTCGATCAACAAACAGAAACAATATATCAAACGATATTGTACATGAATGTAATGGTATGTACATGCGCCTATGTAAAATATATAAGTACTTATATGTACATGAAAATTTTATCCTGATTGCAGTTTTAAATAACATCAGAATATCGAAGTATATAGTTGATATAAAATAGACCAGTACGCATATTTTCAGTTATTACAGTTCGTTAAAATTCAATAAATACGAAATATGTGAATATTTTTCGCTTATGAAAAATGAAATTAAAGACAAAATTCAGGAATAGACACACAAAATGTCAAAATTTTTCTAAATAGATTAAAAAATAAAATTTTTAATTACGAAAATATCATTTCACATTGTTTCGTATGTCTGGATTTATTGGGTCAATGAAAATTAAAAAAAAAATACGTGGATATGTGTTTACGAAAATAGTTTACAAGGTCTCTGTTAATGTGATATGAACACAAAATGCATGAAGTTATTATTAAAAAGAAAATGTTTGTTTTTTTTTGTATGTTTCGATTTTAAATAGCAAAAACAATCAAAATAAATTATTCTTGTTTTTTTTTTTATTTGTAGAACATTTTCTTTAAAATGATACATATACAAATGATACAAATGTCTGCTTCTGTTTATTTATTTATAGAATATATGATCGTTTTACGTACATATTTACTATAGAATTATTTTTTTTTTGTTATTATCATCAAAAATTTTTTCTTGTTTTCTTTTTTATTTTATTTTTTATCATTTGTTTTTTTTTTTTGCATTCTTCTTTTCAGAAAATTTAATTTATCGTTAAATTTCCGTTACAACAGACACTTTGTATTTTCATTTCATATTATTTTGTTCATTCATAGCAAAATGAACATATACTATAATAACAAATGTTTCGAAGTATATGTATGTATATTCACGAATACATGCACGTACCTTGAAAAAATACATGTACACATGTACATTATAAAATAAATGAAAAAAAAAAGTATCAGATATTACCAAAATATTTAAATAAAGTGAAATTTTCTCATTAAAAGTTTGTTTTCTAGTGTGGAAAATTGCAAAAAAATGCAAATCTGTAATAATGGAAAAAAAAAATCTTTTTGTGTAATAATAACATTTTTTGTATAGTAATAATTTTGTTCATATTACACAATTATTACTTGACCTTTTATCAGACCTTGATTAAACTTTACGTCCTAAATTTATTAATGACAATAGAAATTTTTATTTGTCGAATTACATTTTTTTGGTTTTATTTTTGGTTCAATTAAAAACTTCATACTTTCGTTTTCAAAAACGATAAATTCGATTACGTTTTCTGAAGATTTGTTTATACATAAAACATACATATATTGTTGCAAAATTAACGAGTGTATAATTAATGACTTCCTGCATTACCAATTTAGCATTTTATAAGTTTATATCGAAATGAAAATTCAAAAATGAGTAAACATGATGTGTATAATACAACTCGTACTATCGTAGAATATTACTATAGGTACTATCATCATAGTCAATAACCACCACTGCTAGAAGAGTATATGTATAAAGTGGAGGAACAAGTATTGTATGTTGTCTGTCGATTTTCAGTGTTTGTTATGGTATTATGTAGAATTTTTGCATGCTACTCTGAGAGATATTCAATTTTTTTCAAAAAGGAAACACGAGAACACACGAGATACACTACCAGACCAGTAGCCGTACTATCGTAGGGTATACTACTTCCTCTGTTCTACAGTTTATAGAGAAAAAGGGAGTAGAAGAGTAAGTATTAAATGATGTTGGTTGATTTTCTGTGTTTGTTATGCACAATTTTCGCATGCTACTCTAAGAGAAATTCAACTTTTTTTGAAGAATGAAAATACGAGTAAACATGATGTATGGAATATGTATAGAGGAGCAAGTATAAAATGTTGTTTGTTGATTTTCTGTGTTTGTTATTAAAAATATTCGCATTCTACCTTGAGAGAAAATAAACTTTTTTCTAAAAGAAAATACGAGAACACATAATATGTAGAAACCAGAAAGTAGAACACTACAATATCCTCACGATGTATAGAATAAGAAGGTGAGCCAGAGCGAAAAAAATACTGTGACTTTCAATCAATGACTTTCACTACTCTAGAGTATGCGTAGAGTAGAGGAGTAAGTATAAATGGTTGTATTGTAATTTGATTTTTCGTGTTTTTCATGTAGTACAATATTCACATCGTATTCTACTAATAGAGAAAATCAACTAAGTATTTCTGAAATAAAACACGAGTACGTACATACTACTAATTTTTACTTCTTAATACATTCATTATAATAGTTTTGTTGTGAATAATTTCAAAGTTATACCAATTATACATGTACATAAGTATATAAACATACACGTGTCTGTAATACATTAATACATATCACATATGTAGACGAATAAGTTGATTAAAAATCTGTATACATATTATATTATACAAACTCAAACTACCTATTAAATTAAAACTTTCATTTTTTTTTAACATGAGATGACCTATAATAATAAAAGATTTCATTTCTAATTTTCCAAGCTATTAAGGGGATTCATTTCATTTTTCAGTTTTCAAGTTTCGTAGTTCTATTGAAATGAACGACCATATAACATTTTTTCGTAGTTGTTTTTATTTCATCTGTTATATTTATTTTTTAATATGTGTTTTAATTTCTATGTCAACTATGCCAATTTTTATTTCTAAGAAATGTCAAACATTAACTACGAAATATAAAATTTAGAAACTGCAAAGCATTATACCTTCGCAGTTTTTCAAAACTTTCGTAGTTCACAAATGTATGCAAATGAACTACGAAAACTGAAAAACTACGAAGATTACGAAGTTTCCGACGTGAAATGAATCCCCCTAATTGTTTTTATACTGCTTTCTGGGGTATACAAAGTGCTTATATCATAGACAAAATAATATACAGTGTTGTCTATATCTATATATACATACATATGTATATCGTACAAGTAAATTTATATGAATGATTTATTAGATTCGAAAAGCTTTTTCATATCTTATTTATATTCTTCTTACGATCTAAATTAAAGACTGAGTAGAAAATAATCAAGAAAATTACTAAAAATGAGATAATAAATGACTATAGGCTTTGAACGCGTGTATTTATCTTTGATTTTATTATGAAATTTCTCACATCGTACAGATTTATCTAAACGAAAAAAATGTGTCGTCTTCTTCTTCTTCTTTATAACTTTTGAATAATTGAGTTAATTTTATCGGACATTACATAATATATATTTACACTATGTAATATCTATACTAACTGTAAACGACCCTTACTGTTGACAGTATTATTTTCATATGTACATATTGTACAAGTAGAATTTATTCAACAAAATGATTATATTTTAATGATTTTGTTCATAAACATACACATTACGTATCCTGGATGTACATATATGTTTTCGTTATTTCTTTTCTAACTAATCTAAATCAAATTTTAATAAAATTTTTTTCTTGTTTTAAGAAAATTCATAAAGTAACTTTTATAGATGCGTATATCAAGAATTTGTACATACAGATGAATACATAGTTTATATTTTGTAACAAAATTTTATTGAAATAATTTAAATTATCACAATTATTGGATTGTCATATATGCAATGTTCATAACAATATAGCCAATATGTTGAAGGTCTCTATTATATCCTGCGGTAATCAAACTTTTTGATTGCAACCACTAACAATTATTATCGCAATTATAAACTTTTTAAAATATTTAAAATAGTTTCATACACAAGTATACTCTAATCTATGATGTTATTATATCTATCTGTGGATTTCTTTTTCCAGTCGTCCATTTGTAGCTTATCTAGATCCTTTTTCACTGCGTCCCACCATCTGCTTCTTGGCCTTCCTCCAATATTTGCAAAGAGGATGGATTTACATGGGCTGGTAACATGACCTAGCCATCGCAGCCTACCAATTTTGATGAATCTACATCTACATCCTCATACAATTCGTATATCTCTTTATTTATTTTTTTAACAAATTCATTTTCACCCAGTTTAGTTGCTCCATAGATGCGACGTAATATCTTCCTTGCTATTATAATGTGGTAAAATGAGAAAGAAAAAATTTTCATATGATGAGGTATATTTATGAAAGAAAATCGTACCTAATTAAAAATAAGAAATTAAAGAAACATTTTTATTAAATAAAAATTTTTATATTTTCAAACAATTAAATATAATCGAGCAAAATTTAATTAAAGTCAAACATATGAACATTATATTCAATGTCTAGCTATCTATATATGTATTTAGAAAAATCTTAAATTATTTAAAAACTTTTTTCATATATGTATTATTACAATGAATGAACTTAGGGCGATTCAAGAAAGAACATTTTCATTTAAAGAATTATTTTTTAAGTATACTGAATTATATGTTGTATAGTTTTGGTTTTAGTCCAATAATTTTTTTATTATAATCATTTCTAAATGGTTAATTAATTTTCCCGTCATTAAATTTTATTATTTTTCGTTTTTATTGTGCTGAAAATACTTATTCATCTTTTACCAGAAAATATAAATCGAAATAAAAGTAATTAACAATTAATCATCATTAAAATAATTTATTATAATTTCTAAGGTCAATATTCTGAGATTCTATGAAAACACGCTAATTATGACAATTTTTGATTTATGTGTAAAATATAAAAATTAAAAAATAATATATAAAAATATTATGAGAACAAAATTATAAATAATCAAATTATTTGGTATGTAAACACTGGGATTTAAAACCACGGAGATAATTATGTACCTTTTTAGTGTACACCATCATGCAGATACATACATTATAAGTTATATACACTCTGGTATATAAATTAATATTATTTACATATGTACATTCATTGTATGTGAAGAGACATGAATTTTGGTAATAAGCCAAATAATAAATAACATGTGTTTAAAAATTCTTTAATGTCATTTCAAATTTTATGAACTCTAAAACAGATTTAGTCTAAAAAAAATTAAATCTCATTCAGTATGTATACACAAAATATAAAATATACAAGTATGTTTTCTATATGTATGTGTGTGTTATATGAATTTATCTGATTTTCATTATATTTATAAATTTAATTATATTAATTACATGCCTGCATATATTTTACACTCGAACGTTTTTATGTACATAAGTATCTGTGCGTTATGTTGTGTATACAGGCATTTTTACACATATATTCAATCACATTAATATATATATATTTTAAATACATATAAAAATATATAGCATATACATATGTATAATGTATATACAGATGTAAGTACACTCATATACGAGTATGTTAATAAACAGCAGGTATTGAAGCAAATGATGTTAATGGTTGTTTGTGAATTATCTACGATGACTATGAGTATATCGAATACTTGTATTAATGTGAAAAAAAATAGGAGAAATGTTGAAAATCATTGATTTTTGTTGAAATTACATTTCGTAAAATAGAAAAAACAAATTTTTTTTTTTTTACTTTTTTTCTGTAATGACATTTTATAAATTTGATAGAAGAATTAAATAATTGTCGTGTTAAACTAAACTAAACTGAAACATAAAAAACAAAAATAACGAAAATTTAAATAAAAAAATAAATAAAGTGTATTCGGATTATGTAAATAAACATTTTTTGGTAATTTACAAAAGTGAGCGCATTTTGTATAAGATACTATGGACAGTACGGTTTTAGTATTTTATATATATTTTTTGTCAGTGATAAGTACTTATATTGATGACATGTCAATTTTAATGGAAAATAAGTTTAATACTTGTAATTAAAAAACGATTAAATTGGAATAATATGTATATTTTATTTTATGGGAGAAAAATTGTTTACATTTATTTACAATTATTTTTTTATTCCTTTTTGGCATAGATTAATTCAAGGGAATGCTTTCCATTAGTCGGACACAGATATACTAAACCTGCTTTGGTACTGTGTACTGTCATCATCAGTAATCAGTTACCTTATCGAGTGTGTATTAGTTATCTAAATTCATTAAAGACTTTGGAGACAATAAAGTAATCTGGCTTAAGTTTAATTTTTGCAATGAGTATCCTTCTGTATAAATTCATACCACTCCAATTATTGAGTTCCAATGTAAAATTATTGCCATTAGTAATCCTAATCCTTACTTCTGAATTCTTCTGTGAAGAATTTATTAACAGATTTAGGTGGACAATTTGCGCATATCTAATATACATAGATGACATATATACACATATGAATGAATTCATACTTTGCTATAAATAGTACGTAGTAAGTGGTAGTACATACATACGTACATACTGTTAAAAGAATATCATCAGAATTTCTCTGTATTCAAGAGTATTTAAATATTTTTTTTCCGTTAATAAACTTTCAATCATATGTAGATTAAAGTGTGATAGATGCAATCTTTTCACTATTTTGCATCAAACTCATCCATGAAGGACCAATCTAAACGGATTAATTTGTATATTCGAAAAAAATTTGTTTTATATATTCGTTTAGAAAGTGATTTTTTCATATTTGAATTGATATATGTATGTATCTTCCCTTTATTTGCTTGTGCATATGCATTCATAAAGTTTAACAGAGACACAATAAACTGAACACAACTTTTAGAATCCAATTAATTTTCTTTTATCAAACAAGAATTTTTTTTTAAATTACTCCAAACATCACACGTACTATATACATATACGTACATGTATGTAAGTTTACTATATTCTAAAAATCCCTCATACTCGTACGTTCTGTGTATGTAAGAGTACTTTTGTATCCTTTATAAAATGCATTGTATATACTCGTAAAAATATTATTAAACACCTAACGAAAAAATATGAATGAATTTCAGAATCTAGAACTATAAATTCTAAAATTTTTTCAAATACATATAATGTACACATACAAATGAGTATTTTTGTTTTATCGAAACTCTGCACATAATATTTACTTTACGTATATCGTATACGTAAGTATATATGTACCTTAAGCCGACGGATAGGTTACAAGGATTTTAATGCAAATGGATTTACTTTATTTGTCAGTTTTTAAAAGCATGCTCAAGAATAGAATACATAAATTCAAGATTAAAAACACATTTTTTAATACATGAATACCACCTCCCATACACACACTTACACACATATCTAGTAAAAATGACTAAAAATCAAAATAATCGAATATATTCGAATTATGAAAAATGTCAAACTTCCTAATTCATATATACGTAAATTTCAAAAGCTTTTAATCAAATACCTTCCATATGTCTATATACATATTACATCTTATTTTTTGTTACTTAAATATTATATTACATCTGTGGCTTACTTCTTGTATAAACATACACAATATTGAAAATACATATGTGTACACACATCGTGTACACATCTTGTATACACATTCATACAGTGTTAATGCTTGTAAAAAATTCTTCTTCAGTAAAGATAACGTACAGTTTGTGACAATTAAATAAGGACAACCAATAATTTTTTTTATAATTGTTGTAAACTTTTTTTAGAAGTGCAAATAATATAATCAGAAACTTTGTAAATTTCATTATCAAATCAATTTTATCCAAAAGTAAATATCGTTTATGAACTTTTCGTGATCAATTGCTGTGCTAAATTCTTTATGCTAAAAATATAATTTATATCAAATCTTATCAAATTTTCTTTAACACTAAGCTCTCAACGATTTCGATTTCTATCATTCACAAAACTTCTTATAATTTCAACAGTTTTCACACAATTAATGTGTCAATTTCGACCGACAAATTACATTACAATAATTTTATTACAATTTATAATTTTATTTTCCAAAGAAAATAAATTGAAATATGTATACCATTCTCATATAACAGGTACTGTATTCGTATGTACATATGTACATATGTATGTATATTGTTAAACACTGAAATCAATATTTATGTATGTACATATATGTACATTATTTTAAATCGGTTATGAAAATTCATGTATATGTACATATTTCATTCATAACATCTGTTTATGTGCATATTTACAAATGTAAGTATGTATTATATATGTATATGAAATTCATTCGGGTATATTGGTAAAGGACATTTATATGAAAATTTTCCAAAAAAGAAATTCTATATAATGTATAAATGTATATATACATATATTTATTTACATATTATGTATGCATGCATATACAAAATAACTATTTATTTTTATGTCTAATTACTGTTTGACTAATTCATATGCAATGTTTTTCTTATTATTGTATTTATTTACATATACAGAAAATAACAAGAAAAGGATAGGATATTCCGGTTGATTTGATTTCTGACTTTTATTTGTTATTTATTTATTTATTTAGTTTTTTGTTGTTATTATTGTTCCTGTTGGTTTTGAATGTTATTTCTTTATTTTGTTTATACATATATTTATATATAATTTTGTACACATATACCTATACATTCTATTTTATACATATTTACACAAATTATTTGGATTTTCTTTATATATTTTCATGTATTTTTTCTTTTTTTTCTTTTTTTCATTTCACCTATTCCATTTTGTTTTCATGAGGTGTAATTTTCGGATAATGGATAATAATATTAGTCGTATACACGGTATTTTGTTTTTATTGGAGAGGAAATTCTCTAACACAATTCGTGATCACGAGAAGTTTTTCAAGTAAACACAATAAATACAAATTAGAATTTATTAATTTTTTTTTGCTTTTTGGAAAAAAGTTAATCAACATGAACTTTCTTTTTTTCTTTTATTAGATTTATTTATTATTTATATTAGAAATTGTTATGGGGATAATTAAGTAATTTTTTGCACAAAATAAAAATGATAATTATCTTAAATCTTCATACATTTATATTAGATTCATAAAGTGTTTTAATCAATAATTAATTCACTTATAAAAATATTAAAATTTTATATGAAACGATTTATAATTATACAAATTTTTATGTGTAATAAAATGATTCTATTTCGTGTATATTCGTCGTATCACATATATATGTATATATATATATGTATATAAGTAAATTAAACTTTTCTATTAAATGAATTTTCTATTTAAATTCTTTGAAATGTACATATTTACCCTTTAAGAAAGAAAAGTGAAATAATAATTGAAGAAAATTGAATTTTGTTAAAAAGCCATAAAATAATTCTGTTACATAGAGATGTCTTGAGTGATTTTTCACTTGGATAATTTATAAAAATGTTATCATTTATGGTTTATGCTTTATGCAGTATCGTATGGTCTTTTTAATTAATTTTAAATTTAATTTTAAACTGTGGATCAAGGTATTGTCGTCATATCATAATTATTGTGTATTTATTGAAAGAAAATTCATTTAATTTTTTTTTACATCCCAATAACAACAACGTTCATATCATCATATTGTAATTGCTACTAACAGAATAATTAATTAATTTATAAATGAAAACTATACAAAATTTGTTTTGACATTATTATGATGTTTAAATTTAATATTGAATTATAACTTTATATATGATGAAGTCATTTTGTATACCTGCTCATATGTGTTTATGTACATTATACTGTTTACCGATACAATCTACAAATTTTTTTTTAATTTTTTATTTCATCATGAATACCATATAAAAATATCAAAAAAAAAATTCAAAATTGCATCTATAAATATGTGCATACATTACACCAGCATATACTTAGTATACGTATAGGTGTGTATGCAAATGATGTATTTTGTAGCATAATAAGATGAATAAATTTAAGTTTTTTTTTTATCTTGCACTTATCAGTGTCATTTGCACACTTATTAGGTTAATGTAATTTTGTTTCTTTTTTTTAAAAATATATCACATAAATATGTATATACTATGTATGTATGTAAAATGTGCGCAGAAGTACGGAATCATATAAAATGTATATGATTTCGAACGTACTATACTACTCATATAGTACATTTGTAGAAAATAACATTCGTTCATAAGACTTATATCGCTCCATAAAGTAACAACTTAATTACAAAATGTAAATTAGCACCGGCAAGAGTACCATTTGAATACAGAGAATACAGTATACATGTATACGAATGTATTACAACTTTTGTTCAACTATATTTTCTTATTATGTATTTGTGTGTTTGCGTATGTGATGTGTATATGTAAATTACGTATATGATTGTTGTTTTTAGTTTAATTATATTGTATCACAATATTTTTTTTTAATTTTTTCAAATTAAAATACCTTTTCTTAAATATACTGATATACATATGTATGTGAATAGATATATTGTACAGATATGTACTTGTATTTGTGTACGTATGTACATATTTTGGTATAGTATGTAAAAACACGTCAAAAAGTGTTACAATATTATATTGTAGATGAATTCGACGATGTTGAAGGTGGCTGATGATATAATTCATGAACTACATATGTGAACATTTTATAAATCTAATGTATGTACGTGCGAAAAAAAAACTGTACATACGATGTACATGTATATACATATACAATGTGCAAAGTGAAGTCAATGATTTTGTACTGTTTTATATAAAAAAAAAAAAAACAGAAAAAGGATTTTGAATATTTATTTACAAACATGAACACATGTACTGTTATTACCGAGGAATGTGTTAGTATTTTAAATTTTTTCAAATGTATTTTGTTTTGCTTTTGTTATTTATATTGCAGAATTTACAAGAGCACTTTAAAAAAAACTTATTGTAGACACTGAATTATTCATAAAATGTTTAGTACTTCCTATGAATTAAGAAAAACAAAAAATTTCATATTACATTTTTATTAAAGTAAAATTTAAATAGAATTTTTTTTGTTGGAAAATTTAAATTTTAATTCTGCATCAAATCTAATATGAAATAATATGGAATTATATTTTAAGTTGAAGAGCTATTTTTACTTAAAAAATACATATATATGTATACATATCGACTGTATAACGAACTCCATATAATAAATTCAGGCATTATTTTGTACAATGTGTTGTTAAATTACTAAACATTTACTAGATTTTTAAAGCGTAAAGTAAAAGTAAAATAGTACAGAAGAATACCCACGAGTATTTATGTTATTCATATGGATGGTTTGTACTTACAGAACAAAAAAAAACCGATGCCATAATTTTAAAACACGGTGATTGAACACTGTATACGTACGTATACATACATATTGTAGCGAAATTTGTAATACGCTATATGCATATAGAATCAAAATAAATTCTGCATACATATATCATACATACTTTATTTTTGTTTTTAGTTTATGGCATAAAACATGTCTTTATCAAACGAACTACATTTTCTAAACTATAAAATATCAACGACATGTGAATGTTTTTGTTTGCATAAAATAGGTAGTGTGTGTATACGACTATACGAGTATTGTGTGGAAAAATATTGTTTGAGTACAATAAATTTTCTTACTTTGTCGTAGCAATAGTAAACAATAGAAATAATGTTTAAAAAAACAGTACATATCTGTGTTTTGGATATAAAGAGGTCGGAGATATGTATACAATTGATGAATTCTAGCGTTTTATGGTTTTATTCATGCCCCAGTTAAACTATAAAATGCATATGCAATATACAATTATATTTTATTTTTATTTTCTAAATACATATTCTAATTAAGCAGATAAATTTAGAAACAATAAATTATTTTTAGATTAACTAATTAAGTATGTACTAATACTTGTATTAAGTACAACACAAAAATGTTTTGTTATAAATGTTTGAAAAATTGAATGTATTGTTGTTAATTTAAGATAATTTACATTGCAAAAATAAAGTTAAAAAATATCCTTAACTAAACAAATATTCTTGTCCTCTATTCTAGATTTCATTATGAGATGACAAGAATTGTTCCAGTGCACAAAATTCAGTCAAGAACGAAAATTCATAGGATATGTTTAGGAATTATAAAGTTTCGATGTGAAACAGATATAAAATTTATACAAAAAGTTAAATAGATATTATCTGTATGTAAACTAAAAATGTATTGTACATGCGACAATAACAGAGAATATTACCGTTGGACACGTTCAGTTCAAAACGTAAATTATCCTTATGAATATCAATGCAGTATTCGGGAGCAACCTCATTATCATAGCTATCCACAATTTCCATCATCTTACCACAATAGTTGGTGCCATAGTAACCACGATCCTTATCAACAACATCAGCAACATCATCAATTACAAACAGTTCCTCAGTGCTCACAGTCAAGTAATTACTTTCCGTGACAATACAACAGGCAATGCAAATGTTGTCTTCAAACATCGTATTGTTCACAACAGAATCTTCAATCACAACCTAGCAATTGTAATAGATTCCAGAATTCATATCGATTCTATAATCGACCAACATTATGGTGGCCTAATTGTCCAAGATTGTCTTCCATCAATCAAAAGGATATTGAACTGAAATTGAAAGAAAAACAAGAGCAGACGTTCACATCACAAGAAACATTAGCGTTAAAAAGAAAGCCAACCCACATTTCAACAGCACAACAAACTGATCCAAAACAAAATATTCAAACACAAACCGATGAAATGGATGGTTATGCGTCCTCTCAAACATCAAATTCACCTGTACCAGATCCTCCACCACCGCCATTAACACATCAGTCATCACAACAAACAACCACCCTTCCACGTAACAATCTTAGAATGGTATCACTTGCAGATCAACCGACATACTCAAAATTCTATTGTAATTGTAATTATGCAAATCCAGCATCTGGTAATTGTGATACATTATCGAGACAAGATCTTAGTCAACTGTATTCTGGTTTACATCAAAATGGTAGTTACACGGCTGGATATTCCTTAGGTAAGGAATAGGGTATTATATAATAGTTCTGACAATATGTTGTATGACTGTTGGGTGGGCTATAAATACAGATAGATGTACATCTGCTATTAAAAATTTTCAGATATCATGTAATATTCAAAAGATATAAATAATTTCCTTCCTAAAACATAAAAGAAATCAGAATTTTCAATATTCACAATAAAATTATTTTGAAAATGAATGACTTGAAAGTTTATTTCGCATAATCAAAAACTCGTACAGAAGTTATACGGCTTTCATTTCAGCAAGTATAAAATGTTGTTAGTTGATTTTTATTGTTTTTGTTATGTACAATATTCGCATGCTACTCAGAGAGAAAATAAATTTTGTGTAAAACACTATCCCTACTATATGCTACTATCGTATAGCATATACTATAGATGCTGTTTTAGGCAATGGTCTGCACTGTTTTAGACTTCAGAGTGTGTGTGTATATAGCAGAGGATCAAGTAGTATTTGTCATTTACAATATTCACATTCTCAACAATGAAAATGTTATCTTTAGGTCAACAAATTAAAAACTAAGTGCATATAATTAATATTAAAAATTGTTTACTAAAAATAAAAAATTTTAATTTAAATTTTAAATAACATTTCTTCGTTAGAATTTTTAATCGAAATTTTGAAGTTTAATCGAAAAAAAAAATTCATTAATTTTATAGGACTAGTTAAAAGTTGATTGATTGAATAGCATCGTTAAACATAAAATGTTAGAAAAATAATTTCACCATTCAATTAAAAATTTTAATTAACAAACAAAATAATAAAGAGTATCGAATCGAATTAGTTCTAAATGAAAGACTTGAAACAGAAGAGCTAAAGCAAATTCATCAGTTATTTTATACACACATGTAGAGTTACTCATATATGCAATTTTCAATGAATTTATATGACAATCTAACATGACCTGTTTGTGTTTCATACATATGTATGTTAATATGTATATACGCAAAATGTTCAGAATTATTACAGTAGGTAATACAATCCACAAAGTCAAAACCACAAAGTCAAAAGCAAATATTTCACAGGTTTATATACCTAAATGTTACCACTTCAGATTCAGATTATTGAAATATAAACAACAAATTTATATATGAAATACCAGTAAAACTATATGGTAATGTATATGAAGAATCGTTTACTGTACAAACAGAATTAGAGCATTTCAATTTAGTATTTAAAAATTATTTTTCTTAAAATATTGTTAGCTATTCTATGTTATGATTTCATAAATATATTTTTTATCTGTTAAAATGTATTCGTTTACATGTACGAATATGTTTATTTTGATAACCATTTTCACATACTTAGTTATTGATTTTTAATGTACCTATATGCTTTATATATTTATTCACATATGTACGAGTATGTGCAAAAATTACAGTACATTTATGTACATTCAAAATATATATGCAAACATACATAATGTAAATTTACTAAAATTACAAAATTATTATGCCGTATACGTTTTTTGATCATTTATATCTCATGCATATGAAAATATTATCACCCAATTAAATACATGTTTAAATTCTAAAAACCGTATTCAACTTTTAATTCACATTTCTTCATATTTTTTTCACCTGAATAACCTGTATTTAATAAAAATTTTTATGAATTGTTTTTATAGTCCATAAAAAAAAAATTTTTTTTTAAATAAATATACTATACGTACATACGTATTTATTTATATATTACCTTAGGGTATGATGGACGAAATCGCCTCACCGATGAAGAGGATTCCGCCTATCCAGCACTTTTGGAACGTGAATTTCATTCATTACATCGTAATGTACCGGCATTACGACGTGCTGGAATCGATACTACCACAATAAGACAGGTAAGGATATTATTATGTTCTGTAGATTCTATTCTAGTATACAAACAAAACAATATATACATATAAATGTTAATGTAATTATCTTTTGTAGTAGCATTTGTAATTATAGTATGTATATAGTACATGTATGTATGTATGTATAACTATATACCATCAAATTTTAGATATACGATGTGAAAAAATATGTAAAAAATTCAATTTTTATCACAATTTCTTTTTTTTTGAAATAATGAAGCACACAATATGCATCAGTGATTGTGTAATTTATCTGTATGTCTAAAAAAATGTTTTTTTTTTTTTTTTGAAAAAGAAAAAAAAAGGATTTCAAATTGAATTTTTTTTAATAGTTGAACATGGTTAAACATATAACATTTCATAAAATGTAATACTCGTATAAATCATAATCGAAGTCGATTCGTAATTATATTGCAACTATAATGCACTACAAATACATATGATTTTGTAATTTATTTTATTATTATTTTTTTTTTTTTTTTAATTATGAATCATGAACACCGACAACAATATGTGATGCACTTATTATGATTAAATTTCAATTTAGCATTTTTATCCGGATGGTGGATGGGGATGGATTGTATGTGGAGTAGCATTTCTAGCTCATGTTCTTTCATCTGGTTTTCAGTTATCATATGGACTACTTTTATTATATGCTATACGTCATTTGGGTCAGGAAGTTGCTACAGAAGCAGGTAAAATAATAATTTTCTTTTTTTTTCTTTTTTGTTTTCATAATCAATCTAAAAAGTTGATTACTATTTTTTTTTTATTTTAATTTTGTATATATACTTATATACAAAACAACTTCTAAAAAGTATCAAAACATCCAAAAATTAAAATTTAAATATTTTTCAATTTCATTTTAATTGTTTTCAATTCAATATGTAAAATGAATCAGAATAATTGAAACGCATGTTTTCCCTATACATATTTCCATTACAAATTTTAATTTATTCAGTAATTTCATGTATTGCATAGCTATAAATGTATGTACTATATGTATACGTATTTGAATTTGATTGCAATTTCCATGATTAAAGTTTACAAATCACGTGATTAAAGCTCCTGGTATAAATGTAATTACTTTTATTCTCTTTTGGGATCGTCCTGTTATAGCTAGTGTTGAAAATACACGCATACGCAATCATTCTACATATAATGCATTATGTAAATAGAAATAAATCTAATTGCAATAGGATTTGATTCAATATTTTAGATCAAGTTTAGTATTTTCATTTCACAATTTCAAATTCACAATCTTACATTAACACAATTAAATATTTTTGCATTGAAATAAGTGTCAAATATGTACTTGTAATTTCATGATACAGGAAAAAAGATGAAAAAAAAAATTTGTTAATTGAAAATTCAGTAAATACTGACTGGTGACACAGTGAAATTATGAATTAAATTATGTAGGTACGTGAGAATTCTATAATCTTCAATATGCTTTAGATAAGTTTTGATTTGAATTATTTGTCTGTGAAAGCATTCACCATCGATTTCAAAGGATTTATATTCAAATCCAAGTCTAAACAAAACATTTCTATTCTTTTTAATAGAAAATTAATCCAATTACAAAAATAAATTTTTGTGTAACTTCATATACGTATGTGTACATGACTCTGTATAAA
Source organism: Villa cingulata (assembly GCA_951394055.1). Taxonomy (NCBI): domain Eukaryota; kingdom Metazoa; phylum Arthropoda; class Insecta; order Diptera; family Bombyliidae; genus Villa; species Villa cingulata. Next base: position 55,822,815 of record OX596018.1, read on the forward strand.
TATGGTATATTTTCGGAAAATTCTTGTTAAATTTCGAATTATTTTTCCATATAACAGTCTGATAATATCTCTCCAAAAATATGTATATGCACTTTTTTAAAAAGAAATCCAATAAAAGGAAAAATAACTGTATGCCTGCAAAGAAAATTCCAAACATGTTATTGTATATCGTAGCGAAAATCAAACAATAAATTTAATTTTCTTTTCTGAATTTTAATTTTTTCCCATTTGTGATTCGAATTGTTAATTTGTGTTTTTCTTTATTCGATATTATTATTCATAGGATGGCTCGGTGCAGCCAGCTGGTCTGTTTCAACTATTTCGGCACCCATTGTTATAGCATTCTGTCGACGTAAATCAACTCGCTTAACAGCTGTTCTGGGAGGACTAGTTTTAGCTTTAGGAATACTTTTTGCATCATTTGCTATGCATTTGAACCAAGTTGCCTTCAGTTATGGTAAGTTCAATCAGTTCAATATATAGTAACGTACAACTGAAAAATTTATTTTTCTAATCTTCAATCATTTATAATGGCTTAAAATTGATGTAATAAAAATTTATAAGGCTTTCTTGCTAATACAAATGTAATAATCTTTTGTTTCTCTACATAATTTATTTTTGGGTATTATAATCATACAAGAACTAAAATTGCATATTATATGAACGGAAATGAAAAATAATTAGGAATTTTATAAATGTACAATATTCAAATATCAAAAGCAAGTTTTTCAAACAAAAAACAAACTTTTTTATTTGTTAACTTGTCTTATACTCGTATATATCACAAAATTCTCTTAAAATTAACAAAATAAAACAAAAAAAGTTGTTTGCTTATACGTATTTTATAGTATCATAGCAAAATATTCCCTTCTTTAAATAAAACTTAATTATTAAAAAATTCTGCATAAAATAAAAAAAAAAAATTCTATAAAAAAGTTATGAGAACTTAAAAATATTTTCATATTTTCTCTTAATTATAAATTATAACTAAGAAAAGTTAAAATTTTATGCTAATTTTTTTGCTTAAATATATTTATTTATAAATCTATGTATATGTGTAGACATTTTATATAAACTATTTGTACATATCATAATTTAAATTTAATTCTGAAATCTACTTTCATCTCAGTGAACTAAGAATTTTACACTTCAGTTACTTATTTTTTGTTGTTGTTTCATTCAAATGAAGATTTTATTTGCTCATTTGACATCTTATCTTTTTACTTGTTTATTACGAAACAAAATAAAAAAGTTATTAACATTATGTACCTACATGCATATGAATACATACATACATATATTCGGCATGAAAAACTTTTTATTTTGCTATGTGTAAAAAAATACATATATACATATTTCATTGAAATTTTTTATTTCCAGACATGTATGTATGTGTTTGTGTGTAAATTATATCTCAATATGTGCTATGATAATAAAATGTGTTTTTCAGCCCTAAAAAAATTCCATATTTTATTTAAAAGTTGAATGAACTAATAATATGATAATGAGAAAACTAAAATTTTGATTCAATATACGATTTCATTCATAAAATTTTCGGTTTGATAAAAAACCTGCAGGTAATTTTCAAGTATTAATTTCTCAATAAATGTGTATGAACTGTATTCATATGTATACATATGTTTTTACTTACAGTCGGAATGAACTGTAGAAATTAGAAAATTTTGAGTAAATAAAAAACTTTGAATCAATTTTCCAGTTTCCAAAAAAAATTTTCTGTTATTTTTATCTTAAGTCTTTAAAAATTTTGAAAAGAAAAATAACTAATTGGAGAAACAAATACATAAATAAATAAATAAATAAATAAATAAGAGAAAGTTAACGAAGCGGTTTTCAAATTACATACTACCCTTTGGCAATCCGTAAATATTTAATAAAAAAAAACTTTGGTATAAATTGCAACAAAAATTTACTAAATTTTATTTTGTGTCTAGCTTTTATAAATACATATTTCAAAGTTAAACAACTGGTAAACATAAAATGAAAAAATGGAATAAATTTAACTGGTTACGAATTTAAACATAGTGTAACGAAATCAAATTGAATTACGATAATTTTTAGCAATTTTCGTTAGCCTTGCTTGATTTGTTTTGTAATCTGTAATAAAGATTACAAAAAAACAACATAGTCAATTTTGTTGATTGACGTAATACAAAAGTTAAGTTAATGTATAAGGAATATCATAATATCATTTAGATTTAGACGATTCCAAGTAAATTATAGACTTATAATAAACTGTGTCAATTTTAATTTAATTACAAAGATGATAGTATCGAATTAAATTTTCAACAGCTCTAGACACAATAAAACAATCTTATTTTATACATATTATTAATCAATACACGTATAATTTTGTCTATGATTTTCATGATAGGAGTGGTGGTGGGAATCGGTGCTACTATGGTACGAGAATCATCAACTGTAATGTTAGGTAATTACTTCAAGAAACGTCGCCAATTTGTTGAAATGATAACAATGTCTGGAGAAGGTGTTGGTATCGCTCTATTTTCAGTTATCCTTAAAGAAGGTGTTGGGTAAGTCAACAAATAGATATATGCGCATTATTTTGTGTTTGTGTACTTTACATTCATACCAATAAAATTTATAAAATTATTTTGAAATAAGGAAAATTTATTTTACTAAATTCCTTACAACAGAATTGTTATTTTTTTTTTGTTTTTTTTTTTGGATTTTAAACACAATAAATATTATTAGTTTTCTTTTGTCCAATATACTTATACTGGCACTGTAAAAGACATAGTACGGGTAATAAATATTTCGAATTTCAATTCTACTTATATATAAAAAGATTGTCGTCAAAAAAGATTGATTAGATTAAGTGCGAATAGATTGTACAGAAAACCAACAATAAAAATACTCATATTTATTACCAAGAGAAAACTAAAGTAATTGCATTTCGCTAAGATTAAAGATTAAAAGTAACGACGTATATAACGATGTTATAACTTTCATGACATTTAATAAAATAGAATTTAAGAAAAATTATATTTGGCTAACTTAAACTTGTCAAACACATATTTACACACATTCAAATTAATATAAAAATAAAAGTTTCTAAATGCTAAAATTTATAGAAAAACTTATGTTATGTTCCATGGTTCTATATTGTATATTTTTGTCGAACTTTTTACAGAAGTAATAGGTACCATTATTACACACGTATTCGTTTATATAGTTTTTTATGTTTTATTTTGCCACTATATTGTTTTTTGTTTGTTTTTTTTTTTTTTTTTTTGGATTTATTTTTATATAACAATTTTGAACAGAAAAATGGGATGGCGTTTAGGACTGCAGGCAATTACAGGACTCATTTCATTCAGTTTCTTTATGGGTTTACTTTATAGACCAGCATCATTATATCATCCCCAAAGGAGGGCAATACAACACTTGAAGAATCAACGAAAAAAGGTAATTTTCGGGTTTATTTTAACTCAACAAAATTATTTCGGTCATAAACTATTATATGCTAGCGAAGGGTCAAGCAAAAGAATAACAGTCATACATATGTATGTACATATGTACAATACAAAAAGGTCCTCTCCTTTAGTCATCATAAACGAAATATACACACCATCAGTTGAGTTATAAAATATCTGTAGTGCTGAGTCAAAAACTTTTTGAAAAATATACAATTTGAATAGCATGGAATATTGTATACTCATACATTTATGTATATTTGTACATTTTATAAAAATTGTAATAATGTTGCTATATTATATACATACATTATACGAGTATTATATTTTCCCTACATATCATGAAATTTTTTCTTCCATCTTGAACACATTGAATACGATAATCATTTCCATTTGTACAGTAAAAAGTGTAATGAACTTTGATGTTCTTTCTTTAAATTTAAAAAAAAAGTAAAAAATAGGTACAACACAACAGAAAATGGATACTGTATGATGTACAATGAACAATACTACATATACAAGTACTAAAATTGAAATTTTCGATTGCGTTGGTTCCATAAAAAAAAAAAAAAAATTCATTCAGAATTGTTCTGATTTTTTTCTTATACTTTTTATCAGACTTGAAAAATTGTAGATACAGTGATAATCAAAAATAAGTATATCCATATAAAAAATAAAAGTTTTTATTTTTGTATGTACTCTGGTTATTCAAAATTTGTATGTATAAATGAAAAATATAATAAAATAAAATGAATGTGAAAATTTGTAATGAGAATTAGGGAAAAATTAGGACTAACACTTTCATTATTTCAGCACAGTAAACAAAAAAAAAAAACAAAAAAATGTGATAAATTTTCTTTTATTGAATAATTTTATTTCTTCCGAAAGAGTAATAGAAATAAATTAAACAATCTTGATAAAAGGAAATGAACGAACAAAAGAGTATGGGTAAAACGGTAAAAGAGTTCTCAAATATTAACATTTTTAGTAGTGATTAATGATTTTATAGCTAGAGTAGTTAGAGGTTAATTTATGAACAGATGACGGTCAATAATTGTGATAAATGAAAATTACGTTACTTAATCCCATATAGGCTCGATATCCTAAATACGAGTAAACTGTAAATATTTTGAATTTTTTAACTGAAACATTGTAGTTGTATATAAATTTATAATATATTGCATTGAATAAGAAAAAAGTGATATTTCTCTAAATTCAAAATTTGTTCATTTATCATTATGGTATGCATCTACATTTATGTATATTTACAATGAAATATGGAGAAATTGTTTTTTAGTTTTATAAATTGAAAGGATTTTATTTTACGAATATTACGAAATATACCTAAAATAAGGAAATGCGGCAAAAGGTGTCCTAGTTATGATACTCGCTAAATTTATATAATTTCTACAATTAAATATTTATGAACAAAATATTTTGACAAGTAAGTATTTTCATTTTTAAATTTATCAAAAATCATTATTGCAATGTTGATCTTAATATACTTACATTTTTCACTTGCTTACTTACATATACATTATGTATCTATACCAACATGTATATATGTATACCATTCATTTGTTTTATTGTTTCCATGTGTCTAAAATAAGTTGACAAATTTAGGAAAACTTTTCGAAATTTATATTCTTTTGTTTGATATTTTATTTATTTAAAGAAGATACTCTTGACAATATACAGATTAAAATGGGAATGATTATTCAAAAGCAGGATGAACAGCATAGAAACAATAACAATATTGTTTACGAAGTGTACTAAAAGAGAGCACGCCCTATAATATTACTGTCATATCAATCTAATGTCCTATGGTGGGTGACAAAACAATTGCAATAAAAGAAATTTATTATTTGCTAGATAAATTCTTTTCTTCAATACGACAAAAACAAAAATGCACATACACACACATATATACATTTTCAAATTTTTGTAAGGATTTCTATCAATTTATAATATTTTTTTACATAAAAATGTAATGCATACGTTCTTGTATATCCCATGCACCACTTGAAATTCATAAAAAAGTAAGTTTGTAATTCAGAACACTAGAAATGAAAAATCCATTAAATACTATCAGCATAACGAACAGATTACTTATTATTTCTATCTGCCATTTCATGTACCCGCATATTTTTCGAATTCAAAATGCATTTTTCAAATTCAAACGAATATTTTACTGTTCATACGTACAAATTGTAAAGAAATCAGAACTTATAAAGACATCAATTATAATTTTTCTAATGTTATCTTTTAGTACTAGGATTTTTTTTTTTTGCAAAGTTAAAAATGATCTTATCTGATTCGAAAAACACGTACATATATCTAAATATAATTTTTTGTTTTTATTAAAATAAATTTCATTTTTAGATAAAAGAAAAGAAAACGCATATCAGATCACCGAAGCCACCCTTTATTGACTTCGCACCTTTTAAATCATCAACAGTACGAATGCTCATCATAACATCAGCTGTGTCAGCGTTCGGAATATATTCTCCAATATTTTTTTTGGTAATTAACTTAATTTGTTATTATTATTTTCTTAATATTTTACTTACCTATATACATATACATTCAGATATGTAAATGTTTACTATATAAATAAGAAAATCCTATAAGAAAATTGAAAATTAATCCTTATAATTTAAAGAAAACAAATACATAAGAACACATATATATGATGTACTTGATTATTAGTGTATTATATATTAAATCGAAACTCATTCTCCTTAAGCTTTCAATTTTAATTTGCTCATACAGTACAGTACAATTAATAATTAATATGATTTGTTTCATTACAAGTCTCTTCATGGCGTTCAAGAGGAATACGATGTACAGGATTTAGTTCTGCTACAAACATTTCTGGGTCTTTCAGTGGCACTTGGTATAGTGACAAGTGGGTCAATCATAAACAAAATATTTCGTTTAGGATACAGAGACATTTGTATATCGACACAATATATATGTCAGGTGAGTGTTAAATTTATGTCATCGATATCTTTCATAAATGTTACTAAATAATATCTCTGTATACTTTTACAAATGTAGAGATATACAGATATTTATTATATTGTCCAGTATTATATTAAATTTTACATATACATATATGTATATAGATACACAAAATAACGTATGTGTATACATAATATACATACATATAAATTTTAACCATCATTAACGAAATATTTCAGAGACACAAAATCAATTTGAGTGTAGAATGACCAAAATCATTGATAAAATGATTATCCTTTTGACATAAGCATATGTATTTATGTATACATATACGTATACGTATACATGTATTTATACATGAACATTATTCAATTCATGCAGATTCATTATTATTTGGTTCATTGAATCTTTAGATGATATACGATGATGAGTATGTGCGTGGTTGCGTTTTATTTTAAAGATATTTCTAGGAAAACGTGTTAATAAAATAAGATTTGTTATACTGAAATTAAATTGTAACCGAGGTTTTCCTTTTCCATTTTCCCTTTCCTTTTTTATTTTATTTTTTACAATATGAACAATAGCAATTGGATATATATAAGTATAGAATCAATTTGTAATTCTTTTTATGTTATTTAAGATTCGATGATTTTTTTGTGGTAATTTTTAGAAAAACCTTTATAATCAATTATTTTGTATTTTAGATATGGATTTTAGGTTCAATTTCTATCATATTATTTTTATTTTTCTATTTCTTAATTTTTTTTTACATTATCATGTTCATTCTTTGTAAATGGATAAAATAAAAAAGGATTTTAGATTTAGTGAAAAATTTGATTTGTTAATTAAATTCAGAGAAATATTTGAAACAAAAGGGAAATTCAAAATTCTTCTTTGATTTTCAGAAAATGATCAAGATAAGATGAAGTTAGAAAAAAAAAAATAATCAAAAAATATTAATTGAAAGAATGATATATCATTTGTGAATAATTTTTTTGTTTTTCAAAATTGTGAAAAATGTGAAAAATCAATCTATCTATAGTATACGGATGAATAATTACATTTTGATTATAATTTAGAAACTTTAAAGGAGGAAACTTTAATCAACGTCAAATAATAAAATTGAAAATTTTAAAATTTTCAAAGTTATAAAATTTTAGTTTTTTAAACAAAAAAAAAACACATTTTTATATAAAAATATGAAAAATTTTTTTTTAAAATAATAATACTAAAAAAATGACAAATTTATCTAAAGCATTTTTTTGTCTTGTTATTTTTCTGAAGGTTTTATCGTATATATAATTTTATCCCTATATATATAATATTTATATATAATATATCCCTAGAGAGATTTTTTTCATTTTTGATATATTCCTATTTTACTTTTGCTTTCAATTTTTCCGTAAAAACTCACAATTTTCTCAGATATATATTTGAAGGAAATCTAAAACACATGGAAGTAAAAAGGAAATAATATTGGAAAAACTTTATCAAGTATGAAATCGGTTCTTAAACTGAAAACAAAATTTATATTGAGATACATATGTATGCATGTGTCTATATAAGTACATACATACTATATTAAATTACATACATATTGGATATAGAAGCAATGAACGAACATTTTATATAAAGCCACTTAATTTTTTGACAATTTTTTTTTTACTTTTTATTAAAGCCCAAAATGAAGAAATACATTATTTGAATTATCCTTTTTTACTTTCTTAGATAAAATCGGTTAGTCTGTGTCATAACGTAATACTTAGTAATAACCTACAATTTAAGAAAGAAAATAAAGGTTTTTTCGTATTGTAAGGGAAAGAAAATTCAATAAATTATTTAGTAATATCCTACAGCATACAAACAACCTTACTCCGTGCATCAATCTTCGTCATTTATTTTTGATGTTTCTTTGCAAATAGAGTACACAGTTTTTTTTTAAAATACCATAAATCGAGCAGCATTAAAATAATTATCTGTATTATAATTATGAAAATATATTTGTGTTCCTTAGCATAAACATGCAACTAATATTTTAATCAGGTATATATGAAATTCGTAATTCATCATGTATACAACTCTAATGAAAATAAAAATAAAAATGTAAATGAAAAATCTGATTAAAATTAAACTTTTTCACATTTTTATGAAGTTTTATTGAAACTTTTATAGTTTTGGTATGATAGAAAAACTTTTGACTTTTTTAATATTTAGATTACTACATTTATTTATATATATTCAATATTCGATGTATGTGCAAGTACTACAAATACCATGTACTATTATATGTATTGTATGATTATATTTTCAAACTTTAAAACTTTGATGAAATTTATCTACAACATTAGGATTTACATCACAGATTTCACAGATGTTGATTTGATATATGCATCAAAGTTTAAATTGAAACTACAATCTCAACTACATAAATACCCTGTAGGAATATAATTCAGTTCTAGCAGTTCTAGTTTGTTTTCGGAATGTGAATTTCAATTTATTTTTCATATTATTTAAACTTGTATTTATATTATCAACATGTTGATAATAATTTTGAAAAATGCATGTAGCTAAAGTTATTCATTCATTAAAATTATTATTGTGAATTAAAATTTTCCACACAAACAGAATCAAACAATATTTTTTAAATAATTTTCTCTCAAAATACTTAGTTATCAAAAACTAGATCAGTATGAAAACTACAAAAAACGTATGTATATATATGCGAGTATATACATGTTTATGTAATCATTTCAGGAAAATATAAAAAATGAAAATACTCGTGAAAAAATTGAAAACTGAAAAGCTTTGAATCTTTTGTATTGATTCGTTTTAAATGTAAAATTTATTTCACTAAAAAACAATTTCCTACTATCCGATATTTTTCATCGCACTCAAAATTATAATTTTTTTTTGTTGTTGTCCAAATTTAGGTATATTTTCAAAAATATCAATGAATTTTTTTTTTTTTAATTCGGTCATTCAATTTACAGATATCCGTTTCCATCACAGCAATATCAATGCTGATATTATCAGCTGTATATGGATATCGAAATCTATGTGTGCTCTCATGGACATATGGTATTGGATTAGGTGGATATCGTTATACATTAAAAATGTTAGCACTAGAACGTATACGCACAAAATATTTTGCAAAAGCCTGGGGTATGTATGTATTCATATTTATCAATATACTTATACGTACATATAAGATTACTGAATTATGGATTATTCTTTATATATAATTGCTTTTCAAAGTGGCTTCATAGAACCATAGAACTGTATTAAATCGTATTTCATAATTTAAAAAAATAAAATTTTCATTTACCTATCGTACTGAAATATTAATAATGCTCGTCGTATGTATGTTCAAATAAAACAAAAACCATATATTTTTAATCTTTTTATTCAAAAGGATTCATAAAGGGTGCTGAATCAATTCCTGTTATAATTGGAATACCTTTAACATCATTTCTGAATGATTCATCAACGAAATATGGACGTGCCGGTTATTATGTTTGTTCTGCAGCAGCTGCGATATCAGCAATTTTGATGTTCTTTGTCGGTTATCCATCTACCGGAAGACAGAATATGTCTAAATATTCTGGAAATGGTTCAATAACATCATATTGTACAGCTATGACTACCGAATGTCCAGATCTATTAAATCGTAGCTATTCAAATATTGCTCGTTGTAATCCTACTGTAGCTGATGGTGGTGCTACAAATACAACATTAACTGGACATTGGTGTAGTCCGTATCATACATTGCCGAATGGAACTTGTAGAGCTATAAGCCATAATCATCGTCATCATGGACAGCAACTACAACAACAACAACAACATAATCATCGTCGTCGTAATTTCCTTCATCATCAACAGCCTCATTTATACTCGAATCATTTCCGTCATAATTTAATGAATGGAAATTTAGTGGGTGGTGGTAGTGGTATTATTGATGCTCCTGTTTCTGAAAATAGGATCGTTACTGATTCAGCAGTACCGAATGTATCGGGATGTTATGGTGGAGTACAATGTACATTAGCCGGATTAGGTGGTAGTTCAATTGGCTTCGGCTTTGGAACATTACCAACAACAGGTAGTGTGGGTCGATATCAAGGAAGAAAATTACAGAAAAGTCTGTCATTCGCTTTTCCGCCTAGAGAAATGTGTACTAATGATTGTCCTCATGGTCTTGCTCACAACAAACAATTTTCAAGGTGAGTAAAATTACGAAATTGTAGATTTTTAAACTTCATATATGTAAGATTGAAAGATTGATAAATAAATTATAGCAATCAGGATGATAGTCAGCTATTTATATATGAATAGCCAACGAGTTTGTTGACTTTTTCTATTATTAAAAAAAACATAAACAAATATTTAATTTAACTTTATTAATTTTTCTATTCTAAAATGTTCTTTTCATTTCGTTCACTTTTTTATTTATTGCAACCTGATGCTGAAAGGTATGAAAAATCAACACAACCGATACCGGTACCAAATGTGTATCAACAAATTCAACCTTCACGTAGTCGTAGTGTACCAGAAGGACTGGCCTACACATCACAATATTGTACTTGTCCATGGAATCAAAACTTATCTACAGCTCATTCACATCGTCATTTAGGAAGTCATCACAGATCATCGTCATCGATATCGCGACCAATTCAGGTAGTTGAACAAATAACGACCTCTGTTTGACTAGTATTAATAAAAGTGATACTTAATCTAACTTTAGTCGGTTTACTTTTGATATATATAAATTTTTAGAATCAAAAATAAAATTTAAACTAATTAATTAATGTGAAAAAAAAAATGTATTAATTAAACATTTACAAATTACAAGAATATAATATAATGTATACATGAGCATATAACTTGGACGTATATAATATTCGAAAGGATATGAAAATTTTTTTGAATAGAACATAATTTATAAAACTAAGAATGAATACCAAAAATAAAAAAAAATTTATCAAAATCAAAATAAGAATAAAATTTTTTTCACATTAAAAAAGGAATTGCAAATAATTTAAATTATACGTACATACATTATATAAATTCAAATATATTAAAAATAATAATAATAAATAAATGTGTAATGTAATTTTTACTCTAAGACTTAAATTCAAAATTTTTAAAAAAATAAAAAAAAAATAATAAAAATCAATTATTTGTACATTCACTTGAGTATAATAATAACTTACATTTAGAAAAGTATGAAATAAGTCAAAATTTAAAAATTGTAATATAAATTAGGGGTAACATACAAACATATAGTATGTTACACAAATATACTCGATATTTATGTACTAATAATTAAGAAAAAAAAAATTATATAATATAAATTGAGTAAAAAAAGGAAAATATACCAAATATTGTGTTCAATCAAATATAATTTAAATACAGACTATTTATTCATAAATGATATTTTCATTTTCACAATTCCAAAAAAACAAAATTGTAATTTGTACAACATACAGTTATCCTATTTTCTGTTATTGTAAAAAAAAAAAAACAATTGAAAACATGATCAATCATCAGTTAAATCACGTCATCCATACACAATTTTTTCTATAAATTGAAATTCAATTAAAAAGAAAAAGTTCGACACAAAAATTAACAATACTCGTAGGTAAGAATGAGAATTGATTGTATGTGTAAATTAACAAAATTTGCTGACTAGCTATATGTTTATGTATAATTTTTTTATATAATTTTCTCTTTGATATTCAATAAGATATTTATAGTATTTGTTTTATAAACAATTGTTTTCAGCTAAGTAGACTAATGTTATTTCTATTAAATAATTTAAATCACTATACAATAATTAATTAATTAATTAAATAGAAAATGCATATTTCTGTGATGCGTAATAATTACATTACATACCTACTTATATGTATTATATTATTTGGCTATAAATCCTACTGACCTTTTCACAATAACAATTAATTCCTTTGAGCGTACTATGTATTAATTATGAATGTAAATAATAGAAAACTTATTACCGTTGTTATATTTACAAATAATATATAAACGTACATATGTATAATTTCAGATGAGAGAAACTCCAATTTAATTAATATTTTTGGTCAATAAAGTCACGTTCAATTTTTGAAAAGGTTAACCAAAGACAATTTTCACAATATAATAAGTAAAAACAATATTTAAAAAAAAAAAAATAATATAATAATAATAAAATAATAAAAATAATAAAAATGTGAAACTAAAGAAAAGTACATAAGATTATTATCTTTCATAGTAGATTTTTTATCGTAGCAAAACAAACGCTACAATAGTACGAGTTTATGTTTATATGTTTACACACCATTTTTACTTGTATTTCCATTCTTCAGAAAAAGTTGATTCTCTCTCTTAGTAGCACGCGAATATTGTACATAACAAAAACGTAGAAAATCAACTAACAACATTTTATACTTGCTCCCCTGCTCTACACATACTGATGCTATGAAACTTGCTATAAAACAGTGAAGATCATTGACTATAACAGTATACAGTATCTATAGTATACGCTACGACGATAGTACGGGTAGTGTTCTTTACATGCACATCCTGTTTTCTCCTATTTTTATTTTTGAAAAAAATTTATTTTCTCTCTGGAAAATACGGAAAATTAACTAACAACATTTTATACTTGCTCCTCTACTGTTTACATTTATACTCTTTAAAGATGTTGACAAATTCGAAAACAGATTGAATTGGTATTTTGATCTTGTACATACATGCAGTATACATATATCCAATTTAGGTAAAAGAAAAAATTTTAAATTTTCTTCATGAAATCATTTTTGGTTTGTATACGGCTTGAAAATAACATTTTTAATGATATTAATGTAATACGTAATACGCTGAACATTTATTTATATTTATTATTCAAACATTTATTTTGTATTTATGTATGTACGAGTATGTCATTATAAACTATTGTTCCTTTAATAATGAAAATAAATCAGTATATATTCACATTATCTACACATTGTTATAAATATGTGCCTGAAACATTATTAAATTACAAGAAAAGTTTTATGTTAATGGTAAAAATACTTGAAAAAAATTTTTTTTGTTTACTAAACAATAATGTAATTTCGTACATATTGTTAGTAAGTATCAGTTTTCTCTCAAAATTGGGTAAGAAAATAAATTTTTTCAAACAATTTCTTATAAATAATATCTCATAAGAAATTTTACAGAATCATACATGAAACATACGAATATTATAACTGAAGAACATAATATACATACGAGTACATATTCATATATTTGAGTACACATTGGTACATAATAATTTTGTAATCTTCAACAAATTTATTGATTTATTCAGTATCATATTTTGTGTATCCTAAAGCAATCAACTAACTTATAATTTTGTTTTAATAAATGATAAGTAATACTGGTATGTAATTATCCTTAGAAAAAGATTTATGTATAAACATTTCAAAGTAAATGACATTGTAAAATGTAATTACTCGTAAAGAACTTTTCGTAATCTCAATTATAGTTGTAAAACAACAGCTTATTATATACTTATGTCTATCGTATGTACATTTACTTGTTCAGCAAACAGTAATCGTTATTATCATGTATTTATATACATTGTTTGTAAACATGAAACATTTTATGTATCCAATGTTTTTTTAATTTTTTTTTTAAAAATCAACTTAATTCCTATGCGAATACCTAAAGTATTTTTTTTAAGATTAAAACAACAAAACTGCATATTGCATAATTGATTGATTCTATATTATTTTCATGAATGATTTCTAAACTAAAATTTTAAATACAAAATATAAACTGTTTTTTTCTTTTAACATTTATTCGTATATGTATGTATGTATGTAGGTAATAATATGTTATGAATTAAATGAACTTAGTTTGTTATTAAATTGTTTTATAAAAATTTTATATAAAAAACAAACAAAAACTGTTCCATATTGAAACTAGTCAAAATGCTATATAAATTAAGTACATACATATATAGGTGGTATATCTTAATTATTGTTGGAAATTTTAGATTTACAATCAAAATGAAAAAAATTTAAAATTAATATATGATATAGTAATAAGTTTAAGTATGTAAACATGTTTTGTTGTAATAAAAATGAAATCAAAAAAGAAAAAGAAAAATCTAAAACGAAATAAAATTGTGACATAATAAAAATACATTTTCAAATAATAAAAAAAAAAAAAAACAGTGAAAGTAAAAAATTTTATTTGTTATTTATTTCTTAACATCATTATATTAAAAGGATATTGTACAATAATTATGAAAACAAAAAAAATGCAAATATATCATTTTTCCCTCTATGCATACTCGTATATATGTATTCAAAATTGAATTTTCTTTTTCATATTTATAAATTTTTAAGTTTCCAATTTTTCGAAAACAGAAATTATTATGTACCATATTACAGTATTGTGTATTGTTTTATTTGGTTAAATTTTTGTTTCTACAATAACTGTTTTCATTTAATTTCAATTTCAATTTGAATGAATAAAAACTCAAAGGTTTATTTTCTTGTACATATACATATGTATGTACATAGTATATATATATATTTTTGTGTAACTGTTTTGAATACTACTATCTGCAAGTTAGTCGTATTATTTACTTATACTTACTTATTTATACTTATTTTTGTTAAATTTTGTGGATAATTCAAGAAAAACAAAAACATTGAAAATATGGTAAAATATTTTATGTACACACATAAGAATGTACGTTTTACACACAAAATAAAATTTTACAAAATCATTCAAAAGTTCTTTATATAGTTAAAGTTTTTTTTTTTTTTCTTTTAGCTTAGAATTTAAATAAAAATTAGTATACACATACACACACTCTTACATGTATATATATATATGAATCGTATACGATTTTTATACGTACTTACGTATGTGTATGAAAAACACAAAAGAGAAATAAAACAAAAAGTTTTAACTTTATTACTTTATTTTTACTGGGTTTTTTTTTCTGAAATGCATGTTTGTATAGTATGTATGTTATTTTATTAAAATGGGTTAAAAACTTAAAGAATAACATCATCATATTTGAGTTTTCCTACGCAAAAAGAAAAAAAAAAACATACGAAAAATATAGCTTTAACTTTTTATTGCGTTCCATATACACATCATACACTTACATGTAAGTATGTACATTTATATTTGTTTGAAAATAACTTTTATTCATTTAAAATAAATGTATAATATACTCGTATTATAAATACATATATACATATATACATGTAAACACAAATCTAAAAGTTGTCGTGAAAAAAACAGAAAAAAATAGTAAAGTATACAGAAACAAAAGATAATATGAATACAAATAGGTATGTATAGTAGTTCATTTTTCTTTTGTTTTATTACAGAACGTAAACGTAAAATGATATAGGCATGATAAGATATGATATGTAAACAATACACTTATCTATAAATTAAAGTATACGTAGAAATATTAAATAAAGGAAATCAGAAATAAAATGGAACTCAACACAGATAACAATTTTTTCTTTACTTTTTTTTTTTTCATTTTTATCGAACTTTTATACTATATTCTACACGCATATAAGCATATATTCTATATTACATTACAAATATGTACATATATTTATAATGAGCATAATCGTAAATATGATGATGAACAAACATAAATAATATTATGTCAAAACTTATAAATATTAATCATTAATTTACTTGTCCTTATTATATAAAATATGTATATACATAATATGTATGTGCAAATTTGTACATTTTATACGCAGTTGTATATGTATACATTACATAGAAAGTTTTCACGCTTGAAACGGATCTGTCCTGATTGCTCGTCAATAAATGATGTGATATGATAAAATATTGAATATTATATTGTAATATATTGATATGTATAGTATTATATTTGTAAGCGTTATCTCTATGGAACAATACACACATAATAATAATGTATGTAATATGAGAAATACATGTAACCCTGTAATAGGTTATTCATTTATAATTTAACTAATGAATATAATCAGGATCGGAATTCTATGTTATACATTGAGTTCATTATCATTTACCATCAGATATTTATGTATGTAAAATGAAACAAAACAAAAATATATAGTAGTAAAATATAAAACATTTCAATTCTACATACATATAAATACATATTTATATGATTGAATATCTGTGAGTAAATAAAATATTGTTACTTATATAAATATACTTTTATAACATTATATAATTATATATATACTCGTATATACACATTATAAATGTGCATAATGTACTTACATCTAGAAAAAAATAAATGTACTCAATGTAATTTCATTTAGTAATTAATTAAATTTTTCCAAATATTACATACGAATATAAACATAAATTATGTATGTATGTATATATACATATACAAGTAAAGTAATATACCTCTATGTTATGTTTGTAATTTTGCCTTTTATTAGGTGAATAAAATGAATTTAATATTGCAAATATTTCAAAAATTTTACTTCAAATTACTTAATATTTAGAATTTATTTTAAATACACTACACACATATGCATTGAATGTGGGTGAACATTATATATGTACACATAAGTATTTTCTGTAAAAGAGAATTTTCATTCACATCAATTCACATCATTCGAATTGAGTAAAATAATTCTTTGATTTTATTTGAAAATACTTGTTGACGTATACAACAAATATCACATTATAAATTGAATAAAAATTAAATATACTATACATTTATGTATGTAAGGCTAATGAATGCAATAAATGTCAAGACTAAAATCATACACACGATACATGCTACTTTAGTACATATAATGAAATGTAAATATTTTATGTATACGAAATTATATACATATTTCTCTTTAGTCATCAATTTTTGAAGAGAAATCAAAGAAACACGAATAGTAAATGTATACTTCCCACATATACTCCTATATAACAAAATTTTCAAATTCTGAAATATGTACATCTGGCTCCATAGCATAGAAAAATATATCTTTTTTATTTGGTTGAAATTGGATCAAAAAGGAATACTGAACTCTTGGCATCAGTTTGATTTATGAACTAAATTTTGACTACGTTATTTAAAACTGTTCAAAAAATTTGTATAAAATGTACGCGTAATTTCAATGAGTCCATATATAATTTTTTGTACGAAATATAAAATTTTTAATTTTTAACAGTCTTTTATTAAATGTTTTCCTAGAATTTTTGTTAATTTTCATTGGAAATATAACGGATCAATTTCATGAAATAATAATAATGAAAAAAATACGAACATAATACTTTGAAAAATTTCAATAAAATTTTCAAAACATTACATAGATATATTGATTTCAATTTTACATACACATTCTTCATTTTTTTCTTTCTTTTATTCATTTTACTTTTCACTTTAATACCTTTTGTATGTACATTTTTTTTTCTGTTCATATTAATACACCCCTGTTGACAATATTTTCATAAAATTCACACTTTTTGTTGATTTTTATTTTTTTCTGAATTGTTTTATTCAACATGAAAATGTTGTTTTTCATATTCACATTTCTAAATAATACACACAATCTATCTAAAAATATTTAATATACATTTATGTATTCGTACCTAAGTATATACTCGTATACATACTTAATACTTATATACATATATCTGCAATATTTTTATGTATACATGAAACATGAAAGGATAAAAAAAGATAAAATGATTGATAGAAATAAGACGTTGACTAGGACTTTTTAAAAAAAAAGAAAAAAAATTTAAAAGTTTATACAGATAATACACATAAAGATGAAAAAATATATATACATATATATATTAATTCTACATTTTGTCCTGTTTTTATTTTCAATATTGCACTTTGTTGTCTATACATTCATATAATAACAAAACAAAATACAAAAATAAACAATTTGAAAATAATGATAATGATGATGAAAAATAAGAATATTGAAAAAAGTAAAAAATAAAACGGAAAGAAATAGTACAAAATCTTTTCCTTTTTATATCATTTTAGATTCAAATAATAAAATGTTTTGTAAACGTTATTCATTTATACATAGTATATATAAAATGTATATGTTATATAATACAAATAATGTAGGTATACATATTATATATATGTATGGTATATGTATACTTATAATAATGTATTTATATAGATGAAATGAATAACCAGTTAAATCAAACATGTCTAGAAAAAAGCATATAATCAGAATATAATCTCTATGTTATGATATGAGTACTTTGAACTCATATACGTATGTACGTATATATACATACTTACATATGTATATGTATATAGGTATATATAGTTATCAGGAAAACTTTTAAACAATAGAATGTATATACAGACATAAAATAAAACAAAACATTATAATGATACAAAACATTTATTATTATTATTTTTGTTTTTAATAATTTGCATAAAAATAAATGTTCATTTTTATATGCGATTATTATTTTTTTTTTATCCTTACCCAAAATCGTTTATTATATGTATTAATATGAGAATGTATAAAATAAAACAGATATTTATGTACACTCACTCATATACATATGTATTTTATTTAATATACATTCTAATGTATATGTATCAACCACAATGACTATAATGATGATGGTGATGATAATCGAATAATATGCTATCATAATTCAAAAAAAAAGAAAAAAAATTTTTTTTGTAAATGGATCAATTTTTTTTCTTATCTTATAAAATTATATATTATGATGCATATATTTACATGAACATTATATTACATACAGACATACATAGAAAACATATATTATATGTGTATTTATACATATACAAATGTGTACGCATTTTTTTTTGTTTGTTTGTTTTGTGTTCACATATAAAAATTATGTCGAGGATATACGCATGTTTTCATTCAAAATAAGAGCAAAAAGCAACAAACCTACGTATAGTGTGTGTATAGAATTTTATAATTTATTTAAATTCAAATCGTTTCATAAATTTTTTTTTTACTATGTATTATATATATAACTTCAATTTTCTTTTATTTAAATATCTATATTTTTTTATTCCCTTTTTATGTAAACATATTTTCTTTATTTATTTATTTTTTTTACTTTCATTATTATTTTCATTTTATATTTTACAGTCTACCACATACAAATTCATTCTATACACATAAACTTTCTTTTATTCATTTGAGATCGGGGATGACTTGTTTATACGGATATTTATACACACAGACACACAGTCACAGTAACTCTTATATAATTTTTTATGCTATTATTATTGAATTAAA
The DNA here is from genome assembly GCA_951394055.1 of Villa cingulata. Taxonomy (NCBI): domain Eukaryota; kingdom Metazoa; phylum Arthropoda; class Insecta; order Diptera; family Bombyliidae; genus Villa; species Villa cingulata. Next base: position 55,842,517 of record OX596018.1, read on the forward strand.
TAAAAAACAAAAGAATGAAAAAAAAAACATAATAATATCTTGCAATTATTTTCAATTCAACATAATTATAAAATTAATGGTAAACATTTATCATATGATTATCTTTGCATACACATAAACTGTTCATAGTACAGTGTAGCTGTCTAACTACATTAACAACATCTGCACTACATATCTATTTGCATTTATGTACACCAGTATTTATGCAAGTGTATATCAGAGAAAAATCTCACATGAATGACAAAAAAAAAATTTTTTTTTACAAAAATCTCGTATAGCCATTGTAATGCCCCGAAAAATTAAAATTAATGATTTCTTTTGTTTCTTTATTACATGAATATAACGAGTAAAGTGCAAAGAAAAAAAAATGGTATTACTATGTGCGTGTAAAAAAATACTTTATTTTTCATGAAATTCATCAACCATAAAAATTACAAGACATTACAATCATATGAATATATGTACTATATGAATGAATGTAGAGAGTAACTATTTTGAAAAAATTCAGTGTGGGAAAGTGAAAAACCCTTAAAGCTAAACTTGTTTTTATTCTCATTTTCAAGTAAATTAAATTTGATATAAAAATTTTCAAGAAAATTTTTCAAAAAGCCATAAACATTTTTCAGATGACAGTTGCAAAACAAAAATATTCGCAATGTAATTCTTAATGAAATATATTAAATTAGTTGATCTCATTTAGCCTAATAATCTATAACATTTATTTCGGAAAAAAATTTAAGAAATAAGGCTAGAACAAAATTCAAATAATAAGACAACAAAATTGAAAAAATTAAATCTTAACCACAAGCAACCACAACCACAAGCAAATGAAGTGATTAAATCTTGCAACAAATATTAAGTAATTTCATAATTCATAAATTATAATAAATTAATTATGTGAGTACTGTGTACATACATGTACAATTCTCTATCAATGAAAAATATGTTCTATACTGTCTAGAACCCCTACGGCATCAAATGTGAATGGTCAAATTCCTAAAAGAATCTTAATTTTACTCTCATCTGTACAATCACTATTTTATACTATCCATTATCTGTAAGGCATATTACCTATATGCATTGAAGCAAACAAATTATAACTAACGTATTTAAGTTCTTCTATAGTTATTCGCATCCTCTATTAATAATTTTCTTATAATTTCACGTACGCACATATATAGACAGATTAAAAGTCCCTTGTGTTTTACTTTATTTCCTTCTTTCATATATGTATATATACTAATTTCTTCTATGAGTATGTATACATGTTTATACCTCGCAAATAATATTCTGTTCAGAATATATCTGAATTACATACTGAATTAATATTAAAAAGGTTTGGTTTATTCTATACTAATAATAATTAGAGTCAATTACTATTATTATTATTATTATTATTATTATATTATTCAATTATCTATTTATTAATGTTGTTATGCAATTAAATGTTGGGCAATAATTAACCAGGTCTAGACATTAGTAAATTTTACATATTGAATTATATATTATCACATACCTATTAAGTATTTATAATTATTTATGTTTTACGTATTACAAAATTATCAGTGATACACCATGACAACAGCTGCTTCGCATATTTGAATTTTCCGTAAATTAAAAGTAAAGAGAAGTTCACGTTTATATAAAATCAAAATGTTATTTACATACATAAAAACATACCAAATAAATAGTATTTGTAATAAAGAATAATATCAGCTCTTCCTAAAATTATTGAGAAATTCTGAAAAAATTTCAATATTGTCTTGCATATTATAAACATTTTTCTGTCATTTATTTATGTATGCGTATTGTATGTTATGTATTTTTTAATTCATTGTTTAATTCGAAATAACCAGCAATTACATTATTTACAAATATAATTCCATGAATTATTTTAAAAAAAAAATCAATAACACTTTAATGTTTTAACACTGAAATTCATTTTAATTTTATGTATTTTTGTTGTTTCAATCATTATACGGAAAAATTTTTATATTTTCTCATACACACACTGTACATAAGCTTTGTGTATGTAAAATATAAAACATAAATATTATGAAATATAATTTCCCTTGAATTCAATTCAATTCAATAATATTATGACGTAACGAAAATATCAGGTGTTTATTGGAAATTTTTTATTGTTTTCTAAACTTTTTTTTCTTTTAACTTTATAAAATATGTATCCTTATACACGTGTACAAAGTTATATGTACATGTACATTCTATAGCTAGGTCTATGATTAGACATAAGTATGAACATTTATTACACCTTTAATTTATACTAAATTTATAAATTGAATACGCATACACAGACATATTATGTATCTACATACATACATATTACACACGAAGAGTTATAAGAATTGTTCAATATAAAAATAATAAGAATTCTAATATAGCTACATGAATACATATACAATACTTTTACATACAGTTATATATAAGGTATATTTATATCTTCTATGCTTGTGTATATACCTTATGTATGTAAATACATATTTATGAAAGCAATATTGTAAATTTTATTTCCTTATAAAAACAACGATATGTATAAGTATGTATGTATGTGAAATGAAATAATCTTATCAGCAACAAGATGATGATACTGTTATGTATTGTATACAACGAATATTTATGTAGATATTCCTATTACATAACAACTGTGTAATATGAAAATGAAAAACTCTATATACGAAAACCATTTATGAATAATTCAAAAGGACAAAAAGACTACGTTTACAAGGATATGGATATAATATTGACAATAATAAAAATAAAAAATAGAAAGAAAAAAAAAAACATTTACATATGTATAATATAGAGTGGATAAAATACTTTTACGTATACATACATATTTATCTATATAAATATATGTATGGTTAATATATGTATAGCTAAACAATATAATAATCGTCACCATATATGTATGTACATATATACCAGATACAAGTACATACAGGAAAATGATTCCGATGGCAATGAAGATTCAAGATATACACGATGATGATTACAATGATTGCATAGTGAAGCATGTAATAAAATGTATGTACGTATTATTCATAATGGTAATATATGTATTACATTCAAACAAATTGTAATATAAAATTAAAAAAAAAAAAAAAGAAAAAACAATAAGAAAACAAAAAACCAAAAACAAAAAGAAAACTAACTAACTAACTAAAAAAAAATAATAAAAGAAAATCTTTTTTTTTAGAATTTACATAATCCTGACACAGTCTTTTAAGCTGATGACATCAAAAATCTATAAAAAAGGAGGTCAGTTAATTTAGGTTAAACTTAAATAACATTTTGATCTGGTTTCTGTATCTATTTCTTTTCTTCTTTAATGATTTTTCATTTATTTTATGTGTTTTTTTTTTTTTTATAAAATTCATAATAAAACTGCATGTAAATTATGAATAAAAAAAAAACAATATGCATACATTGATATACTCGTACATATACAGATTTACATTATGTTTCTAACACATATCGTAATTATTACAAAAACTAACAAACTATAAAAAATTGATTTTACACTGCTTTTCTTCCTTTATTTTTCATGTATCATGAAAATTGTATGTACGTGCAGTATACATCTACATACATATACTGTGCAGTTATATACATAGTTATAATAAAATGAACGCAACAAATTGCTCATCTATATAAAATTATCGCTAAATTATAAAAAGAGAAAAACAAATATATATTTGTGTATCAAACAAAAGTAAGATGAGAGAATTTTCCGTTTCTTGTTGAAATTTTCAATATAAATTTATTTTTTTTTTCTATTTTCAGTTTGATTTGGCCTAGAACAAAATATACATATGTACATATGGTGAGATAAGAAAAAAAAAAAGGATAGGAAGTACAAGTATCATAAATTGAACTTTAATATTCAACAATATTAAGGTCAATTGAATACTTTAAATTCTTAGAAGTCGTATTATAAATGTGTACGTATATGAGTAGTATACTCATAAAATACACGTAACCGTCAACGTGTATCTCTCTATACATTTTGCATTAAATTTATAGTTGAATTGCATATATGTAGTTGTGTATGATATAATCGTACAAATAAAAGTGTATGAAACATATACATATAATCATGTATACGAGGAGCAAATATGCACATACTTATACATTTATTTATATGTAAGGAAATAAAATTTCAAATTTTAAGAAAAAGGAAATCATTTCGTTGTTCCCATTGACTGCATATGTACATGTATAAATGAATAATTTAAAAAAAAGAAATTCCAAAATCAAGAAATTTATCCTTGTACACATATACTTGAAAAGTAGATATTTTTTTTTTTTTTAATGTTATTTGGACAGAAGGACATAATAATTTTCATTTTTTTTTTTCTAATATGTATGTATTTTTGAAAATATATTTAAATTCAAATTAATTCATGTCTTTCTACATTGTTAACAGTTGGATGAATATCAATGTGTACTCGTATATACATATACGAGTATGTTGTTTTGTGAAGGATAATTTATATAGTATACGAAACAAAACATTTAACAAAATGTAATTAAAATTCACACCAATTTAATCTAAGGTCTAAATAACAAAAAAAAATCCTTTTATCCTTTTCATAATTTCCCTTTTTTTTTTTTTGATATCGTAATCAGTTAATTATTTTTCTATTAATTTTCCTCAAAGGAATAGTCTCATCTGTATGGTGGCATCATAAATACTTTTCAAAATTGTAAACATTATGTTTTTTAAATACAACACTGTGGATTTTTATAAAGTCCTTTTATATCATTTCTGTATTATGTTTTTCATTTGAATATATGTATAAGTATTATTAAAAAAAAAAGTCTTACTTATTGATTTAATTTTTTTTTTCAAAGAATTTATTCCTTTTTGTGTAGTTTAAAATTGATAAAATTTTAGAAAAAAATTATCATCCTAAAATCAACCGCATTATTGTTTTAGATAGTTACCTATTTACATATATTTTTCTTCTCTATAGAATTTTGAATAATTTTTAAATTATTATCTTCAAAATTTTCTAAAAGATTAGCACTTTTCTTCGAAAATGTTTTTTTTTTTATATTTTTTAATTCAATTTTCACTTTATTAATATTATGTATAATATTTAAAAAAAAAAAAAATAATAATGATATATTTTTAATTGATTCACTTCATATTATCTAGATTACCCCACATTTAAAATCTCTCGTTGACAACGATGTTTTCATCGTTTCAAATATTTTTTTTCATTTTTTATTTAACTGAGTAAGTTTAATTTTTTCTATCATCCATCTCATAAATTTATTTTTTTATTATCAGTTACATTTTTTTCCATTTTATACGAGTACTTTCATTTTGAAGAATGCTGCTTCTCCAGTGTACTTAGTAAAAAATATAATAAAAATTATCCCAGCGCAAATACCACAAACACATGAAGGATTTATTAAAATTAAACATTATTAAACTTAATTTCTGGCGAAATTTTTTCAATTACCCTCTTTTTATTGTATAATTAAAAAAAGTACTAATCGCTAAATATCATCTTTAAAACAATTTCGAGAAAATTTCAAGGATTCATATAAATATACACAAACACACATGTACATAAGTATAAATAAATGGTAAATAAAAAATTGAGCTCTTCTCCAGTTTCATATAATAAAATTCAACATTTTATTTCGTCAAATTATTATCTTGACAGACTGTGATATCATTATAGAACGTTAACATTTTTCTTCTCTCCCATATTTTCAAATTTTTATTCAACGAGAAATTTTTGTTAACGTTTCGCTTTAAATTTATGAAAAAATACGAATGTATTTTATTTTTTAATTATTATGCTACTACAAGGAATTACGCATATACTGCTGCAGGGTAAGGATTACATTAAGTTTACTGATTATTTGTGAAAAAAAAATCAATGTTTGTGTCGCTCTTTGATTATTACTTTTTTTCTCTATTCTACAAAAAAAAAATAAATTCATAAAAATAAAAGTGTCAAATCTATATACAGTATACAGCACACAGTATGATGATCGAAATAAAAAATAGATACAAAGAGTGTTTTTAGTTGATAGTGTGCACAATACGAACAGAATTTATTGTATCAGTTGTATATGTACATATGTATACACTTTATTTTTTGAAAATATTATCACGTTTTCCTAGTTATTTTTTTCTGTACATTTATAACTCTAGTTGAGGTAGAATCACATGAATTCATAAACTTAACAACAAAAAATGTGTACATTTTATTTATGTCATTTTTTTTTCATTAACATTTCATGTGAATAGCGTAACATAAATTTTTCAAATTTTTTAAAGAGCCATGAGTGTGAAATGAAGAGGATGAAAAACTTTATCCAATGTAGTACAATATTTTATATTTAGTAAGCATACTTTTCATTTTTTTCGTTATTATTTAGTTGAATAAAATGTGCTTTTTTCGAATCTAACAGGGTGAAGTGGTGGTTTTCTGATGTTGCCTGCGACAGATTTTCTGCCTACATTCCCATATTCCTACAGCTGTTCACAGATATCTGATGCTTTAATTGTATTTCTTGCATCACATATATACATATTATATATGGAATCATACAAGGTTGTTTTATTGGTTGAAATGTTTCACTAAAATCGGGCGGCGACTAATCTTGAATTATGAAAGTCATATACACGTATTTAGAAAAATAATTTGCAAATCACGCCACCCAAATTTTAGCTACGTTAATCATTATTTATGCTTTGCATTTGAAACTTGATGTGTGTATACAAGAAAAACCGATAAATTTTGTATTTTCTACTTTTTATATGTTGAAGGGTTCAATGACACTTTTGTTTACACATAAAAATATAGATCGTAATATTTATTGATTTTGTTTACACAGATCAAGATCTGAAATTCTTTTTCGTGCACGCCCACTACCATGTAGTAACTAATATACAGAAGAAAAAGAGAAGAAAAACTATTATTCGCTTATATATCTTTCACTTTTCTTTCTACTTACTTCGCCTTCTACATCTCAAAAATTCTCAGAAGTTGAAAAACCATGTGTGTTAACAAATAAAAATATAGGTCAAAACAATTATCGACTTTTCTTGTTTACACGGATCTTGTTTTAGTTTGAAATTCTCTCTTTACTCGCTTACTACAGTGTAGTACTACCAAATATACAAAAGAAAATAAGAAGAGAAACTACTATTAGCTTATTTTTCTATTTTTCTTTCTACTTCGCTTTTGCTTTTTACATATCAAACACGAAAGAGTTAAATGACCATGTTTGTTTATAAATAAAAATATAAGTATTCTCCTTTTCTTGTTTATATTATGTACTACACTGAAGTAGCCGTGTAAGAAGAAGAATTCAAATTAAAATAAGACCCGTGTATACTTATAAAGGAAACCGATAATTATTTTGACCAATATTTTCATTTGTAAACAAGCATGGTGATTCTACTATTTGAATAATATAAACAAGAAAAGGAGAAGAGAATCTACTATTCGCTTTTCTTTTCACTTTTCTTTCTACTTCTCTATATTCTGTATTTATCTGTTATTTTCATTTGTAAACAAACATGGTCATTGCACTTTTGAATATTTGAGAAGAAGGAGAAGTACAAGAAAAAGTAGAAAGGTACGTAAATAGTAGTTTCCCTTAAAATTTATTTACATACATATATGAAAAATTGCACATTATGTAGTACACCCTTAATAAACGAATTAATTACAAACTCAAAAATTTGTTTTCAAAGTCAAATTGAAAAGGTTTTGACCACAATGAATTTAATTGACTCTAAAATCAGTACAGATTTAAATAACCAACTATTTATATTAACTAAAATTCTTAGTATATACACATACACTAACGTACCTCTATGTACACATAAAATATGTATATTTGTATTTTTTACAAAAAATAAAACTTTATATTTATACAAATATTTAAATGATTTTATTAAGTTCTGTTTAAAAATGTTGGAAGAACAGAATGAAAAAGAAATATGTATTGTACATGAAACGATCCATATAACGAATTATCATTTCATAATCATTGTAGAATTTTCATATTCATTAAGAAATTATCATTGTACTGTAGACAGTTAAAAGTTTGGTAATTCATTTAAATTTTACGAGTACCTTTGAATGCTAATATTTTAATTATCCTTTTTTGATGTATAAATACAATACAAAAGTTATGTAGGTAAAAAAGGATTTTCAACAGATCTTCATTCCTTAGGTAGAAAGAGGACATAATTAATTTTTTCACAGAATTTAGATAAGGTATTTGATCGATTAAATATCTCTCATGTGATTATAAGTTATAGGCTTTAATATCATTATTATTAAATGGGTAATAAGTTCTTACAATACTTTGTTTTTTAAATTTTAAATTTATCATTACTTATCCAAAACTAACATTAAAATTTCGAAATCTTTTCACATTGATTCTAGATTAAAATTTTATTTCATTCTAACAATTTTGGCATATTTAAAGATTTTATCTTGTAAAAATTTAACCGATTTTATGTTTGATTATTATTCTAAAACAAAATTAAGCTGACAACTAAAAAATTATTGCTTTTTTTTCTCATTATTTTCATCGTTTTTTATTATTTGTGATATCATTTAATCTGTTTGTCTGTCAACTTATTCCTAACTAAGTAGTATAAAATGAAACTTTAATGTACATTTATTTACATATATTGTATAATGTATATATAAAATCTTTTTTTTTTAATATCCTTTTCAGATCCAAATACTATAGGTTATCCCATAGACATAGGTAATAATGAATAATTAATACCTATATACCAAAGAATGGAAATTTTATCTCTGAAAAAGATAAATCAAATCACTATTTATCTAAAAGGACATAAATAAAATATAGAATATGATATATTTTATAACAGAGTGTGAAATAATCGTAAATATGTAGATATGTATGCGCATACAATATGATTTAGTGTTAATAAATTTAATTCAATAAAAATACATTTTCTTTTATATAAAGACAACCCCGAAATCAATTCATAGTCATTACAGTTATGGTTATATAATCTTGAATAAAACGACAAACTCTATCCATATCAAATCTAAAATCGAAAATTCTTCATAGTCCGCATCATTTACAAGTAGTGTATCCATTTATACGACGAGTATATTTTTTTTTTATTATCAAGTATACTATTTTTATTATTTTGCTTTTAAAATTCTCATTCTGATACCATCTACATATAATATGTACAGTATAATATACATTAAATGAAATGAAAATAAAATTTCATTTTGCATTCATATACTCGTATATTATTAATAGCACTGATTCCTTAATTAACGACAGTCATGAATTTCAAATTTATTAAAGTCCACTTTTCCATTTTGTTAAGGAATTTTACGTAGAAATCATAGTATTTTTGCGGTTATTATAATGTCTCATTCATTTTTTTTTTCTTATCATCGTATCATTATTATGACATACAATAAATATAATGGATTGTACAAAATATACATATGTATGAGTATACATGATCGTGAAATACATGTATTCGAGTATATGATGTTGAGATTTGAAGATGCTCTCATTTTTATTTATTATTTTATCTTTATTTATTTGTATATTTTATTTTATCTATAATGTGTTCTATATATTATATTTTTAAATATATAATGATAATGTATACATAATAATAATAATAATAATAATAATAATAATAATAATAATAATAATAATAATAATAATGATAATAATTTGCTGTATCATATAACATGGTAGTTTAACCAAAAAATTTATTTTCTCTCTTAAAATTACAAATAATAATAGCTTAGTTTTTGATAGTATAATATAAAACGTTCATATATGTACATAAATATTATAATGTATGAATCGTATACACATACTTGTATAAACATTAAATTTTATAGTATTGTTATAGAAATGTACATACGTGTAATATGGATTAAATGGTATACACATACTATTAGCTTTTAAACCAAAATTTGCATTCACATTATAGTTTATTATCCATTTTATTATAGGATACAAAATACAATAAAATATCAACATATAACAATGATAAATATTATTTTCTAAAGTACCTACATATCATTATTAGTTTTAAATTGAATATATATATGTACAATTATTGATGTACATATATGTATTCACCTATTATATGCATGCACTCGTATAAATACATGCATAAATAAATGAAAAAATATCTAAAACATTCATACATATTCACAAAATGCATAGAGATGCTTTATTCAATGAAATTTATAAGTATTTGAATTGTATACAGTAAAATGTATATAAACATTCATTCAATTACACTGTTGTTGTCGTCCTTAAAATAACAATGTAATATATAAAATGTTATATTGTTAAATTTGCTTACTATTTAAAAATTTAAATTCAATACTAATGTGCATTTATATAGAAATTCACAGTTATGTACACAATGAATTTGACTTGACTTTAAATCTATTGATTACTTATTCATTATTTTACGTCTGAATCATTTAGATGAAGGAAAGTTTTATTCATGTATATGTACGTATATATATTACAAAAAATTTGAAAATATCAAGATAAGAAAAAAATATTCATTCACACACAAAATACCAAAAAATCTGATATAACCTAAGAATGTACTATGTACATAGAAACGTTAAAAATTACAAAAGTTCTAAACAATATTCAATAAAAATTGTTTTAACGTTCATTATCTACAAATTTCTATTTACATACTTTCATATTCGAATATACATGTATGTATATTACTGACTGTACAGTAAATTACAGGAAGGCATATACGCATTTTATCGAAATAGGACAAAATTTAATTATTGATTTTTTCATTATATTCTCAACAAACTTGACTGAATTTAATTTTGTTTAGAACAATTGAATTCAGAAGCATAGTTTTGAAAAAACTTTTTTTTTTATTATAACTTTCAACAAAGCTCTCTATTCTTATTACTTTCACAATAACACACGCAAACATAAACTGTATATATATCTAGTATGCTTCTTTGTCTAAAATTTAACGTTTATTTCAAATTAAATTAAAAAGCTGTTCTTTTTTACAATTTGTATTAAAACTCACAAAACAGACTTTACGATATTTTTATTTTGAAAGATCTATAGACATACTGTATAGTATATTGCTCTTTTATTTTCAATCCTTTTTTTTGGCATTTATTGTTCTTTTCGTTAATTAATTTTGAAAGAATGAATTATTTCCCTTATCATTTTCAATTATTTACAAAGTATTTTGTAACTCATCTTTCATGTGCATTTTTATAACATAACCATACCATACCGCAATTTATACTGTCTGTTTACTGTACTATACTTTTGAAAGTGTCCAAGTGTAATAATTAAAATTTTACAAAATATCCGAGAACAATAATTAAGTATTATTACCTGTACATTTCTTATTATTTTTGTTTTTCTACTTCCTTTTGCTTTTGATTAAAGGAAATTTATTAATAAATTCATTTAATAATTTTCAATCTTTCTTACATAACATTCTTTGAAAATAATAATAAACATAAAAGTAAGTAATATTGAAACAAAAAAAAAATATAAAATAAACTAAAAATTTCAACAGCTATAATAATGAATCCTTTTTGAATACTTACTTACTTATTAATATATGTATGCTAGTGTATGAACACATACATAAGTATATGTATGTTTGAGTACATACACGTACATATACCTACTTACTTTAATATTGAGGTATGGAAAATGAAAAATACCGTAAATATATTTCCTCATCATAAACTACTGAGACCATTACATAAATTTCCTTCCATTTTTTTTTTTTTTCAAATAAAATCCTTAATGCTTTTTGTAGTTCATGCTTTTATATTTACTTTATATTATAACAACTACATATATACTTATGTATATTAACATCCGAACAAATTTGAGTCTTTTAATTTTTACAGTAAATTTCGGTTAAATTTAATATAACCTTCTTTACATGGATTATACATATTTTACATTATGTACGTATATGTATACTTAGGTAAATATGTATATGATACATACACACGATACAGAATAATATACATATACTTCTATACGAGTATGTAAATTCTAATAAAATATGTATACTTATACAAGTGAAATTTTGTAAATAAAAGGATTTTATTTTTTAAATATATACATACATATTTACATAACTGATTCTACAAAAATATACAATACATAAGAAAAAGTGATTATATATGTTATATGTATATATATACATCACATGTATATATGTACATGTTTTATAATCACATATATATTGTGTAAAATTCATTCGCAAAATAGGTAATGTATTTAAAAAAAAAAGCAAATTTATTTACATAAATATATATGTATACTTATATTGTACATGTGTACACTTTTAAATTAAGTACATCATACGAGTACATACATATATTTACTTATATTAAATTTTCTCAATCGTAACACATTCAATTTTTTAAGTGTGTAAAAAACATAGTACTTACTATATGAGTGTACACAAATTTTTTCTTAGTTGTATATATAGGTATACTCGTACTCGAATATGTATGAGTAAATTTTATATACTCGTACATATAAAAATAGTCCACGATTCTTTTCATTATTAATTCTGTTGAGAATGCTTTCATTTTATCTAACTATTCGTCATTCGTCTACTAACATACATTAGTATATGTACTCATCTTATTATACATACTATACAACTTATTTATATAAAAAATTTTTATTCTAAATATAAAATTCTAGTGAATTTTTATCCTTTGCATGTACATATGTACATATGTGGGTACATACAAATATACAAATATATTCTACAATAAAGTGTATAGCGAATGATACATACGATAATAATAAGTATATGACACGATGTATAATATGTATATGATCATTCATAAATGTATGTATGTATATACAATGTACATGTATACGAAATAAATAACATATATCTCGCATAAATGAATATGTGCATATATACATTATGTACATTATATAGAAAGGACAGAATAAAAATAAAAGTGAAAAAAAAATTTCATTTGTAAAACACATTATATGAAATATTACTAATGGCTTGTTATTCATGGTTTATCAAAATGAGATAGTACTTGTAAGTGAGGACAAAAAATATATCTGCATATAAGAAAAAATATGTAAATTATTTAGTCATTTGATTATAATGTACATAATGTATAAATGTAATGTGTATATAATACATACATATATATGTAAATGTACCTATACATATACATTTGTAATAATTTTTAAATCAGACATCAGATTAAATAATAGTATACATGCACATGAATGTATATTTAAATATATTATATAATATATGTATTAAATATAATATATTAAATAAATATATAATACAGATATGTTATAATGTGACCATTTTCTATTCACTTCCTAGATCAAAAATATTTGCCTTTTCCAAAAATTCTCGAACAAAAATTATTTGTACTAGATTCCTATATGCATAATAATCGTAAAGTTAAAAACTAAACTAAATCCTACAAATGTATCAAAAACCTCTATACATTTACATGCATATAGTTCTTTGCATTGAATTGAGTTGAATTAATTTGATTATATTGCATTTTTAAAAAACTACAATTACATAAAGGTTTGATAATCACACAATCATAAATGAAAAATATAAATAAGAGTTTTCATTAAATAACTATGGTTGTATTTATTCTATAATGTTTATTTTATTTTAATTAAAATTCTATTATTTTTATTATTATTATGTATATGTTATATATTTTTATTCAATCATAAGCTTTATACATTTTATCACAACAGCAGTACATTGAATGTGGGAGTAGTATTTAAAAATATAAAATTGTTACACGTGAATTAATTATAAAATGGCAATAATCGTGAAAAAGTGATAATTACATATGTATAATAATTATCATTTTTGTTTTCAATTTATTTATTCTGTATTATTTTTTTTATTCATTTATTTATATATTTTTTTTTCATTTTATTCAATTAAAAGAATGATACACATTGTATTTAACTGAAAATTGCGTGAATATTACACTAATTAAAAAGCTTATTTACATACATAGGTGATTAAAGTTATATCCCACTTTTTCATATAGAAGATTTGATTAATTGCTTTCAGAATTTCTAAATTTATAGTCCTTTCAAAAATACAAAACAAAAAAAAGGACAAAAATATAGAAAGAAAACTTTTTCAAAAATTTTTTGTTGTATTTATTTCCCTAATGGCCCAGAGGTGTTTATTTGTATTACTTTCCCTAATGGTTTTAAGTGTATATAATGTGACAATAACCTATTTACCTACCCTAAAGGGCTAAATTTAGAGACGTCTAGTGTTTCTTTTTCAAAAAGATTAAAATGTCAATATTAACATTCTTATGTAACTGTTTGATAATGTATTATTATAAGCAGTACTCGTATATATGTACATACGTACCTACACAAACAAATTTATATCATTTTTAACATAGAATATTTATAGAAATAAACACAAATGATATTATTATGGTGTATAAAATATAAGATTCAGTCTACAAAAATTCCTTCTATTTCACGTCTCAAAAAATAAAAAGGAAAAAAGAAAAATTTTCAAATAGTGATAATACTATATAATGTATGTATTTATGTAGTTTTAATCCAGATAATTTTATACAAAACTTTTATTAAAATATCCTTAATTACAAAAAAATTTAACTATAAATTTTAATTCATTTAATAAAACATAAAGGGCAAATGCATTCAACGAAAAGTTCTATATAATGAAATTTTACTCAACTTTGTTGTTGTTATTGTTGAGAAATAAAAAAATATACAAACAGAAATATGCGTGCGTACATTGTTTATTTGAGTACAAAAATTGAATTTCCTGTCTGTTGTGTTGAACACATCCCATAAAATATTTTATGTATACGAGTACGAGTCTATACTTATATGCATAGATGCATACATATTATATGTATTTATGAGCATCAATTCAAAAAATTATTAAAATGAAAACTATAAAACTGAAAAAAAAAAAATTTCATCAAATTTGTTGTTGTATTGCATAAGAAAACTTTTATTTATTATAATTATTATTCGATTATATACTATATCATTATTATGCATACGATTTTATATCTGTATCCATCCTGTATAATAAGAATATTTTTTATCAATGAAAAATTTTCTATAGAATATTTAGTGTTATTTCTATCCACTTTTTATACAAATATTTTGCATGATATATATACATAAGTTTAAGGAATAAGAAGAATTTATATTGAAAGTATAAAGCACTTTAGACAGATTCATGATTTATTACAAACTTAGTTATATGTATATAATATATAAATGTATATATGTATGTATGGTATACATTTTATATTTTATGTTGTTATATATTTCATATCTTTATAACAATTTTATTTCGAATCAGATAAATTTTCATAAGACAATAAATTGTCCATAATATTCTGGAGTGTATACATATATGTATACAGATATCGTACAATAATAATTTTACAACATTGCAAAACCATCCGTATATATGAATCTTAATTTTTTTTTTTATTATTCAATTTACTTCTAGTAATATTTCTTTTATTACTCATTTTTATTTTTATTTTATTTTATTTTTGTTTTGGTTTTTTATTTTCTTGTCATTTTATTTACATTTTATTTTCTTTGAAAATAGAATTCATTACATTCTAAAACTATAGATATAATGTATACTTGTGTATTTTGAAAGAATTTGCCTTCTAAAATATCTTGCAGTCATACTAAAAATGCAAAAGTAAACGAAAAATTTTCTTTTTCAAACTTAAATCTTTTCATCCGCTATATTAACTATTTTTCCTATATTATGTACATACATTGTACAAACATATACTATAAATATACATTAACATATATTGTATGAATGTAAGTACTTGTATATAACCACAATTTATGTACATACTTGTAATGTTCTATATAAATTTTCTTGTATTATTTTTAAATGAAAATTTTCAAATAAACATTTGGTATACATATACAAGTATAGGAAAAGTCTATAATTTGTGTACATAATGTACATTTGGTTACTATACAATTTATGTATAAATACATATGTATGTATGTATATGCGTAAAATCTATGCTTATGTATACTTACATATTCAAAATGAAATTAAAATTCTTAGTTATTGTATAAGATAAAATTTAAAGTATATTACATATGCAATTTAATGCCTGTATAGTACATGTGCATTTATTGTTTTTCCATATATGTAATTCATGTATTTGTACATATATAAAATACGAAAACGATTGCAATATTATTTTTATGCGATTATAGTATTAAAACTTTGTACGCATTTTTATTTTATCTTGAAACATATTTACACTTTTTGTTTTGTTTTGTACAATGAATTTTAGTTTTCCTTCATTTCCTGTATAAATAAATAACTACAAGCATATTTTTATATTCTGTGTATATAAGTTGATAACAATGTATGTGTTATTTCTATACAAACGTTTATATGAATATATGTATATATAATGTTCACATACGTTTATCTTTAATTTTCAAGTTATTCTCAAAGTCAGAAAAATTTTTGAAACTCATGCTATGAATTCCATAAAGTTCCAAAAAAAAAACAAAAGGAAATAATAAATAGTTCACTGATTTTATGTATATGTATATGTATATCTATCAATTAACACAATTTTTAGCTATTATTTGAGATTTCTATTTTATTTACTTTAAACGGATAACCTATTACATATATTTACCATAAAAACATTAACCATTAACTTCAAGACATTGAAAAAGTAATAAAAGCACAGATAAAAAATATTGTTTTTCATGATGATAAAATAATACAAACATACCATACTCTCTAGAATTTACGAAATTTAAAAAAAATATATAGTTCTTTTGTGTATACATATGTATACTAGTATGTATATTTATGTCATTTTATTCATAATGTTTCTTTTATTCTATAAAAGGTTTTTATACTTATAATCCTTCTTTATGTTTCAAATTTTATGTACAGCATTTTTAAAATATTTAAGATTATAAAAAATGTTTTTATTTTTTCGAAAATGTATAATTTTTTCAAGATTTAGATCGTTTTTAAAAGTACATAGATGTATTCGATTCGAAGGTAAATGTACTACACATTTATATGTAATACAATTATACAATATTTCATTTGAATTCTCATTGAGAGGTGATATTGATTGAACACTTGTATGAATCGTCCTTGTATTTGAAATTATAGATATTATTGAGCATTTTGTTTTTCTAAGAATTTCAAGTTCAAAGAAAATTATTATGTACTTCTTTTATTTAAGTACAGCTTAGGATTTTTTTCTTTTATAGAAAATAAGATACTTTCAATATCATAAATACGGGGCGGGGCTCCCATAGTCCATAGATATTAATCAAAGTTTCAAAATGAAAATTCAAAAAATGACTACACATGATATGCAAAATACTACTCGTACTATCCTAACGTATATACTATAGATACTGCGTTATAGTCAACGATCTTCATTGTTTCATAGTATGTGTAGAGTAGAGGAGCAAGTATAAGATGTTGTTAGTTGATTTTCCATGTTTGTTGGTATGAACAATATTCGCATCGTACACTGAGAGAAATTCAACTTTTTCTGAAGAATGAAAATACGAGTACATAATATAATGTGTAGAATACTACTTGTACTATCATAGAGTAAGTATAATATAGCTATTGTTATAGTAAATGACCAATACTGCTACAGAGTATGTATAAAGGGGAGGAGAAAGTATTAAATGCTGTTTGTTGATTTTCGGTGTTCTCTTTTGTACAATATTCGCATGTTATACTCAGAGAGAAAATAAACTTTTTTCAAAAAGAAAATACGGAAATACAAATAGGAAATTTTTTATTGCTTTTTAAAATCTACTATAAAGGATAATAATCATATCCATATGTACATTCCCTAGTTTCACATTTTCACAGTTTTGACTGTAATTTACTCTACCTAAAAATGACAGGATTATTCCATATACTATAGTATACTCAAGGAATATAATATAAAACAAAATAGAGCGAAAAATGTCAATGTGTTAATGAATACTATATTTCTTCTCTTTACAACGAGAATAAAGAATACATATTTTCAAAAAATTTCAAATTAATTAAATATCGAAGTTGATTCACGCATTTGAAGTATTTTACTTGCGGTTTTACACGAAATTTATAATTGTAAGAACTGAACTATAGCATAAAATTCGTTATTTAGCTATTAATGATTTATTATGCTCCAGATTCTTATTGAAAGCAGATGATGTTGTTGTTCTAAATAATCAATTTACATATATATAAATTTTATATTAAATTAGATGATTATCTTTAATTCAAATTCAATGCAAAAAGACGATGATTCATCTAAATCTAAATAATTCAAAAACAGAACACATTTAATTCTCATTATTAATTTAATTCGATTATTTAACCCTGTTTTTAGAAATAAATAGATATTTCTATTAATTTTGATATGTACTACCAAGTACTACGTTCTACATTAACATATAAAATTCTTGTTGATTTATTATGAATACGCGAAATTTGAGAATTATATTAATGGTTCATTACACGAATACAAATATTTTGAATAGGTATAAAGTTGAATTACTGAAACGAATAATTTCATAACATTTACAATAGGTACAGATTTATAAAATTTATAATGAATAAAATATGAAATATTTGTAAATAAAAAAATTCTTGTAAATGTATAAAATTGTTATTCGAAAATGCGATTAATTAATTCAAATTATTAATATTTTTTAATGAATTTATTTTGAATTTCTAATCCTATCTATAGTATACATATTTTCGTATGCTTTGTTTGTTTGGGGGGAGGTATATGAAACCAGAGCACTCAGACAAACGCTGTCCATTGTACTCGATCGTATAATTTCGTATGCTTTAGTACAAACATTTTTAGAAATAAAATTTGAATGTTGTAATATTGTAGAACAAAATATTTCAAATGAATGACAAATTGAAAAAAAAACAACGACTGAACGTTATAAATGATTACGTATGAATTTTGCATTTTAAATCAGTGTAAGAGAAAGTAATATAAAAAAAATGAACGAAATGTTTCCGAAAACATTTCGATTAAATAAAAATTACTCTTGAAAAAAAATTAAAAATTCCGAAAAAAATATTTGCTCTTTGCAACTATGTACTCTCCTAAATTAAATACGTTATCCAATCAAGTATAACGATATATGTAACATATAGTGCATTAGTCTATGATAGTACCATAGTACCTTTATATGATGTTATAAGTAAATATTCATGTAAAAAAAAATACAATCTTTGGTAAGTTTTAAATTATAATACCGCAAAAGGTGGTAAAATTCATTATACATTTTATTACCTTTCAGTTATGTTTTCATCATATATACGAATGCATAAACATGTACGAGTATACGTTACATAAGTGTGTATCTGAAACTATTTATTTTATGAATATGAATCCATTTAAACCACTCTAAACCGATAGATATACTTTTAAAATACATATGTATATTTCAGATAAAATGAAAACGAGTAGTACGATTTAAATGTTACACTCTATCGCAGAATATTCATATATGTATATGTACATTCTAAACATATCTTCATATACAATGTATGTAGGTGTAGGTACATTTTACATTGTAGAAATATGATATGATTACTTTTTACAAAGGATCAGGAGGACATAGTTAAATTTATTACAAACGAATTAACGTAAATAATATCTCGTTTTAACCTACATATAAAATCGGTTATTATACTAAAAATAAAATAAGAGATAGATATTTATAAAGAAAATTTTCATAATGTATATTATCCATATACTATTTTATGAGAATTTATTTAATATTTTATTCTCTTTGTATATCCTTTACTTGTTATATACATACATACATACATACACACTCGTATACTGTATTTTATGTTTTCTGTTTTCATACTATATTATTATATTTTTAGGATTAATTTATCTTCAATATAAATTTATTCTACTATTTTTTATATGCAAAACAATATAGCTGCATGTTAAAATATAATAATAATTATTGTTAGTGATATTTATATAACGCATAAACAATGATGACTTTGATAATGTTACGATAGCTGAGATATGAAAACAAACGCGTGTGATATACTTAGTTGTCTTTACGATTTTTTTTTTTCTTTATTTTTCTTTTTTCAATATAAAAAAAATATATGTGTACACATTACATACACGTTATACAACTATTGTATTAGGTATCTTTTGTATTTATATACAAATATTTGTACATTATATGTGTATAGAAAGTAGCACGGATAAACATAAAAATGAAAATAATATAATAAACAACTATGTCTTTAAATTATGTCTTCTTTTCTTCAAATTTTATAAAAAACTTATGTGACATAATAAATCTGAAACCGAATGATAAAGTCAGCAAAACGATAAAGAAAACAAAAGTATAGTATATACATATAACATATAAAAATAACATAAAAAAATATAAAAATTTACGTATTATAAGTATGTACGAGTATACATACATAATCATTATTCTGAACATACATATGAGAAAGGACAGGACAACGTGAAAAATTTTATGCATTTGATGTACATTTATACTCGTAAGAATGTACATTTTATATAAACAGATTACATTAATTTTAATATCACTATATGTATAAAATATGTAATATGTAATAAGTCTACATTTATTTATAAAAGTATAACATTTGTATAACAACATATAACACAGAAGAGCTTACTCATATTAATAGTAGTTCAGTCAGTTGAAATAAAAATGAAAAAATAACATTAAAATGGCTAAAACAAGAAAAGTTTATGGTGAGAGCCCAGAAACATGAGATTCGTTAAAAAAAAAATTTTTTTTTTTTGAATTTTCTTAAAATAAATAAACAAAACCAATAAAGTATCTAATTATATAATATTATAGTCAAGGTATTTTTATAAAAATATTTTCTCTATAAATACAATAATATGCTTCATTTTTATGGTATATTCTGTACTCTTATTTATTTTTATAATACACAACTTTTAAAACATATCAAATTACACAGTTACGTTACATATAAATAATAAGTACTTACATGGTATACTCGTATATGAATATTTATTTATGTTCTCGTACAAACATGCATGATGATTATTTGTGTACTTATATTAAACAAAATGTAATTTTAATTTTAATTAAAATATCTGTTTACTTTTAACTTATTATTTTTTCATATTATTATGTTGTATATTGAAGCCTATTCTGAGATCAGGTTAAATTAAATATTTTTCCGATAAATAAAATTTCATTCGAAGTTTTTACAGTATGTAATATATTGTAATATAATCACGTATGTATAATATAAGTATATAGTAATTATAAACTAAAGTATTTGCTGTAAGAGTAAATACGAAAATTAAATGAAAGTGTATGAATTTATAAAAGCATTGATCTTGGTAAATAGCAAGGATATGTATCTATCCCTATAAATTTATCAATTAAAATATTACATATTATATAGAATTGTTTTTGATGAGAATTCACTAAATTTTCATGGCTTTATTTGTTCCACAAAAATACAAATATGCAAATAAATTATATGAATTATTTTTTTTAACTTGTTAATAAAAGAAAATTATATAATTTTGTTTTTGTCTGAAAGTCAAACACATATACTCTATGCCCTATGTTCTATGTCAATATTAAAATTCAAACTTTTAGAATTACAAAAACTACAACGTAGCTATCAACCTACATATAGGAGTATTTTACTTACCTATACCAAGTTTAAATACAAATCAAATACATATCATGAAATTTTGAATAAAATAAACGATATAGTATACACAGCACACGCCAACTATTTTCTTCATAATTTTTTTTTTCTCAAATAATTGCAAAGTCAACCAACTAAGAAACTATATGATGCTTACTGTGAACGCCTATCAAAAATCAAAATATTGATTTATCTTCAACTGTTGAACGACCAAAAATTACAAACAAAAAACGAACAACATATTCATAATGAATGTGGTTATCAACACCGTTTCACCGTTGGTGATCTGCAGTTATACATGTAAGTATGAGAAAATATTTAATACATTTTTTTTTTAAATTATTTTTCTCATTTTTGAAGGAAGTAAAAAAATAAACAGTTAATGCTGCATAAAAATTCCATAAAAACTTATTCTTGTAAAGAGAGCAACAATTTTTGAATTGTTCTTAATCAAATGTCATGGGGTATATGAGTAATGTACAAACATACATATGTAGGTATATTCTGATTTACTTGTACTTGATATTCTGTTGAATCCTCATACTATGTATTTTTTGTACATCAACAACTAATGAAAATTTAACAATTATACAGCACGAAATAAATATTTTTTTTTTTAATTTTTTCATATATGAATACATTTACATTTGTATACGTGTATTTACATATTATTGTTTATGAAGTTTTCATCCATTCATCAAAATCAAAATCAAATGCTGGTACAAACTACTACACAAAATAAAACAACTTTACATAGTTTAGTTAGTTATTATTTTATATTTATTCGTATGCAATATTTTTATAATCGAATATACTATGCACAAAGTGGTGCTCAAATTATTTTTTGCACTATTCTATGAAATATATAAACTTATTTTGTATATAAAATTTTTTGTTTATGTTTCATACTTAAAAAAGAGAAATTATTATTCACGTACACACAAATGAATGTGTATGTAATAAATAAATAAATAACAATATTATAGTATTGTACTAGCTACAGAGGAAAACACAAAATAAAATTTTAACAAATTTCATGAATCTCTGTTAAAAACTTTTACTTACTTAGATTGTAATGAATATCCTATAAAAATGCATATGTACATACATACATACGAGTATGTACGCTTCAGATTTTTATTTCAAATTGTATTTTAAATTGGATAAATATTTAATTTAAAAAATACCTTTGAATGTGTTTTTTTTCATATTTTATTTTTATTATAAATTGTATTAAAACGATAAATTTCACAATTTCTTTTCTATATGAATTGCTGGGAATAAAAAATTTGTAATGGTAGTATCAAAAGCTCCACAATAATATATATCAACATATCATATGAATACACGAAGTACACTATATACATTTTAATGGTATATAACAGTAAAAGAAATCTAATATTCTTAATGCTTTGAAATTGAATAAATTGAATTTAGAAAATCAAAATATATGTAGATAAACATCATTTACGATTGAAAATTGCAAAATATATTTCGATTCACATTATAATATTAACATGTTAATTATTATAAACATACATTTATATAATTTTATAAATTTTTTCTATGTTAACATTGAAGGACTTAAAATTTTGCCATTTACAAAGCAAAAAGGTTTTATGAGTCGAATTTTATTATATAATTATATTTCTAGCTATATAATAATTACCACTAAATTTAAATAATAAAATTTCGTAAAATTCCTAAAATTTATATATCATTTCGATGAGTGAGGAAATAAATTCGAAAAAATAAGAAAAAATTTATCTGTGTAGTAAATACTTATGTAATGTATATCAATTTAATTCAAGGTTACAAATTATAATATTGTGTTGCATATATCATAGTTATAATAAATAAACACGCATTAAAATAATGGAATAATGTACTACGAGTATGTGCTATATGTAGTATATAATGTACGATACGTATACGTAAAGAAAATAATCTAATCACAAAGGGCTAAATTAATGACCTTTTCAGTTTACTAAATATATGTATGTACATATGTTTGAGAACGAAACAATAAAATTATAATTTGAAAAAAAAAAAAAAAATCAATTTTATATAAAGAATTTGTCGAAATTATCTTATTTTACGAATGATGCATGAAGACTATATGAGTATGTATACACGAGTATACAAGTAAATTTTGAATTTTTGTATTTTAAATCAAAAATAAATACAAAATAAAAGTGTATAACCAGTATACATATTATATGTCTGAATATACATGCAAATATAATAATTATTAACTTGAACTTAAACCAAATTTTTAATCAAAAAAAGTGATATGCAATATATGTATATGCACATGAAATTCATATATTCATAAATAATATTATGTACATTGTGTTATTGTACCTACTATATGTACAATACATATTATCATAAGTAAATGCACACATATGTATGTATTTGTTACAATTTTAATTAGCATGCATTTAGGTAATACATGGTAATACGAAAAATTATGATAGAGTGATATAAATTTGATAATAAGCTACATACACATGCATCATGTACATATGTACATATATACCGTTTTATCATTTTAACACTTTTTAGTATAGATTATTTGAATTACATTTTTGTTTTTGTTTTGAGAGGTCATCATTTTTGATAAGAGAATATAATCAAAATATTGAATTAATATATAAGCAAAAGTATGAATATTCATACGTATAATGTAAGAATAAAAACAATAAGACTAATAAATTTAAATGTTTACCTGTAGTACCATAAAATGTTGTATTAATTTTATCTTGATACACCCATACATATATTTCTGCGGGTAACTGCACTTATCTATGCAAAGAATTACTTTTCTGTTAAGCTTACAAGCATTTGTTATTCAAATTTATATAATTGAAACATTTAAATTTGTATAAAATTTCAAAATTAATTAGAGAATTACAAAATTTATGATAGAAAATTGTAAAAATGAGTCTAAATTCTAGATAATGATAACTTTAAGAAATTTTCTCGCATTATAATTTTTGATATTTTTTTAAAATAAATTTAATACTCTTATTAATACGAGTACGAGTATATAAAT
The DNA here is from genome assembly GCA_951394055.1 of Villa cingulata. NCBI lineage: Eukaryota > Metazoa > Arthropoda > Insecta > Diptera > Bombyliidae > Villa > Villa cingulata. Next base: position 55,867,419 of record OX596018.1, read on the forward strand.
ATATATTAAGAAAATTCAAAATTTTAAAAATGAGAATCATATTATTCACAATCTATTATTTATTTTAAATTTAAATGTGTTATAATAACCTATCTGACCTATTGGCTAAAATAATTTAAAATGCAAATTAATGTAGTATGTATATATGTGTATTTAGTATGAAAAATTGTATTTAGTATTATTGAAAAATTGCTTAAGCTTTAACTATACTTAAATACATATTGACATAAGTATTATCTGTGAAATAAATTTATATAATACATTTATGCATATATTTAGATGCAAAGCAAACATATTATCACAAAAGCTAGATTCAAACAATAATATATGTATGTAATTTATCAAAAATCAATAATCTTCAATACGTATGTATATAAAATTTTTCACTTTTACTCATCATATTACATATGGATTATAAAGAAAATCATTTACAATTATTATTGAAAAATTTTATAAATAATTTTCAAAATTTAATCACAGCTTTATTTCTAAGAATTTGAACAACTGCAATATATAAAAAATAATAATAATAAATTAAATTAAAACAGATTTTTTTTTTATCGAAATGTTTATTCATAATTTTCATGAGAATAATACAGTACACGAGCATATACCTACCATATTTTTAATTTATTTACGTGGAAAATATTAATTAAAAATTTTACAGTCTGTATATAAGTATAGCTATATATAAAAAAATTAAACATACATACATGTGCATAAGAAACTTCATAAATAAACAAACAAAATTAATTTACGTAATAACAGAAAAGTCTGTTCGGTCACGTTAGCTAAGCAATCAATCGGCAAGGGAGATGATATAAGAACCATCAGAGTTACATTACAATATATAGGTACTATATAAATATTTCAAAAAAAAAAAAAGGAATTTAAATTACAAGACCTACTTCAGTTGAGTATTCTTTATATTTATGATTTAAGCCAGTTCAAATTAATCTGGAAAAATCTATATCAATATGATACTACTGATATTACCCTACATTCTAATTTGAATATTATAATACATATTATAATCATTCTATTTTTATTTTTTCAATTTATGTTCAAACTAATGATCTAATTGAATTTTTTGAATAACTATTATGTACATGCATTGGGCCATTAGTATATAATCTATATATAGATACATATTACTCGTAACAAATATATTTATACGCTTTATGTTCTTCATTGAATTCAATATAAAAATATTGTCATCAAGGTTCACCAAAACAAAAAAAAAAGAAGCAATATCGATTCCGGGTATAAAATATCATAACACCTAAAAGCTGTTACATATTTTCAAACATTAAATAAATACTAATATGCATATAGCTATGTAGGCATTAAGTGTATAATAATTTTCCAAGAAATTCATACATATGGTAGATATACATTTTCGATTGAATCAATCATTTCAACTACCAGATAATATTCATGTTACTCATATTACATTTCTGTATTCTGATAAATAAAAATAATGTACATCCAGATATCAATAAAATATTTCATTCGAAAAATCGTTATATGTATTTATTTTTTTTATTCTAAAGAAATTGAGACACCAGAAGTACAATAATATAATTAATATATAAATATACATTTCTTATTATATTTTTAAATTAAAAAAAAAAAAAAAAACAAAGTTATTGTAAAGTAAAAAAAAAAAAATTAAATACAAAACCAAAACAATATAAAAATAAAAAATAAATATTTCCTTATCTTCTCTAAACTGAAGCTTTCAACGTCTATGTATGCATGTACTTATATAAATTTGATGCATATACACGCACATAAGTACATACTTGTATACGTGTATATATGAATTACATTACACATACATAAATATGACGATATATTTGCATATATGTAAGTATTTGCATGTCACGTCATATATTAAAACAATATATATGCATACACACACATAAAAATTCATGTCTATACATGCATGGTATAGTATATGATGACAATATCATACATACATATATGTATTTTTTTAATGAAAATAAAAAATAAAAGTGGTATCACGTAATATATATATATATTTGTATGTGTATAATAATAAAACAACAACAAAAATATAAACAATCCAGCATACTATATAAAGCGGTCGTCATTTTCGTGATGAACCTCAGTTTTATTCTGATTCTGAATTAACTGGTCACTAGTGGTGTAATCCAATCAAAAATAAATTACCTGTTTACAAAGTGATTATTGAATATATAAATTTCATATTAACGGAAGAGCAATTTAACAAAATACGAGTATAAACAAAGTATAAAAAGAAGTGTAAATTTTTTTTCAATTTATTTGAATAATTATTTTCATTTAAAAAAAAAATTAACAGTGAAAAAAGAAAAAAAGAAAAAAACATTTATTTGAACTTTATTGTGAAAAAAAAAAGAATTTAATAAACTTATAATAATTAAAGTTTGTGGTATAATTTAAAGGGAAGTGAAAAATTGATGCAAAATGTTTAAACTAATCTTGATAACAACAGTGCTAACGTGCTGTATTGGAAAATATTATGTTGGTATGTATAACAATGAAAAATTGAAGAAAGAATAACGAAAAAAAAAATATTCATCTCATTTTATACGTATATACATATAGAGTAAAATAGTAAATAATAAAAATAAAAGCAGATCATCATTATGAAGATGATGATGTTGAAGATGATAATAATTTTTATAGAGTGCTTAGAGTTTAGAGATTGCCTTAAGGTAGGTTAAAGATCTTTTTGCAAGCAAGCATTATATCCAGAGTACAAATACCTTAACAATCTAATTCAGAAACCGGTAATTCTATAAAAAGTATATACAACAGGCAAAATATAAAAATTGACTACATATAGAAAATAATTTAAGAAAAAAAAAGCCGCAAAAGTTAAAAAAAAAAAAGAAATTTGTAATTGACCTTGAGTAAGTACATAATTGTATGTATGTGTACACAATTATATTTATACGAATTATTTTTTTTCCTTTTCGGAAATGTTTCTTATTTAATATCTATACATATGTATCTCTGTATAAAAAGTCTGTATAAAAACGTGATTACAAATAAAAAAATACCTTAAAACTTGTTTCAAAGATTTTTATCAAGCAATATTTTTTTTTTTCAAATTTTTAATATAGATACATAATGTGTTTATCTTACATACAATTAACTCATGCATTATATTATAGCAATAGTCATCTTTTAACTTTAAGTTTAATTTTAATCCAAACATAAAGTAATTTCGAATCAATTAAAATAATAAAAATTCAAATAAAATTACTAATTTTGAACGTAATTAAAATACTTAATAACAATAATAATTAAATTATTTATTTTTTCTTAAACTTTTATTAGTTTTATTTTATTGTTTTAAAAATAAAAAAACAAAGGAAATATAACTCAGTATAATTAAATTTATTATTTACATAGGTATATGTATCTATTTATAGAAGCGCTAGTTCCGTATCCGTTCATTCAAATATACATTTTGACATGCGATAAATCTAATTAATATAGAAAATTAAATAATTTTTTTTTTATTTTCAATTTTTTTTTTTTTATATAGTTTTTGTAATTATAAAAGTTAGGAAAATAAATTATTCTTTTTAATTTAAATTAAAAACGCACACGATAAAAATAATAATTATTTGCTAAATTTATCACTCTGAAATTCATTACTGAACTTAATTTTTAACTAAATAGATAGAATCTATGTGCTTATAAGTCTCTAATAATGAAAGGACACAATATTCAAAAAAGAAATAAATAAACAATTTGTCATAAATATGAAGTGTATATACAATTTGAAAAAAACAAAAAAAAAAAAAATGAGAAAATATATAATTTTCACAAAACTCATCATTCATTATGATTTCATATATGTACGAGCATATTTCATATTTTTTCCCCGTCGATATTTAAATTTCAAAAATCATTAATTTTTTAAACAAATATGAAATACACTATAATTATAAATGTATATATGTATATGTATTTTGATATAGTATATAGTTTGTTATACCAAAAAGTTATTGTTAAAATTTGACATACATTGCATACATACTCATACAAAAATATTCTTCAGCAATGAACAGTAGATATTAAATTACAAATTGTATACTTATACTTATGTACAATTGAAACTATTACATTTTATAATGTATATACACATATATATTTAAATCTTGAAAATAATAATTAATTACTGATGGTATCATTATTTATGTAGAACATCAGAAATAAATATTAAGGATATAACATTACAAAAATTTTCTTTGATTATAGATTACAAATATATAATAGCGACTATCAATATAATTATATATGTCGTATGTCCATAATATAGAACAAAAAATATCCTTAAATTCTAAAACAATATAATTTTATGTACATACTTATATACAATCATCGCCTAATTTAAATCATTATTATGCAAGATGTTTTATATACAAAACACAAATATATATTTTGTACATAAATATAATGTGTATATATATATATATATATATGTTTATACAATAGATAGGCAATTGTTTTTATGGCTTTCGTTTAAATAAACTTTTCTATTAAATATTTATTTTTTTATTATATTTTTTAAATTACAATTTTTAAATAGATCAAATTATCATTAAATCTCTATAGTACAATTACTTACTCGTACAATAAGAATATTAAGAAATGAAAAAAAAAAAAAACAATTAGAGCATAATTTACAAAAATTATAAATACTAAGTAATGTATAACAACATGGACATAACCTTCTTTTCAAAGAATACAATTTTTTTTTCATATTTTCATTTCAATTTAGATTATTATAAAATTTAAATTAGTCCTTGAAACTGTCAGATCTAGAGAAAAAGATAGAGAGATACGGAAAAAAAATAATATGATTAATGTTTACTATATTCTTCCTGTTTGGAGTAAAAAAAAAAAAAAAATTTTTTTTCGGTGCTATAAGTAGTATAGAAAAGATGCTGGTATAAATTGAAAAAAATTTATTTTTCAAAAATGACCCAAATCATCGGAATGTCACACTAAATAAATATATGTATGTATAATAAAATATTTGTTAAAAATTTTTATAATTCTAAAATATGTTTAATCAATATTTACATCATACGAGTATTTCTCTAAAAATATACTACATAATATTTTAGTGATTAGGAAATTCTTTTTAATTATTCTAATTAAGTAATAGCACATTTGTGTGTGTATTGTATATACAATACATACACAAAAAATGAAGAATAATTATTCTCAATTGTACACAATTAATATAGTGATTTCTCAGAAATCCTTTTTATAGATTTTTAATGTTAATTACGTACACAAAGACACAAATAAACTTCAAGTTCTAAAAGTAAATATGTATTTAGTTTCGATTAAAAATTCTCTTAGAAATGAATTCAATAACGTTTTGTTTTGTTGTTGTATTAAAATCTATAATTAAAGATAGTCAGTTATTTTTTGATTGCATCCTATATAATTTCAATTCACTGTTATTTAAAGTTTGAAAATTATAAATTATCCATATAATTTAAACACCATATTTATTCTAAATACTCTAATGAGGTTAAAGGTATAGAGTATTCCCTAAGGAAAATTCGGATAAAATTTGTATAAATTACCAATTATAAAATACCAATTTTAAAATATAATTTTCCAAGTAAAATGAATTACTTTACAATATAAATGATAATTTGAAAATTTCCACGAATATACAATTAATTATATTATAATAAATAATATTTTTGAAAACTTTCAAACATTATTAAATTATTTTAAAAATTTCATTTGTGATGTTTGAAGTATACAGTAAATCCAAAAATTTTCAAAATAAATAAAAATAAAGTTTATAATACAAATAAAACCTTTTAACTGCATCAATATATTCATACTTTTTGTTTGTAAATAATTTAATATACGATTGAATAAAAATGTTTTAAAATTATTCACATTTTCATTTGTATATACATACACATTATTATTGAATTTTAATTAGCGGTTAAATTATTTACAAACTGAAAAAAAAAAAGAAAAAAAAAGATCGTAAATTGTCAATAATTAACAGCAATTATAATTAAAACCAAATATATGTTTACTTAAATTAACAAGATTAATATTGCATTTTAATAATAATTTTTTATCACTTATGATGAATTCAAATTAAATAAAATCCCAAATACAATTAAAATATGAAATTTAATATTCGTAGCCATTAAATGTATAAATTTGTATATAATGTATATAAATATTCATACAAATTGTATAGACATATATATACAGAATACAGGTATACATAATTAGTATGTATGATGTACATAATAATATCAAAACCGCACACATAAAAACACTCTATAAAATTATGAAAATTTTATAAAACATTTTAAATTTTTATATATGTACGCTAGTATTTTCAACTTTTTGAATCTGTTTAAACTAAAATATAACAATTCATTTTTATGAATTTATAATTATTTTAAAAAAATTATATGTATATATTTAAAAAAAAAAAAAATTATTTATGTACAAAAATATTAAGATTTTTTTTTTTTTAAAAAAACTCATCTACATAATGAAAATATAAGATACACATTAATTTGTTGTGAATACAAATGTTCTACAACTAAAATTTTTTTATTAAAAGAAAGAAAAAAAAAATTCATTCTTTTTGAATTAAATTGAAACAAAATAAAAATAAAAAATAAAAAAAATGAATGTATGTACATAGTTGAATGCTAAATAAAAGTTATTTTATTCACACTTTGAAAAATTATATAATTATCACATTTTAGTATCATTATACATTCATATTTATATGGGTAGATATATAGAAGAAAATATTTTTTATGCAAGAGAAAAACCAAAACTTTTGAAATAATAAAAAGATTGTATACATATAAACTGAACATATTTATTTACATATATACATATTGTATGTGTGTATGTATATATACTCTTATACTTGCAAAAATTATTTTCATTTTATTAATTGATTTGAATGAAAAATCTACATTCAAGAATACGTTTATAATAATATTTTCAAGTGAGAAGGAAAAAAAAAAGTATATTATATGTATATAAATATTTTTTGGATTTCATTTTATTATATATCTACGAGTTCATTAACATAAAATATTCACGAGTATATGTTTAATAAGTACAGTGTAGTTATGGAAAAAAAAAAATGAAAAGAAATATTCCTCGTCAGTCAGCTAAAAAAAAAAAATATCTTCAAAATTTTTTCAACAACAAGAATTTTTTGTATTTATTTAATAATTACATAGTATATGTATACATACTCGTATTTATGTACAATTAATCGTTATGAAAATACTGAATACCATATAATATCATATACACATAAATGTGTACATCTACATTTATTTTATAATAATTAATTATATACACAAACAATTTCTGATCAATCAACCTGTATAGTAACTGAAAATGTCTATCATAATATTCGAAAATAAAATTTTATATTCTATAAAATAATATTCTACTCTATATATATATTACATCGTATATTAAAATTCATTCGATATCCTCTTCAATTTGTATAGTATATATATGCATATATGTACATACGTTATACGGATATACGTATAGTGTATGTATACCCTTAATCAAAAAAGGTCTGAATTACAAAACTTTTGTAGCTGCCATTATACATGCGATGCGAATATTTCATATTTTGAAGCTTACAAAATGATCTTTATTTACATAATGTACTTTATAGTTTGTACATATGCAACAAATATATATAATCCTCGTGAATATTACATTTGTTTTGATAAAAATATTTGCTAATCATAACCGCATCACTTACCATAAACGGTTCTCAATTTATAAGATACATTTGTTTTCAAAAAACTGACAAATTTTCTAAAATTTCTGAAAATTTTAAAAAGAACATCAATCAATTTTTATTTATTTATTTAAATAATTTTTATAGGAAAAAAAAGAAGAAACAACAAATTATATGACAATGTTAATTATTTTTTTCAATGATGCAACAGTTTAAATCTGATAAAGGTAATATCAAGCATTTTGATAAAGGTAATATCAACCAGACATACATAATTCAATAATATATACTCGTAATTATTACGAGGTAATGATTCAGCAAAGAAAAACTTTTAAATAATCTAATCTAACTAACCATGAATAAATTACTTGTTATCAACTAATAAACTTAGTTATTATACGTTATTTAGTTGTTTTCAATCAGACGGACAGCTTTGGTACTTGATGATGAGTTGAGTTGAGTAAACTTAAGGGTAATAATGAAATTTATTTTTATTTTTTCAACCAGATTATTGAAATATAAGCCTTCAACTCATCATTCTTGATACACAAATAACAAAGATCCAGAGTCTTTTATTTACAAAGCTATTAATTTCACTCTTATTTAGTTTTCTAGTCTTTGAAAGATTTTCTTTTAGTGATAAATATTAAAACTACTACATACATTATAGATTGTAGTTTTCTATACATAATAAAGTTTTAACTATAAATACTTGTCACATACATAATATGTATGTTCTTATAGCTATAATATTTTGTGTACATACATATTGAAAATATATTTTTTTTTCTTTCACTTTTTAGTTTATGTTTGTGCGAATAAGTATAAAAACACAATACAAATATGTGCACACATACATGTTTACCGTAATAACAAATATATATTCACAACTGTTAGTATCATAACTTGTAGAGTATATATTGTATTAGATCCTGAAAATATAGAAAAATTACTAAAATATCTCAAATATATGTAATAAGTATAAGTAGATATGTACCTACACTTAGATATTAAAAAGTTAATAATAAAAGTCCTTTTAGTTTTCAGTTTCATAAAGTCTTTTATACAATGCGCAATAAAATATAAAAATAATGCTGATTACAAGCAAAACGTTTCTCATCTCACTGAATTTCATGAAGAATTTTCTGCAATCTATTATAAGTGCCATAGTTAATATTATCATTACAATACATACAGTTTTAGAGATAGATTTATCATCCATTTTCTAATTATTAATTCATTAGAAACAGCTTATCATGAAATAACTTTCTCATCTACAATTTCCTTTTACAAAATAATGTATAATCGTATAATCGTCGTTTATAGCTAAGCTATACATTATACTCATATACACATGAGCATGAATATAGTAAAATATGTGTGAGTACAAGTACATTTCTGTTAGCATACAATAAGTAAATGCAACTGGGATATAATGCGATATATACAAAATCACTTTTTTTTGTATACTGTGCTATGAGACTACGAGTATATCCTGTACATTTTTACAACATGTGCTTGTACAATGTACATAATATATTAATGTGGCTATACATAGAACATACGACTCTTATATTGAATTAATAAATTTGTGTAACTAAGCTCATCTATCATATTATTTATAAATAATTTTTTTATGAAAATGATTAAATTTACAAATAACAAAAATATTATGTGGTCGTATAATTAAATAGAAAATGAATAAAAAAAAAAAACTTATTATTTTTATCATTTCTTTTTTTATTATTGAAACTGAACTATAAAAAATTATTTACTTAGTATATAATTTCTATAGATAAACATCAAATTTTATTATGAAAGAAAAAAAAATTATTTTTATTCATTATAATATTCTAATTAAAATTTTATTTTATAAATCAATAAGGAAAAGAAATAAACAGTATCATGTACAACCACACAATACAGGCTATAAGATGCCAGATAAGATACCAGTAAGATATATATATATACATATATATGTACGTACATATACATATAAAAAATTTAGTTTTTTCGATGATAAAGCATCGACTTTCTTTTTGTTGGTATTTTCATTTTGTTAATTTTCTTTTTTAAAACAAATTTCTTTTTCAGTCTTTGTATAACATTATTATATTTCCTTTATGCACGAACATATTGTATCATGCATCATTATATCTATAGATAATGTATGTATACATAAATAAAATATACACATGAACATATTTCATTCCCTTTAATAAATTATCCAAAATCTATTAACAAAACAAAATGAAGGAAGGAAAAACACAAAACAAAGTTGTTGATAATGTATTTTTTGTTTTGTTTCCCGTATTTTAAAATATAAACAATAATGAAAAAGCTATATGCTGCTCTATACATATAGCCACATTACGTAATGTAGGTATAGTAATTGTTTCGCAGGTTTTCTTTCAATTTCATAATAACTTAAACTTAACTTACACATAAATAATACTCTGTGCGTTTGTATAATTTTGTATAATTTTTTAACATTTTATATTGTATTTATTGTAGCATTTATACGAGTATTATACATACTTACATAGACTGCAGACTATTATATAACGTGTGTAGGTCGTTTTTATATTCTAAAAATGATATCGATTCATACGCCTTGTTTTGAAATATTATATTCAAAAATTTTCATTTTAATTTTCTTCCTCTTCTAAATTTTTTATATTATATTTTTTGTTGAGTATCCCATCCGTTTTTCTGGTATTGAGTCATGTGCTCGTATATTATAAGAAAATTTTAAGTTTTTCTTCTATATGCTTTTGTAAACCAGTAATGTTGATAAATTAAACGAACTTTTACCTTTCATTTTTAAAACAAAAATAAAATAAAAAAAAAAATACCTACAGCCATAATTTAACTGTATATACTCTTACATCATATGAATTTATTTTACAAACATTATCATGGTATGTATGTAAGGAAATATTTCAAAACAACGATTATTATATTAATGATTTATCAAAAAAATTATGTTTTCGTTTTCATGTGAAATTTTTTGGGTTTAATATTTTCTAATTACTTATTTCTTAATTTCATTCCATTTAAAAATCTTTCTTCTCACTTGTTTTTTTAAAAAATGTTCAAGAATCTGTATTTTATTTATAAAATTTATCTATTTATTTGTACATATTTTCATGCGAAATTATAAGGAAAAAATTTGATAATAGGAACCGAACATTTATACGAGAGTACATTATGCTCATATACAAATAACATATTATTGTAATTTTTGTCTTTTCTCCTAAAATAAGTAATTATTTAATTTTTTCATTTATTTTAAATTGGTAATGAACCTTCGCAGTTCTCACATTTAAAATTTTATATTCCACACACGAAAAAAAAAATTTATTTAATTTAAAAATTACACCCTTATTTCTATAGATGGAGCTCCGACACCAATTCAAGAAATTCAACAAAAGGAGGGATATGTACCTGTATATATCCGTGTCGGTGACACACCATTGACAGAGATTAATGCTGAACTAGCTGCAGCATTTCATGAAGATAATCTAAAAGGAAGAGAAATAAAAAAAGTATTTATCATTAATTGTGTTTCGGACGAGAAAATAATTAAAATTAAATAATTATTTGTTTTTAGATTAAGCCAGAAACAACATCAACACCCATTAAAAAATCAACTGGATTGGTATCTAAAAAACCACCAGTAATTAATGAACAAATAAAAACTGATCAAATGACTGTAAATGAAACTACTGAAAAAACTGAATTGATCAATAGCTCTACAACAAAAATTGAACCTGAACAGCCTGTAGAATCTAATGTTACAATGAAACAGACGTATCCAAATGATGATGATGATGACGACGACGACGACGATGATGATGATGAAGAATATGAATATGATGATGAATATGACGATGATAAAAGAAGACTAATAGGCAAAAAACACAAAAAACGGTCAGTAATTAAAAATACGAGTGAATCCAAATCATCAGAAGAACATAATCATGTGAACCTTGACTCTACAACAAAAAATATAAAATTTGATAAATCTAAATCATCCGAAGTACATGAAAATCATGACCACAAGGACCATGATCACGCCCAACATGATTATAAAAATCATGACCATTCACAACATGCACATGTAAAATGTGATACTACTGATGCAGCACAAAATCCGAAATCAGATGAATCTAAGTCGTCCGAAGAACATGAAAATCATGACCACAAGGACCATGATCACGCCCAACATGATCATAAAGATCATGACCATTCAAAACATTCACATGTAAAACGGGATACTACTGCAGCACAAAATCCGAAATCAGATGAATCTAAATCGTCCGAAGAACATGAAAATCATGACCACAAAGACCATGATCATAAAGATCATGACCATTCAAAACATTCACATGTAAAACGTGATACTACTGCAGCACAAAATCCGAAATCAGATGAGTCTAAATCGTCCGAAGAACATGAAAATCATGACCACAAGGACCATGATCACGCCCAACATGATCATAAAGATCATGACCATTCAAAACATTCACATGTAAAACGGGATACTACTGCAGCACAAAATCCGAAATCAGATGAGTCTAAATCGTCCGAAGAACATGAAAATCATGACCACAAGGACCATGATCACGCCCAACATGATCATAAAGATCATGACCATTCAAAACATTCACATGTAAAACGGGATACTACTGCAGCACAAAATCCGAAATCAGATGAGTCTAAATCGTCCGAAGAACATGAAAATCATGACCACAAGGACCATGATCACGCCCAACATGATCATAAAGATCATGACCATTCAAAACATTCACATGTAAAACGTGATACTACTGCAGCACAAAATCCGAAATCAGATGAGTCTAAATCGTCCGAAGAACATGAAAATCATGACAACAAGGACCATGATCACGCCCAACATGATCATAAAGATCATGACCATTCAAAACATTCACATGTAAAACGGGATACTACTGCAGCACAAAATCCGAAATCAGATGAGTCTAAATCGTCCGAAGAACATGAAAATCATGACCACAAGGACCATGATCACGCCCAACATGATCATAAAGATCATGACCATTCAAAACATTCACATGTAAAACGGGATACTACTGCAGCACAAAATCCGAAATCAGATGAATCTAAGTCGTCCGAAGAACATGAAAATCATGACCACAAGGACCATGATCACGCCCAACATGATCATAAAGATCATGACCATTCAAAACATTCACATGTAAAAAGAGATACTACTGCAGCACAAAATCCGAAATCAGATGAATCTAAATCGTCCGAAGAACATGAAAATCATGACCACAAGGACCATGATCACGCCCAACATGATCATAAAGATCATGACCATTCAAAACATTCACATGTAAAACGGGATACTACTGCAGCACAAAATCCGAAATCAGATGAGTCTAAATCGTCCGAAGAACATGAAAATCATGACCACAAGGACCATGATCACGCCCAACATGATCATAATAATCATGACCATTCAAAACATTCACATGTAAAACGGGATAATACTGCAGCACAAAATCCGAAATCAGATGAGTCTAAATCGTCCGAAGAACATGAAAATCATGACCACAAAGACCATGATCACGCCCAACATGATCATAAAGATCATGACCATTCAAAACATTCACATGTAAAACGGGATAATACTGCAGCACAAAATCCGAAATCAGATGAATCTAAATCGTCCGAAGAACATGAAAATCATGACCACAAAGACCATGATCATAAAGATCATGACCATTCAAAACATTCACATGTAAAACGTGATACTACTGCAGCACAAAATCCGAAATCAGATGAGTCTAAATCGTCCGAAGAACATGAAAATCATGACCACAAAGACCATGATCACGCCCAACATGATCACAAAGATCATGACCATTCAAAACATTCACATGTAAAACGGGATACTACTGCAGCACAAAATCCGAAATCAGATGAATCTAAATCGTCCGAAGAACATGAAAATCATGACCACAAAGACCATGATCATAAAGATCATGACCATTCAAAACATTCACATGTAAAACGGGATACTACTGCAGCACAAAATCCGAAATCAGATGAGTCTAAATCGTCCGAAGAACATGAAAATCATGACCACAAGGACCATGATCACGCCCAACATGATCATAAAGATCATGACCATTCAAAACATTCACATGTAAAACGTGATACTACTGCAGCACAAAATCCGAAATCAGATGAGTCTAAATCGTCCGAAGAACATGAAAATCATGACAACAAGGACCATGATCACGCCCAACATGATCATAAAGATCATGACCATTCAAAACATTCACATGTAAAACGGGATACTACTGCAGCACAAAATCCGAAATCAGATGAGTCTAAATCGTCCGAAGAACATGAAAATCATGACCACAAGGACCATGATCACGCCCAACATGATCATAAAGATCATAGCCATTCACATTAATCACAACACCAAAAAGCATTTAATTTTTGATTCAGTTTGTATCAATATATAAAGATTTTCTTTTCTAAATTTTAAAATCTGTGTTTTTATACATATTACATTTTTTTTATGATTTGTTCGGTCTTGAAAAATCCGTGCATGCATATTATTTCATTAGTATTTAAAAATTATTTTTCAAAAGATTGATCATTATGATGTACTTGATGATCATCATTATACTTAAAAAATGTTGCAGTTTTAAACCAAATGGAATTTTCGATTTTTTTTGTTGGGCCGAGATGTAATTTTCCTTTCCTTTCCGATATCTGTTGAACATCGATACTTTTATGAATTATCAACACATTTGGATAGTTAGTTTCCGATACTCAAAGATGATATTTAAATTTATTTAATACTGTAACTGTAACAATTTTGTTTTGTGGTTTTTACTGCTTTATCTGCCATCTATAATAGAAATTGAAATACAGAAACAGATGTTATCTTCTTATTTAAAGTAAATTGTCAATTTGAAAAATAATTTGTCAAAATCAAAATCAAATTGAGTAAAGTAGAGTCTGTCTCTGGGAAAAAAGTTTATTTTTTAATATATTTTATATTTTATTAACAAAAAGATAATTCTTTTAAATAAAGTGGAATTTGTGGCGAATGTCTAAGGTGTAGCGATCTATTGATATTTCGAAAAGTTTCAAAGAATAAAAATTATGTCAAATGAAAATGGTAATATAATCTATAGAAATTCAGCTTCATAATATTTTTTTAAATTATTTGTTTTTTACATTTATAAATATTAACATAAATGTAGAAGATAATTCTCTACCGCAAGGGAATGCAGAAGATCCTATTTCTCAAGCTGCTACTGAAGGCAAATCTGTATCGGTAATTTCTTCAGGTAAAAATTTAACATTTAACTGTTCATTTCTTATAAGAAATTGCAATGAAAAATTCGAAACTTCTAGAAAATGATATACCTACAGAAGAGAAAAATCTTGATGGACCAACAATTTCAAAAATTGACGACGTTGTAACCATTGACCCACAATGCATTGTACTAGATCTCAATCATAGTCGTATCGGAAAATTAGAAAATTTAGAACCACTCGTGAATATTGAAAGGTTTGTTAAACGTTAAACATATAGCTATTTTATCTTTGCTTTAGATTTTTCTTCTCCTGTATGTGTGATACATACATTGAAATTCATGAACATGTTAAATATTTTTTTTCTCATGGATTTTATTTCGAAAAATAGTTTTACATGATAATGTTTTTGTATATTTTTAAAGGCTTTATTTAAGATGGAATTTATTGAAAAAAATTGAAAATTTGGAAACATTAACAACATTACGAGAAATCGAATTCTATGACAATCAAATAACAAAAATTGAAAATTTGGATACTCTTGTTAACTTAGAGTTAGTACTTATTACATTTTAAAATAATTAATTAAAATTTCATACATATTATACATAATGTTTACAGAATACTTGATCTGAGTTTTAACCGAATAACAAAAATTGAAAATCTTGATAAATTGGTAAAATTGGAACAATTATTCTTATGTGCGAATCGTATATCGAAAATTGAAAATCTTGAAACTCTTACAAACATTACAATGCTTGAACTAGGAGATAACAAATTAAGGGTAAATAGTATGAAATATAAATTTTGAATAAGTAACTTGTAATATTAGAAGCGGTTTTTTTTAATTAATTTTTATTTTAATTTTTAGAAAATTGAAAACTTAGATGCATTAGTGAATCTTCGACAACTGTATTTGGGTAAAAATAAAATAACAAAAATTGAAAATTTAGATAAACTTGAAAATTTGGAATGTTTGGCATTGCCATCAAATCGCATTGTGAAAATTGAAAATTTGGAAAAATTGAAACAATTAACAGAATTATATTTATCGGAAAATGGAATTGAAGTGATTGAAAATTTGGGAGAGAATTTATTAATTGAAACATTAGATTTGTCTAAAAATCGAATCAAAAAAATCGAAAATATTGAACATTTAAAAGAATTAGAGGATTTATGGGTAATAATAAATTTTTAAAAAAAATTTCAACTTATTTCAATTTAATTAATTTTCAGATAAATGATAATGAGATCGGGGATTGGTCAAATATAGATGTATTACGAGCAAATATAAAATTATCAACAATCTACTTGGAACGTAATCCCGTAGCAAATGATATTCAATATCGTAAAAAGTTGAAATTAGCAATTTCATGGTTGCGTAAAATTGATGCAACTCTTTGTCTATAATTTCTTTTTTTTTAAGAATTTTGTAATTATTTTTGAACAGTTTTTCATATTATGTTGAATTATTGGTGTATGTTTTTTGAATTTAAATGTCGACACCCAGAAATAATGTGCTCTTTATTTTATTTGAAAATTCATTAATATATGTATTTCAAAAATAAAGAATAAAAATAATCAAACAATTCACAATTCAGTATACGTATATACACGTAATTCCTTAATTGTTGTAATAAAGTGTCATCATTATTCTACCCTTACTTTAAGAATATTATATATCATTAATAAATTTGTAATGAAATTATAACTAGAAAGAATGAATTTAATAAAAAGAATTTGTACGTTACCAGAGAATATTTTCCAATAATAATTATTGTAACAATTTCTACGATTATACAAGAAATTTTAATAATAAAGCAGAAAACATTTTTTTTTTTATTATGAATCTTGATTTATGTGGAATTTACTTTAATTTTAGCACCCATGGATTTGTAATATCCTTTGTATCTTGGTACTGAATAAATATTCTGTTTTCATAAAAAAAATTTTAACAAAATTTTTAATTCTTAATAGAAACATAACACAATATTATGAGAGAAATATTTTTATATCCAATTATATTTTTATAAATTCTTGTCAACAAAATGAAATAGACAAATTGTAAAAATTATCAGTAGCTTCCCTTCACTAAGTAAAAAAAAAAATGATATACATGTATTTTAAAAAGAAAAAGGCTAAAAGATTTAATGAAGCTTTGTAACAATAATAACTGCTGAAGGGACTAATCCTAGAACTTCTAAGGGCTTTTCATAATCTTCATCAGTAAATACCCTACGTGGAAACGATGTCATTAATCCAAATTGTAAATCAGTGCCTTGCCGCATTTGAATGAAAACTCTTACAGCCGATAATTGTTCTTTAACACTAAATGTTTCCGTTAATGTACTACCATCTTGTAAACGGATTTGAATACGAGTGCTGGTGTAATCTTTTTGTGATTTTGGTGCTGCGACTGATGGAGCTGCGACAGATGTTGTAGATGTGGCAGGTGATTGAATAGGCTTTCCCTGTTCACTAAAAAAAAATATAAAAAAACAGGAAGAAATTCTAATGAAAATCAATAAATATGTCATAACTAAATATTTTATTACGCTGCTAATTTTGCTTTTCTGGCAGCTTTATCAGCTTCTATTTGTGCACGAACTCGTTGTTTCGCTGCTAGATCTTCAGCCTTTTCACGTTTTCGTTGTTCAATAACTTTCTGCATTTCAATTTCTTCTAATTTCTTTTTTGCTTCCGTTAAGTCCTTTCCAGATTTAATTCGAATTTTTTCTCTTTCTAACGCATCAAGTCGTTCACGTTCTTCACGTTCTGCCCTTTTTTGCTTTAATTTCTCCTCGATTAATGCCAATTGTGCTTTTTTCTCTTCCTCCGTCAATGGTTTTTTTTCTTCAGTTGATTCCGAAAAATTACTATGACCTGTTTTAGCTGCATGAAATTCAACTTGAGATTGATCTGTGAACAATTTATTACAGTCATCGCATTTCAAAGATTTTGCTTGAGCTTGAGCCGGTGTTTGTTGATCTGAAGACGAAGCAGTATCATCATTATTTGGACTATCACTATATGCATCATTGTTAGCGTTTTCTTTTGCGTTTAAAATTGAGCCATCAGAATTTTGATTATTACTTGTTGGAATAGGAATTTCTTCATCAGAATGAGCTAATAACCATTCCATAGCTGGTTCAACACCTTTATTATTAGTAACTTCTAAGGCTCTTTGACTGCAATAAATTGATGAAATCACAAATTTATACTCAGAATAATTTCATATAATAAGGATTTGGTTATTAACTTACGCTTTTTCTTTAGAGAATCCCATTTCTACTAAAGTTTGTATATCAGACATGTTTTCAACTTCTTATTTAATTACTATGTTAGGCAGTTTAAAATATAAAAAAAAAAACTTTTTTATTGTAAAAAAATTCACACGTTTCAAACACTTCGGTTTCTTAATTCTACTAACTTGATTATTTTATTTATTTAAATTTTAAGTTTTTAATCTATCTTTTATTTTATTTCCTTTTTCTCGTCAATAATTTTATAATTTGTGTACAGTTAATTTTCTTATTAAATATGATTATGATTTGCCTTTATTAATGTCAGAACTAGAACTAGAAATGCCAAAATGACATTAAGTTAAGTTACTGGCATATATGATAAGAATAAGAAATGAACGAGAACGAGAACGAGGCCGATAGAGCATCAGCTGATAAATAAGAACATTTGATTTACTATTTAAATTTTAAAAACATCTGAGTTGCGAAACATAATTAATACAATTCAGATTCGCAACAACTAGAATTAAAGATATTTTTGAATGAATATATGTATTATTTTAAAAAATTTTATCATGGTGTGGTATGCCTATAAATATTGCTTCTAAAGCTAGACTTTTATGTTTTATCATCGAAACGACGAAACCATCATTATGCATTAAATTTTGAATTTAGTAAGAATTGGGTCTTAAGAAATAACTGGAAACAACTCTCTCCCACATCCACAAGTTTGAAACCGGATCGATCACATATTCATTTTCATATAAACGAATTAAATAGTGTTGTGTTGTGTTGTAAATAGTTTGAGTTAGAGTTATGTTATGACACACACGGTATGGTTATGACTTATGACTGAGTATGACATAAAGTGCGGTTTAAAAATAAAGAATACTGTAAATTTGAGTTGTATAGAAAATAGAATAGAAG
The DNA here is from genome assembly GCA_951394055.1 of Villa cingulata. Classification (NCBI taxonomy): domain Eukaryota; kingdom Metazoa; phylum Arthropoda; class Insecta; order Diptera; family Bombyliidae; genus Villa; species Villa cingulata. Next base: position 55,886,724 of record OX596018.1, read on the forward strand.
ATAGGAGGTAGAGAATTGATAAAATTAATTTTAATTTAACATAATTACATATAAAATTTACAGTTTACAAATTTTAAAGATAAATTAAAATTATTTTAAAATGATTACAAATACCGAATCTAAATACAATTCTTCTTTTATTGGATATTCTGAATTTGGATTGCCTTCACAAGTGGTTTCTTTAAGAGAAAGGGAAATTTTTGGTCCTAAGGAAAATGAAATTTTGATAAAAACTATAGCTGCTCCAATTCATCCTGTTGATATTTTTACAATAAAAAATGCTTATCCAGTGGTGCCAACAGAATTTCCAGTAGCAGGTGGCAGTGAATGTGTTGGAGATGTTGTGGAAGTTGGTGCTGGAGTAAAAAATGTTTGTCCTGGTGATCGTGTCATTGTGCCATTCCCAGCACCAGCTAACATTGGAACATGGACAACGCATGCAAATTATCCTATGAACAGTGTAACACGATTTCCAGATGATATACCTATTCCTGAAGCTGCAACATTTTCATTAAATCCAGCCACAGCTTATGTTATGTTGAAAGAATTTGTAAAACTAGAACCTGGTGATACAGTAATTCAAAATGCAGCCAATAGTTCCGTTGGTCAAATTGTACATCAGTTATGCAAAAAATGGGGTATTAATTCGGTTGGGATTGTTAGAAAACGTCCAGATGTTGAAAACTATAAAGAAATATGTGATTATCTGTTAAATATTGGAGCCAGTGAAGTAATTTCACCAGAAGAATTAAAAAAAACTGATATTTTTGAGTCGAAATATAAAAAACCTAAACTTGCATTGAATGCTGTTGGTGGAAAGATAACAGAATTGATGGCTGATCACTTACAGAAAAATGGTGTATTAATAACATATGGAGCAATGACTAATCAACCAGTACAATGTGACAGTCTTCATTTCATTATAAATGATGTCTCGTTTAGAGGCTTTTGGATCGCTGATTGGCTAAACAAAAATGACAATAACAATAAAAAAAATCAAATGTTTAGCGAATTATTGAAATTGTTTACTGCTGGAGATCTGAAAGCTCCTATTCACGAAATGGTTAAAATTACAGACTTTCAAATGGCACTTAACTCAACCATAAAACCGTATTTAGGACGAAAATTTATTATAGATTTCAGAAATTAATTTTTAGTTTTGAAATTTTTTTGAATATATCTACTTATAATTATAAAATTATTTATGATTCAAACTAAAATTTGTATTATTTTCGGCATTTGCATTTAATAAATCTATTGTTTTTTCATAATCCCTTTGTGTTTAATTGTTTTAGAATTACAATATATTTTTGTGAACAATCAGAACGATATTTTTTTTAGCCTGTACGGTTTACGGATAACGGTTACTAGCTTTTGTTTAAATTTAAATTAGATTCGTTAAATAATTTAAATTTTGAATTTGACAGTTTAGAATTTGAAACATTAATTTTCAGTGCAGTGGACTATTATTATGTTTTTGTTCTTTTTGATTTTATTACTCATTCAGTTTCATCATCATATAGCAATAGCGGAGCGACAGCGATTGACAGATGTGAGATGACAACATTCCGATGACTTATGACAGAAAAATTTAGAATTTTCTGCTTCTCCTGTTAGTTATAAATTTATTGGGATTTGAAAGTTAATAAAACCTTGTCTGAAAATCCAAAAAAATCGAGAGAATTGAATAATAAAAATTGTAAAGAAATTAAAAATAATATTTAAAAATATACAATGGCTCCAAAATTAAAATCAGTTCAGTTACAAAAACCAAAAGCGTCTGCTTATAAGGACAAAAGTAAGCCGGCCGATGTGAGGACAAGTAATATAAATGCAGCAAAAGGTAATTTATAATTATGAAATGAAAAATACTATAATTTAAAATGTGAGTTGAAATTGTAATTATTGCATGAATAAATTATGTTACAATTGGCTATTTTATCCATATAAATGTTATACTGCATTAACCTAAGTCTACTATAGTGAAAAATGTATTTAGAGGTCATTATGCATAATACATGAACTTTTTTTTTAATTAGCTGTATGCGATGCAATTCGTACCAGTTTAGGTCCCCGTGGTATGGATAAAATGATTCAAGCATCTAACGGGGAAGTCACTATTACCAATGATGGTGCAACAATTCTCAAACAAATGAATGTTGTTCATCCTGCAGCAAAAATGTTGGTTGAATTATCAAGAGCGCAAGATGTTGAGGCTGGTGACGGAACAACTTCAGTTGTTGTAATTGCTGGTGCTTTATTAGAAGCTTCTGAGAAATTACTTCAGAAAGGAATACATCCAACAGCAATATCAGATTCATTTCAGCGTTGTGCAACCAAAGCTGTTGAAATTTTAAATGGAATGTCTATAGCAATTGAATTAAATGATCGTGAATCATTAATAAAGAGTGCTTCGACATCATTGAATTCAAAAGTTGTTTCCCAGCAAAGTAGTCTTTTATCGCCAATCGCAGTTGATGCAGTATTGAAAATAACTGAATCAGGTCATGAAAAAGGCGTTGATTTAAAGAATGTGAAAGTAATTCAAAGTTTGGGTGGCACTGTCGAAGACACAGAATTAATTGACGGATTGGTTTTCACAAATAAATCAGCTGGAATCAATGCTCCAAAACGTATCGAAAAAGCAAAAGTTGGTCTTATTCAGTTTTGCATTTCACCTCCAAAAACTGATGTAATTTCATATTTATTTTTAATTTTATTGAATTATGAATAATTAATATTTTAATTTTAGATGGATCACAGTGTAATTGTAGCTGACTACGCTGCAATGGATCGTGTACTCAAAGAAGAACGGTCATATATTCTTAACATCGTTAAACAAATAAAGAAAGCTGGTTGTAATGTGCTTTTAGTACAGAAATCGATTTTACGTGATGCTGTATCAGATTTGGCTCAACATTTCCTTGACAAGATTAAAGTACTCGTTGTGAAAGATGTAGAACGTGAAGATATTGAATTCATTTGCAAAACTCTTAATTGCCGACCAATTGCTTCATTAGATCATTTTAATGCTGAAAATCTCGTTAACGCTGATTTGGTCGAAGAAGTTAGCAGTGGATCAAATAAATTTGTTAAAATTACTGGAATTCAAAATCAAGGCCGTACAGTATCAATAATCGTTCGTGGATCAAATAAATTAGTTTTAGAAGAAGCAGCTCGTTCACTGCATGATGCCTTATGTGTTGTTCGTTGTTTAGTTAGAGAGAGAGCACTAATTGCTGGTGGTGGTGCTCCTGAAATTGAAATGGCATTACAATTAGCTGCTTACTCTCAAACAGTTGAAGGTGTTGATTCATATTGTTTCCGAGCTTTTGCTGATGCATTAGAAATTATTCCATCAACTCTAGCTGAAAATGCTGGATTAAATCCAATTGCTACTGTTACAGAATTAAGAAATCGTCATGCACAAGGAGAAAAAAATGCTGGTATTAATGTAAGAAAGGGAGCGATTACAGATATTTTAGCTGAGAATGTTGTACAACCACTTTTGGTCTGCACATCTGCTATTACTTTAGCAACAGAAACAGTCAGATCAATTCTAAAAATTGATGATATTGTAAGTTAATTAAAATTAAAATAAGTACTATACGTTATTATATCTAAAATAATTTTATTTTAATTTCAGGTCAACACTATGGGTTAAAAGAAATTTTCTTCAATAATATAAGCTAACATTTATTAATTATTATTAACTGCTTTTCATAATCTATAATTTTGTGTTATTATTCCATTTTTTTCATTCTACATAATTTTGAAATATAATTTTCGTTGTAATACATTAATACTTAACACTTTCAATGCTGTAATGGAACAAATTTGAATGAATTAAACTTTACACTCACTATATATAATCAAGAAGCTACCGAGTTTTATTTATTTTTTAATTTGACCCAATTACAGCTTAGGGTTTTTGGATATCGTATAAATCTTCATAGCATTTATACATTTTTTTGAAAGTAATTCAAATTTTATACAAGATGTGAACTTATATGCGTTTGATTTTGTATTGCATACATAGTTTAATTTATTCAATATCGTAACAGTATGTATATTAATATGTACTTGAATAAAATTAAAAGCAAGAAATTTATCTGTGTTTAAATTTTTTATTTTTATTTCTTTTACACTTATATAAAACCCTTAAATTTAAATATTACATTTTTTTCTTATAGAATTATGATTTAATACCATAAGCTTCTGGCATTCTTTCAATTGTATATTTATGTTGTGCCACATACATAATTGGTACACCAGGAATTTTACGTATACGATTCTTTAGATCTTTATCATTTGTTGCAACAATAAAACATTTATGCTGTGTGACACGATTTATAAGGCATTCATCAGCATATGTACCTTTATGCAAACATGGTAATCTTTCGAATTTTGGATCACTGATTATTCTTAAAGCTAATTTATATCTAGCACCCAATTTTTCTAATTCAGATCGTACACAATCCGTTATATATGGTATACATTTCGCATATAAACAATCCATCATATTTTGCATTATGTCCAGTTTCATTTTAATACTAAAATTTATAAAATTTGTATCAAGAATAATATGATACGGTGGACCTAATTGTGTATTGTATTGAAAGAATAAAGCTGAACTCATTTGTGGTGCTTCATGAATTTTCAATTTATGAGGATCTTCTGGTTTCTTTTTTCTTGATGGTGCACGAAGACTTGCTTTTATTCGATCATCTGTTGGTTTAATTAGTCTTTTAAGTTGTCCTAATTTCTGTTTTTGTATTTTTCTGGTTTTTTTACTTTTACCCTACAAATAAAAACTACATTAAAAATTAAATTTTTATTAATATAAAATTGAACAAACCATATTTAGATAAATGAAAACAGTTCTAGTTTAAATTATAAAAATAAAAACTATTTTGGTTTGATCTAAAAACACGTGAAACAAAAATACTTCATTTTACTTTGATTTGTGTTTTGTGTTATTATAAAAATATACAGTATGTATATGTATATATATACACATATAACGTTTTCGACGTATTAAATGTCATTTGTAGTAAATTCTTTTTCTTCATTTCAATAGCAGATTATATGTCAAAAATTAAGTGTTGCAATTTACAATCTTATGTGTAGTGTGACCGTTCCTCTCAGTTAAAAAAAAATTTGAATTCTATTTCTGTTAGTTATCTATCGTAATTGTAATGCATATAAACAAATTTTGATATTATTTAAATACGTTTTTTCTTTATAGTTTATACTTGCTCTATATCATATAATACACGTACATACTATGAGAAAAATTATACGAGAAACAGTAAGAGACAGCAATGAAATGCTTGTTATTAGCTAACTACAGTACAGTACGATATACGCTATAGTACCTAGTATACCATGCATTATGCAATCGTATTTTCATTCATTCATTTTCTCTTTTGTACTTGTTCTATGTTCTATACTATACCCCATAAGAATTACACGAGAAATAGGAAGAGACAGTAAGTAGTAGCAGTTAGAGTTAGTATAATATGCATTATACTACCTTATCTTGTATACCGCGTAATCGTATTTTCATTCGTCACTTTCTCTTTGTACTTGTTTTGCACTACACACTATAAGAAGTATACGGGAAATAGGAAGAGAGAGAAGAGACAGTGTTGTAACTTGTAAGTAAGTAGTAGGTAGTAGAGTAGCAATGAGGTTACTTGTAGCTAACAATAATTGTGCTTCGTACCTCGTACGATGTTCGCTGGTAGTATTTTCCAAATTCACTTTTTTTATCTTATATACTTACATACTCGCTGTAGTGTAGTACACTCTATACTGTAATGTAGTGTAATATACTGTAGTGTAGTCTGTAATATAAAATGTTTTTAAATTTTCAGTTTGAAAAATAAATTATAACGTTTTTATGCTATGAATTTTTATATTCATTTTGTCCATTATTTAGTTCAATCTTTTCCTTGTTAAATTTTTTAGAAAAAACATTATTGTTTTTTTAAATTACATACATATATTTTATGTGTATAGATTTTCATTTTTTTAGTTTTTTTTTTGCTACATGCTATAAAAATCACATAGAGAAACAATAATTACACATACATGTATAAAAGAAAATTTTTTAAATAAATATTTCTATAGATGTTTGCTATGCTCTATGAGTAAATATTTGTGAATTGAATTATAATTTTTTTTAATCTAAAATTGTGTATTTTGATCTTTTTTTGTTTTGTTTCTTGTAATTTTTGTTATTGTTTCTTTTTATTTCTTTAGTTATTTTATTTTTCATTATCGTTTGTTTTCTTGGCAAATTTCCTTTCTGTTAAAAATAAAAATAAAACTTATATTTCCCATATACATATACATAGTGACTATAGACTAGTATGTATCTAGTATATTATTAAAATATTAAACATTCGTCAATGAAAAAATTGAAGAGATTTTTTCATTTTTGAAATTACGTATGTATGTACGTATGTATGTGCATATCCTTATACTTTTTTGTATAAAATAAGTAGTAAAAAATTTTCTGATTACGTAATTGTTTATAATGAAGTTAGTAGTTCATTTCTTTTTTTTTTCTAGAATACGTCTTTCAATATTTATATTTGCGAAGGGATGTTTTCTTTAGTTATCAGTATTTAGTTTTAATTTTTGTAAAAATATTTGGAATAACATTCTTCATTGTCAATTTTAAAATCTTAGTTCTACAAAATATACATTGTGCAAATCTTTACTAAGAAACTCCCATGTACTATGTACATATTTAATTATTATCAAATTGGTGTGGAGAAATATTGTATTTTTTGAAGAAAAATTATAAACGAAATTGTGAGGGAGCGGGCATATTTTTTTTATGTAATAAATGTTTATATTCAATTTTCACATGACCTTCTACATTATATCATATTACATCAATTTATATAAGCATATACACACTGTATACTGTATATGTATGTATATTTCATTTGATTTGAAACATATTTTTTTATTTTTAAAATGAAATGTGAAGAAAGAAAGTGAAAAGAAAAGATTAACTTTTCTCTAGAGGAATTAAATTTTGATCCCTTTTCATTTTCTTCTCAAATAATAAAGTTTATAAAAAATTATTCTATATAATGTATATTTCAATTCAATTTATTTAGTTAAATATTTGTTACATTAATAGCTAGTCCTTTTTAAGATAAGAATTGGGGCTATCATTCTTATCGTGATAGCTTTGTCATTACAATATTTTCAATACTATACTTTTTATTTATTTTTTTTTAAAATTCTTTATTTTCTCTTTTTAGTTGATTTTTGGAAAACAAATCAAGATTGTAAATATGCATACATACATATCCGATTCTTTTATAGGTTGAAATAATTCACTAAAACCGGTCACCATATCTCGTAGGCGCAAAAATAAGGACAGAATGAAAGTCACATATCCGTTTTAAGTTAAACAAATCACAGTAAAAAAATATTCTTTGCGAAAATTTTCGCATAATAATAAATATAGGATTTCTTCCTTCCTTCTTCACAACTTAAAAAGTGTACCTTAAATATTGTCTTCCATCATATATGATAACTATAATTATAAAATACTCATACATATTTACTTCTCAAATACTCAAGAGTTTAATGACCACGTTTGTTTACAAATGAAAATATAGATAAATATAGAATATAGAGAAGTATAAAGAAAAGTAAAAAGAAAAACGAATAGTAGATTCTCTTCATATTTTCTTGTTTAAATCATGCACTACACTGTAGTAGGCGTGTACGAAGAAAAATTTCAAATTGAAACAAGATCCGTGTAAACAAGAAAAACCAATAATTTTATTTACCTACATTTTCATGTGTAAACAAACATGGTCAAAAACTCTTTCGTATTTGATATGTAGAAAGAGAAGTAGAAAGGAAAGTAGGAAGATTACGCTAATAGTATAGTTTATCTTCCTATTTTCTTTTGTATATTTTTTGTAGTAAGCGAATAAAGAGAGAATTTCAAATTGAAACAAGATCCATGTGAACAAGAAAAACCTATAAATGTTTTGATTGACCTATATTTTTATTTGTAAACAAGCACGGTCATTTAATTCTTGAGTACTAAAAATTTGTAAAAACTATGTAAGATCTTCAATGATTTAAGAACGAGCTCCGAAATTGATACTACATACTTTCATTATAATTTTTAAAAGATTGGTTTATACCAAAATGAAAGTCAGACATGTTTGTTTACTAAAACAAAATTCAGTTTTTCTTCACTCTTTTGTTCAATATCCTTTAATGAGAGCTTTAGCTTTCCTTGAACCTTGAATAGATATTATTTTCTTTAGGTATATTTTGTTTCTTTAATGTTGTTTTACAAATTAGTATTTATCTGTATTTCGAGTTTAGTTCGTGGATAGGTTTTAAGATTTTTTTATTTTCGATATTCTTTCTTAATTATGTTCTGTTACTCTATTTCTCGCACGAATATTTTTGTGTCCTTTCATTATTTTTTTGAAAAAAAGAATTAGTGCACCGAGAGCCCAAGAGGTTAAAACCGGCGATGATACATATGTAGTATATGTGAATAAATATATATGTATAGTGACTTTAAAAATGAAGTTTAAATATTTAAATGTATACATACATGTATACTTTCTGTATATTCAATACACATACGGGCTGAATAAGCAGGCGTTAATGTCTAATTTTGTTAATAAAATAAAAAGATAAAAAGAAAGGAAAGTAAAAAAAGAAAATGAATGTTGTAAAAAGTGAAATAAAACAATTTTCTTCTTTTTAGCTAAATAAGTATAAAGTTTAATTTTCTAATTAGAAAAATATAAGGGTCCTTTTTTACCTGGATATACAAATATACTAATATCATTTCTTCTATTACATAATTTATTTTTCTAAATTCTTTCATTTTTGTACAGTGATTTTAAAATTATAATTGAATTAATTGCACACAATGATTTTTATTCCTATAACATAATAATGTGGAAGGAGGACATAAATATGAAGAACTTATCTTTATCTGTTCATTGAGCCTTTAGGTCTCTATTGAGTCATTATATATACCCGATTCTTTATAACTCTTAACTAAAGTCTTAAAAACTGTCTCCAGATTTTTAATTTATTCATTTTAAATCGATTTATTTAAACTGTCTTCAGCAAGCATTTTCTTAACTACTTATGTTGTTGTCTTTGTTTTGAATTGATTAAAATTTTCCTTTCAAACAGAGTTCATTCGATTTCAGTATTGAAAAGTTTTCTGCCAAAACCAGATACCTATTAAAGAATTCTTAATCAAATATCCCCCACTTAATTTATTTCTTAGGGCCGGTACTCACATCGAAAGCTAAATTTTTCTCCATATAAAACCTATGTAAAAAAAATGTAGCTAAATCGTTAGCTAAATTTTTAGTTTCAAATTTCGCTTACTGGTACTCACTTCCAAACTAAATTATTTCGTTGGAACTTAATAGTGGAGAGTTGTGGAACTCATTTTTCACAATCATTTTATATGGTCGAGCATATAAAAGGCAAGCGAAATATTGACAAGTCATATATTTTGACTAATAAATATTTATTTATTTATTTTTAATTAATTTAATTTCATAGCCTCCGCGATTTTTTTTCAAAAAATTTCTAAACTCTATGTACTCTACACACATTTCTTTCCACAATTTTTAACTTGTAGAATTATATATGTAATTGCAAGCGAAAAATTTCACGGGAACTGAGTACCAGGTCTTATCATTGAGAAATTTACCAACTTAGTAAAATATTATATATTTGTTATATAGAGTAAACATGTATATATGTATGTAATTTAGAATTATACATGTATATGTATGTATATTTTATTCTTAACACGTCCTTTTATTACTTTTAGTTGATTTCAAATGTTTAAACGTTTCTTTTCACAGTAAGACCTGGTACTCAGTTCCCGTGAAATTTTTCGCTTGCAATTACATATATAATTCTACAAGTTAAAAATTGTGGAAAGAAATGTGTGTAGAGTACATAGAGTTTAGAAATTTTTTGAAAAAAAATCGCGGAGGCTATGAAATTAAATTAATTAAAAATAAATAAATAAATATTTATTAGTCAAAATATATGACTTGTCAATATTTCGCTTGCCTTTTATATGCTCGACCATATAAAATGATTGTGAAAAATGAGTTCCACAACTCTCCACTATTAAGTTCCAACGAAATAATTTAGTTTGGAAGTGAGTACCAGTAAGCGAAATTTGAAACTAAAAATTTAGCTAACGATTTAGCTACATTTTTTTTACATAGGTTTTATATGGAGAAAAATTTAGCTTTCGATGTGAGTACCGGCCCTAAAGAAAAAAAAAATCTGGTAAAAACTATAATGTCAATGTAGCTCGCTTTTTGAAGGAAATTATTTTTTTTTCTCTGAAAATTATGAAAAATTGGGAAAATGTACATAATTGAGTACTTTTTTAATTTATTTCTTTTAAATAGAATATTTAATATTTATATACACACATACACATAAGTTTAAAAGTATATATAATATTCGTACATTATACATTTATACAATAGATTTTTTATCTTCAAAAAAAAAAATTAAAAGAAATATAATCAATTTTACTTTTTATAAATTCACTTTCATTTATTTTCGAATTTTCTTTTTCAATTCGGCATACACCATTTATATTACATTACTGGTGTAAGTAATATGTACTGTATGTATGTAAGATCGTATATAAAGATATGGTATCTTTAAAACATTCTTATGTATTTATATACATATAAACATTTAAAAATATATATACATATACATGTAAATATAAATCTAAATATGTTCGTATATTATGCCAGACCTATGTATTAATGGTTGTATATTTAAAAAAAAAAGTATAACGAAGAAAATGAATTTTTTTACTTTCACTTTTATGTATTCAATCCATCTACATATATACAATATTAACGCATATACATTATATGAATTGTATAATATTTTCATTCTAAAACACTTTCTATTTTCTTATAAATTTTTTCGAATTTCTAGTTGATTTTCTGTTGAAATCTCTTTGCTGTTCTGAATTGCCTTAAGGTAACTAAAAAAAAAAAATAAAATAAAAAATACACAATCAAATATATACATAGTATATTCAAGATTATGTAAAGAACAGGAAGAGGTTTCTAAATGAAAAACGCTGCAAAAAAAAAAAACTGATTTTGATTGAATATTTTCTTTTATTATTGAGGTGGTGGTCACAAGCACAAAAAATTATTAGATTTCACCATATAATGATACATATATACATGTAATTTATGTACATAAGTATATATAGATAACAACACAATCAGATAATTAGGTTCTTGAGATGGTTCTTGAAGTGATATAGTTCAAGTAAGTTCAAGCATCTGAAAAATTGAATTTTGTCCTTAAAAATTTATTTTATATGAACATTTTATTTTATTACTTTACTGATACATATGTACATATATATATATGCATAGTATAAGTACATATTTTTCTTGTTTATTATAAATAAAAAGTGATAGAAACAAATCAAAAGTAAATCGAATAAATTATGTACTTGTATTTTTTTTTTGTAGTTTTCTAATAGTAAATTTAACGGTTATGCAATTGTAATTGAAAATCTATTTAATTGAAAATATTACAAAATTAAAAATGATATATGAATGTGCGTAATATACTTCAAGAAAATTGAATATTTTTTATACAAAATTTTGTTAAATTACACAGAAAAATTTGGCTCTTATATAAATATGTATGTTCATATTCAAGTTATTAAATCTATATATATACTAAAATTACTGAGTAAACTTTTTCAAAATTTTTATATAAATTTTCTTTTAAATTTTTCATTTTATTATTGAAAAAATGATAATATTCTAATTGACATTCGAAATACGAAATGAAGATTTTCACATTTATCACATTTACGACAACGTATGAATTTAGAAGAACTTATAAATAAAAAACAAAACAGAAAAAAAAATAAAATAAAATAATATCTTAAACGATACGGTCAAAGAGGATGATGATGATATATAATAAATAAATGTCAGAACAATATGACGACATCTGAATTATAGTACAAGGTATAGGTATGAGTATTAGTGTTCATATTTACTATATCCTTTCACATATTCTTGTATATAGTCGTATATTTTTTATTTATTTAATATTTCATATTTTTGACCTTAAACAGGTTACTTATGTTATGGTGTGTTGTAGAACCCAAAATTTTAGGTTTTGTTTTACAAGACATTCTATAAATTATTCAAAAAGATATATGAGCATAATGCAAAAAAAAAAAATTTATGTATATGTAGTTACAATGAAGGAGAAGGAGTGTTATGAAATTATTTGAGGATTATTTTGAAAATGGAGATTTTAATTTTTGTCAACATGTGTTTTTGACGATGATTTGAGAACAATTTACAAATTATTTATCATCATATATTTAATATTATTGAAATTTATTATTCCTTGGTAAATGTTAAGTAATTTAGAATTTTTTTTTTTTTTTTTGTAAGATTAACGATTAACAGTTTATTTTTATTGCTTATTTAAAAATGTTGCCAAGCAATTGAAATTTATAAAATCATAATTATTGAAAAATGTTAAATTCGTGCTTTTAATTATATCTAATCAGTTAAAATAAGTATTTTATCACTGTTCAATAGTTGTGTTACTTTTGACCAAGTAAAGTACTCGCAAGGACCCAAGTACTCGGGAGTAGATTGTAAATGGAACGCAATGTTTTTACTTGGAAGTAAAAAGTAACCTCAAATTTCAAGGTATACACATTTCTGAGGCAATGTAAATATTGGAGTGACAGTTGGTCGTGCTCAAATTTAAAGCTATCATGTATTTCAAATTTGTTTTGTTGTTGATTTTAGATTCTCCATAACCTTAAACAATAAAAAGCCACCTTTTGAATAATAAGTATAATAAAAATATTATAGACTTAAATCTATTTCTTTAATCTCTAACGATTAAAACACAAAATCCTCTGACGGCGAATTTTGGTGTAACTAACCATACAACTGTCAAGTAATTTACTCGAATACAAGAGGTGGTGTAGATGATCACGACTACAAGTACTTGAAAGTACCTTACTTGGTCAAAAGGAACGCAATTAAAGACTACAAGACTACTGCACCGACACCGACTACTTATTTGATTTTTGGTAAAATAATAAGACGCCTTAAAATATGCAAAAAAGAAATTAAAATGGTGTCGTCAATTATCCTTACCTATGTTTACATGTGCAAAATTTTTACAATCAAACTACATCAAACATTCAATCAAACAAAAATATGAAGCATCATTTACTTTTAAATTTCAAATGAAGACTTCAGTAGAAAAAAAAATATGAAAAAATATAAAATATTAAAATTCAAATTCAAATTCACATCACATTCAATATAAAATTAAGCATTATAAGGTCATAAAAGTTTAAATACATATCACATACATGCCTGAAAAACCTTTTAGAATGACTGCAAAAATAAAAAAAAAAAACGATGAAAAAATGTAAATTTATAAAAATTTATAAAAAATCGTGATTAAAAAAGTTCTTCAATTATTTTTTAATTAATAAGTATTCATTTTTTAGGAATCAAATATATTTTTTCAATTTCCAAATACATACAAATGTATTTAAAAATTTTGTTATTAATATAATGACAATTATTTTTAATACATTCAATGTTGTTTTTTATTTTATTCTTTTATTACAATGTATACTTTTTTATAAATACTGTTATTTATTTATTTATAAATTCGTTAATTAATTTTTATTAAAATTTAATTCATTCAATTGGTATTATGAATATATCATGATTCTATATTCTACTTATTTTCTATAAATTTTTTGTTTTAAGTTTAGATTTTCACAATATTTTTTTTTTCATTATCTATAAGTCTAATTTTTACGCTTATATGATACAATACTATTCTGTACACTTTGTATATCCTTTTTTTTTCAATATTTTTATTAAAAAATTCAATTTATTATTTATTGATAGATATTATCATTAATTTAATTTGAATGTTGAAAAATTTTCCAACATTTCTTTTTTTTTTCAAATTTTGATATGATGTGAAACATATAGTATGTGTAATAAACTGTAAATACAAAATTTATATAGTGATATATGTGTATGTTATTCGTATAATATGCATGCACCAATACTGTAAAAGATTTGTGGATTTACGTTTTCATTCATTTAAATAAATCTGTCATTAATTTCGTTTTGTTTTTATTTTTATTTTTGTTCATGATAAAAATAATTTTGCTAAGGATGTGTATGAGGAAACATAATACGATGATGTAAACGTGGATGAATTTCGTAAGGAGAAGAAGAAGAGTGTGTAAAAGATTCGGTGGTTGATTTTTTTCTTATTGATAAAGATGATACGTAATCATTTGTGTACATCATTGAAGGTCATTCATGTTTAAATGATATGCATGGAGATAAACTGTCTACACAACTGGAATCAGCAAAACTATTATTTGATCTTGAAGTACAATCGTTTTGCATCAGACCTGATATTCTTGAACCGTTTCCTCCCATACTACCACTTAATGATGACATACAAAATAAGCCCGAACTTGTTGGTGTACCTATTGGACTATCAAGGACATTTGGGGGGTTAATTCTTTTTTCTTTTTGCCTTCGATTACAAAACCACACTCGGACTACTTCTTTTTCCATACAAAGTTGGTCAGCTAATGTTGAGATTTCTTCACTGGTTGGTTTTTGATTAAACATAAAAGCTTTTTCGAGTGCACCGCGAACAGTTGTTTCTATTGAAGTACGCTTCTTTCTGCGTCGACCCATTGTTTCAGGAGTGGTAAGTGGATTCGTCATGAACGAAGTTCCAAAAAAACTATCAAAAAACTTACTAAAATAATGTTCTGTAAAGAAACGAACTAAGTATATTGTGTACTTACCCTCCAGGCTTTACCACACTGGTATCAGCATCTTCTAACCATTTCTGTAGTAATGGCTTTAATTTGCACATGTTCTTAAAGCTAAGATTGAGAGCTTCAAATCTTGATATTGTCGTTTGTGAGAAATCATTCCCGTATAATTTGCCCATTGCTAAGCCAACATCACCTTGTGTGAACCCCAATTTTATCCGTCTTTGTTTGAAAGTTTTCGCAAACTGCTCTAATTCTTCGAGATCAGTAGTTTCTTCTGGTGACGCTTCCATGATATGGGGAATAGTTAAATGTTTTGTTATTTGCGGTGTTCTGATATCATTTCCTGGAGTATTCGGAGTTAAAATGCCACTTATGTCTAAATTTTTAGAATTTGGTGGTGTAGTTTGATTGCTGCTTAAACATGATATCGGACTCATTATCGTATTGTTATTAATTGGACTTAGTGATCGACTTCGTAAGGGTGATGCAATTGTTGATGAGGATAAATTCGAAAATTTTGTTTGCTCTCTCTGTTGTTGCTGCTGCTGCTGCTGTTTTTGTTGTTTTTGAAGATTATGAAATTGCTGTTGTGCCGCTTGTGCCATTGCATGAAGAGAATTTTGCCAAAGAAACGGTGACGTATTATTTTGTATATTTTTTTCATTTTTCATTAAATCGATAAAATTTTGAAATTGTGTATTTAACGCATGCTGTATTTTATGTGAATTAATTTCGACCAAATTAAGTTGATTTTGAAGCAACATAGGTCCTATAGAATTTTGAATAGCAGAGAATGTGGTATTCAAATTTGACGCCATTTCTTCTTGCATTGAATTTGTGCAATATTCGCGATAAGCATTTTCGATACGATTTTTAAGATTTTCATCAATTTGTAATGTAGTATTTATCTGATCGATATTATTTGGTGTCGTTGACGAATGTTTTCCCGATGTATCATCTGTTAAATTTAAAACATTATGTGCGGTGAGCATTTGAAGATTTCTTACATGTACAGATGAGGAGCTCGATGACCTTTCTTTGTCTCTTAAATCTTCATAATTTCCAACATCACCTGTAAAAATAATCGACCATAAAAATATTGAAAATCGAATGTCTGAAATTTGATTTTAATTTTCCATTTGAATGCATTGTTTGATAAAAAATAAGTAAAAATTTTCTTCAAAGTATATATACTCAACTATGTACGGTATAGGTACCTAGATTAGTATTCTTATATATTTCTATGGTATACATTTTATGTACATCGTATATAAGACCAGAGACCATTCAAAATAATATGTAGCCATCATATATACATATACTGTACTCAACAATTTATTGCATGCGGATATCGTATATATTCCAATATATGACTATAGTATAAGAAATTGTCATTCAAGCAAAAATTTTCATTCAACCTCAATAATTTGATTTTGGTTTGAGTACTCGTACATTGAATTTAAACATAAATACTGGTACACTATAAAAGTAGGCAAAAAAGCAAGGCTATTTGGAGAAAGTGGAAAAGCATATTACAGGATAACAAAGAGTTACTTGTATCCTTATATGAATATTGTTAAAGGAAATTGTGGTATAAAATTTTTCTTGTTTATTATTTTTTTTTTTCTCTTCTATTTTGAATTAGAAAAAAAGGACATTCTATATAAGCACATGCTTATAGCAAAGGCAATTTTGAAAACGTAAATTTTATTCAATATTCCAGCTGACTGGATATTCTTAGCTTATCAACTTGTCCACAACATTGATGCAGAATCAAGGATAATAACAACAAATGAGAAAAAATAACATAAAATAGAACAAATATCTATGCTATTTTTTTTTTTCTTGTTCAACCAGACAAAAAGGGATGATTTCAATCAGAAGGCATAAGAGAAAATATAATGCATAAGTCATCTACATACATGTTATATGTGTATGTATATGTATGTATATACAACGGACATAATGTAGTACATAATATGTATTAGATAGGAAAGGGTAATGTTTTGATTTTTAATTTCGTTTATTTTTATGATCAAATATCTCCATTCATGTATGCTATTAGATAACTTCAAATTTCAAAAGCATAATTCGGATTTATTGGATAAAAGTACTTATGATTTGAATATAAAAAGAATATTGAATTAACATTACATATAAATTTATTTTTTTAATAAAACTAACGTTAAAGGTGGTTAAAGGTTATTGCGATAATTCATATAAATTTATTTGAAAATATAAAAATCATGATGACATTATGTCATTGATTGATTATATACAAATTTTTGTACAACGTAAATGTAATATGATAGTAATGCCATATATAGTCGTATATGTAGATATTTTTAAATATTTTTATTGTTGGTTAAATATGCGTTCATACACTAATATCTAATATCATTATCATTTTAAAATTTAAAATGGTGAAATTTAAAATTTTTAAATACCATCAGATATGGTTTTTACCAAATAGGCAACGGGGTACGCAAAAGAAGGTTAAATTTAAAATACCAAATTGTTGTTGAATCGTTATGTATAATAATATACCCTTTTTCATTATTTATGTATTTACCAACAAATGAAGCCAATCAAAACTAACCCCTTAAATTATAAAATGAAAAAAAAAACCCGAATACTAACGAAAAATTATTCAAAGAAAAATACGAACGACGAAGAGAAATGATATATTTTGTATAATATTATGCAATGCGTGTGTAGGTATAACAGATTTTTTATTTTCCTTTTTTCAATTGTTTACAATGTTACAAAATCCAACAATTTGTTGCAAAATGTATAGACCCGACCGTTTGGAATTATGTATTTGATACTTTTTCTTTTCTATTCTATTTTGTGAGTGCATATTTTAATATTCAAAACGAATTAAATATTAAATATGTATGTATATGTGTATATGTCTAATATGAAGTATACATCATAATATCAAAAAATAATAATAATAATAATAATCACCGATATAAATTGATAAATTATTGAATACATGATAAAAAAAATTATACATTCCGTGATAATAATTCAAATGGAAATTTGCTCATGATCTTATATTACATAAAATATATTGAGGATATATTAATATCAAATTAGATACATGGTGAACATAATATGGCAAAAAAAAAAATAAAAAGGGTAAATGCATATGCACAATTTATTAAAAAAAAGGGTAAATCTGAAAATTTTGCCTATATGAATTTTTTTGTGTTTTTTTTTTTTAACAAGAATACTTTCATTTTGATTTTTCATTTTTATTTTTTTTTTTGATTTCTTTTAGATGCATATTTAGTGCAACAACAATATACGAAGAAATATCAGCAGATGTGTTTAATTTGTTTGAAAATTTAGAATCATGTACATTATGTATTATATCTACATAAAACGCATACTGGTACACAAGATATGTGTACATATATTCGCCATTTTATAATAATTTTCTTTTAAATTACCCTTCTGGCATTTTAATAAGATTTTACCATTTTACCAATTTTATACCAATTTTACTTTACAAATTTTAGTTATTGTCTAGAGATGTAGGTGTTAAAAAAATGGTGGTAAATTTTCAATTAATAACGAAAGTATGTGAAAGGACGCAATATTATACAGTATATATTTTTTAAATTTTTTACATTAAGTTAGTTTTACATTTTTTTTTTTATTATTTTTAAAATATTTTTTTTGAAATATGTATGAGGATTAACGTATAAATTTTACGACTATACATTCAAATTATTTGCGTTAATTAGATTTTTATGTGCATATGTATGGTATCCATTCATGTAATATTTGTTTGATGATTAGAACATCAATCATTTATATATGATGATCATTATCAGATAATCAAATAAATTTTAACATTTCATTAAGTTTTCAAATTTTCACCCTATAAATTGAATTTTAGTTGAAAGAAAACGATTTTTTTTTATGAAACTGTGATTTGTAACATATTTTTATTATTTTCGTTTTATTTTAATGTATTTGTATACATAACGCAATTGTGTGCATGATTACAGAAAAATTAATGCGTCCCTCTAGAGAAAAGAATAACTAAAAATTTTAGAAATTAGCCAAAACCATCAAGTCGCTTTTTGTCTGATTTTTTTATTTTAGAATGCCGAATATTCGATTCTCTACACATTACACGCATCGTTGACATTTGACGATAAGTTTTTCTAATTAATTTCAATTGCTATAGTATCAGTGATAATTATGAAATAATTGTTTGATATCTGATATACATAATTGTAAAGCTGATTCTAAATATTAACTTTCTATGGTGTATAATACCAATAATACCTAACCTAATGAAATAAAAAATAGATAATAGCTTCTAAAATTAAAAAAAAAATACATTCTCCCCATTAATAAACGACATAATATTTTCAACAAGTGATTGATCAACAAGTGACTAAAATTCAAATTTCATTTTCAATGTAATTATAATTTACATGTTTGTAACAACCCTTATTATACAATAAGAATAACAAAAAAGTGAGAACTTACCTATTACAGGTATAACCTTTTCATATATACATATATGCACAACAGAAAAAAAAAGAACAACACATGACACATTTTCATTATCAGGTAAACCATCAACATAAAACCTTTATAACAAGAAGGAGAAAACATTCAAAAAGCACACATTATATACTTACATATAAAAGTCATGATACGTATCATCAATAAATAAATGATGAATAAATGAACAAAAAAAAAACCATTTATAAATAAATTTATTTAAATTTCATGGCACGGGATATTATTGCATAATAATAAGCAAGCATAGTAACATTACCGGAAATTGTAGTACTTGAAATACTTTTTTTTTATATTCATTCACCTTTTATGTAAAATATAAAATTATATGTTCATATAATGTAGAATAGAATATAGAATTGAATAGAAATGATTATATATAATGATAATAAAATTAAAGGGTTACCTATTTTGATTAGAATATTTATGTACCTAACCATTGTACTGATAATACATGTTATTTAAGGTGTGAATATAGAGTTAATTTCATATTTACACGCGGATAATATTTAAATTATTATGTGCAGAAATATTTATGTATATTTTTTTTTTCAGTCTCTTAGATACTCGTACGCAGATTATTATAATGTTAGAGTATGTATACTGATGTATTCGTATATGGTATAATGTACAATTAAGTATTATAAAGCGTAAATGGAATGAATGAAAGAAAGGGTTTTTTTTTATTCTATTTGAATTTTTTTTTTTAATTAATTTGATCGGTGATTATAAAAATTAAATAGAAAACAAACATTATTGTGTGATAATTTATGATTTTGATTCAAATCAAAATATGCATAGTTATATAGGGAGTGTGAATTTATGTAAATTTTTTCTGCGTTAATTTAAAATACTATATATTATACAAATGATGTGAAAATTATGCATGATTATGCATTTTTATTATAAATATAGTGTAATTTAATGCATTGTGTTCTTAGATATTTTTATCGCGAAAGTTAAATTCTCACATTGAAACTTTGATTATATTTCTGCATGAATTGTAAGACATTATACGAGTGTATATAAATTATTTCTTTATCTTCAACGGTATACCTATATACATAATATTTAAATTTATTATGTAGTTTTTTTCTTCTACATCTCTTACATTTATCCTGTATACGTACAAATGCACTCGGACTAAGTATTTTGATCGTTTGATGATCGTTTTATAATTATGTCAATTTTTTGTTAAATACTTTTATGGTAAATTAATCACAAATGATGCTTAACCGTTTTTCTACCCTAAAAAATCATAATGTTTTTAAAGTTCTTATATATGTACTACATAAATGTTTTATAGGTATTACACATATCTACATTTTATGTATGTGAATTTTCAAATACGGATAAACATTTTCATTTTTATTATCATTTTCAAGCATATCGAAATTTATACATAGTACATATAGTACATATTATTTTCGCAAAGATGACGTTAGACTAAAGTGTGTTAGGCTCGTGTTTATATTCTGCTTATAAGAAATTTTTATCCTTAATTTTTTTTATTATTATTATTATTCAGTTGGCATCATATCATTCGTGTGTCCTTTAATTTTATCGATTACGTAGGTATACATTTTTCAGCTAAGATCCTACGAATACATTAATGTGTACGAATATCTTTAGTTCTTTTTTTTTAAGTGAATCTTTATACAAAAATTTGTAAGCAAAATCCGTTACATTATTTTATTTATTTTTTTTTCTATCCATATAACCCTTTCATCATCTTTTGTAAATTACAAATCCATTAAAAAAAAGGGTGCATTCAATACATTTTAAATAAATGATTTTAAGATTCAACAAGACAAAAATCTTTTTATTAGATGGTTTTTATATGTGTATATTCATTAGTAAATTTGGATAAATGGCGTGTGTTCGAACATTTTAAATTAGGGATTTAAATAGTGTGCACATGTCATGTATGTATACATACATATGTATACGCATTATATACAAAAATACAATTAATTGCAAAGGCATTTATGTACATATTACGTTTATATAGTAAAGATATTACAAAGTCCAAGTATTGCATAACTATATGATAAATGCATTTTTTCCTAACATAAACTTAAATTTTACATAAAAATAAACTTTAAAATTTACCTGGTGATGATGGTGCTGGTATTGGTGACTTCGAAAAATCTAAATTGTATGTAAAGAAGAAAAAAAAAAGTTTATAATATTATTTAATGTTTATGGGACATGAAATAAGTACATACAGGTATGTATGTAGTCACTTATATTTAAGTATTGCATGTATACATGAAAAAATGCAAAATTATAATAAAATTACAATGTTATACAATTTGAAATTGGTCAAGAACCACGTTCGTTTCGTATTTATAACCAATAAAATGATGAAAAAAAAAAATAAAACACCAAAAAACTAGCAATCATATTAAATGCGATGCAACATTGCAAAATGTAAAAGTTATAAAAATTTAAGTATTTTCATATGTGTTACATATTTTGGTATGTAATGTACTCGTATATATAAAGACATGTAAATATAGGAAAAGGGACAGAGGTCAAAGTGCATTATCCCCTCATGAATATTCACTTAAATCGATTTTTATTTCTCGTTATTTGCTTTCTTTTTTTCTTGTATTTTTTTTTTTAGAAAATACATGTGTGTGGAGCTATTCATTTTATATTTTCCTTAATTTTTTTTTTAGTTCATTCATTTCTGTTTTTACTCATATGCTTTTATGTAAAATAATGTATTAATAAACCAGCATTAATATACATTTCTATTTCTATAATACATGTTATTACTCTTGCAAAAGTTCATATGTGATGAAAATAATGTAAAGCTAAACTTTAGTCCTAAAAGACTTTGCATATTCGTATACGTATGAAGATACGAGTATTAATAAGTTATTTATGTATGGACTATGGAGTATATTATATATATAAAGAAATATGCATACTTATACACATGAATATTAGCGATATGTACACACAATTTCTGGGTATGAGGTATGAGTACATTTATGTATCTCTAATATAAAGTATTTATATGTATGTAAGAATAAGAGTATATAAAATATCTGAAAATACCATGACAGCTGGACATGCAAAATAAATATACTCAAGGGAGTTTTACAAAGATAGTAAAATATTAACAAAAAAACAAAACAAAATAAAACTAAACTAAATAAAATAAAAAAAGATAAAAAGCTATGCATATGCAAGCTTAATACCATGTTGAATATACGAATTACGAAGTAATAAGAACGGCATGAGTTTGTCATTTTACATCATTTATATTGAGGGTAAAAATAAGAAATATGTCCTTTTAAGAAATTGCATATGTGCCGATGTGAATAAAAAACAAATCTATATATGTACAGTCGGATTCAGTATACCATCTTTACCTTTAGTCATAGATTCTGTGAATTGTATCAGGTTTTATTTTTAGAATTTTTTTTCTTTTTATACAACAGACGAATAAATGTATACATACATACATACGTATGTGCATATTCATGTGTTTTTGTATGCATATGTGATAGTGGTCACTATTCGTTTGATGTTACAATAATAACAACAGTTTTTTTCAGTTTTTTTTTCAACCATATTTTGATGTACAATTTAATGCACGTGTATATATGTACAACCTTGGGTGTATATACGAGTACAATACATACATGTATGCATGTTACATACTCGTATATAGTTATGAAAGTACGTATATATTTATTTATTTGGTTACTTTTATAATAAGAGAAGGTTATTAAATTTATAGTTCCCCAGAGATGATCAAAATCGAAAGATAATGCTTAAGTTATAGACTGTTTGGGTTATTTTTGTTATTTCTTTCCTGTTTATTAAAAAAATAGTGAAAGGATAAAATATGTTTTTGTTACTTTTCTCATTCAAGATATTTAATAGTTGTTTAAAACTGTGATTCTATTCTACATACATATACTTATGCGTATTCTAGTGAATGAATTTTTCAATCAAAGTGTATTATATTAGGAATAATATAAATGTCCTGCCCAAATCATAAATTTTCCTGAAATTGAATCTGTTGATAAAAATTGAATATTTGCATAATTATTATTATTTAAATGATAAAGGAAATTGAGGACATCAATTAATCTTCTTTTTTGTTATTTAAAAAAAAATCGTATTATCGGCTAAATAACTTTAATCTTTATCATATCCTCGAAAAAATATATTTTAAAATTCTTCATTTGTCTTTTGCAAAAGCAATATGATTATCATTTATAATATCGAACCAAAATCCTTAAAAAATTTCACTTTATCTTAAAATATGATTTTAAACAAAAGACCAAAAAATTATTTTTCTTTTTCTATACATTTTCTTTTGTTTTCTGGTTCTAAAAAAAATTAAAAAAAAAAAAAAAATATATATTCGAATCACCTGTATAGGTAAATTTTAGGTCAATAATAAATTTGACTATATTCATAAGTACAATACACATTCATACATCCATGTTTATATACAAAAAAAAAAAAAAATTCCTGAGTAGAATGCAAATATGTGGATGCATTGTATTAATGCATTTAATCCTAACAAATGATATCAACATATCATGTTACGATTTTCTTTAAATTTTGAATATATTTTGAGTCCTTTTTCTCTCCACATCATTATTATTGTTATTAGAATATGAAAAAAAAAGGACACATGCAGTGCCAAGTAAAAATACAAAATGAAAATAAAAAATTGTATACAAATTTTACTACATGCAGACTTGATTGTATGTATATAGAAGATACACGTATAGTGTAGGCAAATATCTACCTGAATTTATGCGTATATGTTGGCGCGTAAACTCGTCGTTCTTAATAAATCAAAGAGAAAAAAAAAACTAAAACTGGAAAACTAAAAATGAAAAAGAAAAAAAAATCTTCTTAATAATGTGAAAAATTCATCTAGGGAACATGGGAAGCAAAAATTCTACTGTTTGGCATCTTTGCTGTATTTGTATTTCTTTTCTAGTTTACCTATGTATAAGAATGAACATTTTTCATTATTTTTACATTTACTATATACGGATATAAATAATGACGATTGACGATGTTACATTCATGTTATGTGTACTGTACATGTATTCGTTGTGCATATATTGCATACTATATAGCACTGCAGTATATACTGTGCTGAGCGAAATATAGAAACAAAATGAAATGTACTGTTCTTAGCTACATGTATTTTTCGCTGATTTTGTTGTTTTTGTTAGATGGATTTCGCATTTTGTTGTTTTTGTTGTATTGCTGTTGTATGCTGACTGAATATAATATAATGAAGGGACAAGAAAAATTGTCCTATTACATTGACTTTGAGGACGTATGCATAGGTATATAAGAGTATGTGTGTATATGCACTGCACATGCAGATAATATATAAATTTACATTTGTACATACATAGTATTATAGTATGAAAGGTGCAACTTGTTGTTGATAGTAGGCATTCTTATAAATTCTTTTCATTTTTTTTTTTTACATATAAATCCTGATATGTGTATAATATTTTTCTTCAAAATTTTAGTGATTTTTAGATTTTCGTGCCATCTTATCTATCACGAAGGATTTCTTCTTTTCAGCAGCTATAGTTATCTACATTTAAAAAATTTTTTTTTATAGTTTCATTCTTTTTTTTAAAATCAAAAAAAAAAATATATTCTATACTATGCGGGTCCGTTTTAAGGATGCATATAATAAAGTAAAAAAAAAAAATTATCAAAAACGATTGGAAAAAAATGAAACAGAATAACAAAAAAGAATGTAAAACATAAATCGATCGTTATCTATTCAAATGAAAAGGAAATCACACAGTTATTTTTTACGCATATTTATAACAGAATATACACATGTATGTATATAGCAAATACTTATGATATATATGCATACAGACTCCATATAGGTACATTATAATTCCTGCATTGTTATTCTCCATACAAAAATCTTATTATTTAGATTTTGAATGATTCTATACTATTATATTTATGGGTATACACATATAATTTTTATAATTTTACCGTTTTTAACTGTTCTCAATATTAAGGATGTTAATTTTTCGGAAATTATGCAAATAACTATGAGGTATTTTTTGTACTACTGTTTATTTTTTTGTTCATTTCTCAATTTTCATACAAAAAAAGAAAAAAAATGCAGGTGTGTCTATGAATATGATACACAACACAATACCACAATGAACTTACATTAGTAATCAATATACATGAACATGACACATACTGAATAAAAAACAAATTTCACTTACAAATTATGTTATGACGTTATAACATAGTGAAATGAAAGGACGATGATTATGAGCACACATTTTTTTTTTTTTATTATTATGTATTAATTAAATTATTATTTATTAAATTATATGCAAAATTATTAAAATTTGAAATTTTTGCAGCTTGTTTTAATGTTTTTCTATATATTTGAAAGTGTGGGTAGACAGAGATAATACTGTATTATGATGTGTGTGTATAAAATAAAAAATAAGGAATTTTTATCTTTTCATTTGAATCGAAAACCAAGATCACTAAAATTACACAGATTGAGAAATTATTATTCTTTTCCAAGTAGAATATCTATAAGCTTCAATTATATTTGAACACAATTTTTATAATTATTCATCATATCTTATTGCTATTCCTTTATTATTATTAAAATTTTTTTAAAAAATACCGAATTTGAATTAAAATTTTAAATGAAACTTTTTGATATATAACACATTTGTCGGAAATACAATGTTACAAAATTAGTTCACATAGCACAATTTGAAATCAATTGTTTTTATTTTCGTTTTCACCAGGACCAGCACATTTTATGTATTATATTATACTTTCAAGTTTTAAATCATTTCTTAATTGTACACTTACTTAAATCACGTACCTAATAACGTTCTACGTTCTACAAAGCGATTAATAATTTTCTATTATCATTTCACTCTATTAGTTTAAATTATAGAAAATATAATCTTTATTAAATTAAAAACAAAACGAAAATTAAAAAAAATAATGTATTATTACTTTCATGTTTTCCTTTTATATCAGGTGTAGAAGATTTATCCTTTTTTTGTAATTTTGATTTTCTTAAATTTCGCCTGTTATTCCAGGATGGTTTTGGCAGGACAATCATTATATTACATGCGATATAGTGAATTTATTTACATATAACATTCTCCCATTATACATAGAGAAACAAAACATTTATGTATACCGTTTTAAAACAAATCACACATTTTAACTTAACTTATTCGAAAAAAAAAAAATTTACATATTCGTAATTAATATTTTAATTAAATTTTTTTCTTGAAAAAAAAAACAAATTAATTATCATTCCCTATGTGTGTGTGTATTTTTTTTATTTTATCAATTAATTAATTAATTAAATGTGATTTTTATAAAAAATTTTTAAAATTTGAATACTCAAATTAATTTAATTTCCATACAAAAACATACATATGCCATGAAATCTAAATAATACAACGATTGAAATCGAACTAAATATTTATGAGTTAATTTTAATATAAAATTGTTCACTTTTAATTTTTCTTATCACATCCTGTATTAAAAATATAAGAATTAATATGAAAAATATAATAATATAATTATGTTGTATACATATTACGTATGCATACATATATGTATGTATATATATATATGTATATATGTAGTACAAATATGTATATAAAATATTTTTTATTCTTTAAAATTAAATAAATATGTGTACATTATATGCATTTTATATACATTGAAGTTGGTTTTATAAAAGGAGAAAAATTATGAAAGAAAAAAAAAATATGTATACCTACATATACATATATATATATATATATATTCGAAAATGTAAATTCAACATTCATATACGGACATATATGTGGTGTATAACAGAAGAACACTTTTCATAATTTATCAAATTGTCCTGGAATTCTGATGCATTCGCTCGGCATTGTTCAAAATTTTCTAATGTAGTATAATAATAGAGTGTATCTGTATGTATAAATACACAAATAATAGTCTCACCTATAATTTTAAATTTGTATATTTTTCTAACTACCACATTCAAAATAATCATTTACTATACAATATAACGATGACATTAATATACATATATACATACATACATATATATATATATATATATATATATATATATATATATATATATATATATATATATACATATATACACTTATACGTATATGTATGTATATTTTACGCATGTATAATGAATTTTATTATTATATTTTCATTTAGTATACAGATATCCTTTGCATTTTTGTTTTTTAATTTAATGTTCATATGTGTATGTATATATTCGTTCGTATGCTATACATCATATACATTTGAATTCCTTATTACTTATTTTTCTATAATTTTTCATACATTAGAATTCTTCTTTTTTCCCCTTATTTCATACCGATTTTATGCAATTGGTTGTGAGTTTTTAATTCAAACAAAAGCAAAAATTTAATCAAATGTAGAAAAAAATAATAATAAAAAAAAAAAAAACTAAAAATGAAAATAAAATCTTGTGGAACGTAAAAATTGCATCTTCTATTATACATTTAAGTCTGAACATATTTAGATACAAATTCATTTATGTATATGGATGTTTGTATGCATGTATGAAATGAAGAGAAAAATGCATATATACAAATTTATACATATAAATACATACATATAAATGTATGTACATATATACATATAAAATGAAATATATTTTAAATTTTCCATTGTAATAGTATGTGGAACAAAAATCTTGTGTATACGTATACATATACTTAATAAACATTTGAAATGTGTGTTCTGGAAGGGGAATCAAACAGGATGAAAAAAAAAAATTTGTTGTTTTATGTATAAATAAGGGATGGATTTAAATTTTATATTTTAAATCGAATTTTGATTCAAACGTATAAAAAATAAAAAGAAAAATACAAAATAAATATAAAATATACTTTACATACATTTAAAGAAGGGTGTGGCTTGTTAATTTTTCCTAATTTGAATTTTTATGTCCCTATATAAATTTTGTTCTGCATGCGTACACATATAAATATTGTATATGCATGTATGTATAATGTAGTTAAAATAATGTGAATGCATATGATATGATTCTAATGAAATCAGTAGAATACAATGTGTACAGTTACCATTTTTCATAATTTCAATTTGGTTTTTTTTTCTTTTTTTCGTTATTGATTTTTTTTTATTTTATTTTTATTTTCTTTTGTCCATTTATATTACCTACATGACCTAGGGTCAGATATTGATTCATTTTTGCACCTTATGCAATGCACCTTATTAGATATGTAAAGATATACACTGTGTAGAAATGTAATTAAACGGAACAAGTGTTTAGTTTAATTTAAAGAAAATATTTTGATTAAATGAAAGAATGTATAAGAAAGTTTTGAATTGTCAATAATAATAATAATAATAATAATAATAATATTAAAAATTAAAATATTAAATCAAATACTTGTTTCATAATTCTTCAAATTAAAATCATAAAATGTTTCCATTTTGTTTTTTCTTTTCATTATTGACAAATTCTTTTACCTCTGAAATTCTTATTCTTTAATAATAATGAAAAAAAATATATATATGTACATTATTTATTTTGCAATAAATTGTCGATAATTTAATTAGAACACACAGCTAATCAAACAATTCAGAAAATGAAAAAATTCACAAGAGAAAAACTCACATGCAATGTCAATATTTTCAAATTCGATTTAATGTATAAACAAAAAGAAAAACCAAATATTCGGTGTATAGTACATGTGATTTTTCTTTTAAGTAAGGGAACATGCAAGTACTAAAAACGACAAGAAAACATTGGAAATTTTCCAATTTTCTTTACTTCTACATGCTTATACCTTCTTATACATTGTGTCTATCCATATATTTTGATTATTGAAGAAACAAATTTTTTTTTTACAATATTTCGATCGATTGCTTGTTCATTATTTACACGAGTATGCATCACAGATTTAAGTAAGTTATTATTAGAAATCATACGGTTCTGTTTAATTGAATTCGTTAAATTGTAT
Organism: Villa cingulata; assembly: GCA_951394055.1. NCBI lineage: Eukaryota > Metazoa > Arthropoda > Insecta > Diptera > Bombyliidae > Villa > Villa cingulata. The sequence goes on from OX596018.1 coordinate 55,916,241, forward strand.
AATATCTCATATTCTAGTGAATTGAGCAAATCAACTAATGTATAAGTATTCAAACATGCAAATTTCCATAAAAATAGATCTAAATTTTTGTTATTCAGTTTAAATATTTTTTATCCCTCATATGATGAAGGTACTAATATGTAGACGCATATACCTGTCTAATGTCTTTATACGAGTACGTTACATTATACCATTGTGCACTAAACATTTTTTTACTTAGATTTGAATTTAAGCAAAGTAAAGAAGAATCATAAGAATCACCCATATACTAATAGAGAAAAATAAATCTTCATCGTGATCGTGAGAAAGTTCGTTAAGAATTCATTTTTTTAAATACAGTCTTGCAGATTTTATTTCTCCTTCTTATTTTTTATTTTTCAAAAAAAAAAAAAAATCAAGAATAAAAATTGAAAAACGAACAAACATATTTATGGATTTTTTTTCTTTTTTATGTGTTCAACGATTAGATTCTTCTTTTTTTATTATTTTGAAAAATTACATAAAATCGAACTATAGTATATTGATTTTTAAGAATTATGTGTGTAAAAAATGTATTGAATAAATAATAGTAATAATAATAGAAGAAGTAGGAAAAAAAATTATAGAAAAAACCCTCAAATTTTATTCATTAAATTTTTTACGTAATTTTTGGTAAAATGGGAAGGGTGCAAGGGATTTTATGTGCGTATATATAGGTATATGATGGAATATAAAAATATAAAATCACGTAAAAAAGTCCTTTCAAAGATACAATTTTTTTTTATATATTTTTTAAAAAAATTGTAAAATTGTAAAAAAAATAAATATTCAAAAGGTAGAATACGCATTTGAATTTTGTTGTTATTTGAAATGTGTAATATTATGTAGATGTTTAGGGGTTGTATGTGTGATTTCATATGCTATGTTATATTACGTTACAAAATATACAAATAGGACATTTATATTTTCACATTACATGATCAATATTAATTCATAAAATAAGAAGGAAAATCAATCAGAATAATAAAACTTATCAAATCTTAACTAATTTTTTTTTTTGTTACGTATACTCGTATACACTTACAAATAATGTTTCTTTATTTTTTTATTTTATGTGAATGTAAAATTGAAGTTTAATTGTGAAATCTTCATCGTGTTTTTGTTATTTTTGTCTCTTCAAATTAAAACAGAATGTAGTGTAGATACGAGAGAAAATCAACTTTTCTAAACAATAAAAACAAGTACACATGATGTGTATAATACTGGAATATTACTCTTACTATCGTATTGTATACTACGTTATAATCGTTATAATCAACTACCTCCGCTGCTGCAGAGTGTGTATAAAGTTAAGGAGCAAAAGTATAAAATGTTGATTTTTCGTGTTTTGTTTCGTATACAAAATTCGCATTCTTTTAAAAGAGGAAAATCAAATTTTTCTGAAGAAGGAAAATATGAGAACACATATGCGATATGTAGAATAGTTCGTATGAAGGAGACAAGCAAGTATTAAATGTTGTTTGTTGATTTTCTGTGATTTTGCTATGTACAATATTCGTATGTATCCTCAGAGAGAAAATAAACATTTTTCAAAAAGGAAATACGAAAACACATGATGTGTAGAATATTACCCCTACTATCGTAGAGTTTACTGGAGTATACTAATTATACGGTTACTATCAAAGACCTGCACTACTACCGAGTATGTACAAAGTAGAGGACCAAGTATTAAATGTTGTTAGTTGATTCTACGTATTTGTTATTTAAAATTTTCGCACGCTGCTCCGAGAGCAATTAAATTTTTTCTGAACAATGAAATTACGAGTAAACATGGTGTGTCGAATAGGTACAGAGAAGAGGACCAAATATTAAATGTTGTTAGTTGATTTTCCGTGTTTTGTCATGTACAAATATTCGCATTCTATTGAAAGAGAAAATAAACTTTCTCTCAAAAATGAAAATATACACACAATTACTTTACACAATTATAAGTAAAGATGGTAAACGTGTAAAAGACTGGAATTACATGTTTTTTACTACAAGTATTCATTTAAAAATATCGGTATTCTCATATTATATTAGGTGTTATTTGCAGTGCATATCCATAAAAATCCAACTACATATATATATCCATCAAAAAGAATACCTACATAATCACATCACAGTTTGCACATATTTGTATAGATATTTATGTATATAAGTATTTATGCTTTGATTTTTCTGCAAATATGATAAACATGTTTCCCAGTCTATACATAAACGTAAACGTAAACTAAATAAAAAAAAATCTGTTATTCCTTGATGATGAAAATAAAAATTGATAACTTCTATATAAACGTTAACATATTTGTGTGTATATTGATTGGTGTATAAATTTTGAGATCATATAATGTATAGACAAGAACATAAGATTTATTATATATATACAGTATATTCGTATATTAAATCACGGATATAATGTTAAAGGATTTAACTTCTTACAAAGTGATTTTATTGGATTTTAGAATTTTATATTTCGCCCTCATCATGTGTGATATCATTCCATGGTTGGTCAGTTGCAAAAATATATTGACACTAAAATATTAGTACAATCAAAAAAGGGGTGAAATAGTTCAAATGTTTAAATTCGTTTAATGCATATAGCACATCAAAATTGTAACTCTACTAAATTGTATACAAATTCAGAATATTTCTTATACAATTTAAAACATTATGCAGTAAATTAGAGAACATTTTAAATAATACAAGATTTTGTTAAGAGCATTTTTCTACATATATGTGTGTATGAATTTGTAAACTGCATGTATACCAATATAACAAATATGTATCTATAGAATACTGTACTATAGAATATTGTAAAATAATTCTTCAATTTCTTAAAGTTTTAAATACCATAATTCCTTTTATAAATTCAAGTAAAAAATTTTTGTTTGCATTAATTTATATTTTCCTTTTTATTTTATTTTTTCTAAAGTTTTAAATTAATAAAATAGCAAAAGTAAACGTCCTCTATATAAGTTCTGTTGTTCATTTTCCTTTTTCTGATAACAAACAAAAAGGAAAAGTTCTTTGAATATTTTTTTTCCCTTTTAAAATTTTTATTCATTCCATTTTTATAAGAAAAAAGGGGTTAAATATCAACAATTCAGGATATATAGTCAGTCAACTGAACAAATAAATATTTGCTTTAAAAAAAAAATAAAAATAAAAATAAAAATAGAAATGAAAAACGACAAAAAAAAATTCTTTCTGAAATCGAAAAATCTGCATTTTTATATGATTTTCTTTGTAGTATACACATGTGTTACTCTCACATTATTCTTTTTAAATATAAAAAAGGTTTTTTAAAAATTTAATAGAAAGTGAAAAGCTTTTTATTTTTCAGTTTTAAAAAAAAATGTTCAGAGGTAAGTACATAGTTAGATGCGGCATATACGGTAATAAATGTAAGGGCTGGTTAAATGCATTTTAAAACATTTACCATCTTTTTTGACCACTATACGAATATAATTTATACGAGCACAGAAGAAAATTATATAAGAACAGTATAACAACAATAACAACAACAGAAGAATTGAACTCTTACCATTCGTTTTTTACGTAAAACATTTTAAACGTAAATGTTACAGAAATAAGTTCCGGAAATTGAAAAACATTGCTTTGAATTTTAAATCAGTTCAGTTAAAATTGTTTAAAAAGTAAAGAGTTTTTTCTTGTTAGAAGAAAAGTTTCTGTACAGTGTAATGTGGTATGTGGTATCAGTGGTATATAATGTTTGAATAAAATGAAAATAATTTTTTTTTTTTGTATTAAAATTTGACCATAGTATCAAGTGCATATTATATAAGTTTTTAAGGATTACATGAATAACTCACCCTTATTCTTAGCATTTTGATAATTTTGGATGAATGCATCATGGTCAATATCCTCAGAAGTATTCTTAAGACCAGGACAATCGTTACCGTTAGTCATCTCATCCATTTCCATTCGTTGTTTCTGTCGGTCAAAATAATGTTGCTTGATTAGACAGTTACGTTCGTGGAAATGTATGGCGGGAAGCTCTTTTTCATGTTTTGTGCTTATTGTTGTAGGGGAAATATTTGGTAGCATTGAGTTATTAGATTTTTGAAAGTTATTAGGATCTTGTTTTAATTTGGCTTCATTACTTAAAGAATTTGGTAGAAGAGGTATGAAGGTCGTGGAAGGATTGGAATTATTATTCATACAGTTACTGTGAGTGACATTATTAATTGGATTAATTGTTCTGTATGGTTGGAGTTGATTTTGATGTGACAAATGGCTATAAGAGTTGATACCGACTGTTGGCGATAAATTAGTCGGTGACGATGACTTTGATAACGGCATTTGTACTAAAGATGGCTGCTGTCGTGATTGTTGGAACATCATTTCATGAAATGGCAATGTGGAACGTAAATTGGCAAGAGTCTGAGTTTTCGGTGAGGATGAGTGTTCGTGAGATGCCATTGAAATGAATTGAGCAGCTGTGTCTGGTAAAAATGTCGGAGGTGGTGTTGGAGGATAATTTGGTGAAGTGATATGTTGTGAGGATGAGGGCAATTTGGATGGAAGTAATAAGGAATTACATGATATCGGAATAAATGACGGTGATGGAGTTGAAGATATTTTTGATTGTAGTAACTGTTGATTAGAAACTTGGGAATTATGAGATATCTTCTGCTGCACAATTTGTTGTGTCTGGTGTTGTTGATTTTGTTGCTGTTGCTGTTGATTTTGATTATGTTGTGTTACCGACAGCTGAGATAAATGAGTCTGAAATTGTTGCTTTGATGTTAATAATAAAGGAGATGTTGGTCGTGTAGAACATGGAAATGGTTCATGCCACTGGAATTTATCATCTGACCAAAGTTTACCTACAAATAAACAAGTACATATGAATAAATTATTATAATAACTAAATTGTCAAAGTATATGTAAAACTAAATAAATTGTAAGTAAAGGAAAAATTTAAATTTCTAAAAAAAAATTTTTTCAACAGACAAAAATACCCTATTTTTGAATAAATATTGATTGTGGGTTTTAATTATATATCTCGAAAATTCAAGTACCAAGGGACAATGATCATCGTCATCATCGATATCTTTTCAAAAATTTTAGAGCCATATCTCTTTTCATTGCAAATTACAGGTGAAAAGATTTCGACATAAAAAAGAAAATAAATAGCGTAAAAAATATACATAATGTGAAAAGAAAAAGATAAAAAGGAAGAAAATATGTATATGTAAAATTTGAATTTGAACTCGAAACGAAAAAAATGAATAATAATAAATGGTCAAAAAAACTTCAAAGGTTCGCAAATTTAAAATTAAAAAAAAAAAAAAATAAACAAAAATTTTTTTTTCCTTTTGGTATTTTCTACATAAATATAACTGTCTAAAATATTACGGAAGGACACATTTTGAAATATATTAGATTGAATGGGCGCCAATAGTCTTTTTATATAAATGCAATGTAAGAGAGTAAGTATATTTATGTGGTGTTTGGATTTTATTTTACCTGCATTTTGTTTGGCATCTTTATGTTCAGATATGTATATTTATATTTTTTTCTATACTTTTTATTTTTCATTTTAATGAGTTAAACACTGAATGGTTTTAGTCTGGTATTAAAAGATAAATTTGTTCCTTTGCATTTCTAGTGACTTATGTCGACTTAAGAAAAGTGCATATACATACTATTTTTTTTTTTTCTGAACAAAAAATAAATGTATACATTAACATATACATAGCACAAGTGTATGTAGATATTTTTATACATAAATTTCGTAAATGTTAGAGTTTTTATTTTATTTTTCTTGTTTTTTTTTTTTTGGTTTTTATATTATATTCTTGTATATTTTTTATTTTTTCAAATTGGAAAGACCATTACGATGCATATAAGGTTGATAGATAATCATAGGTTTTTGTATTTTTCTCAGGATCAGAAGGATATTAATAAATACTTTCAATAAATATATAATCAGTTGTAGCTATATTTTAGATATTAAATATGTGTGTATACACATACATATATATAAATTTTACCACGAAATTTTTTAGCTAGTATGCGATAATAAACAACCATGACTAATGAATATAAATGTATGCATTGTGGTACCTCTGTCTATATACTCGTACATAAAGTTTACAATTTTCTATATTATATTTTTATGTGCTTCTTATTTTATAACCTTATGCGATCATCATTTTGACTTTATCTGCTTACATTATATGTGTGTATGTATGAATGTGTAGTAGATGGTCATTAGCTGTTGGATTAGGATCGAATTATAATTGATTGTATTTTAATAAATTTAATTATTAGTTTTGAAAAATAAAAAAACGATTTAGAAATGCATATTATATAGTTGCCGCGGTTATTCATTTTTAGTTCCATATACTATATGAATATTATTTATACATTCGTACATACATACATATGTGTTTATTTACCTATATGTCGTGAAATTACAGGAAATGCAAAATTTTAAGAAATTTTTCATCTTTAATCGATGATAAATAATAATATACATGTATATATATATATGTATATGTATGTAAAACATATACATATAGTAGGGCATATAAAGATATATATCATATTATGTACATGTTTATGGGTGTACATTTTCAATAATAAATGTACAAAAAAAAAAACACCATTTCAATGTATACATACTTCTATACGCATATGAAAATCTACATATACACATATATACATTATGTTCATTAAGAAAATAATAATAAGAAAAGAAAAAAAAACATAACAGACCGCATGCGCTTTAATTACAGTTCCACATGTTGATACTTATATTCATACATACATATACGTACATTATATTAACTAATATAATCAATAATTTCGCGGATGCTAATTAATTTCGAATACAAATAGAAAAAAAAATATAAATACATACTCATATATATCTATATCGTATAGTTATGCCATCTACACATATTTATGTGAAATTGTATACAACTATATACAATTATATACAAATATACAGAGCAATGTAGACATTGTATATATATGAAAGGATGTTTAAGGGTCCATCTGATGAAAATGATTCAATTGCGTGTTTGTAACAAAAAATATTTGTATGTACATCTACATATATGTATATTGTTTATAATTATAATATACACAAATTTTCCATATAGAGAAAATGTGTACACATATGAATACTTACATATATTGTATAAATATCACAGGAAATTTAAGGTTTATTGCCCTTTATTACAAATCCTTTTGTCTATAACCATAATATTGTATACTTAATTTATAGATTTTTCTTATTATTATACAGAGTATACAGACGTTATATTAACAGATTCTTTAATATTTTCTTTTACTTTATTCTCGTATGGAAATCTGTATGTACATTCTCCATTGTTAAATATACAAAAAGATGTTGTGGAACTGTTAATTTTCGACACCCTCTTTCCCGTGTTATGATATTGGTACATATACAAAAATGTATAAAAATTATAAAATAACAGTTTTCAGAATAAATTATTTTTAGTTTTTAAATTTTTATATTTCGAAAATTTTTGAACAACTTACAAGAAAAATTAGCTATATTAAAGTTCTTAATTTCCTACATTTGTAAAATGATTTCATTAGCATTTGACATTAAAAACACATATATATTCTTTATTTATCTTTTCTGTCTGTCTCTCTTTCTTTCCCTCTTATCAAATTATATCAGTTATGTATATATACCCTTTTTGCAAAATTTTAAAATTGTTTCCTTCTTTAAAATCATTTAAAATTCCAATCAGAAATACTCTTTGCATTATAAGGGTAGTTTGTTTTTCGAACCAATATATATATGTATTTGGTCCCGTCTTTAATTTTGTCAAACATCATAATAATGGCGATGAAAACGATGATGATGATGATGGCTACTTTATCCATATATGTATCCGAATCCGATGCAGTTATCATATTCATTACCGGAGGTTATAATAACGTTAGTAAAAAAAAAAAAAATCTTGGTAAGCGATTCACAAAAAAGTTAAAAATATACATAAAAAAAAATAACCAAAATTCTTTTCTTTGAAGTTACCATACAAGAAACCAGTTAAAATGGATTCACCCTCTAATTTTTAAAATGAAAATAAAGGGAGGAAAACTAATTGAATCAAAAGAGTATACATGCGTAAGTTTGTTTAAAAAATAAAAAATGGTAAATGTTTGAATGTAATTTTAAATAATGCAATGTACCAGTATTACATACAAATTTAAATATGAACACATATATAAATCGAAAAAAATATACAAAATTATCGATGTTATCACCAAAGAATTTCATTGAATGCGAAAATAAAAGATTAATAGCAGCGAGTGAATACCAATTTTTCGTATACACGCACACGCATGTAATGTAATGCATTTGAAAAATTGTTCGAAAAATTTACCTTTAGAATTCAAGTACAGGTAAATTATAGATTATAGTTATATCTCAATATTTACATATATTTTTGCATGGAATATAGTACATATTTTTGGCTCATTCCGATAAATAATAACATATTTGTATACTAATAGATAGTTATTAAAGTGTTTACAAGTATTTTTTCTTTGAATCAAGGTTTACCAAAAATTTTATTCTTCTATTATTTTTATTTAATATTATCGGATTTTTTTTACATTCCTAAAAAGACAAATATCTTACACAAAAAAAATGTTGAAAAGAAAACACCATACTAACACCTATTATAGGTATGTATGTGGATTCATACAGGAAATGATATTGCGTGCAAAAATCTCATAAATTGCATACAAAATCACGGTACACTTGGCATTTACCTTCCATGATAAAAAAAAAAAAAAATCTGTATATATATATTTCGTGGAATGATAAAAATGCTTTTAAAACATATTTTTATTTACACTAATTATATACATATATGTATGTATTTATACATGAATATATTCGTAACATGAACGTACAAAAAATTAAACAATAGTAAAGAGGGTGTATAAAATAAAATAAAAAAATAAATAAATAAAAATATATCATAATTGAATTTAAAACAACAACCACTACAACAATATAATAATAATAATAATAATAATAATAAATAAACAAATCTGAAAATAATTAGAAAAAATTTTTAAAAACTAAAAGTTGTGTAAATTTTTTTATAGAAAAACATATTTCAAAAATGCGTAAGGTAAAGTATTTTATTTTTTATTTTTCTTCAAATGAAATTCAAATTTAAATGGATGAATATACGAGTATATATAGTATTGTGTGTGCATATACATATGTATGTATATTGTATATTCATTTATTTTTTAATGTAATTACTCTGAATTATGTTAATTTAAAATTAAAATATAAAAGCAAGAAGCATAAAAAAAAAACGCATGCAATTAGTATTTTTTACTGAGACACTTTTATTCTTTATAATATGTATACATATAATCATATACTCGTATAATGCAATATTATATTTAATGTGCAGTAGCAGCACTTTAGTCTATAGATACAGTATAGATAAGACAAAATTACACACAATTTAGGAATGTTAATCACAACACAACATCTAATCTTTATTAATAATTTAAATTAACGTACAGTTATGGTATAGGAGGTTTAAAAATCTTTAGGTATATGTACCTAAATGTGCTATGTACAGACATATAAACTTATACGTGCTTATACCTACTCATAATAATGAATTAATTTGTGATTTTTACTTTTTTTTTGTCTTTATTATCTCTTGTTTCTGTTTTTTTTTCAGTAAAAATTTTTTATTTTTGCAAAATCAAAGAAAAAATGTTTAAAAAAAAAAAAAACAAAAACTAAAAACTAGAGTGCAAATTGATGTGTAGAAGCGTGTAGAAGTGAACAAATAAGAAAAAAAAAACGCAAATTGAAATTCAAATTTCTCACATTTTATATTAAATTATTATAAGGATATGAATAAATTTTAACGCTAAGTATTTTTCTTTTAAATACCATTATTTGTACATACATATGTGTAAATGGGCAACATACATTAAGTAGGTACTATGTGCGTATAAAAATTATATAGTCTGAAGATGTTGAAGATAATATATATGAACGAAATAAATGTAGGTGCTAATAACGGTAGGTGTTAGTTAATTTTATTCAAATAAATTAAAATTAAAAAGAAAAATTTATTTTTGTATAAGAGTATACAATCGTAAATAAATGGTATTTCGTTATTTATATTGAAAATTTATGTAAATATTGTTTAAGTGTTTTATAAAAGATTTCTACTTAATTGCGTAATTTATATACATACAACGTGATACAACACAAATGCATACTCATGTAAATGTGATTTAAAAGCAATATGTTTCGAGAATACGAAAGAATATAAAATTTAGAGTATTTTAATGGTTAACAAGAAAACAAAAAAAAAAAATTGATAATAATAGGATATTTGTATGTGTGCATACAAAAGTTTATGTATACAAATCTACACAGAAAATTAATATAAGAAATTTAATACGATTTTATATATCCTTACAATTAGGATAAAATTTAAAAATTTAAAAGAAATAATATTTTTTTAAATCTAATCCAAATTTTTCATACACCTAACATCGTATATTATTTTAATATGAGTTTTTAAATTTTTTCTGTTTAATTTATCTGAAAGGCAACCAAAAGAATTCGATGCTTTTTTTTTCATTTTTTTTCCAAATCAAAATTTGCTGCAAGGGTTCGTTTAATGTCACTTGCGGTTACTTTATTGAAAAATATTGTCAATCTTCACGTCTATTGTATGATTCTCTTTCGCTTCTGATAGATTGACAAGACAGTACGTCTGTCTATATATATATATACAGTTGTTACTTTTTGTATAATAATTTTGTACATGCAGTATATCTTAATAAGGACGAAAAGATGAAAGCATTAAAACAGATTTTTATATCTTTTATAAAGTAACATTTTCAGGTTATGCGTGGATGTTAATAAAAAAAATTTCTTTTTAATATTTTCATACATTCTAAATAATTTTTTATATTGGTTCCTTTTTTTTAGAGATTAAAGGATAAAAAATATATACAGGATAGGCAGTTTTCATTTATCTCCATTTTTTATTTTTAAAATTTCAATTAAAATTACTTTGCTAAATAATATTTTTTTTTTATTTTTTTTTTTATTATTTGATGTAAATCATTGTTAGTATATTTATTTTTTATTATTGCTTTGTTGTTGTTATTATTTGTGTACATGTGTATTTTATTATATGTACATATTATGTAATGCGTGTATGATAAATATTTTATACACGCTAGATTTAATCAAATGGTTTTGAACTAAAGGTTTAATCGCAATATTGTTGATTGAATTTCTTATTATTCATTTTTTTTTACTTCGTAAGAGTAATGTATTATATCATAATAATATCGAAATTTTGCTGAAAAATGATATCCTTTCATTTTAATTTTTTGTTCAATAAAGAAAGGAGCAAAAATATATATTTAATCATTTTTATTTTTATTTTCTTGAAAAGGATTTATTTTTTAAAAAGATTTCACTAGTTTGTGCCTTTTTTTTGTAAAATTTAGATTTCCATTGTAATTCATCCTTAACAAATGAATACGTACGATCATCACAGTACATAAAAATGCGTACAATAAAATTTATGTTAGAAGAAAAATTATTTCAAATAAGACGTCATACAAAAAATTTTCTTTGAAATAATGTTGGATTTGTGTTTAAAAATGTCAGAATATGATTGCCTACGAGCTATACGAATACATAATATTCTATTTGTAATATTGTATCATTGTAACTGCAAAGTTTTTTGATTAAAAAAAAAAAAATAAAGTTTTAATCATGACAAAATGAGAATATTTTATGTACAATTTAGGCATTAACGAAATATATAGAATCCTGAATAATTTTTGTTCTAATACTAATAGCTATGTAGAAATTTAATTAAAAAATTATTTCAACTTTGATTCATATCAGACAATTATTATTTACTATACGCAGGAGTTGAGATGTATTTCTGACATACTATTTTTAATTTTTTTGAAATAATGCAAAAGACATTCTAAAAAATAACATCGAACCATTCGCTTGAAAGTATTTGTTTTATTTTAATGAAACATTTATTTAATTTTTGTTTTAAATTATGTATATCGACGAAAATGATCTTATTTTCATTTAATTTGATTATTGCATGTAATTATAATCGAAAAATAATTTCGTGTAGTAGTATACTGTAATGAAAGTTTTGATAAGAAAATTTCACAGCACACAAAATATGTTATGTATACAAGTATAAAAAAGTGAAGTACTTATTGTAAGTAGTAGTATAAAAATGCATATGAAAAAACTGTTCTATAACTACAAAATGTTCTACAAACGATTTAATAGGATTAAATGTAATTCGAGTTTATAATTTTATTCGAATTTAATATGAATTCTTAACTATACTATTGCTACTATATACATTTATGAATCTGTCTATTCTATAGTATATATGATAATAAAATATGAAGAAGCATATTTTCATGACTCTTTGCTGATCATCAAATAGGCACATTTTAATTTTTCCTTTTTTTTTGCATATAAAAATTTCTATTTATGCGCAACTTACTTTATGTAGAGTATGATTAGCCCTTAAAAATCTTTTTTTTTTAAAATGATCGAAACCGTATATAAAGTTGTTATATATAGAATTTAGTACACATAACGTAAATACATATGTACATAAATAAATTGTAAATGAGTATCTACATATATAAGTACAATGTGCATGTATCTATGCATATTGAAAATTGATCTTTTCATCTTTTACATAAAATACATCACGAGTTTTCATTAATCCAATTACCAGATAAGAACTTTCAAAAATCATTACTTACTGGATGTTAGTACATATTTTATTGCCCTGTAATGTATAGGTATATATTAATATTATATGCATATACAGACAGATAATATAATGCACAACAGATGCAAAGTATAAAACTGAAATAAGAAAATTTATACATAGTATACCAGTATACATATAGTGTGGTAATATTTTAAATTATGGTTTTTTAACGATACATTTCATAAAAGATGTTTGACCTTTTTTTTTTTTTTCAATAATTTACTGTTTAAGAACAAAATGGTTTTGAACTTGATTTTGATTTCTTTTGTATAAATATTCGTGATTTATTTTTATATGAGAAATAAATTTTTTGTTGATTTTTATTAAAATGAAGAAAATAATGTACCGGAATATGTAAAATTTATAATGTACGTACATATATGCACGTATATACAGAGAATGTTAAAGTTCATTAAAAAATATTCTTGTGGTATTTAAATTTATTCCTTTATAAAGTGAAATTAATTTAAAAAATATAATTATTTCAGATAAATCAAATTGTCCATATTTATTTCAAATTTAAATTTAAAATTGTAAAATTTCATTTTTTAAAGATCATAATTTTAGATAAGTGTACATTTTATATACTTATTTAAAAAAAATCAAATAGAAATAAAGGAAAAGAAAAAATTCAATTATGGTACGTTATATTACACTAATTTATCCATTATATTCAAAAAATTAAATTCACAAAAATTTTACAAAATAATATGATTGAAAATTAGTTAAAAATTACTATCATCGCTTGTGTAAGTGTAACCAGTGAGTCTGCAAACAATTTTTTGATGATTTCTTTACTCAATGCAAATTAAAAATTAATCATTTTATATACTTACCATTAGAGGTCTCACGTGTATTTTCTATTTCTTCATTTTCATCTGAAATAAAAATAAACAAATTATTCAATAAATTAATATTTATAAATGAATTATAAATAAGAAAAAACAAAATTCTATTCTGATTTTTAATTCATATACAAATTTTATACATATACAAAATGTGTGTAAAACGAGGTGTAGATTATTTGTACTTTAGTATCAATCACAAATTTTTAATTTTTTAAATAAAAAAATAAAAAAAAAAAATACACGAAGAAAATAAGAGTTAATTTATTAAAATTATTATGACTGATTTTAATTAAAAAAAATTTTGATAGCATTACATGATAATCGAAGACACCTCTTCAATTGTACTCATAGCATATCAACAAAATGCTTTCAGAAATTATCTAAACTGTTTAAATTTTACAGTGAAAGCGCGTGAAAGTACATGTATGTATTTGATTCTTTTATACAAGCATGAATACTATGGGTTTTTGTACATGTAATGTGTGTGTAATAATACCCATACTGTTAACGGTTCAAATATTTCATGATCGCTAGACTGATACGAGTATGTATAATGTTAATATTAGCACCTTCTTCAAATCAAAATTATTCAAAATATTTTAATGTAATTTTATCATATCCTTATATCGTATATTAATTTCCTCATGTTCTTCTCGATATACATCATACAAGGTACATATGTATGTACATGTTTTTATAGACGAGTATGTACATATTTTCTTCTTATTTTTTTTTGTGATTGTTTGTTATGACATTTTTATCGAGTGCCAGTTTATTAAAAAGAAATAACATTTGATTATAGAAGTACTTAACACAATATAAATTCTAAATAACACCAAGGAAATTACGAATACTTATGTTGTGTTATTTATTTGTTTTTTTTTTTTTTTTGTCTGATGTTTACTATAATATTATCAAGAAGTAGCAATAAAAAACATCACTCTATCAAAAAAAAGGGTTATTATGTATATATGATAAACGTATATGTGCAATATGTCTGGTGTATACAAAAAATAAAATGAACAAGTTTAACCATATGCACCCTTTTCAATTTCTTCCTGATTCCCCATTTGATAACAAAAGTTATAGAAGGGCGTTTTCAAGCACAGTTTAAGTTTACTGTTTAAATCTTTTATTAAAAAAAAAAAAAAAAAAAAAAAACAAAAAAAACAGAAAATAAAAATTTATTCGGATGTTCTACTGTTGCGCTTACCCAGTCTATCACGTCTACATATATTTTTGTTTTCTTTATTAACTGTACATAATATTAAGATATAAAAATGATAAATACCATATACCATATATCTACAGACACACAGACACATATTGTTTTTAGTTCATCGTTTCTTTCAAGGTAGTTATAAAATAATCTTCAATGTAAGTCTTTTATTCATTTATACATGCTGTAATCGTATATGAGTATTCATATGCAAGTATGTAATAATATCGAATTTTTAGCTTGAGAATTTATTTCAAAATGTTCCCTGTCTTGTTTTGATACAAGAAGAAATTAACGGATTAGAAAATGAAATTAATAAGTGCAATTTCGTATTTTAAAAATTTTATTCAATTTAACAAAGTGACGGATTATTTTTTTTTTAATTTTTTACTAACCTTTTTGATCATCATCTTGTTCTATTTTGATATTTTTATTTTCAGTCAAATGATTACCACCCTCATTCAATTGATCTTGTTGAAATTGTTCAAAATTATGATGCTGTTGATGATGATGATGATGATGATGATGTTGATCAAGATTATTGTTGTATATGGCACTTTCAAGATTTTTAATGCTTTGGTTAAATTTAAATGATGGCAAAGATTCAGATGATTTCTTATACAATCCAGATGATTTCTTATACATTTCTGATGATGCAATGACAATGAGATTTGATAGCAAATTATTATTTAACATTTCATTGCCATTATCACTGATATTATGGTTATCGTTATTGTTATTGTTATTGTGGAGATCAATATTTTCATTTATTAAACAATTATCATTTCTGGTGAGAAATGTATGATGTTTATGATGATGATTATTATTATTATTATTATTTTGTATTAATGCCTTCACTTTTGACATAGTAAAGTCAAGCGGTTGATCAGGTGTTTTGCTTGCTAATGTCGTTTCTGTTGTAGCTCCTTTTGTGGCAGCTTGACAAATATCAACTTCGATACCTGTTGTATTAGTTTTGGTTACTGTAGTGGTAGTAGGATTATATTTCATTATATGATGATGGATATGATTAAGATGATGATGATGATGATGATGTTGTTGTGGTGGCGTTTGTTGTTGAGTTTGAGTGCGTTGTGCAATCAACAGCGGCATTATGTATTCTGGCGTTATATGACACCTTTTGTATAATGAATCCGGTATTGGTGTTGATATCCAGGTTTCTAACTAACCTGATATTTTCTTAGAAAATAATTTATTTATTTATTTGGAAATTAAATGAATGTAACTTACATTTTTTAAATTACATTCATATACATTGCCATTAACAGATTCTAGTATATCCAAATGTAGCTTATAAAAACACCGCATCATACTATGATATTATTATTCACCACTAAATTTCAAATCAGCATCTGAAGATGATTTCTGAGTATATTTGGCATCATCATGAGGTAGATATTATTACTAGATATAGACTTACATTTTACCATCATTTTACCATCAAATTGAAACTTTTTAGATATAATAAACTGATTTTAAATACTTTGTTTATACATACTAATTTAACACGACATATTTGTATGAATGTGATTATTGCAATAATACAGAATTTGGTGGACTTCGACTTAAAATACACAACCGTGATCGAGATTTTTAAAGCCAGAAGACGTGTAAATGATTATGTCTCTATTATAATATGATTCACTCTTTTCAATTTATTCCGTATGATTTTAGTAGGTACTTATTTAAAAAAAAAACTACACATAACTCAAATATCATTTTTACAATAGTTTAATATTTAGTATTATATAATATTACACTCGTATGTATTTGTTTCCCTAAAACAAATAGAACAAATTTGTTTTAATTATAAGATATTTGAATGAAGTATATTAAATTTAGTTATCTTTTATACATTTCATTTAGTTTTGTTTTGAGATTTAATAATTATGAACTTTATTCTATCCTATATCCGCTTTTTCTGAAATTGAAATTCTTAATTCTAATTGTACATAGACATTTGTAAGTTTATTTATATAAAAATGTCTTTGAAATCACTCATTTTAATTCGCAAAAAAACAAAATCGCAATCGAGAATGAGATTCATTTTTATGTTTATTGGATATATTTGTAACAAAAATTTGAATGAAAACGTTTACATATAAAAATTATATTCAAAGACATAATATTGTTTAAACTGACATCAATATTTATCAATGCAATATTATCATACTCATACAATATTTCTCAGAAATTTTATGATGAGTACCTGTACGTATTTATTAAAAATTATATTTCATATGTAATTTAAACGTTTGAATAAAGCAGATCAAATTTTGCTTTATTTTTTTATGAACTTAGTAATTATAAATTACGTATGTGAGAGCGTGTAAAAGTAATAAAAATTACTCGTTGAATTCGTAATTATAAAATGACTTCATGTATTCGTATGTACAGAACACATATTAAATATCAGATAATTTGTTAGAAAATTAATTATAATTATGTACACATGTGTGTATGGTGTGTGTAGCTATATACCTACATATACGTTCCTTTCCTATATGTTTTTATTAAATGAAACCGTCGTTAAAGTGATGTTTAAAAATCGAAAACAAATTTAATTTATCGCTAAAAATGATGAAATTGTACTGTATATACTGTAACAAGTATGGATATATGTATATAGTTTTATTTTTATTAAATTATTATTATTGAAAATAAAGTTAAATAAAAACATTAATGCACATGAAACACATATACCTGTGTATATATAAACATAGATTTGTTAATATGTGGACAAAAACAAATATAAATATGAATAATATACTTATATCTACAAACTATAACTATTACTATTATCTTTGTGAAATGAATCAACACCAATCTGAATAACTTAGATATGTTTTTCTTGATTATCATAAATGTTGTAATTTGTATAAGCACACGGACACGGGTGTATTGGATTGGAAGTTTGAATTTCTTCAGTCTTGTCTTACAAATTTGTAACCAATGTAGATATTATCTATTTACATTTTATATGAGCGTTAAAAATATGGAAAAGTTAAAAATTTTTAAACACAATTTTTACATAATATAATAGTACATAGTACATACATATGTATAAATGAATTTTATTGTAATGTTTAGTTTATAACACACGACAACAATAATGCGATAAATTATAAAATTTATAACGTTATTAATTTAATACTTTTTCTACTTGCATAATAATTTTTTTTTTAATTTTACACTTTTAATAAGTATTATAATTCTTTTATTTTCTTATTTTTTTATGTTAATCATCTACATACATATCACTACATTCAAATTTGAATTTTTAACTTTTAAACTTAATTAAATGTGAAGTTAAAAACAAAAGTGTACCTATATCAATTTTTCTTATGAATCATGTTACATACAGTGAGTCGTCACATGTGTGGATAATTATCTTTTCTCTAACGACATGTCATGTCATATGTCAACAAACAAAATTCTAAATACACAATAAATAATCTTTGGTGTTAAAATGATAAATATATTTCGACGACAACAATTTATGATGATTATATGTCAATTATAATAATTATTATCCCATTTAAATACACCTATGGTTTAAATGCAATTAAGTATAAAATATTAAACAGTATTCATATTTTTTATTTTAAATTATTGTTCCAGTTACAGATCAGATCCATATTTGTTATTTTCACATTGAAATGAACTTATCCATAAAATGACTCATGCATTTATTAAGTATTCATTTAGTTTTGTAAATTTGAATGCAAAAATATAGTTATGTACACAAACCTATCTAAATAATATTTTTAAATGTTTAATTAAGTATGTATACGTATCTATATAATTTTAATTTAAAAAACATGAAAACACAGATATAATCGTATATCGCAATAATATTCTATTTTTTCAAGCTTTTCGAATACATTTACATTTTAAATAAAAAATAGTATTAATATTATGCATGCTTAAAAATAAAAAAACTGATTATATTATTTTACATATTTCTCCACTAATATACACGAACACGATCTAAAGTAACATCAACTGACAATTTTTCAAAGTACATATTTCTTGAACTACACCACAAGAAGAGTTCAATAAATGCTTTTCTTTTCTTTACAATTGAATTGAAATGCTCTTTACCACAGATCACGCTATATACCGCGTGTGTTATACGATTATACGTGCGTTTATTATACTATACGTACAATAGCTTTGATGTACAATTGTGTCTGTATGGTATGAATATGAAAGAATAAAATACAAAATTACATATTTTCAATATTTTCATATAAAAGTGTCAGATAATTTTATTTGTGATATTTGAATTTGATATAATATGCAATATGCCTCTCCTTAACCTTATAATCATTTATATATTTGTACTTAACTATGTATTTGCATTTTTCATTTGTGTATATAAGAATAAAGCTTATAAAAAAGCTTAAAATTATAATTTTAACATTTCAGTTGTATGCATAATAAAATGTGTTGGAGCAAAGACTATAGAACTGGCCTTTGGTTGGAGAGAGTATAGGAAGAAACGTATTCATATGTATGCGGAATGCGGTGAATAAAATACTGTATATATATATACTCGTATACTACACAGACACACTATTAATTTTCTTTTTTATTTTACACTTCTCACATTATTAGCCCGGTTTTATGTATGCATACAATACATGTATCCGATCATATGTGTATGTATATTTTGCAATTTAAAAGAGTTAATATAGTATTGTATTGTATTAGTATTAGAACTGATATGTGTGTATTTCGTATATGAATAACGAATAAGTAAAAATTACACATTTGAATAAAATAAACAAAAACGAAAAAAAAAGAACACTTAGATACTCTCCATTTTGAAAATATTTGTATGGAAATTTTACATAAATTTACTTGTAATTTTTTCTTGTATTAATTTAGAATTTTTACATTTTATACCATTAAATGTTTTTCTGGTGCAGTGAGTGAATATAAGAAAACGCGAATAATGATAGAGTAACATATTAACGACTTACCACACGATTACGGTTCTATTCTTCTATTATTAAAAGTAACAAAAACACTTACTAAAAATTGTTATGCTGTAGGGATAGGGTGTAGACTGTAGAAATGTAATGTGAAAATGTGATGTGACGGTATTTGTGTTGTGATTTAATTCCAAAAAGGTAAAAAATAAGTCTATGATTTGTGATTTTATTTAAACTTTTTGCACACATTCTCTCATATTTAACGATAAAGTTATTTTCTCGCACTTTATATACTACACTACAGACTACACATTGCCAATTGTCATGTAACATATTTTGTGCATTAATACAGATTGTAGTCAGAAATCCAGTTTTGCTTTTGTGTGGTATTTTTTCAAAGTTTCTATCTACGGTATTTGCAGTATTTGTGTACGAGGTACGAGAGTTTTTTTTTCAACTCTAAGCTAAGCGTGGATAAAAATTTACATTTTGCATATACGTGTGTTACATTAGTATGTGTTTTTATATATATTAAAAGCAAAATACGTCTAAAACTGGGGAGCTCTTATTGTTTGCAGTGGGGATTTAATGTACAGCCAATAAAAAACTTGCTTTCCACAAGTGCTTGTATTTTGATTTAGAATTCTCACAATAATGGCGCCAGCTTCTATACAATTCAAAAACAGGTACATGCACATGCTTATCTACATAATGTATATTCAATATATATGCTTTTATATCAATAGCAATAATATAAAGAAAAGCTTTAATTTTTTTTCATCTTTACTTAAAATCAAAATTAGAAGTATGTATGTAATTCGATCTGACTATGTTCTGAGGTTCTGACTTCTGTTCTGTTTTATCATGTTTTATTCTTTGTTTTTATTATTTTTTGTTTTGATTTTTTATAGGTATTTCAAAGTATAAAAAGTGAAATGCCAACATATGTGCATATTTACCACGGAACACACTAATATCACATGATGTTATAATGGAAGGCGAGTTGACTGTAATAATGTGTACTTCTGCTTGCTAGTAAATATGTATGTACATATAGAGATATATATGAATATGCACTTTTTTTCGATTACAATACTAATGGAGACCATATAATTTACCATAAAAACGAATTCGCTTCAAAGTGGAGACTCTACTATAGTTTACTATATAAAATTGATTTTAGCTTTTCACTAAAAAGACTTGTCTTGCAAGGATACCTACATAAACAAAATAAATGAGTCTTTAATTTTCGTTTTTGTTCAGCGTTAATTCTTTACTTAACTAAAGTTTACCTAAAATATAAGATCTTTAATATGAATATAATAGAATAATATAAAAATAAAACAAACATACAAATTGCATACATATACATAGATAATATGTACAATTTTATATCTATATTTATAAAAAAACATAAAATTGTTTCGAAGGTTAAGACTGATTAGATGTTTTATTTACACATGATTGTGTTTGTTGGCTATATCACTAGTTGTTAGTATTTAATAATGTAAGAAAAATTTGGGGTGAATGATTTCAAAACTATTAGAAGATTTTAGTTTTTATTTTCATAATATTTCTTTTCGTTAAATTTCTAAAATTTAATTTCAAATTACTAAAATAACAGAAAAAAAAAATTGATGAATTACAATTCATAATACTCAGCCTTCATTTAATTTTTTTTATATTTCTTTTATTAATTTTGAAGTGATGCAAATTTTATAGCTTATAACGTATAGTAATTCGTTGATATTTTAGATATGATTTGAAGAATAATTTTTTTTATGTTTTTTTCTAATTAAAATTACTTACACATCAAGTATTATTGTTATCAATATGCATAAACCCATAAATGATAAGAGAAAAACAAATTTAATAACGTGCATAGGTATATTGGATATGTAATTGCTTGCATACACAATATCAGAACCATTTAATTGTAACGTTGAAATTAGTTTGCAAAAATTATATGATATTTTCTATTGAAAAATCAAAAATTTAATAGATCATTTATTTTTAAAATATTATTGTAATTTTACGCTTATACATATATAGATATGCCAGTATACTGTACATCGATATATTGGCAGTTATAACAATTTTATAAATTTAAAAATTGAGTATGGAAATTTTATTTACGCTTCTGATTTAACATACATATTTTTTCGCAATTATATACAAACTCCATTTTTATAACGATTGTACACTGGCAGAAAAACTCTAAAAAACTGGAATTTTATTATCTTTTATTTTATTTTGGTATTTTTAGTTTTATATTTCTACAAGTCAACAAAACTATTTAAAATAAAGTAAAGTGTTTTCTCTATAGGTATATGTTACATATACATACATATAAGCAATAAGTATATAATCGCCCTTATTTCAAAGTTAAATCTTTTGTTTGTACATAAATATACAAGTGCATATGTATGTATATATAATATATATATATAGTAAAATCTTTATAATAATAAAACGCAAACAATCTTTACTAGTCGGAAAAATTTCTTAGAACTTTTCAAACAACACAGAACGTTTCATTTTTTTTTTGTTTTTTGTCTTAAGTATAGGTATACGAATAATTTTATTTTTATAATATTTAATGAAATCAATGTATACTCGTATATATGTACGAGTATATATGTATAGGAAAATCTTTGATTTCGTCATTCAATGACTTCTCGATGATATGTGAATAATGGCGTCCGAACAAAAAAATTGTATGACAACTTTAAAAATGTGGTCCATCGTCTCCAGTCTGGTTGATCACTACAAAAAACGATCGACGAATGAATCAAATACATATTACATACAATTGTATAAAAATATAAAAAATAAACAAATAAATAAATAAGAATAAGAACAAAGCTTAAAAATAAAAACGAAAAAAATAAAAAAGAAAACAAAATCAAAATGAAGAATATAAAAACACAAAAAAAAAAATAAAACATGAAATCCTTTTAATATATAAAATGTAAGAAAATGTATTGATAAAAAAGCCGTCCTACCAGAAAAATGGCATCCTGATTAATTTTTGTGCAATGAGGTGCGAGATGCCAAACATCATTACTTATTTATTGTTGTTTTATATGCACGCCGAATTGATGCTGATTTTATATTAACCACCCTATCCTAGGTATACGTATTCTACCAATTCTACGTAGAGATGCTTATACATATATCTACAAATCTTACATGCATATCTGTATGTGACTTTGATTTAATCCACAAAGTAATATGGATTTAACATATATGCACGTATGTGCATTAAGTTCATAAAAATAAAATGTGAATAAAATTGTATATCAATTCTTTATGCATTCAATTTTTATTTTATATATATGTAGGTAGTTCTAGTTATATATGGTTATATATAGTTGTCGCTGATTTGCGTTGCATTGTCAACCATTGTCGCATCAGCATCAGATCACTTTTGAAGAAAAGGCGTAGTTCGCTGCTTCATCAGAACTTATATTCACATAAGTATTAAGAATCTTTACAATTTGTTTTTATTTCCAGCGAAATAAACAGAAATCTCCTTAGGATATCAATACGCATTATATACATAAGATATTTATGTTTTTAATTTTTTGTTTTTATAATTTTCAACGCTTTGAAACAAGAATGCACCTCACCATCTATTATCCCCACAATGTATACATATAAAACTGCATAATTATTAACATGCCTTTGGTACTATTATACATTGAAATGTGTATACGATACAATTGTATAAGGAATAAATTTACTAGCAGTGGCAATCTATTTTAATATAAAGTGTTGAGGTATAGAAGAATGGATTAATGGTATATAAACGTGGTTAAACTACTGAAAATGTAAATTATTTCCAGAATCAGTTCGTTTTCAATGATGTCCGACAACCGTCTCTACTGCTCAAATTTGTACTTATCGAATGATTGCAAATTCCTTGTATAACCATTAAAAATACTTATTTCATTTATAGGATCTTTATCTAGCAGTTTTAATTGATATAGTAGGATGCAGTTCATTACTAATCTGATAATGATCATCTCATATGCATGGTGATGAAAATTTAATTATTTCTAATTTTCAAGTATTCAAGACAGGATTTAGGCATAGGCGGGCTAGAGAGGTAAATTTTTGGGGCGACAAATTGACCTAACTTTTTATTAGAAAATATAAAATATATAGGTTACGCTAGCACAAGAGTTATTTTACACATCATATCTACTCGTATACGTATTTTCTTTTTTTTAAAAAAAATGATTTTCTCTCTTGGAAGAATGAGAATATTGTACATGATAAAACACGGAAAATCAACCAACAACAGCCAGGATTATTGACTAATATAGTAAGCACCTATAGTATTACGCTATGGTATACCTATTTGTATATGTTAAGTGAAAATTCTGTTGGAAATTTTCAAATGACAAGGTATTCTGTATGTTGTGTATACTTAATAATTTTCTGCGATTTTCAAATCAAAAAGTGTTTGATGATTTATATGAGTACTACTATGTACTATTTATATACAGTAATTTGTTAATCATGAGCTAATAAAAAAATATTTCTTAGATTTACAATACGTGACCCGAAAATGTGAAATTTTTGTTGAATTTTTAATATGAAATATTTTAAGAATATAATTTTTTCTTACATTTGATTTTTTGATTGTGTATTTGAGTTTACTATAGATTACTACATACCTATTAGAGTCAATATAAATACAACACTATAATTTTAAAAGTGCTTTCATTTCAATTTTAACGAGGAGTAAAAAAAAGTTTCATAAATATTAAAAAATAAATAAAGTTGGTTTGTTTTACACCTACTCTATCACCCTACCACCATATTAATATTAATCACTACCAGAGTACCAGCCAACCACCTTCAAATTTACGATCAGAAATATCTAATCTATGTATTTTTGGATAATTTTCCTATTTATAAAATTTATCCACTTCTAATGTATGAACGATATACCAAAAAAATGTACATGATAGGTATCCAAATGCGTATGTATAATTTAAAATTTTTCTCGTACGAATAAATATTCCACCTGCTTTGAACCCATCATACCACCACCCAATTATCATTATTTTTATTTTATTTCATTTTGGTTATTTTTTCTTTTTTGCAAATTTCTGACAACCAAATTTCTAAATATCTCCTCAGAATGATGATGGTATGTATATAGGGCTATATAAATACGTACATATATCTACATACATATATTTTCCTGTATTTTGAAGTCCTTTTTTATACTCAATGTACACAGCATGTTTTGTATACGTATAACATATATTTTGTGAAAAATTGGTTTTCATAAATCTAAAAAAAAAAAGTAAAAAATAAAGTAAAGGAAAAAGAATGAATAACAAAAAGCTTTAAATGAAAGTAAGAGAACGAAACCATAAGAATACAAGTGAATATAAGTGTATTGGGAGTTGAAATGGAAAATGAAAAAAGGGACTAAAAATAAAATCAAAAAAAAAATTTTTTTTTTTTAAATAGAAAAAAAATCTTGGTTAAGTGTGGTATAAGAATAAATAATAGAAATTTTTTTTTTTAGTATGTATTTTGCTTATAGTTTGCATCTAAAATTATTGGAACGACATGCGTTTCTTGTTTATACAGAGACATGCGCTTCGAATCACCCAATAAAAAACCGTTTTATTTGATTCTTTATGAAATACATATATGAAAATATGGGCAGAGGCATACAAATTTTAATCTGATGGGAAAAAAAATGAGGCTCCCCAATTTTTTATGTTTTAAGCTTTGAATCATATTTTAAGAGAATAAAAAATGAAAAAAAAAAGCATACAATTGGAATATAATACTTGTCGTATATAAGTATGTACATATATTTAGAATATATGCTATGATCCTTTTACAAATCTAAAAAAAAAAATGTAACAATAACGAAGGATTATATACAATGTGCGATTATGATATATGTACATAGCTTATTTTTATGTATGAATAAAAAATGTAGTAAAGGTATATTTATGTGTGTAAGAATAAAACAATATAAGTATGTAAGTATATTGAATATTATGGTAAATCAAAATATGTATAAAATTCAAAATTATAAAACGAACAATTAACAATTTTAAAAAGACAACATGAACAACATTATTGTAAAGCAGCGAATATTATAATAAAATTCTTTCATTTTCATGCATGAGTATAAATATTAAAAAATTCTCATAAATATATACTTAATTCAAATTAGTTTTTAACTTATCATTTGAATATAATTTTTTTTGTATTTTCATATAAATTTCAATGTTACAAAAATATATTTTTGATACATTATCAAATCAATGATCATTTTAATTTTTTTTCAGGCTTACATATTTTTTATTTATTTTTATTTTTATTTTTTTTTTTTTGAAAGTAAATGAAGATTTTATATGAGCATAACTCGATTAATGGCGACTCATATAAAATTATCATCGATATATTATTAGCTGTAATACTTGTATAAGTTCTGTTTGCTTCCAAATAGGTGTTTTCATTTCTTCGAAAGAAATTCTTTGAATAAAATAAAAAAAAAATCATATAAGTATGTATGTACATATAATTTATTCTTGTAATTATACTTTTAATAAATTTTCTCATAAATTTAATATTTAAAATATTCGAAAGGAATAAAAACATGATTATGATTAACGACAAGCTGTATACACATATACGAGTATAATTTCAAATTGAATGCATACGTTCTAAATAATTTATATGCGCACATGATATGTAATGTATACAAACACATTGTACACATAGATAATAATGTAAGTACTTATATGTTCGCGTATATACATTCGTATTGTTTATATATGTAAAATTTCAATAAATTCCATTTTTTTCTATAATTCATCAGATACATGAAGATCAAATACCTTTTAAAGTACATACATATATACATACATGTACATGTTTTAAATGTTGTTTCATGATGACAACGACGTCGAAAATTATAATAATGATAATAATAATAAATAAATAAAAATATGATAGTGTTATGTGTAGTAATTCACTATTTTATATATAATGCATTTTTAATGTAGTATATGTATCCATATACAAATGTAATATCCTTATGTTTTATTTGTATTTTATCAAACGGTATAACTCTTATTTTCTTACTCTTTTTCATAAGTGTAAAATGAATGGTTGAAAATATACTCATACCCTCTCGAACATTATAATATGAATAATAGATAAATACATAATATATGTATATATAAATATGAATATTATCATGCATTTTTATTATTTTTAAATAAAATTTTCTTAATATACATAAGTATGTTACCTATAATGTATAAAAAATTTCATATAATACATATGTCGTATCTATGTGGATTGGATGTGTATACATGTACATATATATGTATATATACATATCTGATTAAATATGAAGAAATAGAAGAGAATAAAAAATTATAAAGTGAAAAACGGATAAGTATATAAAAAACTAATTCAAGAATCTAACATAAAACGGAAAAATGGGAACAAAAACTGGAAGAATTACATTTTCATTGTATATTCAGAGATATATGTATGTAATGTACGAGTACGAGTACATATTATTATATGAATGTGAAAATATTCTGTTTTTAATTTGATTTTTTTTTTGTTGTGTTGTTGGTGTTGTTGTTGATTTTGTACAGAATTTTCCATATATCTTTGATATAATATTTTCTCATTACAAAATATTTATACATATATAATATATGTACATATGCATAAAAAAATATTTGTGTCTCTATACCTATAAGAAATAAATACATGAGTATAATTTCAGGTATCAATACATTATTTTTCTCATTTATATTTATATACACTATACATACGATTACATGTTTTTAATTTTTCTAGATGTATTTTTTTTTTCTTTTAAATTGTCATTAATATACATATAACAACATAACTAAGTAAATCTTATTAGTATAACATTACCTTCAGTTAAATTATACATGCTGTATGTATATATATATATATATATGTATAGTAGATATTTCATTAATACATACTCTTATATACGTTTAAATTAAAATCAACAAAAAAACTACAAAATGTAAAAAATAAAAAAAATAAATGAATATAAATAATAAATAAAATAGAAAAATTGTACATATTATGGATTCATGTATTATACAAACATATATAGAAATTCTTTTAAGATAACAAAATAAATGTATATGTATATATTTATTATACATATTGATTAAATGCAATTTATATTAAGTATAAATGTATGTGTACAAATATATCATTTATTAAGTTCATCATCAATCTGGTGTTTTTATAATCGAATTGATTCATTTCATATAGGATTGTTAATTTATGCAATTCACTTGATGTTTTTATAAGGACAAATCTAACTAGCATAAATCAATTATGTATGCTAAATTAAATGTCAGGTAAGATGTAGTGAAATATTTTAGTTTAAGTTGTGTCTGTTTTTTTTTTTTTCTGTATGTTTATGTTAATATTTTTTTTTTCATTTTGTTCTCTTGTTGTTTTAAAGTATTTTGTGTTTTTTTGTGATTGTTTTTATGTTAATCTAAATTTTAATCTCAATTAAAATCTGAAAAAATGAATGAATATTGATGATCGAGTAAAGACTATACACAACTTTGTATATGCAATAACCGATGGTATATATAAGTATGTACACACAAATGTACATATAGTAGAAAATATTTATTATGTATATATGAATTGAGTACAAGTCTTGTTTTTTAACATTAATTATTAAAATGAATTAAATGTCCTTTTTATGTACCAAGCCTAGGTGGTTTTCATTTTAAAAAATACAAACAAAATGTGAAACTATATAGATAAAATTTTCGAATTTAAAATGTCCACATTTATTTTGCACTTATTATATTATAAATTCATTAAATCAGATGATCAGTATTCATTAAAACCATGATACTGTCCAGAGCATGCATATATTATAAAAATACAATATCGACGATTACATATACCAATCAAATTTCGTATAAAAGATTCTGAATTTTACGTATACAAGAATATAAATGTAATGCACATACAATATATGTACACCTACACATACATAAATGTGAATGTTAAATTTATTGAAGATTAAAAATTAAACAAAATACATTGTATACGCACATGCATATTCAAATAAAAAAAAATTGAATATTGATTGAATGTTTCGTATGTATTTAGATGAATTTTATTCATAAAATTTTTTATATTGAAATAACTATAATTCTATAATGTTAATAAATGCGATCATTATACATTAGATAGGCATAAAATGTTGCAATTGCAGTAAAAATAAATTAAATGTATAGGTATACATAAAATACAAGAACTCTAAAAAAGAGCTACAGTATTTTTTTTTTAAAGAAAAAATATGAAGAAAAATTAATTTCATTAATTCATTTAAAATTTAATTTTATTCATTTTTCATTAATCAATTCAATAATAAGATCATTTGCTGTATTTATTTATCGATACAAATCATTAACAACGTCATAAGGCCAATTAAATAATTATATACTGCATAGCAGCTGGCCGGAATATGGGAGAAAATTGAATGAAATTTATATTTTTGATCGTATATACACCATGTAGCGCGCGGACATACATATACTTACATACTTATATGCATACGTTCATAATCAACATTTAAAACAAAAAACTAAAACTAAAAAAAAAAAAACATCGTATATAATGGTTCTTCTAATAATAATTAGACTATGAAGAGATCGCATTTTAATTGAAAAATCATCTTGTTATAATAAAATGATAGTCCATAGTAAAACGCACAATATATTTACTTGTGTACACACATATAATACCTAAGTTAATGTGAATATATGTTTAAACAGAGTTTAGCTTAACATTTATTATCAATGATAAGTAAGAGGAGCAACTAATTTTTAAAATTACTACATATTCGATTTTAATTGAAATTTGAATTTAAATTAACAATTTAAAAGACCATTCGATAGTAATTTATTTGTCAAATACAATTTTACTGAATTCAATCGATAATAATTATTTATTTATTGATTCGATAATTTATATTAATAAGTAACAGTAGAGTGTATACATTTTGTAACATATGGAGTTCAATTTTTTTTTTTTTTTTTTTTTTGTCTAAATAATTTCAGTTTTGATATGTGTATACGTAAATCTACAGTCCTACAGTATAATCAAATAGTTTTGAATTGCATATGAAATAAGGAAACAATTAGTTTTAATTGAATTTAAAATGTAATCCTAAAATAAAATATTACAACACGTCGTACATAATTATAAGATTAAATTTACAAAATTGCATATTTAAAAATAAAAATTTTGACATTTTTGTACATAAACTAAGTATATATATTATATGTATTATGTAATCACATACATGTATGATATGACACATCTCGAATTTTTTTTTTCTAAAATAATAACTAAGTATAATTTTTCTTTTCTTTTATATTATATTTTGATTTATGTATCTTTTTTTTATTAAATTAACAATTAAATAAATTTTTGAACTTTCCACGCATATTTCTACTTCTTTAACTGTTCAAAAATCCTAATAATCTCATATATATTATTTCATAAGAAAATCTACACGTCAAAATTTTATTAAAAAAAAAAAAAAATCTTATCAATATCCATGATCATTATGTGTCATCCATATAAGAATATGATATGAAAAATAAAAAAAGAAATTATTTTTTTGTTTCTAATAATGAAACTTTTAAGACTTTTTCATGGAAAACGAAATGAAATAATAAATAAAAAAATAAAAATAAAATTGTCATTATTTAACTAACAGGTGACAATTAGATTATATCATTAACTATACTAACGATTTTTGCGTTAATTTTCAATATATAAGAAGATATCAATCTATCATCATCAGCGAGTAATGAATATAGAAGACATATTGGATAGATGTGTCTGTGATAATTTAATTGAGAATTTCGTTTGTAATCACTTCAGTATGTGGTGGTATTGTATTCCTCAATTCTCACCTATAAATGTATAATCTAATCTGTCAATAGATGCTTTCAAGCGCGAAAATCAAATTCTTTTTTTACACAGTACATAATAGTACATACAGTACATACATAGTACATAATAGCACATAATTTATTTGTACATGGCGCATATGTATTATGTCACAACATTATATGCACTTCCAATCCAACCGATGCCAATAAATATACGAAAATATGAAAGGCGAATCATAAATATTTTGTATACATAACTGTTCTCAATCCTTAAAAAATCTCGTAAGGTATAAAATTTTGAAAACAAAAAAAAAAAAACAAAAAAAAATATTCACCAGCACAAAATATAAAATTTATAAAAATTAGCCAAAAATGCTGTCAAAGAAACATCACGATACTTTCTCAATTCTTATATGCTGCATATACTTATGTACATAATAGATGCATACACAAGATGCAAGCAAATATTATTTTATTAGGTATATGGGATCGAAGAAAATATCTGCACACGTATATATATGTATGTACATTAAATATTAATATGTAGGTACATAGTATTGTGTACATTTGTATACATATTATCGATAAGAGTTTTCAATTTTGTAAATGTATAAAAAAATTTTATTTCTTATTTTTATTCAGATACTTTACTTGGTAATGTTTTTCTTCAGTTATTTCATTTTTTTTTTATTTGAATTTTTTATTATTTTCTTTATATATTTTTTTTTTTTTTGGTTATTGTGTCATAAGTTGTGTATCGTTCAAAAGAAAAGCCTCATTAAAATATAAAAATAATAGGTCGAGCGAGAAGAAACAAAATGCCACCTTCGTTACTAAACGATTCAGGTAAAACAAAAAAAAAAAAACTTTTAACTATATGTATACTGAAAATTACGATAGGTACTTCAATTTTATATAAATAAACAGACATTCATCTGTACATGCTTATACATATGAGATAAATGTGTTCGTAATGCAAGTAAGTAAGTATATAATGTGTGTATGGAATTTTAGCTACCGATATTGCCCGTTTTTAAAATTGTTTTTGTCACAATTCTTGGTGTTGTTGTAATTGTTGGTGGTTTTATATTGCATCTTCTTCAATCTAACAAAATTATCTTAAGTTTGAATTATTTTTTAAGAAGGCCCTTTACTTTTTAAGTGCAATAAAACCAATATCATATGAAATCAAAAAATAAAATATAAAAATATATAAAAAATTGAAATAAATAAATAAAATAAAACATAAAATTTTATACTGTATCTACCTAATGTATAATATCTCGATGAAGTTTTAGAATAATAAAAGCCAAGAAAATCATCCAGTTTTTTGCATGTTCAAGTATATCACGTTTTACACTTGAAAATAGCTCTTATACGACAAAAGTATCTCTTTAATAAATTTTATATGGGAACTTTATTCGTGTTTATTATAGTCTCAAAACGCTATTATATTGCATATGCATATATATGCTCATACTTATATGTGTGTATTACAGAATGTACTGTGAATATTGTGATACTGATGATATTCCTATAAACTAAAAATTTAAAGTTATTGTGAACAATTTTTTCTTTTTTTTTTTTGTTACTTTCAATATTACATTTTCTTGGATGACTGGATATTATGAAGATCATTTGGCGATAAGATGTTTAACCGATTAAAATCAATGCAATGATCTGCCATATGCGCACACTTTACATTATCGTACTTCGTTTTACTTGTACAAGAGTATATATGCATATATGCATGTATGTATAAATGTGATACAATATTTTTCCTTGATTTTGTTTTTTTTTTTTTTATTTATTTATTTAATTTCATTATTATAAACCCTTTATCGTTGTCAATTTACAAAAATAAAAAAGTGAATTTTTTTTTTATGCGGATAAAACCCAAAAATAATTGTACATTGAATGAATGTACTTGTGCACTTATATGTATGCTTTTTATTACCCATCTGATCGACCATATAGTCTCATTATGAAAGATAAACCACTGATAAGCAAAAACTAACTGGAATAAAAGCACGTACACTTATCTTACATGTATGTGTAGCATACATTTATCCAGCAATATAATATGTATACGTAAGTAAACGTTACATTTAAACAGGATAATGAAAACTAATAAATAACTATAAAAAAAATAAAATAAAATTCTTAATTAAATAAATTTTTTTTTTTTATAAAAACTAAGTAGAAAAAATGTGATGTGAACGCGATCAATTTTTCATTTTTATTTATTTTATATATATTCTTAATAATTTATAACTTTGCATACACGATCGCATATGTATTCGTATACCAACAACATTATCACGATTTTAAAAATTTATTATTTTGCATAATTATAATAATGACGATAAAAAATTTATGTGAATTACACTAACAAATCGTAAACCCTTAAAAACATAATTCAATTTTAATTAGATTCAATTAAATGAAGTACCTATACCTATCTATTCCGTATTCGGAAAAATTATAAAAAACTATAGAAAAAATGAAAATGTTTAATTAGTTCGCAAACATTATGGATCTATGCAGTGTGTAATAGACACGTGTGAGACAGTGAGACCAAAATGAATGAAGGTGTTTGTAATCGTAACGTATGTAGTGATACTGAAGATGTTTACCTATAATCAGTTTCCGGTGTAGATAATCGAATACCTGTATAATCGTAAATGTGTATGTACATATATATATGCACTTTTTTTTTCAATGAAAATATTAAAAAAACAAATCATCATGTGGTTTAGCACTCAACATTTCATACTTTTCCTTCCGTTCTCTTAGGAATTTTTCTCAATATTATATTATGTATATGGTACATGATATACGTATTATTATTATCACTAGATATAATGTACATACATACTCTTATATACGTATGTATATATGTACATGTTGTACAATATATTTATATGAAAAATTTCATGTGTAATGTGTGTTATGTGTTGTTTTCGTCTGTTTTCTCGACTTTTTCATTTTCTATTTTTATTTTATTTTTGTTTTATTTTACTCTTTCATGGATTTTATTTTTCTTTGCCTTATTATTTATTTTTTGTTTTGTTTTGATACCTTGAATCCTCTTTCCTATAAATGTACTTATAACACACGATAGTCTTTTGTTGTATATACATATGTACTCGTATATCGTTCGTATTTATATGTTATATAAGTATATAATAACACACAAATATTTTTATTATAAAAGGTGGCGTGTGTATTACTGTAGTATATCTGTATTTTGTATGAATGTACATAAATATGTGTATATGTGCTTTACGAGATGCTAAGATTTTATGTTTTTGCGGTTGTTTTTTTTTTTTTTTTTTGTTTGTTTTTGTTTTCATTCTTATATTTTATATCAGCCTTTTCCGTCAATGACTTTCATTAGTTGCGACATTTTATCGATTAGCCACAACACAACGAACCATATACATAATGTAGAATAACGTTATATAATAGTCATAGTCGTATATATATTCGTATACTTTTCGACTTTAATATGAAAATATATATCTAAGCACAATGAAAATTAAAGACTTACTAAAGATTTATCATTATCATGTAATAAGAAAAACAAAAATTTTTTTAGTTTTTTTTTTTTTTTTTGGAAATATTCGAATTCGAAAAAAAAAAATTGAACTTAACATTAGACTCAGATAATAGATGATAATGAGTTTGTTGGGTAAAATTGTTAAAGGATGATTTGTATATGGAACAGAATTGAAATTATACTACTTATATTATGTCTATATGTATTTAATTATTAACTGTATTTACCTGTATCCTGTATAGATAATATATATTTTTTCTTATATTTGATTTATGTATAACAAACGAGAGTATACGAATTCTGCTTAACTAATACTATACAGCAACAGAAAGAAAACTAAAGTACCGAACAAGCAAATACTTTAAGTAGTCATCATCGAAAAACTATTTACTGTGTAGCGTACAAATATTAAACCCAAACAAATTTAAAAAAAAAAAATTCCCAAAACTCTTTTCAAAACATTGTGTAGTTGAAAGAATCGATAGTATTACACTGGACTCGTACGTACATACTTGCTATTATATATACATATGCGAGTATATAATGATGAAGACGTTGATGATGAAATCTACCAAAATTTACTAACTATATAAATAATCTTAAGGAATTGTTTGCGAATATATGTACATGACCTTCGACAATCTCAAATGTATTGGGTATATATTTTTATAGATTTGTTTTTATTCTGAATGGAAGCACGCACATTAGAATTAGAATCTGTTTTTTCTTTATTATTATTGAATTGAGAAAATACTCGTATATATACATACAATACAATTGAATTATATATAAGATGAATAAAATATATTTATAAATTAAAAATATGTACACAAAATAACATGAGATATTCTTCTAAGTATTTGAATTATTGGATCTGTTGTTGGAATAGAAATTGTTATAATTTATGAAATTAATTTTAAAATTTCATGAAAAATAATATTTTTAGAAGAAAAAAAAATTGTTTTATAAATTTTCAAATGAAATTTTATTTTTATTTACATCTGTACTTTTTATTCATACAGATACAAAGAGATATATTATTTAAATATCGGATTTTAGTATTTCCAACAACGTTTCCTAAATAGATAATTGTGTGATTTAATAAATGACGATAATTATGCTTGTGTTTGTATATGTAAATAAAGTGAAGAAGAAAAAAAAAACAATATAACATATTCCATTGCATTTAAGTAGTATACGTACCTAATCGATTAGCCGCAGTAATTGCGAAAGTAATTTAAACGAAAATAATCTCAAGACGACCCCATATGGATGAATTTATCTTATATGTGTATACATACTCGCGTACACATCAGTTTACATTGCGTGTACAATATGGACATATAAAATGACCTTTAAGTGTTCGTTTATGTGCTTCAATTAACGCACGAATAGTGCAAATTTTCGTACACTGCTAGTGCTGCTTGGTAGGTCAGAATATTATTTGTTTTATTTCATCCAATCAAGATTCAAATTTATTCTTTAATTGGATATGTTGGAGCATCTGCATTATTCAGTTGCATCTTTTTGTCTACATTTAAAAATAAAATTATGTATACGCGTGTTGTATTACGTACAAGTATGCAAGTACATACTCGTATATGCATGTGTATTATGTATGTACTTAATTTTGCAAAAAATCGATTCGAAATAAACCACAAAACTTCGAATTAATCCAAAAATTTATAACAGTTCAATGTAATCTTGTTGGCGATTTAATTTTAACGATAGTGTATGGTTTTAAAATTGATGATTATTGGAAAATGCGATAGTAATAAAATAAAAAATTCAGTTCCAGACTCACAAACTATTATAATTGTTATGGCCCACCATCAAAGTGTTTTTAGACGAATGTATGTACGTACACATATTTGTAATAGGGCTTACAGCTTACAGCTTATGGTACATGTATTCTAGGTGTGTGCCTGAGCAATATGTATTTATACATGTATTTTAAAAAATCACCAAAGGAATTTAAATAAACTACTTGAACATCAATTGAGCAAAGGTGAGAAATGAGATTTTAATCGCAGGGTTATTTTATTTCGAATGTGTTTTAATACTCGTATGAATGTAAGCTTCGTCTTTTTGGTTAAAACTCTGAATTACAGGTAAACAGAAAGAACAATGCACGAATATGTACATATGTACATATATAAAATTATGGTGGCCAGTCAAGGATATTTATGTAGATAAATGAATATATATGCACGTACTTATATTATATACGAAATGTGAATTCCATCGTTTTTGCACGCATATTAGCTGAATTTCGTATCCACTGCTAAATAGCAGATCTTCTGATTTCATATACGTGAAACAATCGAAATATTACTATTTAGATATACACTAAATGTAATGTAGGTATATTTCTTTTGGTCATTTTTTTCTTAATGTTACAGGTGTTTATGATCATAAGTCTCACCATAGTATTTAAAAATATTCCCATTCTATTTATTCCCTCTTCTCATTTTTTTTAAATTCTTTTTAACAATAATCGTTACCATTGTGTAAAACTGTAGCAAAATCATTTTTAAATCAACCCTCTTTAAAGACTGCTTGTACAGTTTCTGCATAAAAATTTTTAAGCTAAATTTACATACGATTTACATAGACATTCCATACTAACATATTTAGTAATGTTTATTACTTATCTGCATATG
Organism: Villa cingulata; assembly: GCA_951394055.1. Taxonomy (NCBI): domain Eukaryota; kingdom Metazoa; phylum Arthropoda; class Insecta; order Diptera; family Bombyliidae; genus Villa; species Villa cingulata. Next base: position 55,953,351 of record OX596018.1, read on the forward strand.
TATACATGTATGTACATTTATATCGAGTACCTCATATACTATCTGTACGGTGTACATAACTACATACATTACTTTGGTCACAGTACATTGTAGGGAACTGGTAACTTTTTAAGAATAAGGTAAAAAGTAAAAAGTCAGAATCATGTAATACGAGTTTGATAATGAGATCGAATCCGTGCCAAGAAATTTCATCAGGAATATACTTAGCCATGAATGTGAAAAAAAAACATTGTACACAAAAAAGTTATCTTCTGCAAATGATGGGAACTCTTGAAAATAAAAAATAAAAATAAAAAAAAAAATAACCAAAAACTGAAAGAAAAATATGTGATATAAATTTTTTTTTTTCGTCCGTTTTGACTTCTTTCATATGTGCGTGAGTTCAAATCATGTGTTCTTTTTTTCTGTGAGTTTTATTTTGTAATTTTATAAAAATATTGCTGCACATTCAAGTGCAGCATTAATTTTGTTTTATTCTTTTACTCTTTAAATTTCAAGATATAAACTTTATTATGTAGTATTTTTTATATACTCGTGCATACATCCATTCACATACGTTATAGATTATTGTTATATTTATATGTTCCCGATTTATGTATGTATTTTTGAGGTTCTTTTTTTTTTTGTTTTGTTTTTATGTTCTCAATTTTTCTTTATTATTTTTCATTATTATTTTTTTCATACTTTATTGAAGTTGAACAATAAAAAGAAAATTATTATTTATACAGTTGACGATCGAAATAGAAGGAGGCAGCGTCAAGAATACACAAGAAAAAAAAAATTTGAAATCATGAATGAATGAAAAACGCACGCGAATATGTGACTCGTAAATTGTTTAGTGTGGTTTATTGGATTTTCGCTTTTGTAATGTGGAAGGAAATCTGTGGCTCATAGACTTTTGTTCATATCTTAAACTTTAACTGATAATCTTTTCATTTATTTATGCTATTAACGTCTCTTCGAATATAATTCTGATACTGGAACTGGACAATTAAATATTTATTTAATACGGTACGGTACGATGCATATTCGTTCAACAAACACATGTATATTCTTAATGTGAATATGAACATTTGAGTACTAGTGCATAGATGTAGTAAGGTAAAAAAAAGTGTATAAAAAGAGAATGCACAATTTTTAAGCTTCAATATCGAAACCACTATATGTCAAAATATAAGTGCATACCTGTACAGTGGTACATTTATGTACATTATGTAAAATGATAAAAATAATTGATATTCCATGCATTCTAGGATTCGAGTTATGAGTTATTCATTCAACAGCAAAATAAAAGAACTTTTCAGTTGCAATTTATTTATGTGGATAACCTGAATCGTAAAGGATAATATTTAGATAAAAATGAAAAATCCTGATTAAGGTCCGGAACTATTAGAATCTGCAAAATAAAGTACGTATCCTTGGGAAATTTTAGTATCAGATATTAAAGGGAAAAGGAAATTATAAAATGATTTTCTTAAATAATTACGAGGTTTGTTAGGCTAACAATTATTTATAACATAAGACACCTACCTTCGTGAAAATATTGACAAGATTATTTTATTTATTAATGAATCATAAATGTAGAAAGTAATTATTATTTAAATTAAAAATAAGTATAGTAGATAGCACTCAAGTACATGTCAGTTATACAAACATAAATATTCTCATAATTTTCAATATTATTTTTAAATAATAAATGAGATGCAGACACGATTTGTGACAGAAATTACATTTCAAAAAAAAAAAAAATGCAAAACAAAACCAATCAAATTGAGTTTTGAAATAATTTTGCGGTTTCGCGTGCTCATATCATTCAAATATCAACATATACGTACATTATTATATAGTGTAGTGTTGTTAATAGAAAAGAAAATGAAATAACAACAACAAATAAATAATTTGTAATCAAAAATAAATACTTTTCAAGTAACTGTCATTACATTTCATGGTTATTGATTTCACTTTTGTTTTTGTGTTCTCGATTTTGTATATGAATATTTCGTAATTCGATAATAAAAATTAGAGCACGAAAAATATGACGCATGAAGTACATACTATATGTATGTATGTATGTGTTTAATATTAAATAGAATATATATAATGCATTTAAAGAATGACAGGTTTCATATTTATTATTATTATTAGTATATTTTTTTTTTTCAACACTATAATTTAACATTTATGATTCTTTTTTAAAATTACCCTTTTCGTATGAAATCTAAATGCACGTGCACAACAACTAATACTATTTCGAACAGTAGAACACTTCTTTCTCATGTATATAATGTTAAATTATAATATAGGTAATAGCAGTAATTACAGTTAACAGGATATTGAAACATTAAAATTTATGGAAAAATATTGATTTACACATTACACCATATCTACTGCTATACAAATAATGTATGCACACACAAAATAAAGCTATAAGTGGATAAAAAAGAGCAACAAATACAGTGATAGTATGCGCTCATATATAGGTACATTCAAATAGGATATGGTTTAAAATTATTTTTTGATTGAATTATATGTTTTCAAATTATTCAAATACTTACTTACATAATGAATAAACGAAAAATAAAAAAATTTTTTTTCCACAAATTATTGAAGAATATTGAAGTGGTGTTGGCTTGCATTTTATACGCACATGCAGGTGCATAATTATTCGAATTTTTGTATACATATAATTTATTCACATGAATTTAATGAATAATAAATTTTACTTTTGAACTCATGACACAATATCGATATGTATTATTGTTGGATGTTGTAGATTTTACACTCATTCATATACCTATACGGACATTTTCTAACCAAAATATATTAATGAATCCTGTTTTCGAAATAATGATATTTTCATTCTCTGAAATTATTTTAAAGTTACAAATTTTTGATATACATATGAAAATGCAATGAAATTGAATTCACATGATCCAGGAGTATAATTTTTACCATTTTTTTAAAAATTAAACGCACATAATTTTCCGTTCAAAATAGAATTAGATTACTCTTACATTATTTGAAAATTTCAAAACGACTAATAAATTTGTATGTAGATAATTCATTATTCAAACACTAAACGGGCTTAAAATAATTAGTAATAATAAAATATATTTTCGAATGTTCTATGCAACAGAAATGGAACAGTTTTTTTTTTATAAGGAACATTTTTTCCTATTTCATTTAAATTAAGAGAAAATCAAAAAAAAAAAAACAAAATATATAATGTTTATAACAAAGAGAAAAAATCAACAAAAACAAAAATAAAATCAAAATCATGCAATCATCTATATGAGGTATCATAACCAACATTATATAAATAATAGAATCGCATATTATTATTATTATTATTATTATTATTATTATTATAAGACGACGACGTTACATTTACATATAGACGAAGACGATATGTATTCATATCATATTGTATAATGTGCATAGGTAAATACATATGTGTAAATTTATATGAGCAACCACTGAGTTATGCTAATTATTCTTTACTAAGCAAGGTGCAATGATATGTATTTTTTACGCTACATGATTTCAATGTTATGTTGTGTAGATTTCAATGCATTCTCGTTCATGCGTTCAGAATGTAATATTAAAAAATTGTATACCTATACTGTATATGTACATATATGATGTAATGTACATTACATATATAGAAATAGAAATTGTATAATAAAAACAAATTTCTTTCGTATTTATTTTATTTTATTGTTTAGTATTTTTATTTCTTATTTGGATTTTGTTTAATTTTTAATTCTTAATATGGAAAAAAAATGTAAAGCGCGACAGTATAAATATGAAAAAATAGAAAATAAAAAAATAAAAACAAAACTGTAAAGTAATATACTCATAAATATAATGTACATATGTATGTATGTACCTACCGCAATTTATCTTTTGCATGTTTTTAATTTGAATTTTTTTTCTCTTCGTATTTTTATGTTTTTATTCATATATTATTAGTTTAGCTCATTTCCAATGGACTCATCGTCGTAGTCGGTTTAGTTTTTATCTTCATTCTAATTTTTTAAAAACTAAAAATTAAAAAATAACTTTTTACATATCACATATTCCTATACACATATGTATACATACGTATGCACAAATTTGCTCAAACTTAAAAATATATAATATGGTAGTATGTATATTAAAATTTTTTTTCATAATTTTGCAATTAACCAACAGAAGGTACAATTTTTATACCTTCGCAGTAAAACACATAACAACATGTGTATGTATGTGCGGATATATAAGTACAGATTACAGATGTATATACAGTATTATATACTTATTTGGTTTGTGTACTTTTGTTGACTTATTTAAGTTCTTTTTTTTTTTGTTACTTTACGTGTACGTACTTTTTTAATAACAAAACTGCGCTATTTATTAAAAACTATAAACGAATACTTACATACATACATATGTACGTGCACGAGATTTTCTATATCTGTACATACTTATGTATAAACTTGTAAGTTATATTTAAAATTTATGACTACCATAATACAAATTAAATTCAATAAAAAAAAAATGCAGAAGATATTTAACAGAAAACAAAAATAACATTTTTCAACGATGCGTAAAGTTAATTAAATTTGCTTAAACATTGATTATCTATCATATAGTCGCACACAAAAGAACTTTATTTGATTCTACTTTCGTTTTTGTTATTCTCGTTCAGCTACTACAATTTAATATCTTTTTTTTTTTTTGATTCTGAATTGACAAATCTAATTTGTATACATTATAATAGTGGAAACAATAAATTATTGTTGAAAAAATTTCTTTAAAAGAAAATTGAGAAGTGCTTTTTTCTTCCTCAAAAACTTATTAAATCAAAAGAAAAACTAGAGTATAAAATTTAAAATAAAAAAAAAAAAAACTTTCCCTCAAAGAATCTTTATGGTAATGAATTTGAATGCGAAAAAAAATTAATTGTAATTCGGTTACACAAATGATAACTACAATTTTTGTGAATTAATTTATTATTATTATTTTTAAACATGGGTACACTAGATCTGAGAATAAAGAATATTTTAGATATCTTTGAAAATTTTTTTTAAAAAAAAAACAACATTTGCATTTTAATGAAGCCACTACATACTCATATACATAAAAATTTATTATCTGTATTATATATTATCTCAATTATACTTTTAAAACTGTGTATACATGTTCATGTGGTCGTAGTGGCTTCTATACAATGTTCATGACATGATACTTATATAAATTGCGCGGCGGTGGATTTCATTTTGTTGCGGTGATGAATTGAATAAATTATAGACGCATGTCAATATTTATAATATTTTGTTAAGTAGGCGGTTTAATTGAATTATGTTACCGTTAATAGTCATGGTCAATTAAATTATACAAGCAAGAGAAAATAAACGTAAAAATTAAATAAAAAAAAAAAAAAATTAAGTGAATAATTTTTACGTGCAATAACACATGTACATGTATCATATAAAAATGTTTGTTTTTACTCAATTAAAATGAGTTAAATTGTGTTCTTAAGACATATATGCACATATCTACATATATAATGTACATATAACGTATAATAACATTATTTCATGTTCCTTAAGAGTTAAGATGAATTGCTTCATTTTGATGTTATGAAAATGTGTATTATTGTGATATTGATGGAGTAATTATTCCTTTTGATATTATATAACTCTTAAACATGTAAAAATGTAATTTTTTTTTCTACCCATACAGATATGTATAAGGAATTAGGAATTTTTTAAAGAAAATTTAAAAAAAAAAATTTATAGGTACCTTACCTATACATTGTATGTACATAATTTATTAGAATATTTTTTATATAATTTTTTGTCGACTTTAATTATACACATGTAGTATAGTCATTTTGAATTATTCCTTTACTTCATACATTATATATACGATACTAGGCAAAAGATGTGATTTCAAAATTAAAATCCCTGAGAATGCAGATGAAAGGAAAATGAATATGTAGTGCTCGATAAAAATTCTGCATAATATTAGAATCAAACATTTATCCCTCTGCAATGCAATATATTATAAGACAAAAATAAGAATGGAAAGAAAAAACATTGCATACGTAGACACATGAATAATAATTAGCATTGAAATTCAAACTTATATATTATGTAAGTATACATATGTACATGCATACATACATTCCCATGTTTAATTAAAAACTTTAATATTATCTGTGAAATTATATTTGCATTTTTTCTTTTTTCTTATTCAAAACGTAAATAAAATTTATGCATGCAATTGCACAAATACAGTTACATACATATATGTGAATATATGTCTGTATCTTCTTTACATATACATATAAACAACTATATTATATGTAGATATATACAATTAATATTATTTTCTCTTTTCATTTTTGTTTTGAAGCAATGACAATAATTCTTTAAATTTGCACTTTAATAATACGGTTTTAAATTTTTATATTATGCCTCTCTCATATCATATTTCATGTCATTGTTACCTAATTGATAGTTAGTTATAATTGACCATCATAAATCAACCCTTAAATATACATATACAACACAGCACAGCACAGCACTATAATACAGCAGCAGCTACAACAGTAATACAACAATTTTAAAACAAACTTCCATCCTACAATAGAATATAAAATCATGTGTAATATAATATGCATTTCATGTAGGTTTTATACATACGGATGCGACTATGTATATAACTTTTACAATTTATATAAGTTTCTATATTACATTGCACATTGGAAAATACAGATTTACATAAATACTCGTGTATGTATTCTCTAAGATTTATCTTCATTTCATGAAATTGAGGTTTCCTTCGAACTTATGAGAGGAGAGTCAGAGTAAAATGTAAAACTAATTGTTTGCAATATAATATTAAAAATAAAAATTTACTTATCATATACTCGTAGTATGTAGTAGAAAAAAGTAAGAATTTCTAGAAAAAAATTGTTTGAGATATTATTTAAAAAATATTTAAAAACATATATGCGCATATAGTATGAAAATATTGTTATATATGTATATATAACTATATCTATTGATCAATTTACAATTAATTTTTAATTTGTTGAGAATTGCCCGAAAATTCTAATCAATCTAATGACATTGAAAATATTATAATTGTAAATAAATGAAGGTGTATGAAATATGGCCAAATTTACCGGAACTGCTTAAAAAACTAAATCGTTACATAAAATTATTTATAAAGATATTTAGGAGCAGTACAGTATTCCTGCTTTTTCATTTATAGTAATTGTTCAATGAATTTCAACTTTGTATTATAAACGTTTTTCCTAGTTTTTTATTTTCTCAATATTATAAATTAAAATATTTTTCTTTGTAAGAAAATCAGGTACATAATAATTGTCATATCCGTATGATATTTGCATTATTATACTTAGTTTGAATTAATCACGTGAAAGTATGCTATATAGAATTCTGAAAATAAATTAATACTGAATATTAAATACATGTTATGTAAAATATATAGACATACACAATCACAAATGTACATAAATGAACTTGAAATAATGTACATTTTATATACTCGTATATGATATTCTTTTTTGTAATAATCGAGGCCAATGTTATTATTTATATGCTTATACGAATTTACAATATTGATACGAAAATCACACCTTAAAATATAAACATAAAAAAATTAAGCAAATAAATAAATAAAAGACAAAAATAAACATAAGATAATACGAATTTTTCGTATGGATATTTAATAAATTTGAATTTACATTTTGTGGTAAAGATATCTAATAATATTCATTTTGTGGTGTAAAAGTGGAAAAAAAAAATAGATAACATTGAATATTGTATTGAAGATTGAAGTAAATAATCAGGAAAATGTTTGAAAATAAAAAAGTATGAAATAATATTGAATACATTGATCACGCTTATTTTATATACATGACAATAATTTTAAAAATAATTTTTAGTTAAAAATTTTAGTATTTTGAATCTTTTGAAAACTGATTTTTCTTTTCAAACAGATTCGTTCTGAAATTTATAGTCACTCCTCTGATATAAACAAATAAAAAGAAAATAGATATATTAATACATTTTTTAATACTCTTTTTTCTTTGTTTCTTTCTATATATTAATTATTCGAGAGTCTCTAAATATTCTTCCTTAGATGGTATATACATATATTACTACTACTAGATACTACTAGCGAATATTGTACATTAGCTAGCTGCAAATTTGCAGTGTCTCTTCCTGTTTCTCGTATACTTGTTATGATGTTTAGTGCAGAGTAAAGAGAAAGTGAAGAATGAAAATACGAGTGCATGGTGTTCGAGGTACTATTAGTGTAAAGTATATCGTAGTATAGTTAGTTGCCAATAATATCATTTCCACTATTTTTTCTCTCTTCCTTTATCTAGTATTCTTCTTGTGGGGTATAGTACAGAACAAGTATAAAGAGGAAATGAATGAATGAAAATACGATTACATGGTATATGCTACACAAACACAAGGCACTGTAGCGTATATCCTATCCTACTATAGTTAGAGCCATTTAACTTTGCTGTTACTTACTATTCCTTATTCTTACTGTTTCGTGTATGCTTCTGATGGTGTGTAGTGAAGAGCAGGTATGAGGGGAAAATGAATTTTTCCGGCGAATGAAAATACGATTACGTAGTATGCAAGGTACTAATAGCGTAACTCGTATATCGTACTATAGTTAGATGTCAACTATACTGTGCTATTACTTACTTACTGTCTCTTCCTTTTTTTCGTATTAATCTCATCGTGTTTATTGCGTAGTCAGGTCAGAGCTCAGAGTAAGTATAAAGAGAAAATAAATAATTTTTCATTAAATTAAAATACGAGTACATGCAATGGTCATGATAATGGTATATGAAGTAGATATAGATATGGAGTATGATCAAATGAAACATAATTATTTCTCTTTCAACAAATGTAAAATCAGCTAATTTGTGGTTGAAAAAATCTGGTGATATTGAAATCAATTAAAAAATATGATCGATTTGTTTTTTAAAAAATTTTAGTTTTAAATTGCCTGTTGAACAACAGTTGACACAATTCCTTATCCACTCTATCTAGGTACCATATGCTTCTTTATATATAATATATTTTTTTAAAAATTTTTATTTATACTCGTATGTCATATGAATATAATTATTGTTATACATAATTACTACAACATACTTTTTTTTTGGAAGATGAAAATTGATTGAGGTTGGTATGATGATTTAGATAGATAAATAATATTAGATATTTAAACAAATACTGATTAAGTGTACATATCTTAAGTACAGTAATAATTTTAAAAATATTTCCTTTATAATTAAACAATATGTTGTTACCGTTTATCTAATATGTGTGTGGATTATAGGATGAAATATTATATTTCCAAAAAGAAATGACTGATCTTTAATTTCAGTATTTCGTATAAACACATATGTAGTGGTATATATGACACAGTTATATGTATATTTATCTGATTCAAATTTCATTGACAGAAAAATATATATTTCATTTTTTTTTTCTATGTCATAAATTACATATATGTACATACGGATACGAGTATGCATACAAAAATGTACGCCTCTTTTAATTGTTTAACAAATTCGAGCGACTTGTAATTTGTGTTATGAAAATGAAAAAAAAATCAAAACAAAAATAATAATCAAAATAAAATCCGATCTGATTCTATATAATTCGATGCTATATGAAACGTTTAATTATTACATTTTAATACATTATGTGTACGTATATAGCAGTTACATGCATTTAATCGTATATGAATTAGTGATGAAAATCATATAAATTGCTCAGATTTTCTATTTTTATTTTTTGTTCACTTTTTTTTTGTGATGAATTACATATACATACATAAATATGTTATAAATATGAGTATGAATATTACACATAACATTAAATATATGTATATGTACATATACATATATGAAATTTATGCTCAAAAGTCATTTAATGTATAAAGATTAGAATTTGTTTCTATCATTAGTTTCATTTCATATATAAAATGTACAGAAAAAATAATTCAAAAAATAATTTCATTAAGGCGTGCGTAATCCATGCATCAGCATCGCTCATCTTATTATTAGGTACTACATATGTACATATTTTCTGCTCATTTCACATTTTTTTTTTTTTTTTTTTTTGTATTATTATTATTTCACTTGAAACAAAAATATAAGTATACTCGTATAATGGCCTGTATTGCCCGAAAAATATTTTCATACAAAAAACTTAAAAGAAAATTCAAATATTATTAAATTTATATTTATGCGCTTCAATAGATTCGAGCACATATTACATACATAAGGTACTCGTTGTACATACATATACAAATAAAAATAAATAGTAAAAATCAAAGTATAAGAAAAAACAATAATGCTTTAATCTATTTTTAATTGCATTTCTCTTTGATGATGATATTTTATATGCGGCAATAATGAACAATAAACTTGTGTAACAAATACTCATATACTCATATATGTATGTACATAGGTATCCGTTCTCGTAAATAACAGACTGACTGTTAAAATATTAAATTTTTTGGTTTTTCAAATAAAAAACTATGAATAAAAATTCTTTTTTCTTTTTTCATTCAGTTGAAAATTTAACGGACGAAATAAAGTATTTTTGAATTTTGTTTTATTTTTGTTGTTTGTGTTCTTTTTTTTTTTTTCATATAATGTTTGTATATAGGTATGCACTTTATACCTGCCGGGTAAATTTGAAGAAAATGCGGTTTGATAATTTTATAGTTTTTCGATTTATGGCACGATTCATAGTAATTTTGTGGCTTTTAATGATTTTTGTATGGCGGAAAATGTATATAAATACATTACAAGTACTTAATATCTACATATGAAACATGCATGTACGTACATAAATGTGTATGTCTCTTATATTATGCATGGTAAATTTGATTACAATAATTGTACTTGAACAAAAAAAAAAATGATGGAAATTAATTGAGCAATAACCTGAGTAGTTTAAATTAAATTCAGATTATAGTTTGTTATAATTATTAATTATTAAAGTTGACCTCTAATAAAATCAGTTGGGCTTTAATTTTTTTTTTTTTTTTTTTTGATATTCCTATAAAGGAAAATTAAGTAAATTAAAATTTCTAGATGTGAATTAGGTGTAGGCAAATTTTTTGAAAAGTGCATACACAGTATACACATTTATCATCTACTATGTATACACATAACAAAAATAACATACAAGAAATTAATATACAGCCTTCTAATAATCATCAAGCAATGTTCCAAAATTCTGTATATGAAAATGTACCTTAAAATTCTTATTTTTCGAAGTCAAAAAGAAAAACACCGCAATATGTAATGTGTTGAAATCCTGCAATCATATCAAAATGATATAATCATTCATATGTATTAATCCTATATATATTAAATATAAGCATACATAAAATGTGTGTGCACACAAATGAATGCGAATATCGGTATATGTATGTGTAAGCGAAGATGGAAAATTGGGTTTATAATAATAATAATAATGTGAAATGGCTTTATAAATATGCGAATAATTTCCGAAAGAAGATTTCTTTATACAGAATATATTTAGCTACTTACCTGTGTACCTGTACACCGATGATGATGATGATGATCATCATCATCATGATGACGATGATGATGGTATATTGAATTATATTTAAAAAAAAAAAATTTTTTTTTTCAGTAACAGTGGTAGTTCGTTTATGATGATACAGCTATTTTTGTTATTGATGCTTTTAGCATTTATTCAGTTACCTTTTACATACATATGTACATATATATTGTCCCTGCTGTTGTCTCCAAGTGTTCCGATTTACTTTGATCCAATCAATAAACAGTAGCGGATTATGATCAAAGAAAACGGCTCCTTAAGATGTTTCGATGACGTCTTTAGAAAAACTTTTTAAAGTTTCGAGATTATACAATTTCTTTTGATGACAATGATTATGATTTAGTCGGGATGATCCGCGAGGATTCTTATTTTTTTTTTTTTGTTTCATTTTTTTTTTCAATTCTAATTCATATTTTTTTTTATTGATGTATCGAAACACAACACAATATCGGTAAATTGAAAACTTTAAAGTTAAATTACATACAGATATATGTATGTATGCAATGCACAATATGTACATATATACATTCTCATGATGATATTATGAGGATCATGATAATTATTGTGAGTGGCACACGAACCCACATAATTTATATAAGACAAAGAAAAAAAAAATATTATTAAAAATAAGATTGACTAAAATTGGCATACACATATTCATGCTGTGCTGTGTGATTGAACAGAATATTTTTCACCATTCAGATACATATAAGTGTAAATCGGTTTCATATAATGTATGTATAAATTTTCTGTCTCAAATAATGTTCAATTATTATCGAACTAAATAAATTTTAAAACTTTACAGGCCATTGGTATACTGAATCGGAGACTTTTTAATTTGGCATGAAAATCGGTAAATGTATAAAATTTTATTTAATTAAATTATATATAAAAATGTATACATATTCACTCATAAACTTTGAGAATACTTTATCAAATTTCGAAGAAAAAAAAAAATTTAATCTAAATTATATTGAAGTGATATTATGTATAGTTAGTTCTATCAAAAAATTTACTTTAATTTTTTCTAAAACTATTTGTCGATGATTTATTTATTTAAGTATAGTACAAAGTACACTTGAATGCTTATACATACATACATCTACCTTTTGAGCATACATTTTACATAATTTAGTCAATATTAACTTTTATTGCTTATACCTTATACTTTATATACATATTGAAAATAGTCTCTATTTCATATTGAACAGTTATGACCAGTATGACCGTATAAAAATGTATGTATGTATTTCACAGAAATTTGAAATTAAACGATTTCAAATACTTAAGTTAATGATACTACATAACATATTTATCATAAAAATCGATAAATAAATTTACTTTACGTTTTGAATATTTTTTATTGGGAAAATTTTCTTTTCAATTTGAATTCACTTATACCTATATATTTCATTATAATTTATGCATAAAATTTGTATGTACATTATATATCTATTCATCATTATATGTATGTACTGTAAATATGTACGAGTATAGATAAGAGACGTTATCTTTAATTTATGTATAATATGTACACATTAAATTTCTTATCAAATTCTGATTAATATTTCTTGATTGATAAGATTTTCTATTTTACATTAATTTGAAATTTTTATTGAATTTCTTGTCTATACAAATACTCTTGTGATTAATGTAGAATATAATGTTTGTGCACTTACATATGTATATTTTTATATCGATTTTAACGTTATTTATACATATTTAAAAATTAATAATAATAGGTACATTATTCAATTAAAAATTATTTTTATTTATTTATTTATTTATTTTTTTTTGTATTTTAAATTGATTAAATAAAACCTGTTATCAGTATATCAGGTATATCAATATATAAAATATTAATATGTATTTAATTAAGTCGCAATATGAAGAATTATTCAAAGAGAAATACATAATATCAATAATAAATTATTTACAATCTGATGAACTATATTTTTTAATTGAAATTGCGTTTAATTAAAAATAAAAAAATTTTTTTTTTCATATTGTCTATTAGTTTTTACATCATTCTAGAAAATCTTATTCATCTGATGATACGATTACTACACATACATACGTACATATCGATACCGAATTGATCAATTTTGAAAATTATCACATTACATTTCAAATATGAAAGAAAGAATACATGTTATGTATTCGGAATTAATAAATAATTGAAAGATATTGTCTGTTGTCCTTCAGCCTAAATTTTTTGAACATGAATTTCTTTATACTTGAAAAAAATTTAAATAAAATACAAAAGAATTAGGAAATTTAATGTTCATGTTTAAATATGTATTTGAATTCATTTGAAAAACACATTTAATTTTTAGCACATAAATAAATTCAATGAAATAATTTTCTATTTTTGTAGTTATAATATGTATATATAATATAATATAATTCAGATATACTTTCGACATATTATCGGTACTAATTTGATTTAGTTACACAAAATTTTAAGTAATTTATAAAATTCGTTATGGCTTCTGACATAACTTCTTTATCTTCATCTTCGTGTACTACTGACTAAATTATTTATACTGTGGAAAAAAACAAAATAAATATTTTCTTCAATATGAGAAGGTGTAAGGAATTTAAAAAAAAAAACCCCCAAAATTTGAAAAATAAAATAACTAAAGGAACCTTTTTTTGAAGAAGAAGAAGAAGAAGAAATGAAGAAGTTCATCAATCTGATCTCTGAACCTTACAATGCCGACTGAAATCAATCATTAATACGTTCAATCTGTATATATACACTTCATATAATATACACGCACATAATTTATATAATTTGTTTATATGCTCGTATGTAAGTTTGTACACATTCAAATGTGCATTTATATACAAATGTAAGTTTGTATAAAAGATAATATGCTAAAAAAATGAAACATTAAAAGAATAAAATAAATTTAAAATGTAAGATGAAAAGAAGTTATATGAAGTTATTAACCGCCTCCTTATACTTTATAGTGAACAAAAATTATTGATGAATAATAAAAAAAAACAAAAACAAAAATATAACTGATAAAAAAGTATACATTAGACTCCCTGAATATACGTTTTTTATAATATATGTATACGCATATTTATTGGGTGAAGAATTTCTCTAATTAACTTTACAAATCTTAATTAGACCAAAAACCATGAACATCATCAATAAATAAGCGATATTTTAAAAAATATGAGTATTATTACTATTAACTTTGTTTTTGTTTTTGTATTTTTACATGCATGTCAGTATGTATATAAAATGCAATCTGTATATAGTCTACACTACATATACATTCAAGATATACGGACATAATTTTACATTATTTTGTTACAATTTAATTACAAAAACTCAACTGAATCACACCAATACCGAACTGAATTGATCGTCGTCGTTTACAAAACAAAAAAAAAAAAAAAATTTGTATGTATTTTGATCGTTTCGTTTTATTCTTCAACGAATTTTTTTCTTTATTAATTTATCAATATTGTCTATTACAGTTTATGTATTACAAAAATGTCTTATTTAAACGTGAACAGAAGAAAAAAAAACGAAAACTGTATGAAAACTCTATACACATCATACTGGTATATGATGTGCACATACATGTATAGAAGGAAATATAGTAAACTGTGTATATCGATCGATCGTTTCTAATGTCAAATGTGTGTACATTTACACATTATGTGTACATAGGTAATACTGCGGTATGTAGTTAAGCGCCATCAGGTGCTTATGGTAGCAGTATTTGAAAGTTACATACATGCACTATATATACACATTAGAATGAATGATCATTGTTTCGTCGTTGTATAATTTGAAAATTTTTTTTTTATTTCATTATTGTGCAGTTAATGTCGATAATTTACACCTTAAAAACTAAAAAATAAAAATATTGACTGAAGTTAATTAATAATTATGATTGATTATGAATTGTGGCACATTCTTTTAACTTTTTATGTCTAATTTTATATAGATTAGTGCATTGCTACTATCCTTGTAGATTTTTTTTTATTTTATTTTTTTTTTATTTTAGATAAATATTAAAAACTTAATCTAAATTTTTTCTAATTTGACAACTAACAAAGTAAATTACATTTTTTTTTTCAAAAATCCCCAACAACAACAATATAACTATAGATAGGTATGTAATCAATGGAAAATTAAAATAATATTTTGATAAATTAAAAAATATTTTTCGGCATGGGTTTAGATATATATGTCCATGTATGAATATATATTAATGAATTCAAAACAACGAAAAAATGTATAATATGTACATATTATATGTAGGTAGGTACACAGAGGAATCTAAAACAGAAAATAAGAATGAAAGAAACAAACAAATATGTATTCAAAAATTATTGAATTTTGTTTGATCTGTTTTAAATTCCTTTCTTTCCGCTTTTAAGTTATTCTTTTTATTTTTTTGCTTTTCATCAAAAAATGATCAAAAATAAATAATAAAAAACAATCACGAATAACACAGAAACAATCAAATATTGGACAGTTTCTCATCAAAAATGCTATGGAATTCTATTCAAATTTATTGCGAAACAGAAGCCTCAGGAATGATTGACGAAGTTTTTGTTTTTGATCCAATTCCGTATTTCGGTTGATTTTTTTTTTTCCATATTGTAATGTGATGAAAAAGTTTCTTTTCTATATTTTTATATACATACATATGTATATACATATATCGGCATAATAAAATATAAAAATTTAATTCATTCGTTGTTATACACAGCATTACGCGTACATATAGGATGAGCGCTTTATATCAAACATCCTTTTTGACCTTTCTAGTTGTAGCTGTATTTGATTTTTTTAAATGTTATTCATTTTTTTTTTTAAACTCATATTAAAATATGTATTTCTATTCATGTATAAACATTTTGCACTGCATGCATGTGCCTTTGACTTTAAACTTAAAAACCATTCGTGCAAATTCTTTTTGATGAAATATTTTTACTTCAGGAAAAAATTCAAGTTTTATTCTTAAACGATTGACAAAAAGTGTCGTCCAAATCAGACAAATTTTAAAATTCGGTTAAAAATTCAAATGTAGTCGGATCTGTATATACATACATTTAAAATTCAGTTTGAGTTTTTGAAAAAAAAAAATACAAAACAAAAAAAAGAAATAAAACAATCAACTGCAGTAAAATGAAAACAACAAGAAAAATTGCAAATTGAAATTAATAGTTAGAAAAATATTTGGATCGTTTTTTTTTCTCATTTTTGTTGATCTCAAAAATTTTTTTTTAAAAAAAAAAAAATTAAGTCGCTTTTAGATTGCAACAATCAATATGTATATACACCTATATTTTTGTAGATTTTGTTTTTTATTCATGAGTAAATTTTTTACTGTTACAGGGTTGGTTATAGCTAGTTTAATAGGAATGATAGAGCTTACTGTCTTGATTTCAGATTATTTCGAATGCGACAGACAAACAGAGAGAAGTCAAATCCAAATCAGATTGGAATCAAAGGAATAATGACACAATTCAATTCAAAATTTGTATATTCGTTCAATTTTTCGTATAAAAAATTTTGGAATTTTATACAAATATAAATTTTACAGGTATATACGTAAGTATACGAAACTTATTATTGATTGCATGCACAAAAAAATTTAATTTTAATTTAATTATATTACTCACTGAATAACATACACATGCTATTAATTCTATATTCTTATCTATTTAATTTTTATCTAAATTACACATCGCCAAAAGGACCTGGCGAGTCGTGGTGTGGGCGAGGTGCTGTCAGTCCCTAGAAATCAATAAATAAATAAAATCTAAATACATACTTAATTTTCAAATCAAAATTGTATACCTACTATTTTCAGAAAGATTATCTACATACATATGTATATACATATAAACTCTTTATGACCACTATATATATATAAATACTCCAAAATTGTATATTATCACGATATCGTATCATTTTCTTTTCATAATTCTCGAATTTCAAATAATTTAATTGAATGTTAATGGGTCACAGTAATTTTCGCAATTTACAGCAATCAGGAACAACTAAACAAACAAAAAAATGTGACCCTCTTATATATGTATTTTTACATGTTCTCGTATATTCGAGTATGTTTATACGTATATGTATAACATTCTTCGATTTTCATTAAATGTTTATTTTCATTGAAAGCTTTTCATTTTGTTTATTGTTTTATGTTTCATTTTTTTATTTTTATTTTTATTTTATTATTATTATTTTTTTTTTGTTTTGTCGTTAACAACTTTTATACTGATCCCTTTTTTTTTAAGTTGTCGTCATCATTGTAACACCCACCCAATGTTGTATTATCAATATTATCACGTCTATTGGTTTAGAATTAGAATCAAATCGCATTGACATTTGAATGTATGTTTGTACTATATTATAATATAATATCACAATAGTACAAACACCAAAAGAATATGTATAGGTAATACGCTTATAATTTATTTGTCTACTGCTTCTAGTATAGAAAATAGCCTGAAGGTTCACTAAGATCGAATTACTTTAAAGATTATCCAAAGTTTATACTCACAAGAATTGAGTGCAATTATCTACTTATACAGAAAACATTTGGCTTGTAATACTGTAATGATCGAATCGTGAATACTTTAGGTATATACTGAATTCTAAATAAAATGAAAAGTTTTTTTTTTTTTTTAATAAAATAGGAAAATTTATGTTAAAAAAAATAGCAATTCATATATGAAGAGCCACTATATTTGTGGATAAATTTTTTTTGGATTATCAGTAACTATTGGAACCAATAACTGAAATTATACTTTTGAATTTATTATCATTAAATTCGTAAATTATATACACATCTCTAATTCACGTATAATACCACTACATACATATATAATTATCTAAAATAAATACACAAATACGTACACACCTTTGTTTTTTAAACTGTCTATGTTAACTTTTTAATGAACAAATTATTATCATTTATCTTTCGTTTCTATTAAAACGTTTATCACTTTATTTATATATATTTATGGAGTGATTATACTTGGATATAGTTTATTTATGTACACATAACATACGAGCATATAATATAAGATATTTTAATATATCCACTTAAATAAATATTCTTTTACTTTTTCTTTATTCATTTTATTAAAATTTATTGGAATATCAATTTAATTAATTAATTACCTTAAATACTTATTGAATAGAAGATTATTGATATTGCATTGTTATATACATACATATATAATGCTGTAGAAGTATTTGAATTAAGGATAGTAAAATGAAAAATTAAAGAAAATAAAATAAGAAGAAAAATACGTTTGAAAATAGAAAAGTATGAAATACAGACAAATGAAATGAAATGCAGAGACATTATTAAAAACAAACCATATTGAAAAAGTGTAAAATTGTCATTAAAATAAGGTCGAAATGTTTATAATTTTTATATTAAAAATTATGCGTTTGAAATACAATCATAAGTACATAAGTATAGAGTTGTACTCGTCACATTTTTGATCTATTACAGTAATTAATTAATTTAATGTTAAACAACATATCTGTAGGAGTAGATACATGCATACATATGCACGTAAATACGTGCGGTATTTGTGTACGTAAGTACTTGTCTAATGTCTGTGTACATACATATGTCAGAAAATTTTTATATAATTTCCATTATGTATTTCTATAACAGATTCCAACATAAATAAATTTTATTATCATTATTATTGTTATTACAATAATATTATTAATAGCAAGCTGTTAATTTGATCAGTTTTATGTTATTTCATGATAAAAACTTTGTCAAGAATATACCGTAGACTCTGTAGAATTTTCTATATTACATTATGTACCTACTTATTTTTTTTTATAAATTATTTATGAAATCAAGGACAAAATACACTATCAAATGGTCAGAAATTATATGCAACCATGCAATCTGATGTTCTAATCTACTTACTAGCTAAAGTTTTAACTGTGAATCAAATAATTTTCAATTCATATATAAGTACTACTTATATTATAATGATCACATTCTTATCTTGAAATGTTTTCATGTTAACTTTTCTTCACATCTAAACATAATTGTTGTAAATGTTTTGTACATTAAATGCTAAATTCAAATTGATCAAAATCCTTTGATTGAAAATTAAATTATATCTTTCAGTATTTAGTAAATAAAAATTTTAAAATTGAAAAATTTTCCATTTAATATAAAAATTCGTTATTTCATTATGATGTGTCCTTTATCTTCTATTTAAAACTATATAAAATGCATAGGGACTATAATAGTTAAATTGTATAAAAACATAATACGTGATAAAACGTTAAAATTCAAGCTGTGAAATGGACGAATAAATCATCTCAACAATGACAAATCTACTCATGATCATTGGTAACATTTTTACACCTCCGCAATACCAATACTTATATACATATGTGTATATGAAAGAATGTCTCAATTATTATTAATTATATCGGCAGCTGACTGATAAATGAAACTTAAAGATTTCAAATTTTTCTGCACAATTTAAATTTTTTAATTTCTCTATTCAATTCCTTTCATTATGATTGTTATTTTTAATATGTCCGATTATGTCCGAGTATATCTATTACATAACGCCCCATAATAGGTGACTGATTACATAAAATAAATTTAATTTTGTCTTTTTTCTTTTTTGTAATTAAAAAAATTTTCCTTGATAGATAGTAGTATCAATGCATACGAGTTGCTTTAATATAGTTATTTATTGTTGGATATATACACAAAAAATATCCTTTAAAATTAGATTGTCTTGTTCTTTCAAATTTTTCAAGTACTAAATGGAACAATAAAACCTATCCCATTTCCATAAATCACTATAGAATGCAATATTTTCGGGTTTTTTTTTCTGTTTTCTGTTAATGTTTTTTTTTTTCGTCGTTTCTAAAAGGCATACGTATTTAATGTATAACAATCAGTCTATTTTTATCACACACAACTGTTACTCATCTATACATATTTATAGTAATTTTTTTCAGTTAGATTATGAATATACAAATTTGGTGTAAATATCCTTTCAAATAATTTCTATTATAATTTTAAGAGAATATTCAATACTCGTATGTTCTGCAAAAGGGTCATAAAAAAATATACATATATATATATATATTTTCCGTTCGAATACGATATACAGTACATTTATACATACATATGTTCAATATTATAAGTGCATGCATATATTCATAAACAATCCCTGTATTACAGAAAATTTAAGAAAGGACACCACCTGGCTTATATGTAAAACATACCAACAAAATATTCGTATTGTGAGGGTGGTAAATATATGTAGGTATATATAAAAGTATTTCTATATATTACTACATACATACACGTATAATACATAATGTGCATATAAATAATATAGAATAAAGATAAAGTTTATTATGTGTACGTTATTTTATATAAATGTACATACATATGTACATACAACATACGAATGTAATGTACAATGAGACTCGTAAAATATTTTATTTTTATTTTTATTTTCAGTATCCGGTCAAAATTCAAACAAATATACATACATATGTACATTTGTACACATGTGGACAATGTATACACACATATGTATATGAATGAGTTTCATTCGACTATACTATACATATTACACGTTTTGTAAAACGGATCCTCTTCTGTAACACCAACTCCATTCATATTTACCGTGCATATAGTCCCTGGTCCCTGCACTTCTGTTTTTGTATTATCTAAATTCTAATACATTATCTGTTGGGAATATGTACCTCTACATTTAATATCTCGTCTACATTTTTATTACGCTGATATGTCGATAATGTTAAGATTGTTATTATATTTTCTACTCTATTTACCATTTTTGATCTTTTATACAAAAACAAATTTTCGCTATATTGTGAGCTGTACTAACAACACATCAACTAACACAATATGTGTATGTATTATAAATGGAAAATATAAGAAAATAAGAAAGGATCTAAATATAATGCATATAAATTTATGTGTTCTGTCACATTGACTTTTCTATTTTAGCTCTCCTACACAATATTGCAAAATATATGTATGTAAGAGAATTTATTTGCTGTATATATTTTGTATACAAAAAGGATATTTCGGAAATTTTAAATATATACATATACACTAAAAATTCTCTAATGCAATCGTAAGGACGTTCTGGTGCATTTATTTATTTAGTTTTTAATTTTGTCTAGAATAAATTTAGTTGATGAAATTAATAATGATTTAATTATCAAATAAACAGGCTTCTAATTTTAAGAAAAATTAATAACGATATCCAAATGATCAGTCTAGATTTATTGTTGTATTCTAAAGTTTTCATTATTCATTATTCATTATTCATTATTATTTTCATTATCAACATCAATTCAGTCATCTTATTAGCCTAATTATTTTATTTTAAAATTTTAACAGTAAGAGATACTGGTTTAAATTTTGATAAATATGAGGAAATAATATCTCTTCATATTTGCTTGTTTACACTATGCACTACACTGTAGTGGGCGTATACGAAGAAGAATTACAAATCG
This sequence comes from Villa cingulata, assembly GCA_951394055.1. Taxonomy (NCBI): domain Eukaryota; kingdom Metazoa; phylum Arthropoda; class Insecta; order Diptera; family Bombyliidae; genus Villa; species Villa cingulata. Next base: position 55,975,554 of record OX596018.1, read on the forward strand.
AAACGAAATATGTGTAAACAAGAAAATCCGATATAGGTTTTGACCTATATTTTATTGTGCAAACAAACATGGTCATTCAACTCCTTAGTATTTTAGATGTAGAAAGAAGAGAAGTGCAAAAGAAAAGTAAGAAGATACAAGATAAATAAAATGAGAATGAGTATTCCATTTATCTTGAGAAGATATACGCGAATAGTAGTTTCTCTTCGTATTTTCTTGTGTATATTTGGTACTGCACTGTAGTAGGCGAGTACGAAGAACGATTTGAGATCGAAATCGAAACATTAAATAATGTACTAGCAATTCTATATGAATAAGTGCGTGATAAAATACAGTGCTACATTTTGGTATTTTACGCTGTTAGAATTTTTAGGGCAAAAAGTTTAGAAGTTAACCGAGCGCACAAAGGGGTATAATCGACGATGCCTGTAGTATCCCCTACGATAGTACGAGTAGTATTCTACACATTATGATGCATACTCAGTTTTGAATTTTCATTTTGAAACTTCTAGTGATCCCTAGGGACGGTTAATCTGGTAATCCGCCACTGCTCGTATATAGATTGTATGCATAAATTATAAGATGCATATCATTATTATTTTAAATTTTTATAAACTCCGTCCGTATAATAAAATTAGTCACTCAATTTTTCATCAGAAATAAAGAAAATTTAATCTGCATGAAATCTTTTTTTTTTTTTTTCATTTTTCAATTATTTCATATTTATGCAAAACACTTTCAATATCAGTGCTATTTTAATAAATGCATGCACATTTTATTTGCAATTATTAATTCAAATATGGTGTAATTGTTTGCGTTATGAATGAATTAACAGCGAGAATTTTCTTTTGTTTATTTGTAGCTTAATATACATAAATGTGCATACAAATATATACCAATAAACTACGTTACATTATATACTTTATATCTATGACGAGTTAGCTTAGCATGTTTTGTTATAACGTCGGCAAACATTAAGGCAATTAAATAAAATATTATTTAACCATTTAAGTAATGCTATCATATCATACGGGAATTAAAAAAATTTTACAATTTGCGTATGATTTTCATTTAATAGTTTTCTTGTATGTATATAAAAATATTTATGTATAGTATATGTACACATTTTGTTTGTTTTTGTATTTTTTCCTAGTTTTCACAATAAAAATAATAATGATGAGTATTCTTCAATTATTATGATAAAATGATACGTAAGTGAAAAAATCTTGAACTTTAGTATGGGCAGAAGCTATATGTACGTTATATACTGCAAATAAACAAATACATATATTATAATGCATAGCTATGGTATACTTTATTGCATTTGATATTCTCTATATTAAATGGATAAAACAAAACTGAGAAATAATTAATTTTGTTAATTTTTACTTAAAATTCATTTCTTTGTAACACAATATATATTTATAGGGGGCATTTAAAAGGAAGGATCTTATGCAACTTCTCAATAATTTTACTTTTTTTTTTATTATTTTGTTGTTCGTTACAATGAATTATAGTGCAATGGATACGTAATATAAAATATATGAGTATGTAATATATGTATGTACGAATGCATATTACATTACACATAACAACGGTTTGAATAGCTGAACATATGACTGATGTTAACGATTGAATGTAAGTAGGCAAAAATTTTACATATTTTATATTATTTAATATGTATTTACATACATAGATATGTAAGTGATATCGATATGAGTTTATGAAGGTTAAAAGAAGCAAAGAGAATTATGCGAATATCTAAAGAGAAACGAAATAACAATGTTTGGCGGCAAAATTATAATTCATTCATAGCTAATGTGTCTAATAATGAAATAGCGCTAAATGTATGTACCTAAATATGAATAAAGGGTGTACACGAATTTTATAATGACAAATGAAAATTTGTATGCTTTGATACCATTATGCCGCTTCTACATTCAATGCAGTAACTTCAATTTGGACGTCGACTTTCGACTTCACAGTATGCTTAATATGTAAGAGTAGCTGTCAAGTCTACTGCATAAAATGTAGAAGTTCTAATACTTACATATCCATTAAATCAAAGTCGAAGTTGAAGTCACTGCATTGAATGTAGAATTGGCATTAAACTCAAAAATTTTGCATTTAAATTGACACTTAATATATTGATTCCTTAATATGATTTTCTCCCATTTAAACCCAGGTAATTTTATATTTATTTTTTAATAGTCTAAAATTGAGATGCACAAGTGGAATTATAAGTAATTCGAAACCAATTAGAATTAAATTACATTTCAAAATGTAAAAAATTTGAATACCCTGTCACCGTATTCGTATTTGTACTCTTATGCATTTCTACTATTTGTTGCTCTAGATAAGTATTATATAAATTTACCATTTATAATTATAAGTAATATTCGAGTATTTATGTACTGTATGTACATTACAACATACATGCATTATAATATGTAAGTTAGTTACGTATTTTTATATGTTTTGCTGTATGTAATTCATCAAAAATACTTTTTTTGCATGCATAAATACTACATATAATTGCAAAATTCTTTTGAATTAATTGTAATTTTGCATGTAATTTTAGCAAAAAAATAAAAGAGAAAAATAAAAAATATACATATAATAAAAATACAAGAAAAACAGCGTCAATCATTGCCTTTTGCATTCAACTGTTTGTAGTTAGCGGCTGTTTATTAACTTACCAATCAGTTAGTCAGTTCTCTGGTATATGCATACATACATTGTTTCTTTGATTCTATACACTCATATGTGTATATAGTGTCAGTGTGTATAGTTAACTAATTTCAATGCAGTTTTAATCAATAAAATTCCACTGTGAAAATTTTAATTTGCATTTTTTTTTTTTACATTTTGTATGATAATTCGAAAAATATATTAAAATGAATGCATAAATTTTTGAACGGTAGTCGTCACACTTAGTATCAGAATATAAATAGTATATATACCTATAAAAATGACGTATGACAAGTTACTAGATTTTTCCTTTTTTTATTTATTTAAATATATACTATATTTCGGATTACATTAACATACTTGTATGTATATTCTTATGTACATATATGCATTGTACAATCGCAGTTATTCGTATAGGATAAAATTTTTTGCAAAAAATTTATTATACAGAGTGTTCCATTATCTATCTGAGGATTAATTGAATTCAATTTATTTTTCTAATTAAATCTGAGATAAATTTAAATTTGTTCTCAATTATGATTTCAGCTAAATTTCATCAAAATATTCTCAATAAGTTAATAGTTTATTTTTTACTTTGTTAGGTTAGGTGCGGTATATGTTCATGCATTTGGACATTTATTTAAACACCCTGTGCGTCTGATTAATAGAGATTAAAGATTATTTTTGTATTAAATAGTAATATAAGTGAGTTTTTATATACTAAGTATGCATATATACAAACTTTTATGACTATTTAGATACTACACAACGTATTGATGGCGCTCATTAAAAGTATATATACTTGCCTATTTTGTCATATTATGTATGTATACGTACAGATATTTTTATATGGTGACAAAATTAAAATCTAAATAGCTATATGGTTTGTAACATTTTACACTGCATCTAATAAGTAATGTAATCAGGACAAATTTTAATACCTAATAAGTAAAACAAAATATATATAAGTACATTATATATGTAATGTATAGAAACAAAGGTACATACACAACATTATACACATGATAGTTGTCTATTTATTATTCAAGTATTATGTACATATTTACATGCAAATACATACGAATTAATATAAATTTTATGTTATACATACATGCCTATATGTGCGTAATGTAGAAATACATGAAATGTAAATTTTTTTTTTTTTTTTGAATTTTTAAAATTTTGTAAATTTGTAAGTTTGATTAGATGAAAATTTATTCAGCAGAAAGCAATTTTATTTTTCAAATATGAATCTGAAATGTTGATTTAATTCATTTCAAACGTACATACATACATAAATAGTAGTACATAATATTGTATAATGTTATATGTGGATTTGAAATTTTATATACTTAGTTAACTTGTAAAATGAACGAAAATAAAAACGCTTAAATATTATGTATATTTTCAAAGACAAAATGTTTATATAGTCGTTGTTACAAAAAATGTTACAATTTTCCATGTAGTAATAACATTTTTTTTTTTTTTTTTTTTTGTAAACTTTCATGCATATTTTATTATATATATCAATGTATCAATACAAAATTTATTATTCTAAAACAAATGAAATAACAACTAAATCTAAACTCAAATCAAACTTCACTATACATTCCAAATATAATAAAATTGACTAAGTTTAATTTTTTATAAATCTGTTTAAGCGTGTACTTATTATTCATCAATATTTTAATCAATTAACTTTTTTTGATTCACTTTGACAATATATAAATATTATTATTATTATTTCTTGTTGCTGTTTATTATGAATGCTGTATGTATAGTGTATAGTGGTAGTGGAAAATGACCATTAACTAAAATAATTTTCAAAATCTATAATTTTTCATGCTTATCATAAAAATTGATATTTTGTTTTATTTTTCAAATTAATATTAAATCCTTAATGAAAATCATTTCATTTTACTATACATTTTATTTGTTCGACTATTAAATCCAATAAATTTCATATGAGTATAGATACATACCTACATTATGTCCACAAGAAAACAAAACAATAATCTAAAAGAATGAATAAAAAATTGTAATACCCACATACATATACAGAGATATATCTATATATTATATATTAATATGTAGAATAAATGAAAAAATAAAAGGGTTCTTTCAAACATAGTAAACGTTTTTATAGCGGTTGATTTCGAATTTTATATACCATTTGCAATTCATTTTCTAATTCAAAGGCGGGTCCTTAATGATGAAAAATAAAATAAAATAATAAAAATATAAAATAAAATGAAATCAAATAAAACATATTACATATAGTACCGATATTTTGTATACCTACATATATCACGTAGTATGTATTATGTATCGTCTGTATGCATAAGGAAATTTAAGACGCGTGTTCATGTTTTGTTACTATTTAAAGGTATCGAAAGGTTGACAAATATACATACATACAATGTATATCTAATATTTATTTATTCACATATAGGTAGAAGGTAGATAAATTTATAAAACAGTAAAAAAAAATAAATAAATAACTATCGCATTAGTGAATTTCAGACTTTCTCTATATACTATTTTATATATTCATTTTTTATTTTGCTTTCACTTTTACATTGTATATTTGACGAAATTAGGGTTAGACATGTACTCACAGTGAAGTGTTTAGTCTATTTTGTATCTACATATTTAATTTTCATTCATTTCGCATGCATAGGTTAGGTATATACACGCGTACACGTACTTAGGTGAGTGTATATATAGGGTCTGGCGTGTGTTAGAGAACATTTCTTATTTAGACGATTAATAACCATAATGAAGATGATAACGATATCGTATCAAAATTATATTCTCCAAATTAATGATTTCTCAAAATGTAACGAGAATTTATAGTTTTATTCTTTTCTGTTTTCTTTCTAATGAATTTTTTTATTTTATTGAATACAATTTTAAGGGTGGTTTTATTTGTGTTTTTTACTATTTAATTGTTTTTCTATTTTTAATGAGGGCAATCATTTTCATATGAAAAACAATTTTAAAAGTATTTAATTTAAACTTTAAAATTCTGAAAATTTGAATACATTTTTACATATCCTACCAATTAATGGATGAATTTCATTTTCTATAGTGTAAGGATTTAATGGTAATCGAAAAATTGTATTCAGATTACACGAACTCAATACCTCGCGTTACATAAAAATCAACAAATGTAACAATCAACTCGTAAAAATTTTGAATAAGAAATAGTTGAACTTAATTAAAATACTCGTATGTTTCAAATCAATTTTTTTTTAAAAAAAAAAAATTAAAATAGAAAAATAATTATCTCCTTGGTTACAAATATTTTACAAAATTTTCATCAAAATTTGTAGAATGTCTATTCATTCATATTACATATATACTTACTACTTACTATACATACATATTCATAAGTAAGGTATATGTACACATATACATTAGCATTGTATAAATTTATACAATATTCGCGCGTATATAAAAATTCATAATTCGTTTTTTTTTTGTCAGTGACTTTTAATCACGTATCAAATAAATTTATTCTTGTTACAATAAGTAAAGAAAATAAGTACTACCTACCTATATTAATTATTTTTATTTATTTATTTTTTTTTCATTCTTCATTACTTTTTTGTTTTGTTGTTGTTGTTGTTGCTATTGTTGTTCTGAAAAAGTGCAAAATTAGTTTTATAGACATTTACTTCCCCTATTTAATGAATATTTTAATATTTAAGTAGTACATATATACATTATATGAATATGTACGAGTAAATGTACATGATGTACGAGTAGGTATGTTAAAAATATCTGTAGAAAATACTAGTAAATAGTGTAGACCGAATAGACATATTAATATTAATATTTTGCACATCAGATACATCATATACATACATTTGTATTTTCAAAAAAAAAAAAAAAAAATAAAATAAAACTAAATAAACTAAAAACTAAAAGTGATAATGGATAAAATATAAGTAAACACCGTTTTCATTAAAGAACTTGTGAAGCTGTTTTTCATCTTGTATAATAATATAATAAGAAAATTATACTAAACATCTAGAATCTAGAATATATATACTCACCCATTACATACATATATGTCTATTTATATAAATATGTAAAAAAACAACGTATATTTTGCACACATAATTTATGGCTAAGTATGTACATATACATATGTATGCGTTATATACATATATGTACATAAATATGATATAAATAATATAAAAGATAACGCATCCAGAATATAATTATATTAAGTTATGATCTCGTGAACTGATTATGTAATGAATATCATATATTTAACTAGAACATAATATATACACACATGTATAATACACTCACTCGTATACAAGTATATATCATATATGAACGTGTACTGACTTTATTGTATTTTCATTCATAATTGCAAAAACAAAAAAAAAACTAAAATAAAAACATGAACTAAACAATCAAACAAGGAGATAGAATTAAAAAAAAAAAAACCATTTGTAGTTGTGTATAAGGAAAATATACAAAAAATAATGGTAGGTGAATAAATATAAAAAAAAAAAAAGAGATGAAGGGTTTTTCATTTTCACCGTTTTCTTTTTTCAAGTTACATACATATACATACTGTATATATACATATATATATACATAACTTATTATTTTCATTTTAATTTTCTTTCCATTTTGCTTAGTGTATCTCTATATGCATTATATGCCTATATACACATACAAATGGACATAACATATGCATAAATATAATATAATATATGAATTCGTATATGGTATATATTCTACATTCATTCATTTAGGATTATGTTAAAAATGATGAATGATAATAAAGTCTGAAGTACGTGGTAATTCATTTGATATTATATTAATTAAAAATTTGTTATTAACACTAATAAATTACATATATCCAGTGTGTGTATATATATATATATATATTGTTAATTTCATGCTATATAATAACACATGCTTTAATTAACAATCTTTAAACTATACACATATACATTACATACATATGTAGTATATGTATATAACTAATATAATGCACTCATACATAAACATTTTAATACAAAAAGTACACAATCGTATATGCATATTATCATATATCTACGGGTCGGGTACATAAGTGTATACGCATAATTTCATTGTTTTTGCAATTTTTATGTACGAGTGTATGTACGAGTGCGTATACAAAAAATGTACATACATAATTATTATTCAGATTATTATTTTTTTTTTTTTTTTTGTGTGAATTGTTTTTTTTTTTATATTTTTTGCGTATTCCTATATAGCAGTGTATATGTATTTTAAAAATGTTTGTAAATTAAAAAAAGCAGGTACATATATTATATGTTACATTAATTATATTTTAATAGCTGTAAATTTAAATAACAAATAATTTTGAAGAAAAAAAAAATTAAATTAAATATATACATATATGTTCATGTACATGAGATAACAACACCAACATCAATAATAATATATGTACGTACATAATATATCAAGTAGTTACATATATATATATATTATATCTGACAAATGAATTGTAATTAATTTTAATTGACTTACAACATCAAATACACCTATGAGAAAATTTCTATGTATAAAATTTTACATAATGAATCCATGCTTAAATAATTTTCATATAGATAATGTACTTACGCGATTATTTATAAATGTACATGTATGTTTATTAAAAGTCCAGATATACTTTGTGATTTAGATTAGGTGTTTTCCAATATACATTATACGAGTATGTACAATATTACACTTCCACCTAAGTATGCACAGTACGAATATTTTATATTATCTACACAAAATATTAAAATTTAAAAATAAATTTTATAACAGTCATTTCATGCACATGACGAATAACAATGTGTGTGATAAAACATACATAATATCATTTCATTAGGATTATATTTGTTCTGACATCGTATTATATGTCTAATTATGCATGTAGATATTTATATTCGAGAAATACTAGCACTCATAAAAACACTCGTATACATATTCGAATTATGTGACGTTACAAATTATTTTACTCAGTATTTTTGATTTACCCTATTAATATAGTATTACTGGAGATAAATATATATTTCTCCTTCTATACCTGTATGTATATGAATTTTTATCAAGAATTTACTTACCTCTTCCTAATAAAATTTGTTTGTGTAGTCTCATTATTTATAACGTTAATGTTTGTTGAATTTTATAAAATTTAACATAAACCCACCATTCAGAATTCCACATAATGTTAATGACATATATTATGTTCTCTCGCATCAATTCGTAAATATCCACCTAGACTATATGAGTACAATTTGAATGATAATTAAGAATGAATTTTAGACCAATAACACTCACAGCACAGGATATTTTTCTTGTTAATTGTCTTGCTCTAATAACAAAAATTATTTAGCCGACGCTATATTCTCATTCATTCATTTTACGTTTCAAAAAAGAAAATACCGAAAAAAAATATTTTTTTTTTTTTTTGATTTTATTTTATTTTCTACCTTTTATTCATTTAATTTGTTATTTTATCACAGTAGCGTATTTTATGTTTATCATTTTTTTGTTGTTGTTGTTCTTTTTATTCTTATTCTTTTTTTCTTCTTCAATATTTTTTTTTCTTTATATTACGTTTACAAAAATTCATTATCATTATTACACACTATTACATAAACATTTCTTTTCTTTTCATTTCATTTCATTTCATTTTTTTTTGTTGCTTTTAAATTTATTTATGAATTACATTATTTTTCTGTATATTTTCTTGGTTCTTTTTCCTGTGTTATTTAATTTATTTTTATTTTATTTTTTCTTATTTTAATTTTGTTATTTTACATTATGAAGAGGACGACATAAAAATTACAATTTTTATTTTTTTTTTGTTTTATTTTTTTTTTTTTCGTAAATTTTGCAATAAAATCATTTTAAGTTAAATATATTCAATAATACATACACAATTAAAATATTTATATTAATTACGTAAATAAAATAGATACATAATATATGAATGTAAGTAAGAAATTGTATTATAATCGTACATATATAGATATTACATATAAAAATAATTCATAATTATTTATTTTAAATTTAACTAATTAAAAATATGTTTTTATTTTCTTTAAAAAAAAAAAAATTAAAGAAAAAAAAATAGAAATTATAAGAATTTTAATAATAATAATAATAATAATAATAATATTAATAAAGAAAGAATTTTAATAAAAATGAATACCTATTATAATTAGGAATATACATATACATACATATATAATCTACATAATAATAGTATACAGCTTATTATGTTTCTGTTTTTTATATTTTCTATATTCATACATTTTTACTTTGCATTTGTTAAAAGTATATATTTTTTTTTTTAATTTTTAATTTTGTTTTTCTTATATTTTTTGTTGTTTTTTCAATTATTTTTGTTGTTTTTTAATTAAGTTTTTTTTTTTTTTCTCTTTAAAATGATATTACAATAAAATACAGATACATATACTAACCATTTTTCTCTCATGAAAAATTATTTTATTATTTTTATTTCAATTTTTTTTTATTTTTTTATTTGTTTTATATGTTTCTTTTAAATTTGTGAATTGTATTTACATACATTTTATTTAATATTCATTTCATAAACGTCCTCGTATTTGGAGTACAAAATATAATAAACAAAATTTGTTTTTGTTACACTTTTCAAAATAATATAATTAAAGAAAAAATTAAATTAAATAAAACGAAAATAATAAAATATTACGATGTTAAAAAAATTTGAAAATTGATTTAGATAATTTTTAAATTTCATCCAAGTTTTTATTTTTGTTTAGTTATAATTTCTGTTTAAATTTCCTATTTTATATTTTTGTGTTGCTTTTATTAATTTTTTTTGTTTTTGTTTTTATATTTCTTTTTCTTCTTCTCATTCTGTTTTATAAAAAAATTTAATTTATATATCATATTTGTAATGTAGTCTAATACAATGTTATTTTTTCCCAAATTAATTTAAAAAAATGAAATTCCTAGTTACTATTATTATTTAATTAAGTTTATTTAAATACCTGATTTTTTTTTTCTCTTCTTACACCTTAATGTAGATGAAGCTTTAAGAAATTCCTTTTGAAATACATTTTGTTGTTGTTGATGTTTTTGTGTTTATCTTCTTGCCGAATTCCTTTATTCATAATTTTTGATTTTTTTGTTAATTTCTCACTTCTTGTACATTAATTATATAAAATACATATACTGCTATAAATTGTAGTACACAACATTCTTTGGCCTAATGTAACAACATATACGGTGATTCACTACCTCCTGCGCCTGTTGGACTATCCATTGCCGGATTTATTCGTTTCTCTTTTTGACGTCGATTACAAAACCATACACGTACAACTTCTTTTTCCATACATAAACGATCTGCCAGCTGTGATATTTCTTCACTTGTCGGTTTCGGATTAACCATAAATGATTTTTCAAGGGCACCACGCACTGATGTCTCAATCGATGTACGCTTTTTTCTACGTCTTCCAATTATTTCCGGTGTTGTAACTTGTGTCTGGAGTGCAGCAGGATCAAATACTCTATACGTAAAAAATGATAGAAATACAAACAGGTAAACAAAAAAACGGAAAAATTAAAAATTAAAGAAAAACAAGAAATTATGATCGAAAATAAATCAGTAAACTAATAGCAGGACAAAATAAAATAAGTAAAATAAATTTTGTGTAATCTTTATGCAATCGCAGGATACTTACCCTCCTGTACTTGATATGGTTCGATCGGCATCTTCCAACCATTTCTGTAGTAATGGCTTTAATTTGCACATATTCTTAAAACTAAGATTCAAAGCTTCAAATCTTGATATGGTAGTTTGTGAGAAATCATTTCCGTAAAGTTTACCCATCGCTAAGCCTACGTCACCTTGTGTAAATCCCAATTTTATACGGCGTTGCTTGAATGTTTTCGCAAATTGTTCTAATTCCTCTAAATCGGTTGTCTCCTCTGGTGATGGTTCTAAAGGTCTTGGAGCTTGCATATGTTTTGACATTTGTGGAGTTTGTACACCACTGCCCGGTGTATTTGGAGTTAACATACCACCAACATTTAAACTAGTACTATTCGGAGGTGTCTTCTGTTGATTGCTTCCAGTAAATTGAATTGCCGTTGTATGAGAATTCGAACTGGAAACTGGACTATGCATCGGACTGCTAATAACTGGTGATGATGTTGACTGATGTTTCGTTTGTTGCTGTTTTTGTAAAGCTTGTAATTGTTGCGTTGCCTGAGTTAATGCTTGAATTTGATTTTGGAAAAGGAACTGTGCTGTTGCTATCTGAGCAGCAATTGCTGAATCATCTTTATGCATTCCAACCGATGCATTATTTCTCAATAATTCTAAATAATTTTGAAATTGCTGCTGTAGAGTGACTTGCCGTGTCTGTAACGTTTGCTGAAATGCTGCATAGTCTTGAGGAGATAAATTATTGATACCACCGGCAGAACTACCATTATCAGTAAAACAAGACAATGGACTTTGAAGGAATAAAGGACTTAAAGTATTCGGTAGTAGTCCAGCAGTCAGAAGTGGATTCGTTTGACATGTTGATGTTGTCGGAAGTGACGGTGGTGGAGTACCATGATGCAGCAGTGGTGATGATGGGGTATCATTTGTCTATAAAACGAAAAAAAATTGTACATTTCTTAATAGAATTTGTTCGAGAAAATTTTCCACGTATTTTGAACACGTACGGGTACGTACGGAGTAAAAGGTCAAACTAAAACAGAATTAACATACCAAGTTAAGTGCTGCAGAATTATCCATTTGGTGTTCCAGACCCGGCGAATGATATCTATCACTCGAATTTCCGCCGCTATCCGTTCCATCTGAAATTTGAAATTTAGTAGAAAAAAAAAAGTTTCTTGTAAATGATTTGATTGGTCGTCCTTTCTACTTATGCATTCATCATTTTAATTTTTTGCCATAAATAAATTTAAAATATTTTTCAGGTTTTCATATTAATTTTTTGGTTCAGATCAAATTTTAAATATTTTTTTTCAAATTTTATTTATTCAAGTTCAGCTTGAATGATTTGACACAATTTCAATTTCCGATTTTTGGCATTAAAGTACATATATACCTAACTACATATATGGACCTAGTTACAGACAGTACTGTCACCTTTTATTTTCATACAAAAATCCCATAAATGTTATTAAATATGAAAGATTTATGCATATGAAAGGGTTTTTATCGAGAGTAAACTTTGCTGATAATATGCTCATACATATACATACATAATATGTACATGCTTGAATCAAGTACGAGTAGATAAGTATGAGTAAAGCAAAAATAAAAATGATTTTAAATTTTCACACAATGTAGGTATCTTTATGCATATATTTATTTTTATAGAATGGTATTCACATAATAAAATTTTGATTTAGTCCATCTGGCACCTTTTTGGTATGCAGAAAAGATTTCATTTTCTTTCATTTTTTTCATTTTTTTTTTTCACATTTTATTGTAAGTACAAGTTTGTATATGCATGTACACATATTTTTTTCTCTCGACTTTTATCATTTTTCAAATATCTATCGATTTAGAATTATTTTCAATGATATGTAGATAGCATCATATTCGACTCGTAATAACGTAATCTAAATATGCTGACCAAAAATGAATATGTAATTCGTTTTATGAATATTTTTCGAATATACATATGTATGTATGTACAAAAAAACCATAAAAATCTGTATAGGTAACAAATAATAAAAATGAAATGGTACGGGTTGAATTTTGGATTTAACTTAATCAGATGAAAAATTTAACTCTAAATAGATACTGTATGATGTTTGAATTTATAACACGTGCATACATACATACACAGACGTATAATAAATATACGAATGTGTAGATATATGTGAAAATGATATGTAAAATTAGAAGTAAAAAAAAATGAAATAAAAATGTTTACGTTTGGTATGTATATATGTATATGTATTTGAATAACACATAGGAACAAGAGTATACCATATTATGAACATTGAATACTATACATAAATATTGATAATCATTCATAAACTGATTCCATAGAATGTGATTATATGATTTATTCAAAAAAAAAAAAAAAAGGAGAAGAAAAAATATTATGTTCCTAATAATTTTTTTTTTCTTTGCATGATAAAATATATCCTCTTTCCTATACATACACCAACTTGTATATAAGTACCCATATGCTCCTATGGCATATATATATATATACTCACATATGGATACACGTGGAAAATATGATGATGATGATGTGAAAGAGGGTTAAATTTGAATATTTGATAAACGAGTTTTGAATATGAAATTATAAAGAACATTTTAAATATTTTTTCCCTAACATCGATCAAGCAGGACGAATAGATTGGATACTACAATACAAACGAAAATCGGAAATGGACTTTTCTGATTTTATTCATGTTACATATTTCGAAAAGCGTATACATATAGGTTGGTATATACTAAATGTATACATTATACAAAAGATCATATTTTATTGGTTGTTGTCCATTCATCTAAAAATATATTTCTCAATTTTTTCATTTGTTCTGCTAGTCATTTTTTTTTTATTTGTATAATGTGTACATATTTTATACTACAATTTCCTTTTATTTTTGTATAATTTCGAATTCCAAAAAAAAAACAAAACAAAATAAATAAAAAACAAAATAATAAAAACGAAATTTAAAATTCTAAAATCAAAAACTAGAAAAATGTACAAAAAATTCAAATAAAAAGGAATTGAATACACACATACATACATACAGACCTATATATGAGTGTGTATACTCATGATAATATTAACATACAATCGATTTACATTTTATTCAAATCAATTCCCTTTTTTTTTTCATTTCAATTTTTCTGGACATCTTTAAAATGAAAATGAGAAAAGAAAGATGCAAAAAAAAAAAACAAAAACATTGTATATTTACTTACAGAGTGCACAAATATATATGTACAACATATGTTAATGTATCCTGAATAAATAAAAATTTTTCCTATAATGCAAAACAAAAAAAAAAAGAAAACTACGTAAAACAAATTTTTACATGAAAATTTACTTAACAAAAAGGAACTCTTTTATTTGAGTATACAAAAAATAGATTATGCAACACTTTGAAGTTTGCATAACATTATTTTTTGAAAAATACGAAGAAAAAAAAAATTAAAGAAAATAATTTCTTTTCTATTTTTTTTTTTTTTGCTTAAAATAAAGGAAAATGTTATTTTTTAAATAAAATAAAATTAAAATAAAAATTCAAAGAAAAATATTCAAAGTATAATATTTGCAGAACCGAAATAAAAACAAAAAAAACAAAATTTATAGAAAAAAAAAGTAAAAAAGATTACATCCAACATTTATAGAATTATTGGACTATAAAATTGCCTTCATTATTTACAGGCTTTTTCCTACTGTTTTATTTATGAATATATATGTACTGTCCAGAAAGTTGTTACTCTTTTTTTTTTATTTTCTTTTTGCTATTTTGCATAAAATTGAAGAATAACACATATCGAAGGAAATCACCCTTTTTTTTGCCAATATTTTCATATGAAATAATAAAAATTGTAATATACATATGTACATGCATTCATTCACATATCCTTATAGATAGTATGTGTACGAGTATATGTATAGGTATACAAAATACAAGAAGGTATATACTGTGAAGTTCATTTCATGTTCATGAATCCATAAAATAAAAATTTATTGTGATCTGCATATCAAACAGATGATGACTATATATGATGATGACGATAATGGTAATAATATTTGGTTTGAACAGTTCTATACATTGACCACATGAAAAGTTGAAAATAAATTTTTTTTTTTCTGAATTTAATTTTCAAATAAAAAACGAAAAACTTTCCTTTTCTTAAATGTCTTGGTAAATTTTAAATGCAATTTTTTTTTTAATGAAAATTTCTTGTTAGCAAAGGAAATTTCCGGTTCTTTGAGTTCATTTCAAATTCATTTCAATATTTCATTTTCATATATTAAACTAGCTTTACACTGTTATTATAGCGCATTATCCATTGATAAGGAGTTTTCATTTGATTTGTTCGTTTCAATCCTGATAATTTAAAAAATATTAGATGTAAGTGCTCTATTTTCTGCATAATGAGGATCAAGGATTTTTTTTTAGTGTGACATCACTGTTTTGATTGAAATGCGTTCACATATTATTTTTCCTCAACTCTAAATTTTCTAGTTCTACTTTTAGAGTCGCGTCAATTAAATCAAGATTGTTGTTATATCCTATCACGAGTATATCAAAGTCAAAATTACAATATAATTCAAAAATTTTTATCTGGAACATATAATTACACGAGACATAAATCATTTTAAAATGTGAAATTAAAAAAAAAATTTTTTTTTGTAGGTATATATATCTTTTGTCACCCAAAAATTTGCCAATTACTATAAAATGAACACATGCCTATTCGTATCGTATTTTTCTGCCTTTCTTCAATATGTCCATTATCAATTATCAACAAATTACAATTCGACATTACATAGATCATAAATTCTATTGCTCTCATATTATGTACCAATGAACATATGTATACACTTATACAAATATTCCATTGACTTACTTATGCGCACACGTTATTTCCGTCACCCTATTTACAAGGAAATCAAGAAATCATCTTTAAATCTATATATAAGAAGTGTGTACAACTCGTGTCTTTTGATTTGATTCCATCATATTTTTCTTATTTTTCTTCTACTAATATTAATAGGATAACACTATGGAAATATTTTCGAGCATTTAACAAGCCTAAATACCAATTGTTAAGGCCTGATGGCACCAATCTCATCTTTAAGGGACCAATAATATAATCATATATTTTATTATATGTTAGCCTACTCAATTCCATAATAACAGATGGTCGATGTAAATGTTGTAATAGTTTACTATAGAGTTCCCTTTCAATGTACAAACATATCTCTGATGTTCGTTTAAATTTACACTAAACAACAGAAAGAGTTTTCTTTATAAGACATTCCGAAGCCTTATTTTTACCTAAGGTCTGTTTTCTTTATACATATATATACATATATATATATTTTTTCGATTTTTTTCTTTTTTCTTTTTCGTGGTGAAACAGAAGTGACGATATAACATAACTAAATATCAACTACAACTGAGACCTTCTCGAGTATATAACAACTCAAAACCAAATACAGCATAACGTATAAGAAGACAAAAAAAAAAAAATCAAGTCAGAAGCAAACTGTAAGGACACACATGCCAGATACATGAACACGAGTCTAGAAAGATTCTCACTCACTTTATCGTTTTTGTCATTTTACTATACAATCAATCTCTCCTCCATTCGTTCAAACATTTAAGAAAGGGTATAGGAAATACATTATGAAAAAAAATAAAAATAAAAACCAAATCTTTATATATGAATAACCCTTTACACCAAAGACTATAAAGGTGCTTAAAGCGATATTATGTCATTTAAAACGTACTCCAGGGTCTACGATGTTTATTATTTCTTTGAAATCGAAATGTTGAAAGAAGAAAAAAAAATATAAAATAAAATAAAATTAATGAAAATTGAAATTGGACTGTGTTTTGACAGATTTTTAACAAAAGCGACATTAAATCGATGACTTTTATCACATAATACATTTTAGCCCAGAAAAAAAAATTAATAAGAATAAGAAAACACAGATTTTTAGATTAAAAAAAAAATAAGGGCTTTCCTTTGAAAATTTACTCGAGAACAATTTTTTGATATCAATTTACTTTTCTTCTTTACTTTCATTTTCAGATTTTAATGTGCATCACATCATATCACATTCACGTTTTATGTAGAATCGTAGAACATATTCACATGTGATATGAGTGTATTTGAATGTGATGTGTAAATAAGTGAATTACTTAATTTTGTAAATGTGAATAAATGTACTTACCATTTGATGGAAGTGGTGACGGAGATCTGGATAATCGACTGATATCTGAAAAGAAAAATTATGAAAAATTAATTTAAATTTCGGTTATTGGTTCTGATTCTATTAGTATAGAATAATTGAAAATAAAATTTAGAAGAAAAAAATTATATCAAACTATTTACGGATCCTAATCTAATCAAAAGTGAAATGTATGCAAAGAAAATGATTATATACCAGTTTCTATATACATTTGCAAAATTTTTCACTTAAAAATGTCAGCTATTCGTTATTATAATACATTTACATAAAATAGAAAATTTTGAAAATGAATATTTTTCACATTTATATAACAATAGTAATTCTCTTATTTTAGATTCGTAGAACCAACTAAAATAAGATCACAAACACCAACTGCATCCTCTAAAAAAAATCATTCTAATTTAGTTTCCAATTTTATTTTCATTTTTTGCTCTGTTGTTGTTGTTTTTATTTTCAGTATCCCTATCCCTCGAATTATCACAATGTATTTGTGTAGATGGCATTATTCTGTCCATCCTGTTCATTTCGTGATCCTTTCATATTATTGCATATTGAGGGTGTTGTGTCAAACATAATTTATTGTGTAGCATTATCTCCTTAGTGCAGTCCGAACTTAAAAGCTAAAAAAAAACTTCAATGACCATATTTTCGTATAGATATTTCAGTTGACACGACCATATACTCGTATATACAGTACAAATACCATACATACTCTCTACATGCATGCATCAACGTATTCAAGTGATAATGAGAACGACTACAAAGATATCTTTGTCCAATCGAATGTGAAAAAAAAAATGTATTTTTTATGTCGTTAGCTTGTAAAGTAATGTACATAAATAAAACACAAAAGCTATACTATTTTGTTGAATGGCAACAACAAAAATAAAAAGAAAACGAAAAATCAAAACGAATCTCTGCTTCATATTCCATTGAACTTTTGTATATTGTTAAAGCACTTGCTCTTGTTTGCTTCTTATTCGATTTCCAAAATAAAAAAAAAATTGTTATCCTATTGGGATGCTGGTATGGATGAATATTGTCGTGAATGTTACCATGAATATACATGAAGCAACTTCATATATTATACGTACATTTCTCAATTCAATTTCATAACTTTTTTTCTTATTAATTGCAATACTCGAGATATACTAGTGTTTCGACTGAACTGATATAAATCTCTAATTATAATATGAACTTAAAGCGAATATCTAGACAATGTTTATCTTTTGTATACGGACTAGTTCGTCCTTTTTGAAATTTTTTTTTATTTTATTTTTCTTTTTCGAAAACACATGCAATTTGAATACAAACACACACACCATCTGTATGTATGTACATAGGTATAGGTAGATAGGTAAGTATGTAAATATATATGGTATAGTTATACACAAATGACCACCTAGACCACTAGCCATTTAATCCCCTGGGGTGATTTCGGAATACCGGCAAGTTAAAGTATGTACATACATATGTATATACACAAGAAAAAAAAAGAATTCTTTTTCTTTACTACACATAAATATTGATCGTAAATATAAGAATACATACACACATACTGCATATTCGAAACGCCACTACAATTCTATTATTTTCAATTATTGCATTGTATACGAATATATTTTGTATCCGACTATATATGTATGTACGCTCGTATTTGATGATGACCATTGCCAATTTCGTATTTATGGGGTGAATTGTTTCATTTGTCATGTAATTTTTTTTTTTTTTTTCTTGTTTCTTATATTTTCGAAAATTTTATTTATTTGTTTGTGTTTGTATTTGTGTCGTAATTATTTACCTTTCCGTTAGGGAAATCATTGACAATATCACATATTCATGTGTACGAGTATACGAGTATATATATATCGGCGTGGGTGCTAACAAATAATATACGTCGTCTCATATTGAATAATGAATGAGAAAAATTGCAAATTTTTTCAGGACAGATGTAAATTTTCATGAATTCAAAATGAATTGAAAATGTTCTGTTATATGTAAGTTTTATGGAAAATTACTCGTTGAATGGATTTTTGTAAATCACAAAAACATCAAAAAAAAAAAGTTGAATTATACAAATGAATTATTATAGACATATAGATACTCATAAAGTAAAATTAATAATAATGTTGAATATAGTGTGCAACACACACACAAATAGCACATACATAGAGTAGATATTCAATATTTTCTAGATTAAAAAAAAATGTTTAGGATTGTTTTAGTCTTTAATGTGAAAGAAATGTAAAATTATATTAAAATAAATTCATAGTCATCTGTAATCAATTTCATCAAGACTATTTCAATATGAAATTTTTGTTGCAATCAACTTTCAGTTCAGTGTATTTTCAAGATTTATTTGTAAAGCTGGACTTCTGAAAAGAGTCTAGGCTAAACTTTTTTTTCTTCAAATACAAGCATAATTTCAATGTCGAAAATGTAGAACAAATTTTATTAGAAACTAAAGAATTTATTGAAATTAATCAGAAATTGATTGTGCAACACTTATACAAATTATGTAAATTTGGACTAAAAAATAATTTTTGTGCGAAATAGAAAAATAGTGTTCTTAAAATATACTACGCAGATTAGTTATTTTCAAATTCTTTTTTCGTTCTGGAAAATTTCTATCATTCGAAAAAAAAAGTGCAATTTTTAACGATTATCAATCTAAAATCTGACTTCACAATATGTGAGTTTCAAATTTATATTCAACATTTTTTAAATAAGAAAATGAAACCTTTAGAACTGAAATAATTTAAATTTTTTGAAAAATGAAAAATGCTATTCCAGATATTCTAGAAACTAGTTTTTTCTATGAACAGAATCATAATTTTATGTACATATATAAGTAATGCAGTGAAAACTTTGCAAATAATTGTTCAACTACATGCATCTAAATTTACCTTTAAAATGGACACTAGAATTATAAGATGCGAGAACTAAATTACAACAGAACACAGCTTTGAAATTCAATCGACTTAATATTTGAATACATTGAAAAATGTTATTTCTCTATATACACGATTTACAAGTTTCATTTAATTTCCGATCATCACAGAAATATATAATTAATTTTAGAGATGAATTTCTCATATGAAATTTGTAAAATACACATGTACCATCATGTACTTAATTTTGAATTCATGCAAGTAATTTTTCTCTAGACAAATTATTTCCACTAATTGAATGATAAATGCATATATTACCATAAAAAATATCGATAATAAAAATTTATTTATACATTTTTATTTTTACATATCATATCAGTAACGACATTAACAATAATAATACACAAATATTTATTAATATAAATGACTGATAATAATTGAATGATATAAAGGTAATGATAAGACATATGATTATATATGTATATTTTGATAATTATTTTCTTATTTGTCATTCGAAATGTATATAACACATCGCATTTACTCGTCTATGAATGTTATATAGAATGTAAGAAAATTGAAATTATTTTGAATGTTCATTCATATTTCGAATTATTATAGTTATATACGGAGTACAGCAGTTATCTATAGAAAAACTTGAAAATTTTTTAAATAAGTATACCTATTTTGTACTCTATCTAAATACTTGTATGCCCAATTAAATTAATTTTTTATTTAAAATAGAATAAAATTTGAACATAGATAACTTCCTTCATTTTCAAATTATTAATAAATTTCTGTTATAATTGTAATAAAAATTTGTAATCATAAAATATACTAGTATCCCTACACCCAGACAATTATTAATAACAAGTTTCAAAAACCATACATCTCAATGAATTTGAATAAACTACCATAGAGTACTCATATTAATTTATAATATTGTGCAAAATAATTGAAAATCTAATCAGTTATAATGAGAAGTAATTAAATATCAATATAAAAAAAATTAACTATAATTAATTAACTATGTATAGATACTACAGATTTATTTAATGTATACACATACAAATATGTACTATATACATACATAGATTTTGTCCAGATGATCCTGATGATACAGATATTTTTAATAAATCACGTTTTAACGAATTGTTGTTGTCCTCACAACTACCGTTCCATCGTACCTCAGACATTACCATTTTATGTAATTTTTATTTTTATATTTTATTCTAACACAACACAAATAATTCAAAATTTTCTACTAATTTATGTGTAGATATAATTATGTACTCGTATACATATGTATGTATGTATATGATTGATAAATCAATTTTATGTATATAAGTAGGTACATATATTTCTTCGAATAGATAACATTCGACATAAATCCGAATTTAAATTTAAAGATTTGTATTTTGTTTCACTTTATTTATGCCAACTGTAGCATTATTTTCGTTAATATAAAAATGACAATATTTTGCAGGATATATATATATTTTTTTTGTTTTAATTATCGCTTATTTAGAAAATTAACAATAAAATCCACATTTTTTTTTTTAAATTTTCGCAGTCATGAATAATTTTTTTTAAATTTTGTCGATTTTCCAATTATCATCATTATGCTTTGAAAGTAATTCACTTCTAACAATAAAACATAAAAAAAAAAAAAAAAATAAATAAATAATAACATAAAATACACTATAATTATGAAATGATATTTTTACTACACTTTCTTCGTCGTAAGAAAATTAAACTAAGTATTTTATAAATTGATTTATTGAAAATTATGCAAAATAATTTTATTGCAAAATTTAAATAACTCGAATATTTTTCATTTAATTATTAATTACCGTATATACATTTAGCATATAATATCGAGACATATTTAACCGATTTATTTAAATGTTAACCGGATCTCGTCTCAATAAGAACTAAACAAATTTTCAACTCTATAATATGGATATGGATGGATATATGTATTTTGAATATGCGATACCACCTTACACACATTATTTTTTTTTATTTTATTTTTTTTTATTTTTTTTTTTGAATATTTTATGCTACATTTATGTACTGATATATACTCGTATGTATATTAACGATAAATTGCTTTCAATATATTTGGTTGTGTGTGTTTTTTTTTTTTTTGTTTGCTTTCATAAAATGTTATCCTTATGACGCTTTTTTACAATACTTTAAAGGAAAATAAAAGTAAACAAAAAAAATATATATATATGAAACGAAAAACTAAAAAACGAAGATATGTGTCTTACGTAGGTAAGAAAAATATATATAAATAAGTATCTACTACATATAACAATAATAATAATAATAATAATAATGTAAAAAAAAAGGATATTCTCACTGTATAATGCAATATCCGACCGACAACCAATCTTCTACACGATTTCAGTAAAGTATAAACATTCCGTGAATATACGACTACACGACTACACACAGAACAGCAGAGTACAACAAAAATAAAACGAAAATAAATTCAAATATCTACACATCTTCACTACACAGATAAAGATACACACACACATAATAAATTTAGATGCGAATTAGAAAAAATATAATATATGAAATCAAACAGGAGAATATAGGTATAGGTGAAAAAATTTCCCTCCACAAAATTTTCAAATACATTCCACACTTCTTTTATACATGAAAAATTTACATAATGTATATATACACTCTCAAAAATGAAATACAAAAAATGAAGGAGATTTCTCTTCTCTCTTTTGAGATATTTTTTCTTTGAGATACACATATATTTGTACATATATGTATATATTTTTTATTCTTGTTGAAAGCATTTTTGAAAGATTTTCAAGTGTAGTCCTTTTCCTTTTACGTATTTTTCTTGGTGTGTTTTATTCGGAATGTATGTAAATGTACATATACTCGTATATTTTCTTAAAAAACTTTTTTTAAACATCTACAAGTATATTTTTATATTGTATACATAAAATTTAAATATGTGTGCGTTCTTAAAATATATAAAAAGGATTCTATCATTTTTTTTTAAAGAAAAAAAAGCAAAAAAAAAAAAAAAACTTCCCCATAACTTGTGACTATGGAATATGAATACATTTTTATGATTGTGACAGAGGGAGTAGAAAGTTTTTTACTTTCATAAAAAATTTGTATGATTGCATTCGATTGTACATATTTATATCATGAGCATGGAATGAAGTGATTGTAGGTAGGATGGGTGTGGCTATATGAATGCGTCTAATACAACAGAAATGAACATTTTTTTTATTATTTTTTGTATGATGTACCTTTAAATTCATACATACATATACTTCACTTTATACTTAAGTGTATGCATAGTTTTTTTCTTCTTAAGGTAAGGACAATTTTTTCATCTAGAATAGTAGATTTGATTTTTGTCCTTTTTTATCATAATTGTATTTAAATTTTCATCATAAGAATAGAAGAATAAAATTCCTGAATATGTAAGGTAAATGAATATACATATATATTTTTAGATTTTCTCTTATCATTGTTGAAGATATCTAATCAAGGGGTTGGATTTCGAGGAAAATAATATTCAAAAATAATAAAAATTTATATTTTCTTCATTCTGTTTGTATATGTAAAAAAATTGTGTATACCTACTTACATATGAATATCGAAAATTTTCATATAAAGTGTAAAAAATGAAAGAATATTTAAATTGATGGAGAAAGGAATAAAATCAATGAGCACTTGTGTATTATATATGAGCATAAATAGAATAGGTATACAAATACAAAAAAAACGTACATAATAATATAATGTACATATATATATATATATATATAGTTTTAGGTATTGCTCCGCTGTCACGTCTCTGCGCAATTCAACACTCTGTCTGTATATTGAAATATCAGAAAATGATATGCATGCATGTGTGGAATTAGATTGCTAAAGACATTTTTATTTTATTTATGTACATACATGTATAAAGAAAACTTTTATACACACATACAGGCTGCAATAAGGATAATGTTATTTGGATAGGTGGTTTGAGAGATTACAATGTGATATACGTAGCATATACAAGGATTGTATATACATATATAAATGTATAAATTTATTTGGCCGTCTGTCTGTATATATGATGTGATTAATATTAAACAAATGGGAAAAGAATGTGCGAAAATGAAGGGTTGAATAGCTAAATGTCTTGTCCGAGATTTTTATTTATAATTATATAAGAGTCTGTGTTAAAGAAAATGTGTAATAAAAATAACGAACTAAATAGACATAATAGAGCTGTTATATATTATTGTTCGTGTGTATATACATATGTAACACATAAAGGTATGTATATACATAATTTTTTCATATGTTCATGTATTTATAAGGATAGTTGATAACATCTTAATAGTGTAGATTAGAACTATATACTAATATTATAATAATGTTGGAGATATTTTAATTTGACAAAAACAAAATGAATTAAAATACATAAAATTTGTGAGTAAAACATACGAATACTTTACTTAATTTCAGATTGTTTCATTTGATTTTTATATATAAACAGGATGTACACAGGATATTTGTTTAAATGATCATATTTTCATTCTGTCATTTTTCAAGAATATGTAAGTTAGTATACAAAAATGCAAAGTAAAATTGATCCTTATCTATAATTCTTTTCTATCGTCCTTATAATACAAAATACATATATGTACATATATACATATATGAAAAAATTAAAATTCAAAATTTATCATCGCATTCAAAATACCTGAATGAATTTGTAAAGGTAGACAATAAATTGACCACCCTGAGTTATCGTTTACTATCGCCATCGCCCTATTAACTTTCTCTCTATTTAGGGTCGTTTTCTACAATTATTATAAAATAATGATCGTACATGAACAGGATATAACATCATCTGATAAATGTAATATGCAAATTTGAATATATGTAAATGTATTTCCAAAATGTTTTGAAAAATTTTGTACCTGTTTCGCACATTGCCTGAAAGCAATATACATAATATGCATGTACATACAGCATAATGGTCAGTTGTGCAAAGAAGTAATCGCTGCTCTGCGTAAAAGTGCACCTTCTTCAATCAATTTATATGCTGCTCATATATTTATCTCGATTTTCAGATTGTGAAATTTTCAACTTAAAAATTATAACGGTTTTTCTCACCTTTTCAACAAATCATTTATTGTATAGTATAAAAAAAAAATTAACCGTTTCAAATGAATTTTACTTATACGCTATATAAAATAAATTTTTTTTTTTTTTTTGATATTGTGCGAATTTTTTTTTTTTTTTTTCAGTTATTTTGTCTTTATACTTTCAATACAAAAATACGCGATTCTTATTATCTGTGTATAGTTGATGCTTTTTAACGATTTATGGTTGAAAATTGAAATTTCATAAAAAATTATAAAAAAATTTTGTAATCATTTTATTCTTTTTTTAAATAGAATTTGTTGTGTATATACTTACATAAATACGTATAAGACTGATAAGGGTTAAATCTTCAAAATGATTTCTGATACTTTTTTACAATGTTCTAAGTATATACTAACATAAATATTCCTTAATATTACATTATTCTTTTCAAATTTTTATAACTTTTACCCTAAAATTGAAATTTTTTGACTAACAAAATCACAAAATAAATGTAAAATAACGAATTTCGAATGGCAACAAATCAAAAATTTGGAAGAGAAAAAAAAAATCATTTGATATAACTGATTAAGTGCCAATACTCGTGAGAAAGTCCGTTAAAAAATTGCAAAACATTTTTTACTTCATAGATTTTTCTTTAAACAAAAACAAAAAAAAAAAAAAACTTAAGAAAACCGATACAAGAATAAAACTCAATACTTATTACTTGATAACTATAAAAAAAAACAAAAAAAAAACTATTAAGTGTATGATATTGCTATATATGCTACATGGATGTTACATAGAAAAAAAAACAACATTTATTCCTATCTTCCCTTTCAAAATTAACGAATTTGAGTTCATTTTTTCCTCTTTTTTTACTTTTCAAAATCTAAAAAAATGTGAAAAAAAAAAGAAAAAAACAATGTTTTCTCTTTTTTTTTAGTTTTTTTACTTCAAAAACCATTCAATTTTTAGTTAGTCAGTCAGTCAGTTAGTGAATTTGACAAACAACCCCAAAAAATTTATTATTATTTTTTAAGTATTACCACGTATTACTAAAATCATGATTGCAATTTTCAAATTTTTTTAGTAAGAGATTTCCAACAAATAGAGAAAAGAATATGACATACTACAAACAAGTAAATATCACCAAAAATCGTTAAAAAATGTTTTTACAGCGTTACATTAAAAAAAATTGCATTCAAAAATACATAATAAATGCACAATGCTCGAATGAGAAAGACAAATATATGTACTACATGAACTGTTCGAGTATACATACATACGTGTAAAAATAGAAACAATTGTATTTTTAGTTCTTTTTCCTTTTTTTATATTTTAAAGAAATAAGTCTATGATAAAAAATGAAAAAAAATATATCTAAATTTTTACGTAATTTTCAAAATATACACGAATCTGTAATCCGTGCAGCGCCGTTTCTAACCTCTTGGGCGCTCGGTGCACTTCTAAACTTTTCGTTCTCTTTCGTTTTCTACTTCTCATAATTTACTTTCAACATGTTTGTTTACTTCTCAAATAACTAAGAGTTTAATGACCATGTTTGTTTACAAACGAAAATGTAGATCAAAATATTTATAGGTTTTTCTAATACACACCGATCTTGTTTAAAACTTATATTCTTCTTCGTACACGGCTACGATGGTGTAGTACCAAATATACAAGAGAAAATAAGAAGAGAAACTTCTATTCGCTTAATATTTCTACTTTTCTGTCTACTTTTCCTTCTACATCTCAAATAATCAAGAGTATAATGACCATGTTTGCTTACAAACTAAAATATAAGTCAAAACATTTACATATTGATTTTCCTTGTTTACAGAGATCTTGTTTCAATTTGAAATTCTTCTTTGTACACGGCTACTATGGTTTAGTACATAATATAAACCAGAAAAGAAATGAAGACATTAGAATGAAGAGAAGTAGAAATTGAGGTAGAAAGATACGTGAATAGTAGTTTTGAAATTATTTTTCTAAAAAGAAATTTGTGACTTTCATTCTGTGATTTTTTCTTGCCCCTGAGATTTGAAGCCCGATTTTAGTAAACCATTTCAAACTTTCGAAAACCCGAGAATGATTCCATGTATGTAAAGTATGCTATTCTCATCATCGTCTCACCTTTGATGTTATAATACAGATTTGGTTTGTAAGTGAAATATACTCGTAATACTAATAGAAGATACTACGTGAATATGTACGAATGAATTTTATGTGTATCATACACCATGCAGATGCCTGCATATGCATTATATACAAGTCCACAATACACATACAGCATACAGGATATCCAAATAAATTGAAAATATTTAGATTTCGGATTTTACCTGAATCACAAAAATTAAAAATGAAATTTACAAAATAAAGATAAAATGAACCTTAAAAAACTAATAAGGTAGATATATCCTTTTTGCAATATTCATATAAATTTACTACTATTTTTCTGCCTTTTTTTTACGATTTTTAGCCGAATGATAATGATAAAGTCTAAATTCTTATGTATGTGTGTATACAATTATGAAAAGGAATACCATAGATTTTATCATATGATTAATGACTATTTTGATAATGATTTCAAATATACAGGGTATTTTATTTTCAGGAAGACCTATGTACATTTCAAACTGAAACAAAAATTCGAAATTGTAACGTTTTGCAACACAACAACGATAAAATTCAGTAAGCAAATGCTTATTCACTATGTATCCTTTGTATAGAAATGCATTCTCTTTCCATCAATTAATATACATACATGATTTTTAAAAAGATGTTTGATTAATTTACATACATATTTTGTGAACCCTGTAATTGTTTATGTTTAATATCTTTTTACCTTTTTTAACTATATTTTCATTTTTTTTTCGAAACCTATAGGAAGATTCAATGTTTTTTTGGTTTTTTCGTTAATTTATATTTGAAAAGAAAAAAAAATACACAAAGAGAACAAAAAAAAAGTATTTTTTATGGATCGTACTTGCAGGGATATTCATATACATATATAGATTTTACAATTTTATTAGAATTTTACAAGGATATTTACGTACATATCATATAAATATATGTATGTATGTTTTTTATTAGAATTTCAAACCGGGTTTTGGTTTTATTTATGCGTTGCACAGTTAAAAAGTCAACATTATACATTATATAATTTTTTTTTTCAAATTTAACTTTAAAAGAAAATAAAAAATATTTTTTTTTTTATTACTGTTTTCTTGGTTGATTTTTTAAATGATGGTTAAACATTACATAAGATGTAACTCTATAAGTAACTGGTCTGGTTTAACTACCAGAAATAATATTAACAATATGACGTCTATATGTATAGATTTATTTTAATTTTTGCCTTTTTTTATTATTTTCATTCTATCTTTTTTGTTTTTTTGAAAATGAAATTATACAATAAAATAAGATAATTTTTTATTATGCACATAATATGCGATAGTAAAAAAATATATATGTACACATTATATCCTTTAAATTTTTTTGTTTTTGTTTTGAATTTAGATTTTTTAATATTTATATTGCCTGCGTATATGGGCAGTATAAAATTTTCAAAGGAATTTCATTTCAGAGATAACAAAAGAGCAAAAACTCATAAAAAATAGAACATAAAAAAGTAAAATAAAACATTTTTTAAGAAAAAAAAAACCAGCAATAATATCCTTAAATTTACATAAAAAATGACTTTTAAACTTATTCATTTTTTTTCTGGTTTTTTTTTATAATCTAAACTACTACACATGCTAATTAAGGATAAACTACTACAATCATATTATTGTTATTGTTGATTTATGAGGAACAATAAATGATTCCTTTAATAACTTCACTGGTACATAGTAAAATAATAGTGGTATATGTAGTAGTTTAGTTGTATTGTAGATTGTAGATTGTAGTTATTACTTGGAAAAAGGATATACATATCATATGTATTTATGTATATAATATTTTTTTTGTTAAATTTCTATGTTTCCTTAAAATCATTTACATACGCTACCATGAACAAAGTGTGTTTGAATGTACATATATCAAAAACTATAAAATCTACTAAATGCATCTATAGAATCCTAAAATATGGAAAAAAAATTTTTTCAAAAACAGAATTCTTTATAAAATTGGATTTATTTTGTGTTCAGTTCAGTTATTTTCAAAAGGAAAAATGATTTGCATATTTCATTAATACTCCTATTCTTTGTATATGTATATATGTATATTTATTTCATGTCATTTACATATACGAATATATCGAAAAAAATATGCATTTTCACAATTCATAATAACAAAAAGAAAAATCTATTTATACACTAATGTACGAGTATATATCTGCAAATGATATTACACATTTACATATTATGTGCATTAGATGATCTTACAGTCAGAGAGACAGGAACTGCACAAAAATCCGAATTCAATACTTCACCGCCTCTTTTGTATATGCAGCATTAATTATAATCCATACGGCTAAATAGTATACCATGGTGGTCGTTGTTTGCTTTTATATACATACTTTTATGTTTTTCTTTTATATTTATGCGCTTATACAAGTATACATATTTACTGTATGTATTCACATGTAGTGTACATATTATGCGATATAAATAAGAAAAAATAACATAAAATAATATCTGTACAAACTGCACGTGATATTTATAATGAAAATTCAATTCATTTTATCTCATAAATTTCAAATTTTGTATATGCATATAGTGCATATACTATACACACACAAAGTATACGTCCTTACGTGTTTTCTTAATACATATTTATGTTGTTGATTTATACTATACAATATAATATGTACAAATGAATGAAATTAAAATTCTATAATATGCAGTATACGTATGTATATTTAGCAGTTATGAGGCAGTTATAGTTAAATTGCTTTGGGGTGTATCGTGTGTATGCAAAAATTTCAGACCAGAGAATCATCAGTTACAGATATGTACACTACATATAAATTTTATCTTCAAAATATACACACAAAACATGTATGGGATATGGGCACATTTATATTCACTTTATACTCACATAGAGTATTTAACAGAAATGATGATTTAATATGTATATACTTACGTACGGAGTATGAGGTATGAGGATATAGTTTTTTGTTTTGGTTTTTGGTTTTTTGCATAAAGTTTTCCATTCACTATATTATAAACGAAAATTTTATTCTGGTTGTCATGACATTTTTCCTCCTTTAATAGCAGTCAGTATAACTCTATAGTACCATAGTACTTAGTGTATATATAAGGAATATTAATTTTATTCTCTCTTATTCGATCATATTCAAAGATATTAACGACCTTATCTTTGAACAACATCATTGTTGTGTGTTGCTTTGTGTACGTCTACGATAATAAGTGATTGTAGAAGGGTCTCCATCACAAGTATGTTACATAATTTTTTCGTTTTTCTTCTGGTAACCAACATTTTTAAGCACATACATATATTCGTAAGAGATAACAAACTATAATACCTATATAGTATAGTACAGTGCAACCAAATATGTTTCTGTGTTCAACATTGTTGGGTGGAAGATGTACATAAATGAAAAATAATGGTCCAGAAATGAAGAAGGCAATTCGAAGCACTAGAAAATCTTCATTCAAGATTAAATTTCAAAGATAATGATATACATGCATATATATATATACAAAATGTGTGTACATATGGTGGATATTTATTTTTGCACATATGTAACCTTTTTTTTTTCTGTGTACATAAAATTAATTATCGTTAGAAATCTAAAAAAAAAAATGTTAAAATCTCTATTTTGGAAAATTTATTGGAAATGGATACGTAATTTAATACGATCATATTCCCTATATGAAGCGATTCAAAACCGTATAATGAAAAAATTTAATTATGAAAAGGAGCAAACATACAGTACATACACTTACTACAAAGTAAAAAAATATAAAATTTTAATACACTTACCGCACATTTCATTCTGTTTCATTTCTCCACGTTTAATTTTCACAAATTTTGATGCTTCTTCGATTTCATCTTTGCCAGATTTTTTACCACAATTTTTACCACTATTTATTTGACTATAATTTCCAGTATTATTATTTCCTTTTTGATTTAAATTTTTTATTTCTTTATTATTGTAGTAGCTATCATCTTTTTGTGTCATATCATTTTTTTCTAATTCCAAAGATTTACGTATTTCAGATTGATCTTGAGGCCAATTTCTTGTAATCGATTCTGAAATGTATAAACAAACAAAAACAAATACAACAAATTACCATGAGAATTTTTAATTAATTTTTTCGTTTTTTGAATTTTCGTAAAAAAGAAGAAGAAAAAGAATATAAAAAAAAAATGACTGCAGGCATTTTTCAATATTTTTCACGATTATCCTTTTTTGGTGCAATGTTCATTCTCCATTTTTGTTTATTTCATTTCCAAGCACAAAAATTCTGAATACTATACATACATTATTTTGAATATTTATCAGCCACACTCCACACATAACTCTTTCATTCCGGCATATTATATACATACATATACATATATATATACTTATGTAATTCTGAACTTTATGGATATTTAAAAATTTCTACCCAATCACTTTAAAGAATACACAAATACCACACATACAAATATGCTGCACATATATAACGTCAATTGAGGTTGATTTCTTTCTTTTTTTTTTTTTTGTTCTTCATCGTTTTTCCTTCGGAATAAAAAAGGGTTGAATTTACATAATAAAAAATCGTCGACTGTATATGTATATTGAATATACGTGTAATAGGTAGTATGTATGCTAAACTGAGATTGATTTACATAACATTTATAATATAATGCTTCCCTAAGGGGTTGGTTTTTTAGCACGTGCTCGGCTCCTATACATATATATAAATCGACGCTTTCATATACATATGAAAGAGCATACGAGCATATTTGTATATGAAAAGGGCGTTAAATCTTTATCTGAATAATGATGACGATGATAACGATTATTTATATGGTGATGATGATGATAAAAATATCACAAAGAGAAAGATGTGATTTTCATTTTTGATTGAAAAGTGGGAGCCAATGTAAATAAACGTCTAAATTTATTGAAAAGGAAACCAAATTATAAAAAAAAAAAAAAATATTCCTCATTTTTTACGGTAAAGAAATTTTCATCTGATATCCTTACGTAACGATTGGCTGTGATTTTTTCTTAGTTTTGTTCAAATGAAATTGTCAGAATCTGATATTTCATTATTCAAATATGGTAGAGATTTGGAGTTGCGTTACAAGGATTTCAACGTTTTACGAAAGTTTATGTGCGGTATGATGATGTATGTATTCATGATTGTAATCCATACAATGTTCTTTCTATATAGAAAACATTTATTCCTTCAGCAAACTCAGTCTGAAAACTGTTGGATAAAAAGTGTAAATATTTGTTATTCTCTGTAATAATTTCATTTTCGTTTTTCTTTTAAACATTTTTCATTTCAATCTTTAATATTTCCACCCCTAATTAACTCTATTGCGAACTATACCTGTATCCTGTATTAAAATGTGCCAATATCAAAAATGGTATATTGATTTTATAAAAATCCAGTAAAACCGGAAATTTCATTAATTCTATAAAGTAACGGAATTCGTTACAAAAATTTTTGTACATAATATTGTCTAGTTCTGTATATAATGCAGTTATGAAATTTAATCAGTCAAAAAAAGAAAAAAAAATTGAAAAAAAAATGACGAAATAAGGGAAAAATCACTGAAAATTGAAAAGAGTGAAAAGCCCTTCGAGCATTCTTCAACATTCAGTCTACTAAATATATGGTCCTATGGTCCTATGTACATACAAAAACGTGTACAGATCCACATACCTATGTATATGTATGTATATAAAATACTCTAGGCTCAATAAAAGAAAATATGTACATAAATGTAGATATGCTTGTTTGTATATACAGCAAAGAGTACGCGCAGGCACAGTATAAAGTATACAACACACAAGTATCATCATGTATGCTGTCACATCGTTTTAACTTAACTCGTGCTCAAAACATTTTCACTTTTTTATATCAGAAACACACTCTACAAACACGCATTCCATCCCAACCTATAACATAACTTTATTATTGTGTTTTTTTTTTTTGTATGTATCAAAATTAATACAACTCTTCCTTGTATCATATTTAAAAAAAAAATGAAATATGTAGTATTTTTTTTTTCACTTTTCTCTTTTGTTTTTCCTTTTCATTTTGTTTTTTTTTTTTTTACTTTTTGTCAATAATCGAAAGCGGAACTGATTTTTTTACAATGTATAAAAAGGGAATTTTAGTACATTTCTTTTTTTTTTTTGTATAGTTTACGTTGTTTTTCGTAAATCATTTCATTTCATACTGTACATAAAATTTCAAGGTAAAGGTAAAGAATAATAATAATCGTGAAAAGGGGAAAATATTATATACTTATATGTGCGTATGTATACATAAATGTGTGCATATAATACGATTCGATTGCGATGCCTATAATAACTATGAATAACTGACACCTTTACTTCTGTTTGGCTTTTTAGTCATCATCATCATATAATGTACATACATATATGTATCTGGAAAACTTTTTCAAAATTTATATTGCATAACGCATATTTGTAATGTTTGTGTGCAAAACGAATATAAATAATAAGAAAAAAAATATTAATAAAAAAAGGACTATTAAAAGTAAAGGGATGATAATATCTATCCACAATATCCAGGTAGGTATACGTAAACCTTTTTTTTTTTGTTATTTTAATATCCCTACATTCTGATAAACGTATGGCATACAGTCCCACTCGACGTACGATAGGATATAGCGTATATAATATATATATACGTTCTAAAGAAAATAAACACACAATCATGTACTATAAAGCACATACATACATACATTGATTATCAATTATTGGTCCAACGAACGCGCGTTCGATCGAACTGCTTTGATAGAGATTTTTTTTTGTTTTTTTTTTTGATCACATCTGATCACGCATTAATAGACCAATCTCTAATCTATGTGTGTTCAAGCAATTTAATACGAATGTCATACAAAAAAAAAATATAAATAAATAAATGCATATAATATCAAACCAATCCTCATTATATATGTGCTGCTAACATGCGAAAGGATAAAGCAATATAAGCAGATGGAATTTTTTTTTTTTTTTGAGAAGAAATGAATAGATAGATAAAGGGTGTAACATAGTTGAATTTTTTATATAAGATTATTATTTTTTTTTTTTTTGTATTGTTTATGGTTTTCACTTTCAAGGAAGCATTTTGTTATGTAATGCTGAATTAAAAAATATTAATACGAATATATATATTTTAACAGGATGTTATATACAATGCAATGAATTTGATCATTTTAAGAGATTTTTCTTGTTTCATTTTCTGAAGAAAGGAAATATGTTTGATATGAAAAAGGATTTCAAAAAAAAAAAAAAAAAAAAATCTTTTTACATAAGGTTTTACATGGTTTTATCAGTTATACTTTACAAATATATGATACGAATAAAAAAAAGGATACGATTTAAAAAAAGGATACGATAATGAAATGCCAATAATATGTAGAAGCCATTTATCGTATAAGAAAAAAAAAGCGTGCTAAGCACAAACCAAATTGCATTCCTTTTTTGAAAAAAAAAAGGATTCTAGAATATTTTACTATACTTCACTGTGTATATATGCACTAGTATATATGAAATTTAAACAGAAATTGAAAATAATTTTATATATTTTTCAATATTTCAATATGCATATAATGTTTCAATAATTCTAAAGTGTACATCTATGTACATATTCTTCTGAATTAATAAATATATGCATAATGCAAAATTTGATTCCAAACTGTTAATTGTAACTTACAATTTAAATTGCTTGACTAATTATTACCGCAGGCAGAAATAATATAAATGCTTGTTACGATCTAAGAATAGAATTTAAGAAATTATAAATACAAACAACAATAAATATACAAGTACAAGTACTCCAGTAGTATATTATTTACTTACATAAATCATATGACTTTGCTTATATTATATGCATGCATACTAATGTAATCTTCATTGTTCAATTAAAAATTTGAAAATTTTTTTTTTTCCTTTATTTTACAATCTACAATCATGATAAAACAAATACAAGTATACATATTGTATACCTATGTATAATTTTTATAGTTGTATCACTGCATGATATTTTCTATTATTACAATGATTATTATTATTATTATTATTATCCATATTAATATTATTATGAAAATATATTTATTTGTATTTTTTTCTGTTATACATTTTTGTTTTATTTTAATTTAACGAATTGCACCTACATATTATGTATTTACGTATGAACAACAACAACAACAACATCAAATTGTTTTCTTTTTTGTTTTTTTTTTTTACATTTTTTGATTTAAATTCTTTTTTTTTTTTTTTTAATTCATTCATTCATCTAAAATATTGTTTTGTTTAATAAAAGTTCAGTTCATCTTGAAAACGCATTCAAATAAAACGTAATGCCAGCTTATCACGCATTCAATTTTAATGCACAACAATCACATATTATACTACATCGTACATCGTACATATGGATATAGTTTCTATGAAGTATAGCTATATATGTATAAGTATTTATGTAAAACGGCAAATATGTATATGGAAATGAATTATTAACAGAAAACATATATGTATAAAAATATCAAAAAATGTAAAAAAAAATATATATATCAAATATAAAGAAAAAGAAGACGAAGATATTAAAATATTAAAAAGGAGAATTTATTTTCATGAGTGTGTATGTGTGTATGTGTGTGTGTTTTCATCTAAAAATTATGAAAATTTTTTATTTTTTCGTATTATTTTTCTCATACAATTTTATAACACCATCCAACTACACTATATACACACTACAACAACACTTGTATACATTTCTTTTATAAATTTTCTTATAATTAATTAGTATTCTTTTGTTATTTTGCATATTACGCACAATAAATACTGATCACGATGATGATGACGATGATGATGATGATGGACACAACAAGCACATGAGAAATATTGTATACTTTTATGTGTGTACAAGTATATAAGTACATATACTGTAAGTAGTAGGGTAGTAGTAAACTAAGATATACGAACATATACATTTTGTATAAATATATGGAAATGTAACAATAATACGGATTGGTCTTATATAAATTTTTGTTGTTGAAATTTTATTATTTTTTTTCTATGATTCAATATCTTTTTTTTTTTTTTAATTCTGGAAAGAAACCGCAAATATGAATCTACAAATAAATGTATATACTCGTATATATACCTCTATTACATAACAGTTAAAACAAAAATACATCTCTCATACATATGTACATATGTATATAGATATTATGAACGTTAAGTGGTAAAAGTTAATCATATCATAGATAATAATAATAATAATAATTGTATTCACAATATGTGGGCAATATATTAATTAGATAGATCATATACCAAACCAACATAATCGTAGTCATAATTTTCTTTCTTTTTTTTTTCTCTATTTATATTTTTGTTTCATTTTTTCTAATTTTTTCAATTTAACTTATATAGGGTAATTTTATTCATAAGTTGATCTATGTATAACTATATATCCATATAAATAGTACATATACATATGTACTATATATATAGTATAAGATAGTATATAAGTATTCGGTGCTAATTAAAAATTCAAATTAGTATCATGAACTTGCGTTTTTAATGTACACATACTCGTATATGTATATAAAGACTTACTATATCTTACTTACATTTTACATTTACATTTTGTATACTTAATACATACCTAATAAATACAATAAGGAATTTTTAAT
Source organism: Villa cingulata (assembly GCA_951394055.1). NCBI lineage: Eukaryota > Metazoa > Arthropoda > Insecta > Diptera > Bombyliidae > Villa > Villa cingulata. The sequence continues at coordinate 56,013,106 of OX596018.1, forward strand.
CTTGAGATATCTAACAAACAATATATCTGAAGAAGATATATGTATGTGTATGTATGTACTTACATATATATTAAAAAAAAAAGAACTTTTTTTTTTATTAAAATTTATTATTATTTAGTAGTACATATATATTTTCATACATTTTTTATATATTTTTTGTACTTCTACTTTTGAATCTTTCCATATATATGTATATATATATATATGTATGTATGTACATCATTTAGGTATTAAATATGTACTTATATGTATGTATTTGGGCATACGCTAGAATAATTATATTTTATAAAATTTAATTTATAGTAGGTATTCAAAACAGACAAGACAAGATTATATTTTTATATAAATGTACCTATATTTTTTTGTCTAAAAAAAAAAAATATATATAATATTTTATGCCATTCATCCTTTTATTATTATAACAATTATTTATAATCTTTATATATATAATTTTTTTGTTTTATTTTTATACACACAAAAAAAAAACATCAGTGTATATACATAAGAGTACATATATGCATATTTATGTATGGTGCACATGTAAAATATATATATAAAAATAAAAAAAAAATTAAATAAAAATTCCGTAATATATACACGAAACTTTGTAGATCATATTTATACATATAAATTTTTTTTTTTTATTTTGATTTCCGGTTGAATTATTTTTTTCTTATATACGCGATTATACAAAATAATAAACAAAAACAAATGAAAAATATTTACATATATTTATACATAAACATACCTATATATGGAGTAGAAAATTTTATAAATTACATGCAAATCATGCAACTTATTCGTTGCACGAATGTACAAAAAAAAAAAATAAAAAAAAAATAAAATACGAATCTACATAAAAATATTAATATCTCTGTGGTATAGAATGGTATACATATGTAAATGTGTATTATACGTACTATGTATGTAATAAGTACAAGCAAAAAATAATATGCAATTTGATAAAAGAAAAAAAAAAACAAAAAAAATATATAATAATAATAATAGTAATAATAATAAATAAGCAAGGTATAAGTAGGTGGATAATGTGATATGTGAACCATCTAAGCGTTGGAAATGAATTCAAAAATACTCTGTAAATATGTACATTAAATGTTAAAATAAAAAAAATGTAAAAATTCATTTATGAAATGAGCACACAAAAAAAAAATAAATAAATAAATAAAATTAAAAAAGAAAATAAAATGCTAACTGACTGACTAAGAGATTATTTATATGCATGCGCATATTCAAATTAAATTAAAATCAAACTGAAAATATAATAACAATTGAATTTTTTTTTAATCTTTTAGGATTTTATGTACCTATACTTATTTGTTTGATGTGAATCTTCTGCAACATATTTTTAGTTCATATTAAGTACAACATTAACATATGCATAGTACAGTATTTATTAGATATAATGTGCTTTCAATTAGGCAAGTTACTAAAAATCTGAAATAAAGTTTTCAGCTAGAGAAATTTAAATGATGTGTAGATGAATAGTGGAAGAGTTTTTACAGGAAAAATTTAATTCATTAAAAACAATTTTCAAGAACGTCTAACGGAGATAATTGATAACCCTAAATTCAACTCCTGATATATGTACAGGTAATGTTTTCACCGACAAAAGGATCAAGTGGGTCGTGGTGTTGGCAGAAGGGAAGCAGTTAATCTGGCCTCTCTTCTATAACAAATTAAATTAAATGGTAATGATTTAATAGTCGTTAATGATGCATTTTATCAAATCTAAGGAGCTTCAACATTTTCATTCTGACATCGTTTAAGAGTTTGCAGCAATGATTAAAGAGATTGAAAGCAATTTCAATTGTTTCATAAATGATATTTAAATTCATCTGTCTTTCATTTTTCTCACGAATTTTACAAAATTAGTACAAACGCTTGTAGTAACTTTTGTTAACATTTTTTTTTTTATCTTTTAGAAATGTGTAATTTTTTATAATTATTATTTTTTCTATTTTTCAAAAAAACAAAAAACAATTTTTTTTCTATAGAACATTATTCAACATCAATCAATATAATTTAGATAATTTTATTTGTATACGAATATTACGTTTTTTGTATTGTACAAGGTGTGAGAATTTTTAGTTTTTTGAAAATATTTTAAAAAATCATTTTTCATGAACTGTATATGTATACGTATGAACATGTTTTGTATATACATTATACGAATATGAACTAAATCCTTACTAATATGTGCGTATAAAAAATATTACTTTGAATTACTATTAAGATTCAATATTTATCTACCCATTATCTGCATAGGTAACTTGCGTAAATTTAAAGTAAAAAATTTCTTTATACCTTTGTAACAAAAATTCAAACAAATAGGTAAACGAAACTGCAAAAAACATTCACAAAAAATAGAAAAAAAAATACATATATGTCCATAAATAAAAATTCGAATTCATTGTTATTCTGTTTTTGAAAAAAAAAATAGAAAAAATTTTTTTTTTTATGTAACTGCTACAATCTATACAATGATTGTCTAGAATTCAAAAATTTTTAAAATTATTACGATAATATACGACGAGTATACCATACCATACCCATACCGAATCACCGCATGTGTAATCTCGACTGTGTGTATAGTAAAAATTGAATAATGAAAATTATATTTTTGCATGCGAATTTCAATTTTTCCATTAAATTTACCTGTAAATTTTTAATAAAGAAATACATACATTATATTGAAACCTGTACAATATACGAAAAACAAAAAAAAAAGAGAAAAAAAAATGTTTTTTGATTTTGTTAGAGCATAATCCTGCCAACAAGTCTTACATACTCGTATTATACTAGTATATAACGTGTATTTGATGTGAAGAAGGACTTTTACTTTTATTATCATCATGTATTCAATATTCAATAGAAAAATTGTAAGCAAATGTCTAAGGATAATTTCAAAAAAAGAAGTTACAAAAATTGGTAAAGGATGCTTCTTGTAAAAAAAACAAGAAAAAACAAAAATAAACTCAAATTTTAGATAAAAATTCATGCATGAAAATACACATAAAGGGCAGATGTTTTTCATTTTTTTTTTTTTTTTTTTTTTTGCTACTATCGTTCTGCATTAGAGCAAGTAAAGAATCTGCACCAAAGTACATGAAGAAGTGTATTTTTTTTTATTTTCATTTTATTTTTCTACAACATTTAACCAAACAAATTAAATATTACAGGTTTATAATATTTTCCTTTATCCCATATTACTTTTGTACAAGAATTTTTTGATTTAATATTTTTTTTTTTCATATTTTTTGTACGAATATTCATACATCATACCATATGATCTTACTTATGTCTTTCTTTCGTCATAATTGCAACACATATCTTGATGACTGTATTTTCTATATTCCTGCATGTGCATGCATACAGACAAAAAGTAAATGCAGAAAAGTTTAATTATGATCAGGTATATGTACGTATGTATATGTACAGCAATATCAAAAAAAAAAATAAATAATAAAGGATAAATTTTTTGGACCAAAAGTATTTTTTTTTTTTTTTTTGATAAATTTAAAAAACAAAAATTTTTGCTGTTTTCTTTATGTCTTCATTTTTATATACATACATCTGTTCTTCTTCTGCTGATTATTAACAGTACTTCATTCCTCATACAATAAATTTAAATAAAAATCAAATCAAAGGAAAAAAAAACAACAAACAAACAAACAAAAAATATAATAATAACGTTCTTATATAGTCAGTCGATGAAAATTTGCGTGACTAGCTATAATAATTTAAAGTTTTTTGTAAGAAGATAAGTGTGTGCATAGTGTGAAATTATATACGCGCAAATTTTTGCTTTTTATTGTTTTCTTCAATTTTTTTCTGAATTTTTTTGAATTTTTTTATTTCTTTTTTATAAGGTTTTAATGCTTTTTTTTTTGTTAGAATTTGCAGTATATAAATATACTATATTTATCAGCACACATACTCGTATACACACAGGTGGGTAAACATTTTTCTTTTTTTTTTTTTCGCCGTCAATAATGATAGATAATCATCAAATTAACTTCAAATTCCATCATTTAAAAAATTAACTGAATAATTACATATTGACCATCACAAAATAAATTCCACCTTGATATGATATTAGATATTAGTGTTTCCACATTTAGAGGTTACCTTTTTTACAACTTCAAATATTTTATTGAACAGTAAGAGCGAAATGAAATTCTCATTAGAATATCAATCCTCAAATATTATACAACATCACACACGCCAGTTAATTGCTATCAGCATAAATATATTTACATATGCAAACGTTATCATTATGTAAAAATTTTCAAACTGATAGTGTATGATAATAATTGGACCTTCGAAAAAAAAAAAAAACCCAAGATTCTGTATAATAATGTAGTATGACGTAAGAATTCAACAAGAATATGCATATTATTGCATAAATATATTTCCTATACAGACAGCATGATTTTATCATCTTATTATTACGTATACCTAATATGCATATAAAAATTGTTCTGTTCTCTTCCTTTGTCTGTTATTAATTTTAAATATTTGATAACTGTAATTTATTTTATCATATACGAATTAATGAGAATATCTTCATAATAAAAGTAAGTACGCATCTTTGTATATTCATTTAAAAAACAAATAACAAACACATATCTATCGGTTAACATTTTTTCGCATGTTAAAGGATTATTTTCATTTAAATTATAATTATTTTTAAAAAAGAAAAATATCTTTAATGGATTTTTGATTGATTTTCACATTAATTTAAATTTTTTGGAGTTTTTTTTTTAACTTGAAAAATAATAAAAATCAAAAGCATACATATGCCTGCCTATATACTTGTGTGTGTAAAGAGAAAGCATCAGAAGTCATTGTATACCTATGTATGTACATAGATATTTGTTAATTCTTTTTTTTTAAATTTTTAAATTTCAAAATATTTAGGACATTAAAATGAATACAATTATGTGTACGTTTTATTTGTATTTAATTTGAATGTATATAAGTAGTACACCCTGTATTCGTTTATACATTCATAGATGTGTGTGCTGTGCATACTACACGTACTTATTTGAAAGAAAAATCACAGCTATTATTTGTAAATTAAGGGCATAAGATAAGATATAAAATAAAATCCCTTAACTACAATACATATTGAATGCATATAAGTAAGTATATTTACGTATGTATGTAATGTACATGCTCCAAAACAACTGATTTTCATTATGTAATGACAATAATAGATATTAATGAAGAAATTGTAAGTAAAACAACAAATACACTTACACAAATCCACATAAAATTATATGTATGTATACTTATGCACGTTAATACATGCATACATAGATATATGTAGATGTACGTTGTTTTGTTGTACCACGTTGTACTTATTATTTCGCTATTAAATTTTTATTTTTTAATTCATTCATTCGTTTGTTTGTTTGTTTTTTTTTTTAAATACTCACAACGTGTATATGTATGTATGTCTATATCACTAATATACACATAAATGTATAAGATAAATACACCACTATATGATATGTAATTGTGTGTATGTATATATAAATGCAAAAATATATACAGACAGTGTGTAGTTATAGCGTTATAGATAGCAAGTTATAGGTTGTTATAGAGTATACTACTTATACAATCGTATATCGTATGTGATATAAAAATGACAAGGTTGCAATTTAAAGAATTGAAGCAAAACAGTCTCAAGGCTATAAAGGGTAATGTTGCGAATTTTATTGGTTTTTTATTAAATTTTTTTTAATTCTATTTTTAGGAGAAAATTATTTTTGTTGTTGCTTTTCTTTCATAAATACTAAACACATACACATTTATAAAATACCTATACATATATACTAGGTATATGCAGTGTATAAATCAAATCAAAATTATAAAAGCCAGTATCTTTTCTATAAAAATAAACACGTATATACATACGTATGTTGTATATGTACTAGTGTGTATTATGCTGAATGTAATTGCAATAAATGTGACTAAAATTGATAAACTTATGTTTTTATATCTTTATAAGTTATAATTTTTAGTTTTATTTTTTTTTTTATCAATTGTGTCATATACATAGATTTATAGATAGATATATGAACGTACATATATGTACATACGAGAATTTAATAGAAAATTTAACGATCATAGAGCTATGTACATACTACAAGATTAGATAGTGGCAAAGTACAGGTAACATATAGTGATTTTAAAGTTAGTGGTGGTTTTTTCCCAATGTAACATGTTCAAATATCTATACATAAATATGTTGCTTTATCTAAATGTAAATACATTTGCTCGTCGTAAGTATGTATATGTAATATTTGTTCAAATATTTAAAGTAAATTTTACCGTATAACTCTTGGTTATAACTTATGTAAAAATGTGCATTTATATATAATATATTTTTTTTTTTTTGAATAATTTCTTATTCACATTTTATATATTGTGCATATTATATTTGTGCACATAACTATGAATCATATTTTATTTTATGTATATCTGTTTATGTGTATGCACGTATCTAGATAGGTATCTGGTAAATTTTAATTCAATTTTTCTATGTGCATAAATATTTACATTGAACTAAAAATGATTTAATTGTAATACTTTATAACAATATTTACGGCCCATTAATTATATTATTAAAACTGTATCTACTTAAATAAAACATATACATATGAACATACAATAAAAATATTTATTTATTTTTGTAATTAAAAACTTACTAACTAATATAATATTCATATGAATATGAAAAATATAAACATGAATGTACGAATATGCGTATTTAAAGATTTAAAAAAAAATTGTATATAATGTGCGAACATAAAAATATTCATTGTATTATTCAAGAAATTAAAAATATCTATGACTACGAAATGTACGATTATAGAGAGATAAAATGAATTTGAAAGAGATAACAATTTTTATACGCACAAAAATTAAAAAAAAAGAAAAGGCTTTTCAAAGAAAATAAATATAAAATTAAAAAAATAACAAGAAAAGTGAGTGAAAGTACATTAACAACAAAATAAAGAAACGTACTTTTGAGCAAAACACTGAACTTCTATGGAGATGATAGATGATTTAAAGTTGTTTTGGTGAATGCAACTAAATAGCTGTGAAATTTTAATTTGCATATAGCTTTATAGACCCGTATAGGTTTAATACAAAATTTCTCATTTTATTCATTCAGATGGTGCTACAGACGTAGACTTTGCCTTCAATAATCTCGATTTCTTGATGCTGTTCTCCAGTTTCTCATTTACATTTCAAAAATTCAGAGAGTTCGGTGGCTCGCTGCCTTACTTGAAGTGTACTGATCTACTGATCACAAACAGAGTTCAAATTTATTGCTCCACCAACATGTAAGTGCGTACATGATAGAAAATAATTAGCAGAAATTAATTTAGAAAATATGAACTGTTGTGTGATGAGGAAGATTTCAAAAATTCACAACTGAATTTCTTTATAAATGCACACAATTCTTTGAAGGATATTTACACATAATTGGTTTTCCTGTATTGTTGAAATAAACTAAAAATTTCCCATCGGAATTATGAATTCAAATTCAGAATGCAAAAATGATTCAATCACCTGCAATTGCATATGCAAGGTGAATAATTTCTAAAAAAAAAAAAAATAATAATAAATAAATAAATTGAAAAAACATGTGAATTTGGATACACATTTCAAATAAATGTACAAACCTATATCATATGTCATTCAAAAAAAATTCCAAATCAATATGAATGTAATTTGGAATACAAAAAAATTTATTTTTAAACTATCAGCTATCAGTATTACGTCTATAAGTATCACTTTAGCAGGTATACATGTTACGTACACATATTACAAGTCTCGCATTTAAGAGAATTAAAAGAAAAAGGAAAAGGAAAGTTCTCCTTACACAATGAATTTAATCTGCCTTGCAAATGTATTCAAAATTTTATTATTTATCTTTCATTTTTATTTCAGTAGCTATAGTAGTTTACACTGGTACATCCATGTACTTAGGAATATTGGTATGCACATTTTACGCAATAATTTGCTTGCCTTATTCGAATATGTACGCACTTGATATGTACACGTATGTATATTTTACTTTCACTTGTTCTTACGTGTACTATACATATCCCATACATCCTTTTTAAAACCAATAACAGAATGAATGAAAAAAATAAATAAATAAATACAAACAGAAAACAACATTAGGTAAGGTAAGTAAGGACTAAGGAAATTTGTTAAACGTGGGAACATCAATAAAAAATTTTCCTCTTTTGAAAAACAATTTTCAAAACAAAACAAAAAAATGTACAAATAAAATAATAGTAAAAAAAAATTGTTCTTTCCTTTTATCCTTAGAATTGAATTTGAGCACAAAAAAAAATATATATAATATGATTGAATTCAAATTTAAAATTGAATATTGTTTATTATTTGAAAGATCTACAAAAGAATACAAGAAAATTGAAATAGAGAAAAAAAATATACATAAGTATGTATATTTATGCTAAAATGTCTATATAAATTTCAATTTCACATAAAAAAAAAAATAATGTATAATTTGGGTAAATATACTACTCTCCATAAATAGGTAAATAAAAATAATATAAAAAGGATCTTAAAAGTAAAAGTAAAAAATAAAAAAAAAATGTTTTCTCAATCATAACTAATCGTGATATACGTATACGTATATATATTCATTTATTTATATATATATACACATATATTCATTCACATGTACATGTAGATATACATATACTCATACATGGTCATATATAGAGATGATAAAAAACAAATGACCGAAATTCATATTACTGCGATATCCATATACACATGTATATTCATATGTTAGTATGTAATATGTATAGGTATAATTTGATTGATTAGTCAAAAGGAGATCTTTTACTGATGGTGAACAAAAAAAAAAAAAAAAGAAATATATAAAAATAAAAGTGAATGAAAGCGAACACAATTAGATATCCTTGATATTTAATAATTTCAATAAAATATTTATGAATCAAAATAAAAATAAAAAGGATGGAAAAAAATAATGAGAAAAAAAAATTCGAAAATTGTAAATATCTATCGGCGTACAATGTACAATACAATTTCGTTAACATACATCGTATCGTATGGATATACTTAGTATATGATGAATATATACATATGTGTTTGAGTGAATTGTGTGACTGTGAGTGTTTTAGTTAAAGGTCATCTTATATGTTCATTATATGCATTCGCATACATGTATACAGGGTGTCCAGAGTTCAAGTGCAGGCATTTTGCCAGTCGATAGGTCTTGCTGAGAAACGAAAAAAATCGTATGGCAGGGGGGGTCTAATATCAATGGGTGAGGATCCCATAACCCATATCAACTTTCTTGGTAGACCCACAGTTACATTTTTTTCCATAACTCAAAAACCACGACAGATAATTGAATAAAATAAATTGCAAATCAAAGACAATCCATTGGGCACTATTTTAAGTAAAGAAAATAAAAAAAAATAGGCAAAATTTTGAGTTATTTGACATTGAACTCAAAATTTTGCATTTTTTTCCATGAAAATTTGAATTTGATGTACCATATCTTTGACTTAACTGGACCAATCTGTACAATTCAAGTACCAAAGAAAAGACTGATTGATTATCTTTCCAATGAATTCAAAATAATTTGAAACAACTAAGGATTTCGTGAGTTATGACCACAAATAGGAAACAAGTCACTTGACCTCAAAAAAAAAACTTCTGAGCCCCCTAGATCCTCACCCATTGATATTAGACCCCTCCTCCCTGCCATACGATGCTTTTCGTTTCTCAGCAAAACCTATCGACTGGCAAAATGCCTGCTCCCGAAATTCGGACACCCTGTATATACAAAAAATTCATATAATAAATATTGTATATGTATCCCATCAAGTGTACAAACTATATGTTCATATATTCTTATTAAAATACAATATTATATACATACATAATATATGATACATGATACACATTTATATAAATATTGTACACACACACACATGCATAATTATATATATATACTTCAAATAAAAAAAGTGTTTTCTTTTCATTTCAATCATATTATTAAATTTCTTTTTTTTGTTTTTGTTTTAAATACAATTTCTGAAAAAAAAAAAATATGAATAAGGATATTCTGACATTTTTATTCTTTCTTTACAAAAATAATAAATTTACTATACTTTTATGTATGTACATATTTATATGAATTGCTTCTAGCTTTATGTAATGAAAGTAGAAAGTGAAATCGAATTAAATGTCGGGTCGGTCTTTTTCATTGACTAAAATCTAAAATCAAAATTTTTTAAAAAAAACTACAACAATAAATTTGTACATATGTATAATGGAAAGAAAAAAAAAAACAATATAAAACGGAAGAAAATTAAATTTTTATTAATAATTCAGTGAAAAATCAAAATGAAAAATATATTTATTCGTTTTTTTTTTTGTGTTTTGATTGTTTCATAAATATTTGACATGTTCCGGAAATTCGACATTTTGGACTAAATCTATGAACAACCAACTGGCAGTAAGTAAGTAAGTAAACATAAATAACGATTACAATAAAACTCCAGATTTTTGTATGATTATTATTGTATTTTTCCTGTTTTATGTGGTACTGTCGAGTCGATCTGTATTGATTATTCGGATTTATAAAAAAATTTCTAGTTGTTGGTATATATGTAAGTGGATTCATATTGGAATTCGGAGTATTGGAAATATTTTTGAAAATTCAATCTGTTCAGTTTTGGTTTGTTCAATACTTTCAACATTTTGTCGTTCTTCTGTCATTTAATTGGATATAGATATGAACTCTAAGATGGTTCTAATGAGAATCTCATCAGTTATTCATATATAAAAGATTATTCACCTTTATTACCTCAGACCTAAGTAACAAAGTTAAAATTCTATTCTATTGCATAGAATGGCTGACTTATCCTCAATCGTTATATGAGTGTATTTCCGTATTTCTTAATCGAAGAATTTAAAAATTTAAGAAATTTATTAAATTAGAACATGTAAAACCGGGAAGAAATACATATGATTGTTATTCTTTATAGATAGTAGACATTTTAGAGCAATAAAATATGAACATACTAAATATACATATATGATATCGTATACGTAGTGCTGGTACGAGAAGTATTTCATACATTATGTGATTTTCTGTCTGAGAAAAAATACGAATATTGTACAAGACAAACACGAAAAATAAACTAACAACATTTTATATTTCCTTCTCTACCTACTCTATACATACCCTACAGCATAAGTTACTATACACGAATAATATTACACACATCATCTTTATTCGTATTTTCTTTTTCCAGAAAAAGTTAATTTTCTCTCCTTGAGTATAATGCGAATATTGTACATAAACACGGAAAATCAACAAATAGCTTTTAATACTTGGTCCTCCTCTTCATACGAACTATTCTACAATCCACGTAGAAAAACTTGATCTGTCTCTTTGAGAAGAATGCGAATATCGTAACATGACAAACACGGCAAATCAACTAACAAGAATAAATGAATGATGAATATTATTTTCATAGAATATAGAAATATTAAAATTATGCATTATATTTTGTTAATTTTTATTTTATTTTTTTTTATTGTATTTCAAAAATTAACAATAATTAATATCAAGACCATTGTTTTTTATTTTTTAATTTTCATTATTGAAACGCAATTTTTACTTTATTGATGAGTTCATATGAAGATTTTTCGATATGCTCTATTATTTTACATATTCATTTTTTATATTCATTACTCATATCCATATGAATTTCATCTTTATCCGTATATTGTCGAATCTTTCTCAAAAATTCAAAATCACCTGTTGCCTCTTTTATTATCATATTCATATTATATATGCGTATTATGTTACGCGATAAAATAATAAATAGGGAAACTTGATATTAAATCATTTTATTTGTTAAGTTTTTCAATTTTTTAAATAGAGAGATACATACATATACTATATACGTTTCAAATTTATTATTTTTATATTCCTGTCCATACATATATATAATGTGCTTACAAAAGCAATTTTCAATTATTTTTTTTTTAATTTATATCAAGTACATGCATATATGTATATATGTAGATAATTATTCGTTGAATTTTTATTTTTTTTAATCTTTTTTTACGTTTAATTATAAAATTTCAATTAATGAAATAGGAAGGTACATAGGTATAGGTACACTTCTTATTTATTAATGTTTATGTTTTAATTATTATAGTACTATACTACATATATATACGAGTACTATAGCCATGTAATAGTATAATTATATTTTTCTAATTTCAATTTTATTTTATTTTACGCGTTTAATTCAAATTCAAAATTCAAATAATAAAGTGTAATAAATAAACAATTAAAATTAAATTATTATATAATTTCTTAATTAAAATATATACAAATACATTCATACATTATGTAACGGTTATATGATATATAACATCAGTATCTACATTTATGTGGCAATCATATATTTGTGTATGTATATATGTATATGGTTAATTTGTTCAATAAACTCATATGAGTATGATTTACAGGAGTATGCAATAAACACATTAGATATGTTATGTAATGAATACCTCTACCTACATATACATACATATGTGTATAGGAATATCTACTTTTTTTAGATAATTAAAAGAAAAAGTACATATAAGATGAATGCATAAATAATATATAATATTACATATACTAATAATATAAATAATTTATGTACCGTCAGCAATTTTTGGTTATTAGCATTTTCTTAATTTATTATTATTATTACATATTTATTTTTTTTTACAAGTATGTACATATCTAGGCTTCGTTTTCTTGTTATTATTTGAATGAAAAGAAATATGAAATGTATACTGACAGCAAAAAAAAAAAACAAATAAAAAATTCAAACATATAATATGTGTATAAGTATTTACATATTTACATATATACATATGTATACATACATATAATTATGCATAATTTGTAATGCATGGACTGGACATTATAAAGTATAAACGTACATAAATATTTTAATTACCAACCAACCAAATAATCATAATGCATAAACAATATTCATATTCGTATTTATAGCAGATAATTATTTTTTAAATAATTTTCTTTTATTTATTTTTTTTTTATTTTTTTATTATTTTTATACTTATTTATTTTTAGTTATATTTGTTATTTACAAGTATATGTAAGTTTAAATAATTTAATATTCTTGAAATATACATTATATTCGTATGTAAGTACGTACGGTATGTTTTATTTTTATTTTCGTATAAATTTTTTATTCAAAAAAAAAAAAAAAATTAATTTGGTGTGAGATAATTATGAAACCAACGAAAAACAAAAAACAAATACATACGTGTATGTATATGTAATAATAATAATAATAATAATAATGAGAAAATAAACAAAAACAAAAAGATGGAGAAAAACCAAAAAATAACAAGTAAAAATTTAAATTTCATTATAACATTAAAGTGCTTTGTAATCGTTACTCTGGAATCGAAATTAATGATATCCAAACAAAAAAAAAAAAAAAAAAAAAAAACAACACAAAACAAAAAAAAACAACAAATTAATATTACACTTCACTATATAATTACAACTTTTTTTTTTTTTGACAGTAATTGGACGAATATTATGAATAGTATAAGGATAAACAAATTAAAAGAATTATTATACATATACATATGTATATATTATATGATTATACGTACAATTATTATACATATTTTCATACATATATATGCATACGTGTATGTACTTATATAGATGAATGAAATTATGAAATTATATATAAGTATATACAAGAAATTTTTTATGAATGAATGTACATACAGTATGCATGTAGAAAATGTAAATTCATCTGTCTTATATACTTATGTAATTTTTCGTTATTTGATTTTACAAATCTATCTACATATACATATACATATGAACTCTTATATGTATTCGAAATTATTCTTTATGCACGGTTAAAAGTATAACGAAAAAAATATATATTTTATGTAATACAATACTCATATACAAAATGAATATATATATGTATTTACAAAGGTGTGTATAATTAGACTAATTAACACTTAAATTAAAATCATCATCACTTATCTGAATATATTTTTATATATGATTGTAACTAATATTTTATCTGTTCATCATATTCTTAAATTTGTTTTTTTTTTTCTTTTTTCTTTTTTATTTATTTATTCAAATTAATAGATAAAATATATGCATTTCATATTTTTATACAATTATGTTATGGTAATTCAACAGAATTATTTATGAAATTAGAAAAAAATAAAAAAATGAAAATGAAAAAGAAATTTAATTCCAATTATATATAGGTAACTGCGTACACATGTGTATACTCGTATATAACCACATCATATAAGTGTTAAAATAAGGTGTGCATATATGTACATATAGTATATACAATACATTAATTAGTAAGAAATTTCAGGATCATAAATTCGTTATTTCATCATTTCGTTTTTATTTTATTTTTTTTTCTATACTTACATGAGTATAATAATCAATGTAAAAATATACATAGTAGCAGGTAGATGTGAATATTAAAGCCTATATAAGTACTTATGTACATTGTACAGATATAAAATTACATATACATATGTGTATATGCATATAATTTGTACATATTTTATGAATAAAATTGTATAATTGAATACAAATTTTAATAGACTCTAATTTTTTGTAGTTTCATGCCAGTAAATCACATAAAGAAATTGAAATGAATTGAAATTTTATATTTTTTCATCTATAATTAAATTATATAAAATTTCCTTTTTTGAAGTTAAATACAACATTACACAGATATAAATTTGTAATGTTGTACATACAAAATATAAAAATTAATTAATTTATTAAAAAAATTTATGATGTGTGTTGATTTTTATTTTATAAATACGAGTATTATATGTGCCACACCATATAGGTACATATGCAAATGCATATACTATAAATGTATGTATATCGCATATTTATTTAAAAGAAAAAAAAAATAATCACTTTATAATAAATTTTCGTATTAAATATTACACTTTATTATTAAAATTTTCAATAAAATACAAATAAATACTAGGATATACGTAATTATTCATGTTACCATTAAAATTGAATAAATTATACCCAAATTTAAAAATATGAAGAAATTTGAGATATAAACACTTAATTAAAATTTCAAAGAATAGAAAAGTTATAATTAAGACAGACTTGAATTGTGTTGAGTGTTTGAATGGTAGTAGGTAGTATGTCATGTACATATAGTACACACAGTCACTCTCTGAAAATTGAACTAGAAATTCGACTCATTGACAATAGTTGGACACATGGCACATAATAATAAATGATAACAAATTTTAAATGACAAATTTCACAACAAAAGAATATCACTACAGAAATCGAATAGTAGATAATATTTTTTTATTAAATTCTTGAAATTAAAAAATTGTCAATACGAAAATCGTGTACATATAATTACTAGAATTATTTTAAACTATAATAAATTATTCTTCCATTTAATTTCTAATCCTATATAACATATAACGAAGTCGAATTTTCTTTCGGTCATTTTTGTTTTACAATTTTTATGTGTATACTCCGAATGTCATTATTACAAAATTTCATGTTTACATTGAATAACTTAAATTTTAAATAATTGATGATTGGAATTCGAAAACATTAAAGAGAAAAACATTGCTTTATTGTGGAAGATTAAGATTTCACGTGCTCTTTCGTACAAACATCTTAAAATATTTTGAGATTCAAATATTAATTTGCGTGACAATTGTTTGGTTTTCCGGTTCAACAGTAACATTAATGCATACTTAATAGGTACTCGTTGTATGTAATAGTGGTAATGTGTAGTTGCATTTGATTTTCTATTTGTTTCTTATTTATTTTTTTTTTTTTTTTTTGTATTTTTTTATAGAGAATTTAAAACTGAAGAAAAGGAAGAACGAAAAAATGAAAATATATTACGTGAAAAGAAAGTAGCACGAGCCTATAATTTCCAGATTCGATTCAAATTATTCAAGACCGATTATTATACACTGTAATTACAAAAGAGAATATACAAAAGAAAAATGAAAGAAAAAAACACAAAAACATGAAAAATTTATTTGAAAAACGACGGAAGAAAATAATAAAATTTTCTGATTCTTTTAAATCATAATATGGATGCGAGGAATTACTACACGCACATACACATGCGCCACATATACAAATCAAAAGCATAATTTTGGATATTATTAATTTTATGATTTTTGTTTTATATTCGTTTTTAGTTATCAAAACAAACAAAAAACTATATAATTTTAGAAATAAGAAGTCAAAAATATGATGACACCTAAAGCAATTTTATATTCAGATAAATTTCAAAGGTTAAAGATATTTTAGAAAAACAAATATGGATACAGAAGATTTTAGGTCCAATCATAAATCTACATGTCTTGTTGCCTCTAATCGTGCGATTAATTTAAACTTATTTCTTTTGTTTTTAAAGGACCATAACCATACCCTGTTCTTTTATAGGTTTTAATGGTTCACTAAAACCGAATGCCAATCTCGAATAAGGACAAAATGAAAGTTACAGTAAGTACGTAAGTAAGTAAGTAAGTAAGTGTACTGCACGCTAAAAAAACATAGAAATTGGAATTTTGTATTGTTAGAATACAAAAAAAAAACAATCAAATTAAAGTTTATATAGTAAAGTTTCAACCTAGAGGACGAAAATTGGAAGTACACCTGGCGCCCAAGAGTTTAAAAGCGGCACTGACTATTACTATATTTATGATATAATCATATTTATATATAAATATTCATAACTCATTCAGTAAGATTAGCGAAAAATTACCGTAAAATCACTGTGTGTCAGTAATTGAAATGAATGAACGAAAAAAAATTTGTTTTTATTCCACAGCTGATACACATGAAATAATTTACTCTTTAAAATATGAGTACTAATATATAATTACAAGCAAGTGTATCCATCATATAAGTATATTCACTAGAGGCGGCTCCTCGTATAGGGCTAGGAGGGCTCAGCCCCACCAAATATAAATACCAATAAATAAATTTAAAAATTATTTTTCACATCAATAATATTTTTATAATCATTCATTCAATAAAAATATGTAAAAACTTTAGTTAATTTTACATCACTCAAGTGTGTATAACGAATACATTATTTTTTCATAAAATACACATAAGAAAAAATCGTTATAACTGCCTGTCTGAATTTTAAAAATATTTATAAACATAGAAGATAATGTAGGGTTTAGCATCATAAACTGTATTATCTTTGTAAATATGTACAGCAAAAATGTATGAAAAATAAGTTCGAATAAACCATACATATAATTCTATTTCAGTTTCACTCAGTATTAAAATGTATATTCCTACCTCATTCAATACAAATACATATAACAATAATTCTTTTAATCAAACATTCAAACTGTCTGACTGTATATTCATCGGGACTGATTCACTACCAGCCCGGATGAACTCACCATATAACTCTGTGAGAAGAATGAATAATTCGTTTTAATTCATTCTGTTTTGATTTTACAAAAACAATTTATATGTGCTCGATCCGGGCTGATTTGAATTAGCCCTCTCATATGAATTGTTATTGTATTTCATTTTTGTATTACAGCACAAACAATGATCATAATGTCTATTGTTTGTGCGGTATAGTGAAGTAAATGGTGGTATGTATGCATGTATACTACTTTGCTCTATTCCTTCATTTCTTTCTTTTCTTAGATCTATTATATAAAGATTGACATGTATTATATTTATATATATTATTAACATACAAGGCAAGTTTATATTGGATTGTATTACTCAGTCAACAGTCTTATGTATTTTTTATTGTTGCGTTAATACAAACACGAAATAATTTATATGAGATGGGGCTAATCGGTTTACAGTCCCATCAGTCCATTATGTTGAATAATGTTGAATATGGTTGAAATTGTTAAAAAGCAAAGTATGAAGTATGAATGATATAGATATATTATACATTATACATATAGCTGTATATAATATGTATACTTATGTTTTCGTATTAGCAAATGCATCCACCAGAGGATGTTTGTTTAAATTTTTGTTCGTTTTATATTTAAAAAAGTCGAATAAAATATCCGTTAAAAATTAAAAACCGTCATATTTTAAGTGTTTTTAATTAAAAAAAATTGTAATAATTTAAGTATAATTTTAATTCCTTATTTCAAATTCAACTTAACTCCGTTTTTTCCTCTTTTTGATCAATATAATTTTTAATTAAGAAAAAATTTTTCAAGTTTATAATTTTTACAATTCAAAAATTTTTGCTTTTGAGTTTTAACAATTTTTTTTGCATACTGGATAAGACACGAATTTCCTAGAGACTGAAAATCATTTCATTTTAAATAATTACACTTCTCTTGAATTTTGAACTCTGGAATTTTTTTCTCTCATAGAAAAATGAAAATAATGTTTTTTCGTTTATAACGAGAAAAGCCAGTTGAACAATTTTTGTCGTTTTACGATTTTCATAATTGGTTACCAGCGTAAATGGTATGTAAGATTGAAAATGTTTTACGCTAGTTCCATTCGAATGAATAAATGATATCGAATTCAATTTATGATATTATCACAACACAAACGTTCTATAGGAGTTTTGTTCATAATTTATCTTTTTATGTTGCAGACCCAAACCAATTTCTTAAATTTTAGGTTTTTCGCCAAACATTTTAAAAAATTTTGTGTTTCTTACCCGTTCGATTTGAAGAAATATTTCAAATAAGAACTAACCGCCATTTAAAGCGATGATATGTTTTTCCATTTCCGAAATTTTCAAATTTTCTAACGATGAAAATGAAAATAAAAAATTTTCAAGAATATTTAAATGAATCTTATCAGCATTTTGGTATCTAAAAGGGTTTTTGGTACTTTAATAAGTATTAAAATCTAAAATTAAATATAATGGGAGTCTAAAGTCGACTAAATTCCTTTGCAGTTATTTCAATACGCAGAGAAATTATAAATATAATATTGCAAATTTTAGCAAATTTGTTTTTGGTCAAGAGAAAGATCGAAGTGTTGAGTATTTTTTTAAATGAAATGTTAGGTTATACAGAAATGATACAAATCCATATTTTTAAGTTTACGAACGTTTGTTAAGTTGTTTTTTTTAAAGATATTTATTATTACTATCAAAATATTTTGTTAAGTATTTTTAACGTTTTATTTTTATGAAGTTTGTAAATTTTGTAAGAAGCCCAAAATACATAACTTATTTTCCAAAAAACAATATTCTGGGGAAGTGTATCTTTAATATGGACTAACCCTCTAAAAGCGTTACTTCTTGGATGGAGTGGAAACCCTTGAAATCATTAGCCCCACCATAAATTTTGGTCACGAGCCGCCACTGATATTCACATATGCAGGTACTTATACTATTATTTTTGTGACATTACGAGTATACCATAGAATAAGTCATCGTATAGATATTATTGCTATTTCTCGCTTGTTATCTATAAATTTTCATTTGTTTAATTTCATGTTTCTTCATATGTACAGATTTTATAATTCAATCATACATTATATGAGTATAATATCTTCTCACGGCTTCTTATTATTACATGGACATACACATAATACACATGTACAGTCATATGCATAGTGAAGTAGTGAATTTATACTACGAGTATGTACATGTATGCAATTTAGCTAAATAATCTGAATATCTAATTAAATCGTCATACACATATAGTCATGAATATTAATTTCATTTCCTTTTCTCCTTTATATAATATGTAATATATTTTTTTTGTTTTTTCATTATTTTTTTTTTTAGTTATTACTTAGTACTTTTATTACAATTCATTTCTACGAATGCGTATATAGTAAATGAAGAAAGAAAAAAAAACATTCAGACTTGCATCGTCATTATACGTTTCGTTTGGTCGTCATTTTTTCATCTCCTCCTGTAGTAAAATGCATTTCACCTGCGTATGTATTATCATCAGTATCTATCGCAAGTCTTTCTTATAATATCTGTTGTGCAGTCATCATCAACAGTAAACAACAAAAAACGGTAATAATGTGGAATAAAAAATAAATAATATAGTAAATACGAATATAAATAATGTATACCATGTATACCTACTCGTACATAGCACATATTTCGTATCGTACATGTAATGTACGAATGTAGCTACATATATACTGATTTTAATTACCAATTTGTGTTATTGTTTTGAACTTAAAAAAATCATAATATAAATTATACGTACTTATATGAACTTAGTCTTATAATGCAAAGAAAAAAAGAAAGAAAAAAAAATAATCCTCTGCACTACTGCTTTATTAATAAATACTATTCTTGTGTATATGTATTGGTGCCTACACGATTATTACTCCGCAGCTATAGTCTAAAAAACCTTCACTATCATACTGCCACTAAGTTCATTATTTTCTGTATACACTTCTTAGAGATACAAAATTTTATTCCTTTTCGTGAAAGTCTATCTATAGCTATAATACCTAAAGATATATTTTTTTTTCATTTTATTTTACAAACACATGCGACTATAGTAAGTTTGTGCATATAAATGTAGTAGGAGGAAGCGTAAAACACAAAAAAAAAAACAATAACGAAATATTAAAAAAAGCAATAATCTAGCTAGCAAGGATTACCATATAATTAAAAGTCTGAATGTACTAATTAACCATTTTCAAAGTTGAGGAGAGCATGGTAACAACAATAACAACAAAACCAACATTTTAAAAAAGAGCAGCAGAAATAAAAATAAAAACCTTGAAAATCATTCCTCCTTTACCTTTATGATTTTTAAAATTTTTCATTTATTTTATTTTATTTTAATTTTTTTTTTTTTCAAATTTCTGTATTAGATTACAGAATTTCAATTATATGAAATATATTTTTTAAAAAAAGAAGAAAATTATTATGTATATACGCATTTCAAGGTTTCGCGTTTTACATATTCGATATTCGTATTCATGTTATATTTGAGTACAAGTTCAAATCCATTACATTTTCTGTGTTTAGCTTGAAATTAAAAAATTAATTTAAAATAAATATGTATCTAAACAATACATGATATGTGTACACGTATACAAATATGTACTCCATTCTCGATATCTATACTTTGGAGAGTAGAATATTATTAAATCTTCAATGCGTTCATATACGAATATGTTTTTTTGTGTGCATATTACTTTGGTATTCGTGTACGTGTATATTTATTATGTGAAGGATTCAGAGTTTTGAAAAAAAGAAAAAAAAAACCTTGGCTAGATTTTTATTTAAATAGGAAGTGCCTGCATATGAAAAGAGATTATCAGATTTCTAATTTTTATGTATTTATCTTCTCATCATGATCTCATGATATATGCATGTATGTACGTACGAGTATTATAGATACTAGGATGGAATTGTAGATTCATGTACCATTGAATGAAAAATATAGACAACAACAAAAAATGTAC
The DNA here is from genome assembly GCA_951394055.1 of Villa cingulata. NCBI lineage: Eukaryota > Metazoa > Arthropoda > Insecta > Diptera > Bombyliidae > Villa > Villa cingulata. The sequence continues at coordinate 56,034,674 of OX596018.1, forward strand.
ATTACAATGCAAAATTGAATTCAGACAGTTAGTAGACATAGCACTGATTTGTTGAAAAAAAAAATTAAAATAAAAAAAAAATTATAATAAAAAAAAATAAATAATTTTTAATCTGAGTTTTGTGTTGTGTGATATGCAGAAATCTAGTTTAACCTTTTATGATGACATTTTTTTTTTACCATTGAATACTATATACATTTATTCATAACGGTAAAACGAAACAAAAAAAAAAATTATATGCATGTTTGTAATATGAATTTTCACATCTTATATCTCTCTATACTATACTGAATGTTCATTTATTATATGGTAATACGTATTATGTGTTTTATTTTATTTTATTTTATTTTAAATATTATTATAATTCCTGTTTATGGGATTTGTATATAAAATATCTCTTTTAGTTAAACATTTAAATGTGAATTTTCAACACTTTTTTTCACTTATGTATTGTATGTAGGTACTTACATACTCTGTATTTAATATGTTTGTAAAATGTATACTAATGTATGAATGTATGATGTACCTATAATACTTGTATATCTATTGGATTTTTAGTGTATGTTTCGATTAAAAATATATTTACTTGTAGTAAATATACATAGATACCTCTACCTAGGTACACATACATATGTAAGTAATATGATGTACTATGTAACTACAATGTCCAAGTATAAATATCAAATAGAATTAATCTAAACCCGATCATGTAACTTGAATGAACAACTTTTTATAAAAATTGACCATTTTTGGTTTATTATATGATACGATATACTATACAGTGTACTCGTAGAATATAAATAAATAAAAATGTCTGAATACAAACAACAACAACAAAAAATAGTAAATAATAATATACCTAACAGAAAATACAGAAAAAAAATATATTTTTATGAATATACAGACAACTTTGACGGTATAGTGTGTGATTGTATCTTTTGCTGAAGTTACAATATTGCATTATATTTCAAGGAAATTTAAAATGAATCAACACTGTAGTGGAAAATGTAGAAATGTCTCTTTTCTTTTTATGTTTTCTGTATGGTATAAAATGATATGGAAAACTATGATATTTTTGTAAAAAATATTTATGTAATGTCTAGAAAAAACAAGCTAGACAAGAGACTTCCTTCAAAGTTTACCTCTTTTTTTAAATAAGTATTTTCCATCATTTACCATCTTATCACTTATATATTACTCGTGTGATTTGTGCGATATGATGTAAAATTCCATTGTATCTTTTTCTATATAAATTTTTGTAAATAACGTGTACGAATAGATATAGAAATATGTGAAATAGATCGAACTGAATCACATAATTTTCATTAAAAAAAATAATTATTATTAATTTTTTTTTTTTGGAAAAAGGATAAATAAAAGTTTGAAATTAAAATTGATATGCACAGTGGACAAGAAATTAGAATTCTTACAGGATGCAGCTTAGATTCCATACTATGAAAGTAACTTCTTTCTTCTTTCTTAAACCGTTCAAAAATCCAGCAATTGATTCTTACATACTGAATTTTACTGGAATATTAGTTTATTCTCCAATATTCTGTTCTCTATATATGTTACCTGTTCATCATTTTTTTTTTTTTTTTGCTGCGTTCATAATCGTTTCATATTTTTTTAGATTATTTCATTCTTCCTTGTATTTTGCTTCTTCATATTTTTATTCTTCTTCGTATATCGTCAGTATATACTATATATACTATACTAGAGTCTTACTGAAACCGACAGCTTATGGCAAGGTCATGGGAGAATCTCATGTGTGTATCTATACACATACTTACATATATACATAAATATGTTCATTTTTAAAACCTTGTATTAATATGTATATGTATGTATATGCACAAGAATGTAAATATATACATACAATATTTACGATATATGGTATACAAGGTTGCAACAGTTATAATTATATAGCCATTTACGGGATATCTTTTAGTAGTGATATTATTGCGATGGGGACACAAAAGAGTATAAAGGTGCATATATGAAACCAATAAGATTATTATACATATATGGTTGTTTATATGCATATGATTGTATTTGTATATAGCTACATATTTGTTTGTACTCGTGTTTTTTAACAAATTCACCTTATGATGCATTAATAAGCCGCAGAGTTAAATTACCGTAATTTTTCTGAATAACACTTCTTTTGATTCCTTGCTGTTTAGGTGTTTACACATTATACTACAAATGCATTATATGATGAACATATGTATAATGTATGTATGTGTGGAATATATTACATATGAGTAAAGTGTATAAATACTGGCATTTATACTCGTATATTCAATGCTTATTTAGCAAAGAATTACAACTTTTCATACTTCAGAATGATTAAACGAAATTACTTTAATTTTATAGGTATACTCTCGAAAAGTATGTAATTATGTTTCGCTGATCGTTCTAATAATGTCAGAAGATATTTTGATAAGTTACTTTTGTATTTACAATGAAATTAGAACATCTTATTTTTAATATATATTGCAAATATATATACTTAGATAAGAGATTATTTAAAACAACTTAAAAAACAAATTTATTAGAAAATATTTATGAATATATTTTTATTTAATAATTAAAAAAAAAAAGAAAAAAAATGTGAAATATATAGAAAAAATTTCAATTCCAATATTGAACGGGTATTCATTTTTTTTTTTTTGATTTTTTATATCAAAAATATGTAGATAAGTACTATGAAATTTTACACATTCAAAGTTCATTATCATCATGATAATTTTTTGATATTATTAAAACGCAAGCAATATACATAATGTACGAGTATACGGTGATGCATTAAGAAAATATGTTCTAAAAAATAAAATACCTTTAGGGCGGAGCTTCCGAATTGAAATTCACATTAAAAGATAAGACTTTACTCTTGTATGAACATCTAAAAAAACAAAATCAACAATAAGAACAACAATAACCAAAAAAATAAAACGAAAAGTTAAACACGGATTAAATATCTTTAAATGGAAAATATAAGAAAACACCCAACAACGAACAGTGTTCTCAATAAATAGTTTTGAAAATTTTTTTTGTTGTATCTATAAAGTACCTACATATTGTAAATGGATATACGTATCTATGTGTGTATATAAAGAACAAGAAGAAAAATATTAAAATAATCGGTATCTTTACATGTAAATAAGAAACGACGTCCATATGTATCATAAGTTTAAACCGAAAGGTACACAATGATCGTATAATAATGATGACCATCATCATCATCATCATCATCATCATCATCACAGTCGTGATAGTTATGAAGTATGGAAAAATTTTTGCTTATCGTAAAAATAAATAAAAAAAAAAACGGCTGTGTACAACAGAAATAATAATTTTTCAGTAAAATTTGAAAAAACGTACATATATAGAATTTATATCTACTACATGATGCACAACCTTATAGCAACATTCAGATATGAAGTTCGGATTTATTCAAAATTAAACGATGAAACTATATACGGATGAGCACAATTATGGGAAAAAATATGTTTTATAGCACAGAAACTACAGCAGACAGGTATTTTGCATGCCATTTAGTTATTCACAGACTTCAAGAAATCAATACAAAATTTTTTTTAAATGCTTACACATACATAAATATGTATGTATGTAATACACATGTAATGATGAAAGTATAAATATGTGTAAATGTATGTATACATAAATAAATTTCTCATCATCCTTACATTATATTTCTAAATATATGTTCATGTAAATATACAAATATACGAACGATTACATACATATATGTACGTATAAAAAATACATTTCGAAAGTGATCCTTTTGAAATCAACAAAAATGAATGCTCAATCAATCGGTTTTAATAAAGTATGTGTGCGTGTATCTTTCTATACTACATGAACAAATTTTCATAAAAAAAAAAAAAAAAATTATAAAACACAGCAAAATCAAGAAAAATATAATATGCAAAAAATAATAAAAAGTCTTTAAAAATATTAAGAAGTCTATACAATATATGTTTTGCACGTACACGTACTACACTCATAATGTTGATCAGATTCACTTTACCAATTGGGACCAGATTAATAAAATACCAGACACTGTATATACAGTGTATATAATCTTCATTTGGATCTGTATGGGATGATTATTTATTAAAAGGCACGGACTGAATAGACGCCCCAAATGGTCATCTTTTGTATATGATGCGAACAGATCAATTTGGAAAAAAATCACAAACCTGCATATTATCATCGACGATTTATGATGTGGAGTTTGTTATATTCAGGTTTTAATATATAAAGATACAAATGTATGTATATGTAACAGAAAACAGATAATGTATATATGTACATATATATGTAGAAATATAATATTCGCGTATTTATGTAGATATATTAAATTATACAAATGTATGTATAGATATGCAATATACATATATTCACAGCATTACAGTAGATATAAATGGGATATAAAAGATATTGAGTTTAAGAATAAATATACAATACAATTATGTATGTAAGTAATGTTATATATGTGGATACATATATTTCACGTATTTCATATTTATAATCGCATGTGTTTATATGTATGTATATTGCACTTTTAATTTGCATGTTAGTTTGGCCGCTTTTCGATGAACGTTACATACTGTATACGCAAGTATATATGCATATAAAATAAAGATAAGATTGTTGTTTATAGTGAATGCAGATGAAGGTAATTTTATTAAAATAAGAATGAAAAGAGAAAAAAAAAGATGAAATGATAGATTTTTGTGCTTATTATGCGTATGGAAGAAAAAGGTTGCAAAGAGGTTAATCGAATATGTACATAATATCACAAACATATATATTAATATGTATGTATTTCGATACATAAATATTACGAGTTAACATATATAAACAAATATTCGCACAGTGTTATATAACTATATTGTGAAATTTTAAAGTCATTCCGTTCAGAATTCTTGAGAAATTGTTATATCGGTCATTAAAGATATTGTAAAAAAAATATGTTTCTTCATCAACAAAAATATAAAAAAAAATAAAAAATAAATTTCCATTTACCAATTTCTTTTTTTTTTTTTATTACAGACTAGAATTAGATGATCTACATACACATCAAAAGGAAATATATTGCATATGTTCTTTTTTTTTAAATTTAATAATTTAATATATATACGCTATAATTTGAAAATGTTTTTTTTTTTGACTTTGGTTTTCTGTTTTAGAAATTTGTTATGTGGATGCGAATATGTAAATATTTTATTTTTTTAATTTTTAGAGAGTGCTATATCTGATTTGATGAGTTTTGGACATTGAATAAAATTATAAATTTACGCTACAATTTATGTTACTATGTATACTAAGTATTTATAAAATATAATGAGGATATTCACTTAATGTAGCAGAAGGCATGTAAACCGAATAAAATACACGTATACATTTACACACCGTTTTATTATCAGTTTACATTCCTCTTACAACGTGAAGTAAATACCCTTAATAATATGCATGTCTAAATACAATTTACTGCAAAATTATTAATTAACAATTAAATAAAACAAAATAACCTTTTCAAAAATTAATTGACGTCATTATCTTGTTGAAATATCGTAAAATAAAAATTTTCTGTTAATTTTTTTCTATTGTTCAATTGAATGAAAAATGAATAAATTTTAATATGTAATTTATTTTTTTATTTCATTTCTCATTGCACATTTATATGTCGTAGTATTGACAGATACTCATAACTCTTTTCCCTTAAGCAAACGTACAATAAAATGCACACACAAACAAACATAAAATAAAAATGTTTATGCAAAATCTATAATAGCAATCAAATGATGGAATAATTTATAATTTTTTTTATATTTTCAAATTACAATTTAATCTACATACTATATATAATGCACACAATAAGAATATAGAATACTATACTTACAGCTTATACAGTGTATATATTTATATAATTACAAAATATCAATATCGATATTACCATATATAGATATGTATACCTACATATATGTATATGAAGTCAATCGAATCAAAATGAATAAGAATGTACACATGAAAAGCGTTTATCGTTTCGTATGCAAATTTTTCATGGACATTTGTGAATGCATATGATCATTTCATCATCATATAAATGTACTATGAGCTTTATATAGTGAAACCGTGAAACTGTTGTATGTATGGTATATTGTATAATTATATTTAAATTTGCATATGTACATTCATTTACATTTACGTATGCATTTTTTATATTAAAAATACAAATAATAAAAAATAATAAAAAATAATAAAAAATAATATTATATTATGTGTTCAATTTTTTAAACAAAAATATTATTCGAATACCCCATGTTGAGAGAAAATGAGATTTTATTTCGATTTTTTAATGCAATCATATATTTTTATGTAAAGAATTCAATCTGTTGATAAATTCATTTTCGTGCCCGCAACAAATTTATTTGTAATGTACTCTGTAACTGTATATGTAATAATGTACCTATATACTAATAATACAATAACATAAATACACTCGCCATATTATACATATGTATATGTATATAGAGTATGTACATTCAATCAATTGTAAATGTGCCTACTTTAGTAAGGAAATATATTTATGGATGAATTTAAATTTTTCAAAAATAATAAAAAAAAAAATATTAAATAAATAAATCGAAAAAAATTGATAAAAAAAACAAAAACTGAAACAAAGAAAACAAAATTTTTGTTTTTTAAGCGCATATCTTCTATACTCGTACATTAATGCAGATTTTTATTAAATACATGTATGTGAATGCGTATATGTAAGTACGTAACGTATGCAGTACACACACCGCACCAAATATTATTATTTGAATTCAGTAATATTCGTATAGTCGTTGTCGTCCTCGTCGTCTTTCAATTCTGTATTATAGGTACTTTTATTTTGTTCGTTTACTTATTACATATACATATTATATGCACCTATACATTTGTTTGTATGATAATATACTATACATATCAAACTATACTGTATACATATCTATACATATGTATATCTACATATGTTACGTTGCATATGAAACTCTTTATTTTAAATCATTTTTCAGTTAATATTATGCGTATACATAAATTTATATTTTTACTCTGTTTATATTTACAAATATAAAAATGTATTTAGATATAATGTATGTACAGTAAACAACATTATATATGCATATGTGTGTATCATACAGTGGTATTTTTTAATTCGAATATGCATTATACATTTTTATATGCAACACTGTATAGAATAGTAAAAGTATAAAGTAATGCAAGTTCAAAATGAATATTATAAATGCAACTGTTTATTATTATTCTTTATTTAGTATATTCATGCGTATCTATATCATTTATATAGTTTTATTACCATCAGATTCATTTCCATGCATTATTTTAATTTGCACATACATACACACACTAATGCAAAATATACACACATAAAAAATTAAAATAATTATATTGTTTATATATGTATTTATATGTACATACTTTTGTACAAATAAATGTGTGTGCATTTATGTACGTTTTCATATCAAAATATTAACAGCTCAAATTGAATGCCGAGTAAAAATTTTGAGAAACGAAGAAAAATAAATAAATAAATAAATGTAAATAACATGCACATATACATTCAAATATACGTATAAGAAAAGTTTAAAAAAAAATGTAAAGAGAGATATACGAGTATAAACTAGGAATTTGTGAGAAAAAATGCATAAAAAGAGAAAAATATAATAAAAATGAATAACAGAAGCAAATACAATTCAATTCAACAAAAAATATAACTAAAACTACAACTAAAACAACAACAAAAACAAAACAAAATATAAAAAAAAAATATATACATAAATGTGTGTACGTATGTATATTTTTTGATCGAATCAAAACTAAGCCACACTAAGCAAGAAAAAGTTTAACTAAAAAGCGTTAACATATCCATCCATTCATTCATTTCATATAGTAGATATACAGTGGTTTAATGTTCAAAATCAAAATTTTGTCGCTTTACAATCACAATATACAAGTACCATCTACATATACCCATGTATGTATTTACGTAGATATGTAATGTACACATGTTCTTCGATATAATAATAGCAGTTCAATTGTAAGTTATTTTATGTTCTCCTCCTCCTCCTCCTCCTCCTTCTTATTTTATTATTTCTTTATTCTTTTTAGATTCTTATACATAATTCTTTTATACCATTTTAAATTCTCTAATTCTGGTTATATCCATTCCATTCCATTCTTTGCACCTTCATAAATACTTCTTACATATGTATATACATATATGTACATATGTACATCATAAATATTATATAGAGCTAGATGGTATATAAAGGAAACTGGATGATTGAATACAATCCAATCCAACATTTTATTTATTTATTTATTTATTTATTTATCCAATTCATATTATATTCATGCATATTATTGTATATATTTGTAAAGATACATATAGATACATATTTTTACTTACATTTTATTCGTACAGTTCATTTTATTTTTATATTTTATTTTTAAGAATTAGTAATAAGCTATCATAAAAAATTCGTTGCGGTGTGATCAAAAAAAAAATTTTCTTTTGTAAGGAAAATTTATATTCATAAAAGATCAATTCGAAAATCTTATTTTGAAAAATTTTCATTTTGTTTTTCTTTACGTGTATGTATATACATTTTATTTATTTTTTGTTTATTTTTGTTTCTGTTTTTCTTCTGTTTTTTTTTCCATCATTATTTTTGCATTATTGTCTTCTTTTACTGTCTTTAAAATGTATTTCATTTATTTTTTTTCAATAATTTTCTTTTTTTTTTTTTGATTTTATTTTATTGTATATTTAACAAACATAAAAGAAAACTAAAACAGAATTAATTTTAATTGAAATTTTCATAAAATATTTCATATAAAGAAGCCGAAATTAAATTTGATTCTAAGTAAGACAACAACAACAACAACAAAAAATTGATGAATTTTGAATTTTCCTGAATTTCTGAGGATCTATGTATATACGAGTATTTTGATTGTTAAACAAAGATCAAAAATGATATTCGAGCAGTTACCTAATTACCAAAAAAATTAGATGAAATATAGTACTCAAAGTTGCAATGATTTGAACGACGGAAAGCTTTCAAATTTTACCACAAAAATCATATCAAAAACTATGACTAGAAGTTTGAATAAAAAATTAAAATTTTCTTAATATACCTATATACTCATTCCTCATTCAGTGGATTCGTTTAGAGTTTGAGATTTAAATTAGTCAAAATAGAAATTACCTCTTGTACCAAGGTTCTTTGCATGAATGATTGTTACATTTTCTGATCATTAGCTGTGAGCTATTATACGAGTATAACGATTTAATCGCATGTATCTATACATACATAATATGATGAATACAATCACAGGTCTTAATCTACATGATTATGATTCTCTTGAAGATCTAAAATGTTTAAAATTAATTTACAAAAAAAAAAAAAATTATATAAAAGCACAATACAAATTACTACAAATATGATACAAATTTGAATATGTTCAGCACAAAAATATGAGTATTATGTACATTTGTATACGTTATAAAATAATTTACCATCAGACAATGAATTTTTCTAGAAATATGAAAAACAATTTTTGTTTTTATTTTATCTTTTTTTTATATAATTTAATGACGGGACTAAATCACTGAAAAAAATTTCTAAACATTAAAAATTTCATGATATTTTTTTTTTTCTTATTTCGTTCATCTCGTTCTTTATTTTATTTTCATCATGACTGTTATATACTCGTATTCTATCTATATTATATTCTTTAACAATTTACAATATTTTGGCCTTGATACCATGTACATATTATGTATATATATTTAACCACCTAACATTTTACAGATTTTAAACACACACAATATTCACCTGATGCTGAATATTAATCTTATGAAAGTTGCGGTCACTTTTTTTTTCCTACGTTTTGTACTCAAATTAAAGATTGAAAATTAAAAAAATATATATATGTATAAAAGAACAACAACAAAACACATCAATAAAAAGATGAAGAAAAAAAAATTTGTACCTAGAATTTTGAAGAAGAATAGACAAAAAAAAATCAAAATGAAATAAAAACTGTTTTGAATAAAAAACAAAATTCAAATTCCCCCCAAAAAGAAATCAAATTAAGTTTTTGTTGCATGCATATTTCTCATTCATTCACTTATTCATCTCTTCCATATATACCCCATTCGATAATTACATGTCAATTAAAGTTCTTTATGTTTTATTTTTTATTTATTTTTTTTTTTTTTCTTAACATCAGGAAATGCTGATGTTAATAAATCCAAATATACTTGGTATACAGACCATACATCATAATGTATATATATTCACTATGTTGATACGTTATTGTTGTTTCTTTGCTTGTTTTTGCTTTCAATATAAATAATCTTCTATTGTATATAATGTGGTGGACACCATATACACACATATCATATATGTATATTGGTAGTTATAAAATATTAGAAAATATCTTAAGTAATTTACATAAAATGCTATCTACTGGATTCATTTTTTATTTTTTTCATCATTTTTTTGTTGTTGTTACTCGGATGATAATTATAGACATTTTTGATGAATTAGAGACACCATATAAAATTTTAATATTTAGAATGTGTCTTAGAATGATTTTCACTTTTTTTTTTCTTTTAAAAAAATATGAATAATTCTTTTTCTTTTTTTTTTCATCGTAATTTCCATGTATATTTTTTTTTTTCACTTTGTTTGTTTTTTTTTTTAATTTTTTCAAAAATGATTCAAAAGGTAAATCAAATGAATGATGGATATCGAAAGTGATTAATTCTATGAGAAATTATCGAATAAAGAAATGTAATTAAAAAGCTTTTAAAATTGTAATAAATGTGTATGTGTATAGACCTATTCGTATTAAGGTAAGTAATTGTACATTTAAATTATTATACATTATATATTATTAACACAAACGTAGATATTAAATTGTATGCATATAGATATACGTATACATGAACAAAAACTAATATTAATATGTAGTTATAGACATTGACTTTCAGAGCAGACGTTTTAAACCTTGACGACTGACTGAAAATTGATTTTAAATTATAAACCACATTATAAGATGTACCTACATAAAATTTATACTTTCATAACACAGTAATAACAAAAACAAAATATATTCAGATTGTAATTACTTGCTTTAATATGTATGTACATAGGTATTTACATCATCTATATATGATTTAAGATTTACATAAACTGATTATTATGATTTCGTATATATATATATATATATACATCGAATAAATAAATAGATTTTAACTTACCATTTTGTTCTCTTTTTATTGATGATGTTTTCATTAAATTCGATGAGGATGATGTTTGTGTCGGTGATTGTAACGATAATGACATTAAATCTCTTTGTGTTGACGGTAAATATAAATTTAAATTTCCATAAAGTTCACTATACACCTGCTGTAATTGATGTTGTGAATGCTGATTTAATAATAAATGAGGTGATATATGAAGGGGTTGCATAAAATTTTCAAAAATTCTATGCGTCATAACACCAATACCAGCTGAATCAGCAGTTGTAGTATTACAAACAACAGGACTAACGCCAACGGTTGAGATACAATTAGCGCCGCCGTCACCAACACTGCCGCCGCCGACACCACTACCATCATTTAGATTACCGACAGTTTCTTGTCGATTATAATATTGACGATTATGATTATGATGATGATTATGATGATGGTGATGATGATGATGATGATTGTTGTTATTATTATTATTATTATTATTATTGCCCAATCTTATTCCAGACTGTCCTGATGGATTATCATCAATATCGTATTTTGTGGACATTGTAAAATCGATTGGTTGTGGTTCCAAATTGAAACTACTTCTACTTTTAATTGTATTGTGATCAAGTAACATTCCGTATGTAACAATGTTCGGTGGATTTGCTAACAATAATGGCATAATATTAATTGTCTAAAATTATTTTTCAATAATTGAAAAATTCACAATTATCTATAATGAACAACAATTAAAATAATTGTAAATTTTCTTAGCGATCAATGTACTCCGTATAAAATATTTAGTTCAATTTAAATAATTTGGAACAATTGATAATAAATATTTGTATATTCTTTCATAAAATCATTTACACGATTATGATTCGAATTATAATATTGCCAGGATGACTGAAGAAGCTCTGTAATTAAATTGATTAAAAAAAAATTGTTATGTAATTAATATTGGAAAGAAAAAATTAAAAACTACAATTAAACTACAAAATGAATTAAATGACAAAAATATTGAATTAAAATCAAATCTTAAATAAATTTCAATAAATATGTATAGGTGATAATTGGATAAAATTTTTAATTACGTTCATACTTTTTCTTCTCATGATATCATTACACAGAAATTGCCTATAAAATAAAAATTTAGATAATCATCACGCAAAGTATCCTTATAATAATCGTAAACATATACACGTTTCAAAGTACATACACGTATACATATTTGCAAATTATGTAAATGCATCTAACTTAAATGGTTAGCTTTTCACACCTGCTAATCAAACAATCTTTTTATACATATCCTAAAGATATGTAGTACCAGATACCAGTAGTACATACTTAATACAATCTTTTCGAATTTTTATTGAAATTTAATAAACGAAATTTCAAATTCACAATAATGTATAATCAAAACTTTATAATCTTTTTTTTTTGTTGCAATGTTTTTTTATTTTTTACAACACATCATCATATCTGATTGTGATCGAAACGTATATAAGTAGCAAACAGGAAGCACTTTCAGATTTTCAAATCGTTCAAAAAATACATTTATACGGCACGAATGCTGTAATTATAAGTACAAAACATATCCACTATATAAAGTGCATAGATGAATATTCATATATGTACATACAAGTAAGTATGTTTGTTTATCTATTCATATGCAGATAATAATAAGAAAAAATAAATTTAAAAAAAAAAAAACTCTTTTCTATCAACAACAATTTAGTAGTAACTAGATATGTACCACCAGTATCACCTAACCTTTTTTTTATATATGTATATGTAGTTTCATACCTTTACACATCAGATATTAAGTATAAATTCGATTCGATTGAAATCACTAAAATATCGCCATTAAATTTTTGAAATGCACAAAAATCAAAGAAAAAACTAAGTAAGAAAATATATTCATTTTTTTTTTTTTTAATTCACACACACCCACACATTTTCTAGTCGAAAAAAAAAAACATCTCTACAGATATGATAATGTATAAAAAAATGTAGGTACATATTATATGATATAATTGCTGCTTCTAAGCCCTACATGTGTATTAAAGTATGAATAGGATTGTGTGAAATGTATTTACAGGTAGATACATGTAATATCAGTAATATGCTGACAACGTGCTGCTTTACCATGCTTGCATTATTATTATATGTATGCTGCTGATTCTGATATCTATCAATACATATACATATATATTTTCTGTGCATGTAGATATACATATATATTGCTGCACATATTTAATACATATATCCTAAAGTATTGAAAACCATACGTCTATTATGTACATATATATGTACGTAAGTGATGTATGTACATGCTATATACCACACTCATTGTGCAGCATAGATTTCGCGTGTATGACGATATACTCTTTATATACATACATATATTATGAAATATACAAATAGATATACATCTATATAAATATAATATGTACGTGTATATATTATACATTACTATAGACTGCAAATAGAAAACTTTGACAGATATTTAATTCATTTCTATAGATATTAAATCAATTATACATCGTCATGTTAGTTTACTATATACAGAGACTTTCAAAACTTTAAAAGGCTATTTATATAGAGATAATTTCGAGTTGTGTTTTTTTTGTTATATATGTTTGTAAAAACAAAAAAAAAACAAAAATGATTTTTTTACGTTTAGTTTATGTTCATAATTTTAGCATGTACATACTACACACTCGTATGCATTCATATTTACAAAGGTATAGTATATATCCTCTATACGTACATATCTGTACTATATAACGTGTGTGTTACTGAAGTGTTAACAGTTTTATAAATCGATCATTTTTGTATTTCAGTTTCACCTAAAAAATAGAAGAAAAAAAAATAATATCTATACATTAGAAGTATGAATTATACTCATATGAAGTGAATGTTTTAATGACTATCAGCAGCTATTAGCTAGCCAGCTATAGGTAGTTTTTATAATTTTTCTGGACTATACACATACTCGTGGGCAATGTAAAGAAAAAGTTATGAATATTACATAGTAGTAGCAGTAGTATTATAATAAAGTATTACAGAATCAGTCAATTTAGTTACCATCTTACCAATAATTTAAATACAAACAATGAATGAATTTTCCGATTATTATAATTATCGTTTTGATCAATCGATCAATTCACGACAAACGCAAACAATAATAAAACTAAATGATCGAAATATCGATTTGAAGCATTTTGAAAGAATCTTTCTAACCAACACCACTCATAATAGGTCATAGATGTAGACGTAGATTAATTTTAATAATTCTTTTTTTCTTTTAAGTTATGTTTTTGATTATTATTATTATTATTACCATTTACATAAAAAGTTCATTTCATTTCATTTTCCTATTTTTTTTTTTCTTTCATTTATTCATCTTACTTGAATTTTGTTCAATGTGAGTGCAGTTTAATTATCTTCCTCGATTAATAATCAAATTTCCAGTTGTGAAAGGAAAAACTAAACGAAAGTGCGTAACAAATCTATAAAAAGTTTTCACTATACTAAGTATTACCATCTAAACATTGTATTATCATCAACCACTTCACCACTTCAAAATTAGGATGAAGATTTATTTATTTTATATTTCATTTTTTTTTTTCGTTTTATTAATTCATATAAAAGAACTTAAGCTTAACCACAAGTAGTCTTTTTTTTACAGTTCACACCCAAAAAAAAAGAAAATAGAAAAAAAAATGTAAATAAAATTACTTTTGTCGCGTTTATTATCTTGCATATTCATACTTTAAACTCATCAATATGTGAAGCATATATAATGAAATAGTGAATCTGTATCTGTATCATCAATATATGCACATACATATATATATTCAATGCTAATCAAAATTCATTCATTAATTTACCTACTAGTTTTATTATGAAATAAATTTAAAGTTCAAAAGAAATTCAAATTGTAATTATACGAAACGATTGGAAATCAAAAGAGGTATTGTCCATCCAAAATACATTTATGTAGATACATATCTGTAGTATACATATTGTTGGATATTTTGTTTGTATTACAGTTTTGTATCAAAATGATGAAGTTTTCATAGTACAAAACCGACATACATACACTTTTACCACTGCCGATTCTATTGATCTAATATCTAATATCCTATATGCTATACGTACTCGTATTTACATTATTTGTTGAAAATTTTTAAAAATTGAATTGAATAACAAAACCGAATACCAATAACCATCATCATATCATCATCAAACTAATGAAGATTTTGTTATGGAGCTACTAATACGCTCGTTCAACTTTTTGAAAATTGTATTTTTACAATCACTTTCAAAGTATGATTATACATTATACTTAAATTAATTTTTATTCTTTATATGTACCATTATTGCGTCTTCGTCATCATTGTTGTCATCACCTATATGTAGCTACATATATGTCAGTATGAATATCTAAAAAATCATGAAAAAGCATCGAGTACCAGAATACGAATACGAGTATAGGTAAGGTATTACAGAGGTAGGTATAGGAGGACGTAGTATTAATGATTTTTTATAAAATTTTCTTATTACACATTTGCATACGATGATGATTAATACCACCTTTAATTTACTCTTTGTATTTAATGAATTTGAATTTTTTTTTCTTTTTTATTTCTTATAATTTTTTTTTTTCTATTTTTGACTTCTTCTCTTCTTTTCAAATATTTGAGCTTCATAATAAAACACTTTGTTGGATTTTAATTTTCTACACATATAAAAGAATTATTCTTTCAATTTTAACCAGAAATTGAATATTTTTTGCTCGTCATTTTAATTATAAAAAAAAGGGGAAAACATTTTCTTTTTTTTTTTTTCATTCACACTTATTTGTATATGAACAACAAAATTATACAAACATACGAAATATACATATACATACAAGCGATATGAATAATGAATGAATGTATATGAAATTTTGTATTGTATGTATGGAAATCATATACACAAACTTTAGAAAATGTAATTTTTTTTTTATTGTGTCATGTTCACGCTGGTATATACTCGTATATTATATGCATATGTATGTAGCTACACATTATATGGATTAAAATACCTGTACATATAACAGCAACATGTATATACAACCACTACTTATAAACGTAAAAAGACCAAAAAAAATTTGTGTTGAAAATATTGAATTTGATATGTAATCAGGATGATGATGATATCGCTTGTTTTTTTGTATATGTAGTTATGTCCGTCGACACATAATCTCATAACAATAAAAACTACAACAACAACAACAACTAATACTACTACTACTCTACTCTACTATGATGAAGACGACGACGATGACGATGACGACGATGGATGATGATGATGATGATGATAATGATGACGGGTACAAAAATATTATATCTAAACAGACAGAAATTACCTTAAAATATGGGAATATTCAAAAATTTTAAAAGTCATCATGTAACATACATATTATGTACATACATATATGTACATATAATGATTTGAATGTGTATATAACTTGCATTCTAATTAGAATATGACCCCTATCGTGGACATAGCTAATGGATTTATTTTTTGACTTACCGAAAATTTTTTTAAAAAATATTGTTACTACGTTAATATCGAAACACTATTAAATATTAAAGGAAAATTTTAAAAATTACATACTCTTATCCGTATGTAGTAAATAAGTAGTATAGTATAATAAAAAGTTATAGATGGTCAAATGAACACTAGACTACATATAGGAACATACAAATATGTATATATATATATTTATGTGTATTCTCGTATATGTATAAATATGATTTTAAATTTTATACAATATCTATATGCAACAACTCAAATTCGATTACAAAAAATTATTAAATACTACAAAGATTAAAGTTTAACTGTAAGGAAAACTAAAATTTCAGTTTTTATTTTTGGTAATTCATTTAAAATTTAAAAGAAAAATTCATTATGAAAGTGAAATATGTATTAACAAATTGAAAGAAAATACAAAACGGAAACATAACTAGAAAAATATCTGGCTGGTATAGAGCATTTCGTTGTATTCATTTATTTTTACCATTTTCTGTCAAAAATTATTTTAAATTATTTCACTCTATAACATATATGTAAATAAAATTTGTCATAATTAAAAATAAAGGAAAAGTTAAAAATTATTGAGACAATTTATTGAAAAAAAAAAAATCGTTGATAATTTATTAGAAACAATTCTTCAAATTCAAATGATTGATTTCAATGATTCTGGTATAGATATTTTTTAGGAGTAAATATTTATCTACTAATCTACTAATATTTTAATTAACCCCCCTATTCTAGGTAATAGATTAATAGCTATTAGTCTATTAACTTTTAGTTAATAGAAAATTTCCTATTCTACTTAATAGTTAATAGATTGACAATCAGCTGGTCTATTAATTTTGTGGAGACTTTTATTTAATAGATTTTCGTATTCTAGCGAATAGGTTAATAGATTTTTGTGGTTAGAAAATTCTATTAGCTAATAGCTCCTCTCGATGAGCTATTAGATCTATTAACTATCACGTTTGAATGTTTATTTTGTGAAATGTTGTGTTTTTGGTTGATGATAAATACAAATAATTAAAAATAAATAAAAATAATTAAAAATAAATAAATATAATTAAAAATTATTATTATTAAATATACATTTACCGGATTTTAAAAAAAATAAATATTTTTAAATTTCCAAATATTAATAATAAATAACAGCTCAACTGTTTTTTAAATGTCTACAAATCTATTAACTTTTCAACTTTTTAATGTCTACAAAACCTATAAAGTAGAATAGCACTTTCTACTAACTTCTTAGTTAGTAGGTTAATAGATCTATTAGGCATCTATTACCTAGAATAGAGGGGTAAATTTGAAATTATGTAAATAGAATCAAAATGACATTTTAAATATGAAATATTTCAATTATACTATAAGTATAGGTGTAGAAAAAACCTCTTTGAATTTAATAATTTGCAAGTAAAATACATATTTGCTAATAAAATTTAAAAAATTTAATAAAAAAAATATTTACCTTATTTATTAAAAATGATTAAAAATATTATTCTTATTATTATTATTATTGTTATTTTTACGTTTACATTTCACACACTTTTTAAACAAAATTAAACGATTGATAATACTTCTTATAAAATTAATATACTTGCATAGCATAAATTACATATTGAATATTTATATAAAAAAAAATTGTGTAACTACTGGAAAAATAACATAAATCTATTTTGAATTTTTGTTATTAAAAAATGAATGTACTTTACGTTTATGTACATTTGTATAGTGAAACAAGTAAAACATTTTTTTTTATCTATTTCTACGAATTTATTTTATTTATTATTTTTTTTTTTTTTTTTTGTACTGGACAGTTTCATATCAAATTCCAAACATTTAACAAATTTAATAATTTATTAATTCCGAATTTATATATTTAAAACTACTTTTTATAAGTATTACATATATGTAAATGTGTGTATATATCATAAATCTATGCACAGGTATACTATATTTTATATGAATATATTCCAATATAGATATAATCAAGTTTTCTGGGATTGATATGTATACATATTACAGTATGACATAATTAATTAAATTTATAAATTACGCATAAAATCGATATGCGAGTATAAAATATAATATACGAGCATATATATACATATTCGTATCGATATGAAAATACGTAAGTACATACTTGTATAATAACATTATACTATTTTCATATGAATAGATACATATGTATATGAATGTAGTATGTACATACGTTATGTATTTAAAAATATTTTTTATCATTCATAAATAACTATTCCGTCTATACAATAATAATAATAATAATTATTATTATTATTATTATTATTATTATTTGATTAACACAAATTCCTCATTTAATATATTTTTTTTTTGTTATATACATTATTTTGTTGTTGTTTTTCTTGCTGATATTGTGGTTGTTGTTTTTATTTAAAATTTTGTTTTTGTTTTTTTTTGTCAATAAGTTATTCTTATTCTCCTATATAGGTACATACGAGTATATACTATATACACTTCTTCATTACATTTTATTTGTTTAAATAATATGTACATAACAAAATAAATAAACAAAAATAAATACTAAAAAAAAAAAAAAAGAAAATATAAATTATGGAGAAAAAAAACTTTATCGTAATATTATTCATTTTGAAAATGAATTTCAAAAAAAAATAAATAAATAAATAAATAAAAAAATAAAAATAACGTAAAACCAACAATATCAATTTTGAAAGCTTATCACATTTTTGTAAATTAAAAATAAAAGTGACTACAACAACAATAACAAAAAAATAATAAGAAACAAACAATTTTAACACCTTACATTACGTTCTTGAAATAAATCAATATGTAGAATGAATATTAAATAAAAAAAAACTGAAGAAAATGTATACACATATGTATGTACCATATAAATAAAATATAAATTATTATTATTATATTGCTGTAAAATATGTATATCCTCTTATCATGTATCTCTATATGTACGTGTGTATACATTTATACATACATATATGTATGTAGTATATGATTTCTTATCAAAGAAAAAAAATATATTTTTTTTAAAAAAAAAAAAATCAATCAATAAAGTTATTAAGTTGAATGTAAATATGGAAATCTTTAATTCCATGAAAATTTAGATCATATTTACTCACCATGTTTTTTTTTACACTATCTATACGTACGTATACAAATGTATGTACCTGTATGTATATGTTGTATTCATGTATTTAATATACACACGCATATATATATACTTTACTTAGAAATATAATGTATATTATTTTTTTTTTTATTTTTTATTTCATACAGATATACAGACACAAAGATACAAACATAATATAGATATTATTACTTTTTTTTTTTTTAATTTTATTTTTTATTATTTTGGAAAATTTCCATTTTTTAGTTTCACATTATATGTACATCATCACATCAATCAATTCAAAAATGTAGTTATAAAGACAAATTTTTTATCGATATTTAGTAGCTGTATTATATTTATTTGTTATTATTAAGTATAATGTAGATATAACAATCACATGTATACATACAATTTGCATACAAATGAATCAGAATCACACACAATTTATGAAATTTATCAACTACTATATAAAGTTACTCATCCATTTCCTATCACATAAATTTATGAGTATTATGTGTTAATTTATGCATGTACATATATACGAGTGCGTCATATTATATTTAAAATGAACAGAAAACAAAAACGAACTAAAATCACAATTAATATTTAAATTATTTAAAAAAAAAAAAAATAATAAACCCCGATTACAATCACAAATTATATGTATCCCCGCAATTATGTTTTCGTAATTTACCAAAAATATTTTCTATATGTAATACGTACTTACATTATATGTAGTATTTTTGTTTACGTCTGTATACATTTGTGCACGTTTTGGATAAATACTTAATATCAGATTATATACAACAACAAAAAAATCGGAAATACGAAAATTCACTTCACTTGTGAATACCCAATAACTTAATCACATTAGACTTCATTATCTCCATTATCTCTTGTAAAAGCTTCTCTTTTTATTTATTTTTTTATTTTTCTTTAAAAAGTTAAACAAAATTCCACCCGCACTCGTTCACTGTTCAGGAAACTATTATTTTCAAAAAGCTAATTACTGTAAAAGCAGTAAAAGGATAAAAAGTTTTTTTTTTTTCTTCATATAATACAAAATGAATGCCTGTTCTACCCGTCGGTGATGTTATAAGTATTCAGTTGTAGCCCTTCTATGCACATTACGATAATTCATTTTTTTTTTTTGAATATTATTTTTATTTATTTATATATTTTTTATTTTCTTTTTTTAAATCTGTCATCACATATTGCTCACATGTTTCGTATACTAACTCACGATAGAAATAAGATACAATGAAAAATGTTTCACGAATATAAAAACGAACTTTCGAAATATAGGTATATAGATACCTATATATAATAATTTAAATTATATAATATTACATATATAAAAATTAGATATATAAAAATTTATTGTAGATATAAAATAGTACAGGGTGATTAAATGAAACTAACTAAAAAAAAACCGAATACATATTTTTAAAAATGTACATATAATAAAAAATATTTTTAATTCGCCGATTTAAACCTTAACACAGGCTTACAAAATGATAACTAAAATTTGAAAACCGTGACGACGATCAATTCAAAATCAGCAAAACAAATACATTATTATGATTAAACAATACACACCTGTATAAGTTAACACACATACGGTTTATAGCTCACAATACATGCGAAAATGTAAAAATATGTACTTACGTGTATAACGATAAGCTTGAATCATTCACAACTTATTTGCTTATCCAAATATGCATCTACGTGCATATGTGTAAATTCAATCATATATACTAATATACATGTGTATTAGCAGGTAACTAACTAACACAGCTTATAAAGCTTTTATTTATTTGTTTATTTTTATTTATTTTTTAGGTTTTTTATTTACTCATCACTCACTTTATTATGATGTGTGTTGGTTGTGTTGTTATCAAAATATGTTTCACAAAGTTGCAAAACCGAAAACCACCCGTCACCATGTATGCATGCATGTGTGTATACTAGCGCACCAATATATCCGTACAGAAGTCCTATTCATTCATTAATTTAAATGACACTTAAAAGTTCAAGAATTCTCGAATACTTGAATCTTGTGAATTAGTCAACCTACTGCCACTGCGATCTATATACATTTAAAGATGAAACATATTCAACGTGAATGAGCAAAACGAACACGATAATTAACTTTTTTTAGTTTGTTTAAAGAAAAAAAAAATAACTATCAACGTCTTATAATTGTATATGACTTGTAACGAACACTGTTCTCATTACCGAGCTCCAGAAATTAATCCCACTGGCCAAGTGGTCACTACTTATTACTTTACAACCTCACTACCTCACTACCTCACTACCTTACTACTTATTACTTAGAATCAGTATTCAGTATTTAGTTTGTAATCAGATTCAGAATCGGACTACACTTTACAACACAGTTCACATTACATCAAACCATCAGACCAACAGTAGTAGTAGTAGTATAGTATCCTCACTCCAGCACTAACTGCTATTACATAGCTAAGATCATATATAATAACTTCAAAACACCTCTAACTATCATCCTCCACTACATGATGCACACAGCACCCGATACAAAATCATAATATGTGCATACATATCTATATCTACACATTAACTTACATCTTACATATCATCTTACATGTGACTTCTACTTCTTGTATTCAAACCCAGACCCACTTGGTCTAGTGGTCTCCACAGATCTTATTTCGAAGCATCATTCCTCATCATTTTTATTTAACTACACATTATACAGATAGAGTTACCTATATGTACATTATATTCTATAATTTGTATTCCGTATATTCTTTATATAGTAAAATGTGTGGTGTTTAATACAAAAAAAATTTATCTTTTTACATTATACGCGAAAAATGACAAGTCATTTGTTTGATTTAGCTACCGTACCGTTTGTATGTCAGATTATATATTGCATTTTTGTTTTTTTTATTTCCCCCAATTTTTAAGTGGGGATCAAAATTATTTTTTAACTTTAAAGCCAATAAAATATCATAAAAAAGTTATCATAAGTGGGAGGTTGAAACAGCTTAGTCCCCCACATTTTAAATTTAGTCAAGCCTTAATATATTCTATGAGGTGGGGTTTGGGATCATTTCCCGTCCAATTGAAATACCGTGTATCTTACGCACTCTTATATTATGTGGAGCTCGTTATTATTACGAATAAAAAAAATTTATTTTCTTTGTATGTAAAAAGCTCTTTTCATATAATAAAATGTATGTTCATAAAATACATATTTACATTTGAATTATACTTTACAACACAAATACAAAATTCATAATTTTTCATAAAATATATGTTACCTATGTATGTATGTACATATATTACGTGCATATACGAATATATGGATAAAGTAAGGTATAAGAATACAAAGAAAATTGTATAATATATTTCAGATTTTAAAGGTGTATTTTAAATTTTATTTATTTTTTTTTCACATACATCCATATACGAGTATGTGCAACAAAAAATGTTATAATTTGAATAAAACAAATGTGTTTGTGTCCAATAAAAAAACAATAAAAATTTTATGTACATATATACATATTATGAAAAAATGAATTGTATTTTCTGCGTGATCAAAATATCTTAAGACCGTAAATCTTGAGATCATGTTGTATATTTATAACTAACTACGTATATGTATATTTTTAGAATTTTAGACTTTTTTACGTGTACGTATATATGCAATGCACATGTATGAATTTGAAAAAAATAAAACATGTAAAATATTGTCAACTCAAAAGTAAAAAATGGCGAATATTTTTTATAGTAGATATCTCATATATGTATATGCTGAATGATGTATCAATGTAACAGATCAAACATTATGATACTGACAGTTTTTTTTTTTTTTTTTTAAGAAAAAAAGGAATATTTAAAATTTACTTCATTTTGTTTATTTCGAAGTTTTTTAAAATTACAGGTATTGTTTTGAACTTTTTATACGATTTTTTGCATATTATCTGCATTAATTGAAATGTGTTAAATTAAAAATATATATCATACAATTATACACGCACAAATAAACACAACACAATTAATTATATAGCACTTTTTGAATATGTATTATTATTATCTTTTATTATTCGGATGATTATATATTTTATATACGAAAAGATGCTTTGTAATTATTATTATATTGGTTATAAAATTCACAAAAAAAATTTATCAAAACTTTATTAGATTCAAAATAATTTTAACTAATGAATAATACGAATAAGATTTATAAGTTGATATAGTTTTAGTAAAAATAGCTAGTTTTCTTTATTTTCATTTGATTGAATGTAAAAATTTCAATATAATCCTACACCTAATAGATGATAATTTCATGGCAAAAATACTACAAGATATATGTGGGTTATACAGATTGCTGCAGGTATTAAACTTGAATATATATAGAGAGAGGAGGACCTCTTGCAATTACTATTGTGATTAGTTTTCAATTTTAATAATTAATTGCCTGTCTTATTAACTTTACTTTTAGATACATACATGGGAAATTTATATATATATATATAGAATTAAATGTATATAAATATGTAATAGATAAGTTTAAATAAATAGCTTCCTAATAATTTTAATTTAGTAAACATAATTCAATCAATAAAAACGTTTTAAAAATGTAAAATTAAAGGTTAAAATTGAAAGTGTAATCAAAATTTTAAATTCAATAAATATTAGAATGATTATATTAGGTACTCATAAAGATGTGATGGTTTGTAAAATTTTACAACATTTTATGTACATACCATATCGTTATATCGAATGTATACATATGAATTATGAATTAGTTTATAATATTTTAAATTGAATTTTTCTTGTGTACAATAATTATAATTTTAATTTCAGTCTAAATAACTCATTTCTATTTAAAATGAAAAAAAAAATTTTTTTTTTTGTATTTCATAACTAAACAAATTTGTATATAAATTATTTATTTTTTTCTAATTCATTTATATTTTTTTTATTTTTTTTTTTTTGTGTATTCTATTCTATTCATATATCTCATAAATTTTTCAAACATTTATAATGAGAAAGCTTTCCTGCTAACCCATATACACCCACTTACCGACTCTTAAAATATTCATTTTTCTTATTATTATAATATATGTATGTACAAATAAAAAAGGATATCAGGATGTACATACATATATACACACAAGTTTAAAATTTCACATTTCTCCCTTATATATAATAATATAAAAATTTTCATTTCTCTGTCTGAATTTATTTCCCACTTTTCAATGTTTCTTTTTTATTTTTTTCAATTTTTTTTTTTTTTTAGTGTTATTTCATTTATTGTTTATGTGTGTACCACATTATTTCAACATGTATGAATTTTTATATACTATATAATAACATAAAATAACATAAATTTTTCATTTTATATTATGTAGATAAAAAAATTTTATTTTTTTTTATTTAATTTTTTTTTTTTTTTAAATAAAACGACATGCGCAAAATACGATCCAATGAAAAATTTTCAAAACGGTAAAAAAAAATTCTTTTTATCATAATTGAGCAATATATATTTATATTTACGTACAAGAATTTTATTTGGATATGTAGTCGTATGTATGATATATTTATGTTCCAGATGATTGTATACTACAACCAAATTCTAAATTCAAACACAAAAATATAATTTACAACAATGTACATAAAATTGACGTAATCGCACATACTTACCTACAAGAGTATAAATAAATATGAATATAACTGCACAATAAACTTCAGTATGTAGGTACCTTGATATTTTCTACACATACATACATCAAATTTTATTTTCCATCAAACTTTCAATATCATTCCTTTGTTAGTCATGTTATTTCATTAATTTTAATTCTAATATGAACAAAAGAAATTATACATGATCCCAGAACCTATAAGGATATGTACGTTATATAGAAAATATTTCATTATTTGTATGAATTTCCAAAGCGAAATTTACTCACACTTACTCACACTAGAACATAACATATTAGAAAAATGTAAATTTGTAATATAAAAACATATAAAAAATTGTAAAAAAATAAAAACATTGTAATATAAAAACATTAAACGAAAAATTTATAGATTTAAAAAAAAATTTCAGATTTTATATTCACTACGTATACACATTACGACATATGCATAGGAGTATACCACTATACTGCACTTAATTTATACATGAATTCATACGTTTACAAACTTTGCGTACTCGTATACAGAAATAAATATTTTATGAAATCGATATCTTTAGGTATAGGATTACTTGTACATAGAATAGTTTCGTGAATTTACATAATTTTATTTTTCCAATTTTCATTTATTTCTCTATATGTATGTATGCATTTTATTGCTAAAATATTAGTTATATAAATACACATATACATTGTATATTATTGTAAACGTGTACACGTGTTACAAAGCTTTTAAGATAACATATGTACATATAGAAAGTACATTGAATCCTTAAAATTGTAACGAAAACATATTAAATTTTGTTGAATGTTGAACATGGTAGAACACAGTTGAATTAAAAAATGTGTTATATTTCCACATTTACATCAATTTTTTGAACAAAATTTAAATTCCCATGAAGATACATTACTTCTCTTATACATGTTTCTCATATATATATATTTTTTTTTAATTATCTCAATAAAATACTAACTTTCCTAACTTTATTCGTTGAAAACAAAAACAAATTTCAAGGTACTACAGGTATATGAGTATGTCTCGAATTTATTTCAATGAATTCAAACATCAAACTTATAACTATTAACACGGGACATTACATAATGTGTAATGTTTTTATAGGATACATTCGATAAGGATACTATCACATAACATTTATTGCCTTCATATATGTATACTTATGTATCTATACGCAGAGAATATTGAAAAAATTCCATAGTAAAATAAAAAAGGACACAAACACTCCATACATTTCAGAAAATTTATCATCACTTGTTGATATAATAACTGACATTATATTGGGAGTGTTAACTTTCATCGATTATTGCCATTTCATATCGATATACATACATACACACTTAGATACACACTTTCAAAGATAATTGCAGTTATTTAAAGGATACACGAGAATTTTACTTTATTGTAACTTTCTCAATTAATTGAATTTTATGGAAAAAAATTTTAAAAAATAAATCTGAAAAATATTTCCTTACATGAAATGTAATTTTTAATTAAAATATTTTATTCAAAATTTTCTCGATTTCATTACCAAAGTATAAATAGTAATAACAAGAAATTTCGAATAAAAGGATATTTGAATTTTTTTTATTACTTATTTCTTTTGTGTATAAATGCATTTACAGTATAATGTATAAAAGTACACGAATTATAATAATTTATTCCTGAGAAAAAAAGCAAAAAAAATTAAACAAAAACATGCATAAAAATTAGAATGCAAAGTAACTTATTTTCAAATATTTTTGGAGTTCTAAAAAATATTGCATTTAAATTACATACGAAGAGAAACAAAACGGCGCCTACATCGTTTTGCATTGTATATTTGTATAATGTTGTACCACTATAGTCTATATACATATCAGTGTATTATCAGCCAGATATCAGTTTCATATATACACATGTTCAAATGTACGAATATATGGTAAACATTTATTTTGTTCAAGCATTAAAAAATAATCAGAAACAATCGAAAAAATTTCCAAATTCCTTTTATTAAAACAGTTGGTCAGTTCATTTTGTCCAAAAAACAAAAAAAAATAAAATAAAATATAACCGATAAATCGAAATTAGTCAACAATTCTTTTATTATAATCACAAGAAAAACAAGAAAAAAAAATTTTTAAAAAAGATGCAGTAAATTTTACGAATCGATTTTTTTTTTTAATTTTTTTTTTAAGCACGAGACCTATATTCGATTGAAAAATTTGCAAAAATTACGGTTAATACAAAAAATAAAAATGGAATTACATATAAATACAAAAATATTCAAACGTTCCTATATGTTTATGCGTGTACATATATGTACTACCTTGATATGAAGAAAAATTTTAAATACCAGTATTGATTGCATATACTCGTATGTATATAAAACAATCATGGAATTACAAAATTCAAAGAAATAAACCGCGTAATTTATTTAAATTTTCCAGCAAGTTCACTGTCATTTTGAAACATACACAATTAGACAGATTACATGCACTTAAGTCAAATATTAAATGACACATTTCGAGAATTACATACATCCAAACAAGAATATTTTTGTTTTATTTGCTGGAATAAAGTAAATATGTAAGTAAATAAATATACTGAGTATATAATACAATACCTACCAAAGTGAAATCCTTCAGAATGCAACTCATACATGTGTATGTTGTGTGTATACATGCTTGTGTTTATTGATATAGTATACTCGGTATAGCATTTAGTCGTATAGTGGATAATTGCTTAAATCGAAAGAACGGATATTCATTTTATTTCTTTATTCAGATGACCCTTTCTGTACGCAATAATTCAATAAACGAACTATTTATAAATACATATATGCAACTTAAGATTCATTAAAATTGCAATTAACGTAACTTTTATTACAAAGACAGAAATTAACTTCAGTTAATGAGGAAACTTGGTTTTTTGATGATTTATTGTCGATACTCAGTAAAACTATTACAACTTTATAATGCAATTTTGTATACATTCTTGCATTTAGCATTTTGTTAAATGTATATATGTATATGCGAGCGCAAACGTGTGTATACAAATAGGATATTACATAGAATATATGTACAGGTATGTTTAGAACTGCAAATCAATCTTTCAAGAAAATGAATGAGGAGTAGGAATGCACATTACATTGACAAATACGTGGTGTGGTGGTTTTTTAAAAAAAAAAAAAAACGATAATACGCATATTACTTGTATACCAAAGTTTCAAAAAAAAAGAAATTATAAAAAATAATAATAACGAAGGTGCAGTGGATGGAGATATGATAAAAACTTGAATTTAAACGATGATAATATTAGTAAATGATCAAATTGAAACTGCTTTGGATGAAATATAATGATGTGATGATGATAATGATTGTTATAATCTCATTCAAGTTTAAAATGCTACTGCTATTGATCGTTTTATCATCATCATAAAGCATAAAGCTTAGATTTATTGTAGATAATAGATACGTATATGATGATGAAACTTGTTTTCCTCTATAGCTTATTATATAGTATAGTACCATTTATACAAAATCAAAAAAAAAAAAAAAGAATAATAATAAAAAATAAAACTACTACTACTACATCCAAACATATCATTGTCCATAGTAAAAGATATATGTACATACATATGCAATGTGTATGCTTTAGTTGGTGAGGATATAAACACATTCAGTATGAACAGAACAAAGCGGCATCAGATCAAACAAATTTTTCTTAATTGGATGATTTAACAATGAAACATAAGATTTTCTAAAAAGAGTAAAGAACGAATAATATCGAATATGGTGATATGAATTAATGTACTATTTTACTCATGATAATAACTAATGCTTCTTTTAACTATGGGCTGGATGACCATTGCAATTGTCATATTATTCTCGTGTGCGTGCGTGTGTCTGTGTGTGTATTTTTTTTTTTTGCCTTCTTTTTATAATTCTTTTTGTTTTCGATATACAATGTGAACATGCAAAAGCATGCTAATTCTTTTCTGGAATTTATTGAAACTTTTTATAATGTTGGAAGGTCTCTTTTTTAAAAACAATAATAATAATAACAACAACAACAAAAACAAAAATTAAATAAAAAACAAACAAAAAAAAAGCTAAAAGAAAAAAATGTTAAAAGTAGAAATAATTTTTGAATTGTTGCAAATTTTTTTACGTCAAATTACATTTCATTTAATTTTCCATATTTGTTTATATATATGGAACTAAATTCCAGATATTACTTTGGCGTTATATAAGTACACATACTTACGTGCTTATATGTATATTATTATTATGGACAAGGTGTCATTAATAGGTACGCAAAAATGTTTATTCTTTCAAATTAAATTTATACAAATTCTGTGTATTAATGCATTCCATAACAAATTAATAAAAATTTTATATGAATAATAATCTATTTACAGGTAAAAATTATTAATGTATATGAAATGCAAATTTACAATTATTGAATTTGAAAGGAAAAATTGCAAATTTTAATAATATACCATGGTGTGATAATAATATATAATTGGAATTATGAAGATTGCCTGCATCCTCTAACGTTCTTATTTATTTAAATCTATGCCGTCATTACACATATTCATTCATATTTTCATTTATTTTTTTCATGTACTTGAGACACCCTGCTGTTATAATTACAAATA
This sequence comes from Villa cingulata, assembly GCA_951394055.1. Classification (NCBI taxonomy): domain Eukaryota; kingdom Metazoa; phylum Arthropoda; class Insecta; order Diptera; family Bombyliidae; genus Villa; species Villa cingulata. The sequence continues at coordinate 56,065,073 of OX596018.1, forward strand.
TACACATTTCTTGCATTTTGGTATTTATAATGTTTAATTGAATATTTGAAAAAAAAAGCAAACAAAAAACGAATAAATAACCACAAATAAGATGCATAAGATGACAAGTTTCTATGAAAATTTATTCAATGGCAAGACAACTATTTTCAACGTGAATTCTTTAGCCTGAAACGGCTTCGGTGTTATTACGGTAGCGAAACGATTCAAATATTATATGAGTGTTCTCGATAAACATATATGTATGTATGTATGTATGTATGTTCATACATAAATGTACTATAGTATTTATGTATGTATAAAGACTTATATATTATATATGCATTTAGGTACAAACAAATATTTAATTCTACTATGGGAAATGTTAAGGAAGCAATTAAGAGTTATAGTAATAATAGGTTAAAAATTCATCATATTCATTTATTTATTTTTCTGTAGGTATATATACATATTTATATTAATATGTATATGTATAGTATTCGTAGATGTGAGTAATATTATGCCTCAATAATTTGTTGATGATACCACAACTATAAATGACTTCAAACAAAAGATACGCGCAGCTTGATTTATGTCAGTCTCTTTGATTAAATATAATGAATGCGAATGAATATATAAAGAATAATATAATATAATCTGTACACTGTACATAAACATCGTTTATTGTGTATGTACTACACATATATGCATATGTACGTTTTCAAAAAAACATACAACAAAGATATTATTAAGATTTGCTAATAACTTACAATATGTATAATGTGTAATAATAATAATAAGCAAGATTTTTATCTTGAAAAAAAAAAACTAAATTCACTTGCATGTATTTAACATTAGTATACTACTATAGAAAATGTTCTCTTCAGAACAGAAAATTTTAGTGAATGTATCACGAAAGATGACTTTTTCAGTTTTTTTCTTTTTTTAAAAAATTATGTTGTATTAAATCCGGAAAGTGTCGATTTAAATTTTCTACTAGATTAGCTTACTTTTAATGAACGCTATAATTATATGGTAAACACTTTCGATTGCATTATATATGTCGAATGTTATTATATACAGATACTAATAGCATACATATATATAGGTTTCGAGATTTTCATTTTATACAAATGAACTTTTAATTGAACGGAGTAAGAGAATTTTGAAAAATAATATAAATTAAGATTTACGGATATTGAATTTCAATTTATTTTTAATTTTCTTACATTTTTAACTGAAAATAAAATTTTTAGGTCCTAATTGAAATTTTTTAAATATGTACATATTTGTATCCAATACAACATTACCTTAGATATACGAATTTGGCTAAATTATAGAATTAAATCTCTTAGGAATTTTTTTCAAAATTATCAAATAAAATAAATGTCAAATTACATATAAATATGAGTTTGTTTCAAAATGAGTTGAACAAATTTTGTACGCCTTCAATTCCTTTTAAAATTCGAATAAACGAAATTATGTAATTACATTTACATATAAAGATATTCAATTACTTAAATTTACTTGCAGGAAATTGAAACAATTATCTATTACACCAAATATATTTTGTCTTTAATGTTAAGTGTGACAAATAGTTTTACTTCAGCTATAAAATGCAGAGAATTGGTACATTGAGTAAGAGCATTATAAGACTAATATAAGAAGAAAGAAGGTGTATTAGTGTATTATTTGTACAATATGATGTAGTAGTCAGATGCATGGTATCCAACACCAACTACAAGTACGAGTTAGTATTTATTTTTGTCATGTTATACAAAGCTTAAGCTTTAACAAACTTTTATTTATTTAATGTACATAAATGTATAAATTAGATAATGATAATTTTTTTTTTATGTTTTCTGTAGGTAATAATAAAGTCAATGAACCTGTGTATAATACAAATGTATAGCACATAATTACATACCAGTATATATAACATGTACACATGTACGTATGTATATTTTTCTATGCGACAGTCATATACGAATATAGTGTTCGAATCGAATAAATTATAAATTTTTACTATTATGGATAAATAATTTGTATTACCATTTTCAGATGTAAGAAAATTTATATCCCATTCAATCATTGGTTGGCAATTTTCACTCAATACAAATATCATTTTTGTTTATGTCAGTGTTATTTTATTTTTTATTTTACAATTCGATTTATTCTATATGTATAATGAATGTATGATTTTTACTTCATTTTTTATTATTAAAGACTCTTCCCATTTTTTTAAAGTGTGTCTTGTTTTAAGTAATATAAAATCATCTTATACTTTATTACACACACATACATATATAATGAGTAAATGCATACATATATACAATATTTGTATAGTAAATTTCTGGTTTTTGTGTGGGTTTTCTATCAAGCATATTATGATATTATGTACTATGTAAGTACATTTATTTCTATTTCAAACATTATACGTACATAAATATGTATATACTTACATTATTTGATACTTGTGAGTACGAGTATGTATGAACTTATAGTATATTATGTATTTATACTCGTATACATATTTAATATCATGATTGTTTATGCCTTTTTTCTGTTTCAATCAAATTCAAAATCCAACAGTTTGTGATTTTCTTGTATCCACATTTTTTTTTCATTTATTTTCTACATGTGTTTTTATTTTATTTTATATTTTAATCTATATATAACTATGTTTAACTTAAGTATCTAACTAATGTATCTATATACAAATACGATGCATATAGTGTAGGTAAAAGAGTTGATCTCTTTTCACAGTTGGAAAATTGAATTCACTTTGAATGAGAGTAGTGCATATTACCAATATTACATATGTATGTAATATGCATTTTGATATGCACACATAATACATACACACACACATACATAATAATTTTAGATATATATGAATACTCGTATATAAAAATCTGTGAATTTCCAATCATCATCGTATACACATTGAATGAAGATCATCGTAACGTACAAATAAAATGTACAATTCATATGTAAAGTTGGTATTAAAAAAAAAAAGCTTAAATACTATTTTGTTGTTGCAATTATTTTTGCTTGAAGCTTATTTTTGTTTTTATTATTGCTAATGCATAATCATCTCTGTACAGTATACCATATCATTATGTACACGTACCTATATACAGTTTGGGTTGAACATTTTCCACAATTTAATATGCAAAATGATTGCAAAAATCATGAATTTAATCTTGTTTTTGTGTTGTTGTTTTTTGATTTTTTTTTTCTCGCATTTATGAACAAAACAATCTATATGGATTGGTAAAAATATGTACAATTTTTTTTTTTTTTTTTTTGGGGCGGAGTCTTTCAATAAAATTGCTAATATTATTATATTTTTATTTTTTTATATATACATTTTTATTTGAAAATCTATATATAACATATAGACATAATATAATGCATACATTTTATAAACACGAATAAATAAAAATATGTAGGTATATAAAAAAAAATAAAACATTTGTTGTTAAATGCTGTATGCTAACATTATTATTCTTTTGATTTGTCTTGATGCGAATAAAAATTTATATTTAACATGTATATGCACATGTGTACATATGTATACGTATTTTTAAGGTTCCGTATAAGGTTCTGATATCAATTTAAAAATATTATTTGTTTTGTTGCCAGTATAATAAATCAATGCATATATGTAGTATTATACCAAAATAATTTATATTATATATTTCAATATTATGTATAGGTATTTGTGAACAAAGAATAAAATATCAAAGGTTATACTTATAATAATAATACATAATAATAAACGGTGTCATGATAACTTTTATGGTTTTCACTTTATAATGAATAAATTTTTATTAAAAAAAAAAAAAAAAAAACCAAAAAAAAAATTAAAATAAAATATTTATACACCAGAAGCGAACATGATAAAATCAAATAAAATATTTTAATTCAAATAATTGTAACATAAATGTATGCATACAGATACATATTAGTATGAATAATGTTAAATATTTAAAAATTCAAATAAAAATCTAATTTCTACACATAAATACGTACATACATACATATTACATATATAATGTATAGACGCATAATATTATTTACTTTATTATGAATTCACGAACAAAAAAAAAAAGTTTTTAATTTTTTAAAAATCTTCAGACAATCCAATAAACATTGGGTATAATGTATAATGTAAAGTTTTTTTTTTCTTCACTTCATACAATGTATATGTACATACATATGTTCATGTGCATACATTCATAGGCATATAATAATGTGTGTAATAAAAAAAAAATTTTCTTTTTTTTTGTTTTTTTTTGTTCAAATATAATAAATGCATAAATGTGTATAGTATATAGTAAAATCATTTATTTTCAATATGCACGCTATTTAGTCATTAAAATATTGTATATCGTATAATTATTAACATTATTTTCTATTATATCCTATAGTATATGTACATATAGTATCAAAAAGGTAATTTGATAAAATTTGTTACATTAACTGCAAAGCCTCCAACGCAAATGCTAATTTTTTTTTTGTTCTTTTTTTTTTTTTGTTTTACATTATATACGGTTAAGTATACAAATATGTATGTATATATTTGCAAATAATTAAAAATTTATAATATGCGTTATACATTCGTATGTACAACATAAGTGTACATACCATAAGTATACATATACATATTTGACAGTTCAAAACTGAAGAGATTTTTTATGTACATACATATTTATATATTTTTATGAATATAATATGCCTAAGAAAATATATAAAAATGAAAAAAACAGCAGGAATTTTTACATAAAATAAAGATTAAAATATGTAACATTACATTATACTCGTACATACTATGGAAGATGCGTTCAATTATTTACTCTTATAATTTTGAAAATTTCAATTATTTTACAACAAATTAAATCAAAATTTTAAATTCATTATTATATTTTATGATATTTATTTTATGCATATACAAACATATAAAATATATATAATATATAGTATTTACTTACATATACATATATATGTACATACATAGGTACGTGTAAACAGTTCATTTTCAATTAATTCATGGTACGTTGATCACATTTACACATATTTATGAAATACATACAAAATATACAATATATTATTAATCAGTATACTATATATACTTACTGTATTTATGTTAATGTTAAAATGTAGGTGCATGATAATTTTTATAAATTCAGAGATGAATTAATGAAAAAAACATTTGTTTTCTTTTTTTTTTGTATTTTTCAAAATTTTTATTAAAAATTTTCTTTTTTTAGTCTTAACACTGATGTACTGTATATACTATATACCTAAATACTACACGTGTGCATTAAATTCATATATAACAAAGATGAATAATAATAATAATAATTAAAATGCATATAATAAAGAGTGTGCATATATTACTTATTATGTACATATCGTTGAAAGTATATTTATTACTGTATGTCAAAGAAATGCGTTTCTAATTGCGTGTATTTATTTGGTATATAGTATACAATTACATGTTAATGGTATTTAATAATTAATTTTCATTATAATTAAAATTGAATATAATATCAGATAAGTAAATATGCATAAAATTTTTATTACATTGCTAAAGTTTTTTGTTTTTTTTTTTTTTTAAAGAAAAAAAAAATTCATTTTCACATTTTCTAACTATTTAGTTTTTAAGGTCATTTTGAATTTTCTTTTTGTTTTTATATTTCAGAATGAATTTATATATAAATAAGAAAGAAGAAATATAAAAAAAATGTAATTAGCTTCTAACAAAAAATACTGCTAATTACTATTTTATTTATAGAAAATTTATATTAATACAAAAAGTGTTATATGCACATAAATTCAATTTTATATATACATGTAATATTAATTACATGTCTATCCTTGTATCCTTTTGTATTAATTATCGTTATTATCATTTTTTTTTATTCAAATTCCAATTACAGAGATTCATTATTTGACTCAGTGTCAGTAGCTGAAATTTTGACAAAATTCTGTAAATAATTTCCAGAAAAAAAAACCTTATATAAATGTTCCTACAACTTTTGTATGAACACCCTCTGTCTATACTATATGTATAGCATTTCTGCTCGTATATACGTTTTGTGTTAACAAAAACTTATACTCGTGCCATGACAAAACAGCGTTTTTTTTATGTTGTAAAATATTATTTGGCAATTTTGTTACGCAATTTATATGTAATGTGTAAAATTTTCTTCTTTGATATTTTCAGAAGAGGAGTAGTATATGTATTTTATTTCTTCCAATTCTTCAAATCAAAGCATATACTTATACATTTAGATAAAATGATCTTACTGGTATCTCGTGTATTTAAAATTATATAAAAACGAATAGATATATACTACACCTCTTAGCTCTTATATATATGTACGTACCTTTACCCTTGTACTGTATGTATTTATGATATATATAGTATATTATATCTACAAAGGCTGTACAGGTCAATATAAAATGATGTCAAAAATTCCGAAGTTTATTTTAGTGTCCGTTTCATGTTTGATCTTATATTTCGTATAAGAAACAAGTAAAAGCATCGAGAATTTCATTAAAAACATCAGAACAAAAAAAAAAAAACAAAAGCGAAATATTAAAACTAAAAAAAAAATTGTCGGAAATTTCTTTTGATATTTTTTTGCTCAATTGGAATTTATTCGGAAGGAAGTTTATTGTTTTATTATTTGGTATATTATATACTACCATACTACGTATTCGTATTTATAAGCAATTTTCTTTTGAATTACACCATTTTGAATCTTGATCATTTCGTAAAAAAAATTATTCCTAAACTATTTTGTTTTTTTTTTTGTTTTTTTTTTCTTTAAAAAAGTTAAATTCAAATTTACACTTAATTATCACATACATTTCGTTGTTAAAATATAAAATAATTTTTAAACAATAGTCAGTCCTGTGTAGTGTATATAATAGGCATACGTTATAAGGATAATTACATTATATGAATTTTCATTCATTTATAATCTTTGTGCATAAATTTCAATATTTATAAATATTATTTTATTTACATTTCAAAATTTTTATAAAATATCCTTTTATTGCGAATAAACATGTATCTTGTATTGTAAATTTTTTTTATTACTTATACATACAATGTATATATTTATATTAAATGCATACGGATATACTCAGTCCATTATGGCACCATCGATCAGTAATTCTGTCAAATATATCATCCAGTTTATCATCAGTAATCAGTTACTGGTGTGCATTGCCGATTGAATTAATGATTGACTTGGGCGAGAGTATAGCACGCTGGCTGGAATTCAAAATCGGGACCACAAGTGTACCAGTCCAACGCCACAACCATCGAGCTATCCAATCCCCCCGTATGATAATTAAATTTGTATTTCATATAAATATAGTCAATAATAATAATTAACTTCTTCTTTTCTTCAAACATAAATAATTATACAAAAGTAACAAGATTATAACAAAAAAAATAAAATCATTTTCATTTATTTTTTTAATATTTTAGTCTTTTTATACGCGAAAATTTGTTTTCAGTATATTATTTAATTAAATAATAATTTCAAAAAAAAAAAAATGTTTTACAAATATATTCAAGTATTTGTTAGATTTCTCACACACTGTATTACACCATACTATTATACTGCATCTGTACGATTTATAAACTATACATACGAATAAATATATTGTACATTAAGAGTATTTTCATTTTAAAAAACTCATAAATATATTGCAAAATTATGGTGTTAATGTAAAAACGAAATGCAATACAAAAATAAAAACATCATAAATATATGTAATTTTACATGCATACCAGCAATGTGCTATATACTCGTACATACTTAACTGTATGTCGTTATATATTTATATAAAAATTAAATTATGTATTTGTTACGCACCATCTAATATTTGTACACATAATATACATACATATGTATGTATATATAAAATGTTTAAGTATTTATGTGCGTATACTCTATATACATATGAATGTATTATTATGGATATTATGAATAAATAAAAATTATGATTATTATCGAAAAAATGTAGTTTGACCATATTAATTCTAATAAATATCAGTTACAAGGAATTTTTCGATAAAAATATGCGATATTTCAATGTAATCAAATCTAAATACATACATTATACATTTACATGTATTATGTAGATATATCATATAATATATATATACATATAACCTTGTTTAATACATTATATATTTACGATTATTATACGATTACGAATATAATATAATCTTGTGTGATTTTATTGTAAACACATTATATTATTTCATATACTTATATACATAAATGTGTAATTATACTACTGTAATTAATATTCACGTACATATTTTACTTATATATACATATATGCACTTATTTTTTCTTAATTCATTACCAATACCGGAATTTAAATACATAATGGAGAAATACAAAACGAAAAAAGCCCATCTATATTCAACTATATAACCATAATATAATAATGAAAAATAAAAATAATGAAAATAATAATAATAATAATACATACTTATAATAATAATTAATATTATTGAATTGAATGTATATAGGAAATTAATTGAATTCTTTGTGTTACAAATATTGAAAATCTTATCTAATACATTTAAAGCATACACATATCTATACATATCTATATATATTATTTTTAAAAAAATACTTAAAAAAAAAACATTTTTGCTTTTATTATAAAATAATATTCTCGTAATATTTTAATACATTTCCATCATGTTTTTATCTCCTATTTTGTTTGGTATATCGTTTAAGTTAAGTATATAAATGATTCCATGTGTTTTTATATATGTATATGTATATATATATATATATATTTCTCTTTATCTTTGTATAAATTATAACAACTTAAAATTAATTATCATAATTTTTATCTCATACATTTGATAAAATTGTTATTCCGAAAAAAAAAAAACAATCAACAGAAAAATAAATATTTTTTTTTTTGACTTTTAAATGTAATGTAATTGACATTTTTGCAACTAATTTTTTTTTTTTTGTTTTCTTCACAACTTATAATTATTATTGAACAAATATATTTTTGCTATAAACTGTATATGTAATTAATACTATGAGTATAGGGGAAAACACCCATTTATAATAAACGAGCAGTATACAGTATAAAATGTATCAAATAAATGATCATAAATTTTAAGTGCATTTATTTAAACTGCAGGTATTAATATCTTAAGATATCATGTATTGAAAATTATCAAAGAAAATTCCTATCTCACTCTATCTATAAAAAAAAAATTGTAAATGGTTATCTTCGCATATGTTACACGATTTAAGAGTAACGATGTTCAAACTTTATTTCAAATTCAAACATCATTGTGATTGATTCCAAAAAAAACATTATTCTATAGTAATGGAGCAAAGAAAAATTTTCAGTACGCAGTTTTAAGATGAATAAATAATTTATAATTTTTTTTATGCGTTGCTCTAAATGTTCAAAAATATTTATGATTTTTGTTTCAGTGCAACTGCTATAATTTTTCAATTTTCAAACTATCTGCGAGATGCATATACATATGTAGCAATATTGAACAGGACGTCAGAATATGTTGTGATTCATATACATAAAGTCATAGATGTCATCACAATCCAAGTATATTTCATCTTCCTTAATTATAAATAAATGAAATAAATATTATTTTTGACTAAATAATTTATAGAATTAATTAAAATATATACATTTACCTATGCTTACCTACCCACACATATCCATTATCCATATTGTTCGTGTTTAATATTTAATTCAATTTTAAAAACTTTTTATTTATATATGTATATTCTTCTTCTCTCAGTCTTCATTTTTCTGGGCTGATTTCAAATATGTACATATGTCCTCAGTCTAATATATTTTGTGATCTTTTTATCTTTTTAATCTTATAATTTATTATTCAGAAATTTTGAATGCTAAAAAAATTTAATACAAAATAATTATTAAATATACTACATATATTATATTGTTATAAAATTACTATTTATGAAATTGAAATTCTGAATGGAACGAAACATATTCAAAATAATTATTATAACTACATTATATATATGGTTTGAGAATAATTATAACAATTAACTGTCTAAAAATTGAATAACTAATAAATCCTATATGGTGGTGGTTGGTGGAAAATATATAATAAATTGTATACGAGTACAACACCATACTGTTGTTTTATAGAATTAATTTAATAAATGATTTTTTGATTAGAGTATTTGGAGTATTTATTTATGATTCAACTTATATACATACATATGTATATAAGTTTGTACATACATATAATATTCATTTTATTGATCGAAATTAAATTTTTTTGATTGTAAGTAATTAAAACAACTTTTAAAATATTTTTGAAGAGAAAAAATAAAAATAAAAATAAAAAGAAACATTAAAACTGCGTGGAGAGGCGTATACACATATACAAGTATACAGTACACACATATAATTATAGATATGTATATACATATTTGAAATATAATTCATACATGATTAAATATTATTTTCGATATTTATTTTTATATGTGTATATATATGTATTCATAGTTTTACTTGTAATGTACATATATTTAAAACAAATGTATCATTTCGATTTTTATTCAATTAACATGAAAACATTATGTACACAAGGTATACCTCCTTATGTTACAGATAATTTTTGTTTAAATTTTCAATTATTTATATACTTATACATACATACATACGTACATATAATAATATACATACATACATACAGTATAAATTAAAATTAATTGTTTAAATTAAAATACACAAATTATTAAACATCAAGATTTACCTTTAACAATGAATATGAATGTACTATACACATATAATATATACTACAAAAATATACTTGAAGGATTTTATACACTTAAAAGATACATACTTGTTTTTGTCATAAATAGTTGCCTTTTTTAGAATTTACATAATTACCTATAGAAAAATCGTGAGAAATTTTTTTTTTACAATATACACAATTATTGTCAACATGATGTACATAATATGTATATTGAAGTGGAAAAAAAAAACTATAAGCTGTATTCGATTAAAAATAATTAAAATTAAAGCAAGAAAAACTTGAAACGTCCGTAATTCATATATATACATAATGTATACTACTACTACATATCAAATGAATTAATAAAAAATTTTATAATATTAAATAAAGTATAAAATAAAAATAAAATGAAATTCATACAAACAAAATGAATTTATTATATGTACATATATACGAGCAAATGATATTGACGAATGAAAAGTGTAAAATATGAAATGAATATTCATATACATATGTACATATACTTACTTATGAAAGCTGCGGCTTAGTTTATATTTATATGTATGTGTTATAGATTCTTCATATGGAATCATTTATGTATAACAATAATTAGTCAGCATTGATTTTTCTAATTATATGAAATAAATTATCTTTGATTTTAAATCAATTTTAAAATTTAATTATTTATTAATTCAAAAATAAAAATTTAAATGAACAGTTTTATATGAACTGTATTCATATTTAATTAATTTAAAAAGTGCAATTTTTCGAGCTAATATATTTATATAGAAACAAAAAATTTTCTTTTTAATTCAACTTAACTTTTGAACAAATTTTTTTTAAAAAAATAAAAACAAAACAATGTTATACAATCTTATCAATAGAAGAAAATATAATCCTTTCACATTTTTGTTAGTCTCTGATGAACGTAAAAAACGAACTAATTTTTTATACTCTATACATTTTAGTTATCTGTAAAAAAAAAACATTATTATTATTCACATGTTACCCCTTTTTTGTATTACACCCTTTCATTTTATTTCGTTTAAAATCTAAAAAAAAAAAAGCAAAATCCCCTAACTCTTTTTTATGTAAATTATCAAAACGTTTTTTTTATGTTGTCTAACGAAAACCTTTTCGAGTTATTGGAATTTGGAATGTTAAAGGGGTAAATTCTAATGTGATTTGTAATTCAATTTTTCTTAAAAATATTTATTCATTTTTCAGTTCTAAATTTCCCTTATTCTACTACTTTCTGAACAGATCAAAAGATGGCACTCTTAAGCATTTCCATATGAGAGGATGCACGACACACCAGAATAACGGACGTTTTTTCTTCATTTTTATTCCATTCAATGAATTCATTTTTTTTTTAATATTGTCGTAATCATTTGTCCTTTAATTTATTATTTACATTTTTTTTTTTGAGAGCTCATAAAATATCAATCTTAATGAAAGATATGCACTTGCATTATATCAATTCAAACTGACGTTCAATTTTCATTCGTTTTTTATTTCAATTTGCAAGATTTTTTCTTTTTATTTAATTTTGATTCTTTGAATTATGCCTAAAGTTAAACTTAAGGCCTTTAAAAATTTCTTTTCTCTTTCGGATTTTATGTTCAATAATAATACAGTTTTAATAATAATCCATTTTCATTTACATCAGTCTCAAAAACTTAAATAAAATTTATTTCTATAATTTTCATCGTTATTAATACGATGTATAGGTATAGATATGTAGGTACAGACTAGACAGAATATTACAAAAAACTCTTTCAAAAAAAAAAAAAAAATTATTCTTTTCTTCTGATCTTCACCATCATCATCATCTTCGTCGTCATCGTCATCGTCGTCGTCGTTGTCGTCGTCGTCAATATTATCGTGTATCATTAAATCGGCATATCATCAAAAATTGAAAACGATTAAAATAAAATAAAATATTGTAATGCATTACGCAGGGAAATTACATTAAAATTAAAATGAATAAAAACTGTTTTAAATGCTGCTATTTATCGAGGTTTCTATAATAATAATGCATACATATGTAGGTACCATATATTCAAACATATACAAGTATATACCATAAGTATTTTTCTACCTAAATTCTATAGTTCCTTTCGCATCGCAATATACTCGTATATCGAAGGAATCATTATTATTATCATCATCATCATTCTGTATACTTATGCTTTTATAAAGAAATCATAAATACGATCTCCATCTTCATTTCATCATGATGTGGTCATCAATTGTTTTTCTTTTTTTTTTTTCTGTTTCGCTACTTCTTTTCAATTACATATTTTCAATGCATATTTGTATATAACACACTCATTTATCCAAATCTACAAGTATATAATACGTATCTTATAATATTCTACATAAACCATTCGAATGCATACACTTTAAATCTTCACAGCAAGTCATTGATCAGTTTCCAATATAATAATAATTTTAAAAGATACAACACACACACACACGCATACACATACATACAAAATTCATTCTGTATAAGTAATTAACTTGCGCTTTGCGCATTGTCTGATGTACATTCTCACACAGCGCATACTTATGATCAATTATATACAAAAAACAATTTTTGCAAAAAAATCATTTTTAAACTTTAAAAGTTAAGAATAATAATATTGGCGAAATTTTATTGCATTTTGAGTATCTGCCTATATTATATATGTATGTGTATACATTTTATAATTTTTTCAAATTACGTATTACAATGAAAAAAAGAAGAAAAATATAAAAAATTTGCAATTCGCGTTTGTGTTTTAGAAAATCGAACATATAAAATTTGACGATTCGTTGGAAATTTTCGAAATAAAAACTATCTCTGAATAAATTTGCAGATCAAATTAGCAAGAATTTAAAAAAAAAAAATTCAAACAAACGTTCTTTTTTTACACAATATACAATATCTTTATTTGAATTATATATGTATTTTAATTTAAAAAGAATATAAATTTGAACGAAATGAAAGAAAAAATTATATCAATAAGAATACAGAGACAAACTGATTTATATCACATATTCGTACGTGCAATTTTAAGGCAATAATTTTCAAAACTTCAAAATTTTTTTTTTTGCGCAGATATATTGAATGAAGACTCTTATATATCTCATTGTGTATATAGATTGACGAAGATTAATTAATTAGTTTTTTATGCGTTCAAAACATAATGTATACATAAAATTCATATTCAGCAAAAAACTCTTTTGATCCTGTCACTATTTATTCAATTCCTCATTTTGAATAAATTTCATTTTCAAGCAAATATATTCGTATGTATGGTCTTACTGTGTATAACTCCCAATAAAAAATGGCTCAGTCAGTTTGAATTTTTTCAATGTGTTTACTAAATAATTTGATACATTTTTTTTTATCAAATGTATTGTACATTCTGGAAAATATCTCTGTATAAAACGCATATTTTCTAATCAATTACATGTCACATAAGTAATAATACATATTCATTATTGAATTGTTTCATTAATTTTTTGACCACTTTTTTTTCTCAATTTTGTACAATCTCTATTTATAGTTATTCCTACCAGATAACAGATTTAAATAATGTTTATTTTACAATAAAAATTCATCAAACCTTATAAAGTACTAATAACAAACGGTCTCAATACGAGTAGTTGTAATGTCACATAATAAGTTTTTCAAATCATGCGAAAAATTACAAAACAATAGAAATTATTATATAGTTTTAGTACAGTAACACACTTTAATTAAGTAATAATATGTGGTGTGTGTGTGTTTTTTTTTCTTATTTCAATTATAATTGCACCTACTTTTATATACATACAAAATACTAATATGTGTTAATATAAAGTTTGAATTCTGAATATAAATTTTTAATCAAACTTGCAGAAATTCATGTCTACTTTCCATAAATGGTTGTTATCAATTGTGAGAAAAATTCATAATAAAACTTGTTTATTTAACTCTAAACATACATATGTCACACGCATTATGTGTACATATATTATTGCTCTTTAGAATAATGAAAGAATTTTTTAAATTGTTGCGGGTCCATTAAAATTAAAAAAAAAAAAAATTATATAGTAAAGACGAAAGGATTGAATGAAATATAAATGGCCAATATGAAAATCATTTTTAAATGCAATGTAAAAGAAGTGAAAGTGAAACTCAAATGTAATGTACCCTTACGTCATGTTGAACGTTGTGTTTCATCTAATGGATGTCATATCTAAAATATTTATAAACATAATTATGCAAAAAACGGAAAAATTATAATGTACAAATATATTTTATTTTATTATCTGAAATCTCCACTGCTTCAGAGTATATATAATAGAGTAGAGAAGCAATTATAAAATGTTGTTAGTTGCGATTTTCTGTGTTTGTCATGTACTCTATTCTTGAATTTTATGATTTTACTGAGAGAAAACATCAACTTTTTTTGGGAAAGAACATACGAGTATGTATACACATGATGTGTAAAGTACTACTCATATTTATTGTAGCGTATAATAGCATAGAATAACACAGTCTATGATAATAGGATATGTATAGAGTAGAGGAGCAAATATAAAATGTTGTTAGTTGATTATTCTTGTTTGCCATGTACAATATTAATGCATTCTTCTAAAAGAGAAAATCATCTTTATCTCAACCATCTCAACAATGAAATACAAGTACACTTGATGTGATTATAAATTCATTAAAATTGTGAAAAAAGTATTTATACATACTTACATATTTCGAATATGTGCATAATATACAGTATGGTAATTAGCAGAAATGTATAATTTGCATAGTAATTAAGTATAGATATAACATGTGCATATATAAAATTCTCAAGATTTAATTTTTATTTTGTAGTTTTTCAAAAAAAAAAAAAGAAGAAAAAGAAAGAAAGAAAAAATTAACAAGTCAAAATTGACTTAGAATCTTTTATTTTTCTGTACACAACATATATATGTGCATATATAAATATTTGTATATGTATTGTATTCGTATATATATGAAATGAGAATGCACCTACATTACTCGTCGTTCAAGTTTGCATTATGCTCATTAAATGGAAAATAAATCGAATAATTAGCGGGTACTGAATTCCTAATTGCACAACATGTAATGAGTATGATGTGAAAATAATAAATAAGATAACATCTTCAACATGCATGCATATTAATGTACACATACATATATATATATATGTATGTAGATGCAAACATTCATACATATACATACATATATTATGGATATATACATATTGCTTGCGTATTCGTATACATATTATATTCTTTTAAATAATACATCGATGGTCAACCATAAACAAGTCTTGTTTAAAGGAATTTCTTTTTCCGCTTTATGCCAATATCGTCACTAAAATAATAAAAATAATAACTCTTTATTAACAATTGCACCATATAGAACATTTTATATGTATATATGTGTATCTTCTTATGATCCATTATTTAACAAAAAACTGACTAATCTTTAATATTTTATTGTTCCTTATTTATTTTTATTTTTCTTAATGTTTTTTTCTGTTTTCAAGTTCATAAATATCTGCACATCCATGCCCATGTGTTTTTTATTAATACACATACATACATATATACCCGGTTCTTTTATAGGTTGAAATGGTTCACTAAAACCGGCCACAAATCTCTTAAAATTTTCGAATATTGAAGTAATGTATAATGTACAAAACCACAGCAAAGAGAATATTCTCTGTGAAAATGTTGTCTTCAAAATCTATCGCTTTTTCTCGTATACATAGATCTAGTTTCAATCTGAAATTATTGTTCTCCGTACTTACCCATTACAGTACAGAACCTAGCATACACTAGAAAATAAGAAGAGAAATTACTATTCGATTGTCTTTTTACTTTTCTTTCTACTTCTCCTTCAATATTTCAAATTTTAAAAAGGTCAATGGTCATTGTGTTCTTTATTACTTGAGATGCAGAAGGAGAAGTAGAAATAAATGTAAAAAGATAAGCAAATAGTAGTTTCTCTTCTTATTTTCTTGTGTATATATTTAGTACTACACTGTAACAGCTGTGTACAAAGAAGAATATAGGGTTTAAACAAGATCCGTGTATATAAGAAAAACCGATAAATGTTTTGACCTATATTTTCATTTGTAAATGGACATGGTCATTGAACTCTTAAGTATTTTAGAAGTAGAAATAGAATTAGAAAGAAAAGTAGAAAAATTGGAATAATTGTGCTGTTAGAATAAAAACAAAAAAAAATTAAAGTTTCAATCTAGAGGGCGAAAAGTTTAAAAGTGCACCGGGCGCCCAAGAGGCTAAAACCGGCGTTGTATAAATATAATATGTGTGTAGATATGTGCATACATAATGTGCAGATATATTAAAACTTGTTTCTTTTTGTTTTTGCTCTTGTAAAAATTTACAGGACTTTGGTATTTTAACGAAACTTATCGATTATTACACTGTCCAGTAGAAGATTACATGTCGCAGCATAAATTTTCAACTTTTCAAAAACTTCAATTTTATAAAGATGCATTTATTTCACTAACACCTAACACGCAGATATTCAATAACAAATTATACTATATATAGTCTTTATGTACATCACTAATACGTTATATTTCAAAAGTAATCCTATCCATAAACAAAAAAAATGTCAAATAAAAATTCTTCAAATTAGATATTTTCTACAAGCTACAAGCATAATAAAATTTTTAGTTAGCAAATTTCAAGATACATACTTAAAATTTTCTATATTAAATATGGAATATGAAAATATGAAAAGACATTTTTTATTTTATAAAATATTTCGATCGAATTTGTGATTAGAATAAAGTTTCATAATTTTCCTTTAAAAATCATTTGTTAACAAAAATATATATATAATAACCAACTGACTCAATTTTAATCACGTTTGAAAAAAAAAACGTTTGATCTGTTCATTATACATATTGCAACTTGGAACTCCCATATCAGTTTTTTTTTATGCATTTTGTATGAGAAAATTTTTTCAAAACTTATACTAACATATACATATTTGCTTATCACATGTGTACATTACACATAAATATACTTTATATTATATAAGTACCTACATATAAATTATATGTTCATATTCATATATGTTAGTACGAGTATATGTATGCTTTATATAGCTTATTAATGTAAATTATCATTACTGTGTGTATAAATCAACTTATAAAGTTGTTCTTTTCGTAATTATAATGTAGAAGCATTTTACAAATTAATAATATATAGAATTATTATTATTTTTATTATTATATAGAAGGACTGGTTATTTTTTAACAGCAACAGCAATCAGCAATAGCAGTAGAGTAGCAGTAGCAGCCTTTATAATATTACATATGTATGTACATATATGAAATACAAAATTTCTCATAGACATTTAAAAATGATGATGATGATTATGATGATTGTAATTACATGTGACAATTAGGTGATGTTAATTAATATTAAACGGTATGAGAAAATACTTAAAAATTTTAAGAATTTTATTCGATTCAAGTTTTTTTTTTATATTTTTATTTTTTTTTTTTTTTTCAAAAACAAAAATTTGCACTACATTGTATAATTATTGTTAGTTAATAACAATACTGTAATACATGCACACATGTATATTTATACGATGTTTTATTATTAAAACATTTTTTTTAATGGAAAAAATAAATTGCATTTTCTCATAGTCCTAATGCTGGTGGTATTGAATTACTTATGATCTACTTTTTTTTTACATTTGCTTAATTATATGCAATGATCTCAATGAAAATTTTTTCCAATATTAAGAAGGAGTGTTATTTATAAAAATTTTACGCTATGAATATGAACATGTATGGTATGTATATGTGTTAATAATTAGAGCCATGATTTAATAGTTGTTCAATGTAGAGTATTTACACATTTTTAAAATTTTGGAAGATGAAATTGTAATTAGCAATAAAAATATTTTTACTTTATTCATAAGGTAAAGGTAGATGTCCGATATTAATCTATCAAAGTGCAAAAAATCGATCTTAGTATCCTTGAAAAATTCTACTACGATATAGCATTAATACCACATATCTGATTCAGCTATATAACGTACATTATTTGTTTAATTCTCTTTAAATGTTTGTTAATGATTCGGTTTGCGTTCAAATTTCCTATTTTACTCATCATCATTTTACCTCATGTTATAGATTTATTCAATATATCCGTCTCTATATACATAAGCACGTATGCATAGCTAAATATTTTATAAATTGTTTTTTAAGATTCAATTGAATCAATCAAATATTCAAACTTTCAATTTCGAATTAACATTTTTTCTTAAGAAATTTAAATACTCGTAATTGTAGATTTCAACTGACAGTTTATCTTTAAATACTATAAAGCGCTACAAAATAACGTATATTGTCAATATTAAAATTTTTAATGTGACTGCAACTATATAATTGCATGAAGATAAATAAAGGCAATCGATATATGTAAACAGATAAAGCATTTTATTCGTTACTTTTAAACTATTTGCATGCCTTTTTACAATTACTTATATGTATATACACTGGTATTGTGTCTGTGTGTGTGTGTTACGTTTAATAACACACAAGAATTTATAATTGCAAAGCTGAATTAAATTAAATATAAGAAGTAAAAAAAAAACCGAACAATTCGAATAAATAAAACAAGAAATTTTTTAATTCATTTTAATGTCATTGATTCATCCATATATGGTAATTAGAAATATACATATCCAAGATATATTACTCATAAGTATAACAATATCAAAGCATATTAAAATAAGTAAAATGAATGGCATATACTATGTATATGATTTTCAATTAATGTCATAGTATTTTATTGTTGAATTATATATTTTATTATAAATGGTGGTACATGTATGTATGTGTGTATGTATGTGTATATTATCGACAGTTGTTTTATTTTACTGTGAATCAAGTTTAAAAATATTCAATCGTATGATTTCATTTAAAAACATTCTTTTTTTTTACTCTTTTCATAAAAGTTATTATTATTTCCTAATTACATATACAATTCCTCATAGAAAGTAGTGCCGCCGCCTATGTATTATTTTAAAATAAAAATATTTTCAATTACCTACTACATAATTGTAAATAATTACGTCCATTCGTTATGTGAATAAATGATACGAGTTTATGAACCAATTTAATTTTATTAAAATATTAAATGCATTCATACCCAACCAAATTTATATCCAAAAGTGTTTGAAAGTTAAATTCATTTTATATTGAATGCCTTTTGAATGTTTAAATTATTTGAGTTTCACTGTATATTTTCAGTCATACAGCATAATTAAATGAATATTATATAATGCTATACTTTCAATAGAA
Organism: Villa cingulata; assembly: GCA_951394055.1. Lineage (NCBI taxonomy): Eukaryota > Metazoa > Arthropoda > Insecta > Diptera > Bombyliidae > Villa > Villa cingulata. The sequence continues at coordinate 56,085,218 of OX596018.1, forward strand.
TATGTAAATTATTTATTTTTTATTCATTAATTCAGTTTTTCATTTTTTTGTTAAAATTTAAAACAATCAAAACTAATATAAAACTCGAATTTATTAAAAAGAATTAATTTTTTTTTTTGTTTCTATGAAATTTAAAATAAAATTTTAGATATGTACATTTATGTATCGTTCTAAAAACCGTTAACAATACATAATTTTATAAAATAAAGTATAAAAGCAATATTATGCACATTATACTTACATATGTGCTCATGTCATATGTTATGGAATGGACTGGCACTTGTACATAGTATGTACATGTGTAACATATGCCAGTACAAGAACAATTTGTATCTAACGACATTTCGATATAGAACTATACTGACATACTATTGACAGTTTAACTATTTTTATATTATTATTAAGTCAAATGAATGACACCTGAAAAAGATTTGTGACGTGTAAATTATTAATTGTAAATCGAAATCAATCTCTTTATATGTTTAAAATTTATGTAGGTAGATAAATTTCAATACAAAAAAGGCAATTTATAAAATATAAAAGTGTTAAATTTTTATTATTATTTTCATTTAAAGATTTAGAGTGCAATTGCATAGGTAGGTAATGTGTAATGTGTAACAATATTATGTACTCGTGCATGCGTTGCATATAGTTTATTGTTTTGGTTTGATTGAGTAGCTCAAATTAATAATTTCTGATTTGTATATAAATCGCGCATATCTTTATGTACAGATAATGTACCCACACAAAATTTATAAAAAGGTTATGTACATAAAAATGTTGACACATATTTTACAGATTCACAAAATAAACGAAATAATTGTAAACTAACCTATTGTATTTCGTCTTATTGTTCACTAAATCACATACATATATAGAAAAAAAAAATGATCAAATAATTGTTAAAATAACCATTTTTGTCATTTAAAAAAATAAAAAATTGAATACGAATAATTGTACAGCAAATTTATTGTTCGAGTGTCAACTAAAATTTTCCTTTTTTCGCACAAATTTCGATTTTGAATAAACGAAATCTTAAAATGAATTATCGTACAGTATTGCCATAATGAAAAGTTTTTTACGCAATGTAATACACTCTATTTTTTAGGGAAATTTTTTAAAATTTATTGGAAATGTATTTCTTATTCAAATTCCACATGAAATTCTTTTTTCATTTTTTATCCCTTCCCAAAGAAAAAAATCAAAAACAATCTTCGTTAAAAAAAGGGATACGAAATTAATATCGGTCCTGAAGCAAAGGGTTATTTATATTATACGTACGGTACGAATATTGACATGTTTCAAATCTCCCTTTTTCAGCAAGGTAAAAATGTACACATTTATATATACAGCGACTTTTTTACATCCCTTCCAAAAACTTAAAACAGATTCTTATGGTTTTTTACTCACATCTCCCAAAAAGTGCGCATATTCAAATTAGTTTCTTTGATTCATTTTACAATATTCAAATAAATCTTCATTGAGATTTTCTTTAAAATAAATTTTCAAAATGTTTAATAGTACGTCATGTACTTGATATCATAGCAAATACAGTTTAAACGTCACAGAAGACGACGATGTGGGAAGTAAAATTTCAACTGTTAAAAAACGAACTTTGAAAATTTTTTAAAAAAAAAATTGTAGAAAAAATATAATAATGAATGACAGTGAACAGTGAATCAGTTTTTCAGATTTAATAATTAAAATACAAAAATGTGAATAAAATTTTTAATCAAAAGTGCACTTTTGACCAGGATATAAGGTGATAAGAAATAATTTCTTTAATCTAATAGCGTGAACGGATGGATAAAATACTGACTGTGAATATTAAAACATTTACTTTCTGATGTCTAAATAAATTTTATTTCATGTGGATGTAGCCAAAAAATGAGAATCAATAGAAAGACAAAGATCAGTGAATAAATAATCTCAAATTAAACTTGCAATTGAAATGAAAAGTTGAAAAAATAACCATTCCATGACCAAAAGAATCTTTATCTTGTTGCATTTAATGATGAAATATTAATTTTTTTTTGTGTTCTGAGTGAGATTAAAATTTGGATGTTCAAAATAATTAACAAAAAAGTGTTCAGGTACACAGATGTGTCAAATAACCACAAATAATAGTGAATATTCCGGAACTGTGCTTTGAAACTAGAAACTTTCAACACAAATAATATGAATTTATAATTTATATTTGGTCATCCGTTGAACATCGAACCTTATAAGGCGCCATTATATAGCAGCATTACATGCGTGAATTTAAAAATTGCATGCAACCAGTACATTCTATAAACTCGGATATTTTGCAAAGCGAAAAAAAAATATTCAGAAAAATCAAACTATATCACCAGCCAGCCAGAGATGTTAATGAAAAATTTCAAATATTATTCCAAATAAAAAACAAATAGAATGAATAATAAAATACAAAATATACAAAAAATATAGTAAATTTCGAATAAATCAACTAATAAAGATGTAAACAAAATGAACGATGGAACATGTATTCACTTGCGTACACCATAAAAAAAAACTTGAAAAACTTAATATACGAATGTGTAGAGTATTCGTATTCCTATTAACTGTAACCTGTACTACGTACAGTCATAGGTACAGTATACATGAATCTATTTTCCATATTTTAACTTTAGCTGTGTAAAGAAAATTTCCTGATATGTAGCGTAACTATCAATTGAAAACGAAAATGATGTCGGTCAATTTTCTTCGATAAATAAAATACAATCGAACAAAATGTACTCCAAAAGTGATTCAATACAAGTCAAGTTTATTTATTATTTCATTTTTTTGTAATTTTTTTTTTTTTTTGTAATTCAAAGTTGTTCGTACTTCAATTTTTCAAGAGAAAATTGTATGTTTCAGTGTTTCATTATAAAGTCAACATATACAGCAGCAGTAGCAGCAGCAACCACAGTAACAGAATGCAGAAAAGAATTACATAAACAAAATTCACCCAATGGATATATCTGGTTATCGCAATCGTCGTCATCATCATTATCATCAACAACGAAAACCGCCAGCCTTAACTTCTAAAAAGATAAATACCGCTTCACGATGGCAATTAATTTTATTTACGGCTGTCACCAAGAACAGACCAACTTAAGATTCGAGTTTAAATTAAAATTCATTCATTTTTACTGAATCCTTTTTATATGATATATGTACTCACATCACATGTATACTTGATGTATAACGAATAGTCATGTGAACATTGGTGTAAACGCATACATATGTACATCATCATTATTCTTTCCTTGCATCATATATTTTATGTATTTCGATTTCAGTAATTAATTCGACTTTATTTTTCGTATAGAATTTTTTTTAAGTATACAAATGCGTATACAATTATCGTTTGTATTTACACATCCTTGTTTGTGATCATACACATATACGATCATCTGTATCTTTATACAATAAATTGTTGAAATGTTATGAAACTTATTGATTGCCTCTAATTAAATACATAAAATTAATAATCAACAAATTTTAAATTCAAAAATGTAGATCAGAGAGTTCTTCAAAAGCATATACCGTGTATTTGTCATTTTAATATGAGTTCGAAAGAGTATATGTATGATCGTATTCGTATGTGTTTTCGTTCAATTCGATATTAAATAAAAACAAGTTTCGTTAATTGACAAGATTTCCGGTGAAAATTGCTTATTAATATTTATAAGATTTTTTATATAATATACATATGAATTGATGTATACAATTTATCCCTATGCAAAATTGATAGACACTTGTGTGCAAATAACTGACGTCAAAATATTGATTTTCATTTGTTTCACAAACACAAATCGCACAAAGAATTTTTCAACTCTATAGAGATTCTAAAAGAATTTAAAACAAAAAATGCGATCTTACAAACAAGAAAATAATTTTAATCTGAAGCAAATACACGTATTAATAGGAAGGGGTTACATTACGTAATATCAATGTTTCTACACATATGAATGTATATATATATCCGATTCTTTTATAGACTGAAAAGTTTCACTAAAACCGGGCGTCAAATCTCAGTCACATATCCGTTTTTAGAAAAATAATTTCACAAATCATATAGTAAAAAGAATATTCTCTACAATAATTTCCTCTAAATGCTCGGATGGTGAATATACATATAAAGAAAATATTGAATGTTTTACAAACTTCGCAAATTGAAACAATCTGAAATTATTCTTCTCCGTACTCACATACAGTGCAGTACATATTATTCACACAAGAAAAGGAGAAGAAAACTACTGTTCTCATGTCTTTCTACTTTATTTTCTACTTCTCAAAAATTCAATGACCATGTTTGTTTAAAAATGAAATTATAGGTCAAAATATTTATTGAATTTTCTTGTTTACAGGGATCTAGTTTCAATCTGAAATTCTTTTCCTTACAAGGCTACTATACAGTGTTATATATAATCAAAGCAAGAAAAGGAGAAGAAGTTCTTTTTACTTCTAAATCTCAATGAATAGTTAAAAGACCATGTTTGTTTACATATGAAAATATAGATTAATAAAGAATATAAAAAAGTAGAAAGGAAAATGAAAACAAAAGCAAATAGTAGATTCTGTTCTCCTTTTCTTGTTTAAACCATGTACTGCGTGTACGTCTGTACGAAGATGAATTTCAAATTGAGACAAGATCCTCTTTCTAAAGTCCTCTTCAAAATGTAGTTTCTCATCTTATTTATTTTTTTTTTTTTTGTGTATATTTGGTACTACAGTGTAATAGCTGTGTGCAAAGAAGAATATATGATTTAAACAAGATCCATGCATATAAGAAATACCGATAAATGTTTTGACCTATATTTTCATTTGTAAACAGACATGGTCATTGAACTCTTGAATATTTTAGGAGTAGAAAGAGGATTAGAAAGAAAAGTAGAAAGATATGCCAGTACTATAGTTTCTGTTCTCCTTATCTTGTACAATTTATGTACTGCATGCTAAAATTAAAACCTAAAAATTGAAATTTTGTGCTGTTAGAATGAAAACTGAAAACAAAATAAATTAAAATTTAAAGTAGTAAAGTTTCAATCTAGAGGGCAAAAAGTTTAGAAGTGCACCTGGGACCCAAGAGCCTAAGACTAGCGCTGTATATATAATTGGATTTTATTATGTACGAGACTCATAGAATACATATATAGATAAAAATAAATTTTAGGAAAACGAACATTTCGTAAATTAAACATTTATCATTTCATTTTTTTTTCATTTTCATTTTTATTTCCTATTTGTTTAAAAACTTTTCATGATAATTTATCGAAAAATTTCAAAATAAATCCAAATTATCGAATTATTATTATTATCCGTATATGTAATGTACATTAAATCTTATTGATCCTTCATTATAATGATATTATTATTCTCTTACACCATTAAAAGTAAACCATTTAGCTAATCGGCAATTAAATATTAAATATTATGGATATCATTTAATAGTAGATTCGCATATTATAAATAAAATAAAAAAAAAAATAATAATAAAGTTTATATATCTATATGTTTGTATATATACCATTACATAAAAAAACATTAAAAACGAGAAAATATAACGTAAAAAAAAATAATTTTTTTTTTTAATATTTATACTCGTATGTGTATATTTTTCAACAATAAGATCGTACATAAAATAATGCGATGACAACCAATAAAATAAAATTAAGTTAATAATAGTCCAATTTATTGCTAAAGTAACATTTCATGATAATCCTTTGAATGGGACATTTTCTCAATTCATCTTTTTCTAATATCATATTTTTTGTGCTATATGAGTGTATGTTTTTTCTAAATTGAACTACATACATATACATATGATTTCATGGTTTATTTTTATATATGTATTATTCTTTTTGTATCTAATGGCATATCTAACTCTTTATATCTATTACTATATGATATATGTACACAGATCGTATGTACATATATGTATGTATGTAATGCAAAGTGAACATTTTACATATATTATTTCGCATACAAAAATATTTATGTTATATCATATCCGTATCAGTTACTATACGCGAGTGAAATATAATTATATTTGGCCAAATGTGAAAATATCATATTTATTCTTTTATTTATTTATTTTGTTTTTGTTTTTTTTTTTTTTTTTTTTTTTTTTTTGGTATAAAGATCGAAATGTGTGTTATAAGAAAAATAAAATGAAAATAAAAGAAAAACCAACACAAAACATTGAAGACAAAATACACGCATATAAAGACAAAATATAAAATCAAAATAATAGTAAAAATAAATTTATAGTGTATATTTAGCCCCTTTAAAAGTAAATTCATATATAAAAAAAATAAACTAAAAAATACATTATATGTACTACTGGTACTACATAGTTATATGGTTATATCCAATACTAGGTACCTATAATCGTATATATATAATGGAAATAGATTTTTTATACACCGCACCGGTATACTAGTCTTTTACGCGATATACGTTCATATACATATACATATACACTTTAGATATGTACACGCATAAAATCACATAAAATAGCCAAACACCAAATGAGACACAAAAACTAAATTCATATAAAAAACAAGGAAGCATAAAAAAAAAGAAATTAAATAAAAGCACAAAAAAAAATAAAACACCAAAAACAAAAACGATACATACACAAGACTATATATGCACATAATTGAAATACATTTGTATGTGTGTGTATGTGTGTTATGGATATTTTTAATACACAAATAAAAGCCATAAAACACATTAAATCCAATAGAATAATCGAAATGTCACATTACCCTATAAAATATTGGAGACCGGGACTTGTATGATCATTCGTGTATTATATACCAATGTAGTATGAATATGTACATATATAATACATATAGTATAATCCAAAAGTGTCTGATGTTCATATACAAACATATACTTATTCATACAGATAGATTGTCTATATGTAAGTTTATCATTATATATTGTATAAAGGAATTCATATATGTATCCACTATACATACATTCGCATATATTCAATTCACCCCATTCAAATCTCCATATTCAGAATTTATATTTTTTCTATTATTTCTATTTTCTCGTATGTGTATATGCTTGTATTATAAGAAAATTTCTGTTTCCTTTATTCATTTTTTTCGTATTACATTCACATTTTTGTTTAGATTTTCTACTTTCGTATATATATTCTTTTGCATGAATAAAAAAAATGATGATATTCATTCCAATTTTTTTTTTTTAAAGATTTTTCTTTTGCTTCTTATATTCATCGTTTGTTTCTGCTCCTTGGGGGATAATTTTAATGGTCATCGAATAATACATATAGACTTCAGTAAGCATCAGACACACATTTATTCGTACGTATTACATGTACATATATACGTGTATTTGAGAATGATGAGTAAAAATTTTCATTTTTATCTTTTTACTTTTTTTTTTTTTTTTTACTTTTGAATTATGCGAATAAAAGTGTAAAAATGAATATCTTTTTATTATGGAAATAAATGAAAATTATAACTCTATGTGTGTATAGAGTGCGCCATTCATATATGTATTTGAATTATTATTGGAAATTAAAGTACAAAATCCTTTAGCTATTGTGCAAAACAAAAAGTATTGAAATAAAAAAGTTAAAGAATAAAAAATTTCGAAAAGAACATTATTATTTTCTAATCTTATTGTACCACAGAAAATATATTCAAGAACAATTTGCATTGGAAGATATTTGTATTCAGTTACCCTATTACATTTATAAACAATATAAAATGTATCTCTTATTGACCACAAATTATATGAATGAAATATATTGCTAAAATTTGGCAATTTCGTAAAAATTTATGGATGTATTACTATACACATAATCCCCAGTAATTAACTAGAAAACTTAAAAAAAAGTCATAAAAGTAAAACTGAAGAAAAAAAAAGGAAATTTTTTCATTGAACTTTTCAATTATTGTTAGCAAATATAGGAACAAAAAAACGATAGTTTTCGTTATAATCCCTTTTACTATCAAGTTAGTATTTCGATTTTTAGCATTATGGCAAACGTTTTGATTTTGAATGTAAACAAATGAACCAAAATCAATATGAGTATGTACATATGTATTTTTTACATTATTAGGTCATTAGTTTGCAATTTTTTCAACTTGAATGAGCCAAAAATAACCAATTAAGCGTTAATATAAATATACTTAAAATTTAGAGAAAAAAAGAATTATGTGTAGATTAACGAGGATTATCCTATTAAACACACACATACAATGACATAGTTTTTTTTATATGTGGTTATAAAAAACAAAAACACAAAAAAATGCAAAAAAAAAAATCTTTTGTAGACTCGTGTTACTCACGCACTTCATATCTCATTTAAATCCTCGTGGTATATATGGGATAGATTTTCTCGTAAAATTAGATAAATTAAATTTATTAAGAAAGAAAATGGAGAATGATAAAGTTTTGCATAAAAATTGCATAAGAATAATAATTCTTAATGAATGCTGTATAGTGTGCAGCAGATTCCAATAAAAAATCACCTAGCAACTACAATAAAGACTTATGTTCTGTTCTGACTCCTGACATTATTAATGGAATCTCAACTCGAATATATTTTTTTCTAAACGTCGTTCTAAGTAAATATGATTTCAAAAATATTTTATTACTTTTTTTTTCAACTACAAAACTATGTACGAGTACGTAGATCACATAAAAAAAATGTAAATAAAAAAATTATAAAATTAAGTAGATAGAGAACGGATTTACCGACGGTGAAGAAAATTATTTTACATTCTCATACGTACTATTATGAAAATAAAAAAAAATGTTTCACTGTTTTAGATTTAAACCAACATAACAGCTATATGTATCTCAGATATTTCAAAATTATTTTGTAATATGTATATACTTCAATCCAAAATGATTTTTAAAATTTTAGAAAATCTGAAAAAGGATACAATGTTTATTTACAATAGTTTATAGATCACAACTATAATATATACATATATTACTAATTTATAATTTAATCTGATATGCAAGAATGTAAACAATTGAGTTTGACATCTTCTTAAATTTAATTTAAAAAAAAATAAATGTACTGTCATTTCGTTAGTCATGCATGGCTATTATAACATATATTCACTATAATTTGCATTTAAAGATTTCATTTTATAACAAAACTCTTCTATTTTCTTTGTTTCGATGGCAGATAAACATAAAATTGAGTATGTATACATCGTCATCTTCATTGGTATCATTTTGACCATCATTATAATAAATGGAAAATTTTATAGTATATCTACTAGTATAATATTATGCGACTAGAAAATATAATATCATACATCTATAAAAAAACATTAACATTCTCTCACATGCATACATTACATATATATTTAACAAAAATGTTAATGTTTGTATATTTATAAAAGTGTATACAAAAAACAGAGTACAGGGATAAGTAAAACATAACATAAAATTAAGGATTTCATGCTATAAAGGTGGATTTGCTTGCGGTATATTGTATACATTTTTCAAGTAGATATTACATATAAATTTCATTTGTTTATCTAAGAACGTATATGCCCGAATATTATGTAAGTATACATTTAAATTGTACATATATGAATGTATGCATACGGCATATATTTACTATGTGCTATATAAGAGAAATACTCGTATATACAACAGTTTCAAGGTATAAAATGAGATCAACATGCAAAGTAATGGTAATTTTTTCGAATTTTCTTCTCGTATTTTCAACATTTCATTTTTCTTATATTTTCATGGATATATGTATAATATAATAATATACATATATGTGCATGCATACATAGTCACATGTATATGTGCAAAAATTTATGTAAATATACATAAGTAAGAAAATTTTATATATGGAAAAGTTATGCTATTCAGCATAATATTACCATTTTGTATATGAAAAAAAAGATATAATATAAGTATATAAGTATATGTACATACACATGTATATATGTATGTGATATAAATAAAAAAACATTATAGAAAAAAAGTCCCAAATATAAAATCAGACGTTCTATTATACTTCAGTATGTACTAATAGAGAAAAATTTCAGTCCTTTCAGTACCTTCATATATGTATGTATGTACATATGTATGTAAGTATATGCATGTACATTTTTGCTTACCATAAAAGGGTGGAAAATTCACATTTTCCATAATATAAGCTCGGTTGAATGTCATTGTCTACATAAGTTAGTTCAATTTTTCGTGTAAAAATCTTATAATGTAATCCTCTTCTCTGATGTGTTTCTATACTCTTTCTGATTCTGTCCTGGTCCATATATACATATATGTATGTACCTCATCTCATCCCATACACCATTGCCATTCATATACATACTTCATTTTCATATAATGTATGTATATCCAGAATTATACATTTTTTATTTCATTTTTTTTTTTTTTTTTTTTGTTATTGTTGTTACCATTACCATCATCAAATCGTCAACCACCCCAAACTTTTGTACATACTACTATCATATACCGTTATTTATACAGCCTTTATACCGCACACGTTGTTATATTTTTTCCTTATTTCATTCTACATTTACATTTTACATTTAGAATTCCAGGATTGTTTGTTACATGATGCCATACATACATGCATATATATTTACATAGTACATACATATGTATATGCTTGAGCTTATACAACTTTCATATATAATATTTTATAATACCTACATTCATATACATATATAAATTTAATGTATTCGTATGCATGCAACGGACAAAAAGGAACGATCAGCCAAGTATAAAGACTGTACAAACAGGATAGAAAAAAAAAATAAATAAAAGAAAAATAACAGCATAAGCAGAAACTTACATACATACATATGTACATACTTACGTACATACGTATGCATATAAGTACATAGTACTACACAGCATCAAAAATATATCGAAAAGTGGAGTATCTTTCCTTTACACATACCAGATATGTGTACTATGAATGAAGGTAAAATATCATACTATGCATACTACTATACAGTAAGGATAGCATATTTTTTATGCTTCTGTTATTTTTTTTATTTTCTTCGTTTATTTTTAAGATCCGATTTTATTTTTCTACGACCCTTATCTTTCAAATACACTTAAACAACGAAAAATTTTTATTTATATGTGAATTTTATGTGTGTGACACAAAAATCGATTTTCTCGTTGTCATAGATGATTTCCTTTTTCCACCCCATCTTTGCTTATATGTACATATGTATGTATGTATTGCGAATTATAATGGAATATCAACTTATATATGTACATATGTATAAGTGGTATGGATATGTATCATATTTATGTAGATACATTGAATATATTATACATATATTATATGCTAAATATACATACGATGTATAATGTATGAAAAGTTTTATGTCATGTCGGTTCTCATTTGAAATAACACTATCATATACTATGCACGTACCATGTGCATATGCATATATGCAGACAAGTATTTACGTATCTATACGAGTACAAATATTTTTTTGTTATATATGTGTATACTAGTAGAATAAAATAACTCATTGTTAGGATTTAATTCAACACCACCACCCATAACTCCATATATCATCATCAATATACATATGAATGGTATATACCTTTCACTTGCTTTACATTTTTCTTCTAAATGAAGGGGGTTTTCTACAATAATGGTATAGCAATAGGAATGATTCATTGCTTAAATTGAGCTGGATTAAAATTTCTACAAGCATACGAGTACCTACATACTTTTTATAATATAGTAAATTTGAATATTTGAATACTAAAAGTGCTTGATATAAATAAATAGATGTAATGTATAGACGTAGAGATATCTAAAGTATACGAAGGTATGTATTACGTGACGATGGTAATATGAAATATTGATAAAGGGGTGAAATAGAATAACGATAAATGGGTATTTTTAATATTGATTATGATATTTGAATTTTTATTCGTTGTTTAAAATTACAAATTTTACGTACACACATAATGATTATGATGATGATAATGATGATGTAGATGTATTTTGATGAGGATATGAGTTGAATAGTAAAGTTGAATTTAAAAAAATGATAAAAAGGGAAAGGTAAAAATAATGTATGTGCATTATATAAAAATGTGATGACATTAGAAAATATATAGTAATAAGCGATTTAAAAAATAAAATGAAAATTTTCTTTAGTATTATTATACATTACGCGCAAGCGTCTCATTTTTTTAAAGGTATGCAAAATGTGTACATTTACTTCAGAATATAAAATGTGATATACATACATATACTTATAATAAAATTGAAGGGGCACTGAAAGGATCATTTTTATTTTTTATTGGTCGTAAATTTTAAACTGGGGGCGTGTTTTTAATAGTATTTACACTATAATAATACATTCATATTAAATTCATCTTAAAAATTTTTATAAAAAAATAAAATAATAAACTTTGAAAATATTAACAACAAAAAACAGAATACAAATAGCTAAGATGTATGTATGTACTTGTGTATTTGTTGATATAGATATGATTGTATGTATACAAACTTTACATACAAATACATAAATAATAATAAAAATAAAATAAAAATATAAAAATATAAAAATGTCATACAAAAATATTTGTAACAGGTAGATGTAAAATTATTTTAAATATTTCAGTAAATGTGTAATTGTGAATCTTGAATATATGTGAGGATAACATATAAGGGAGTGTGGATATTAATCTATCGTCACCGCTTTTCTATATATCAAGAAATGTTGTAACTATATTTGTTGAGTATATGCTTATAACAATAACAAATCTATTTGAAAAAATTATATAGAAACTTATTATTTTTATTGATACACACTACATAATTATTTAAAAATTTAACTAATTTTTTCATGTAACAGGAAGGATTTTGATTTTTCTACACTTGAACTATTTTGAATAATGATTTGAATCAAATCTATATGGATTCACTGACATACGTCTGAACTACATGTTACACGTAAATTATCTTTATTATCTGTAGTCTGCTGCTCACTCAACTTATCATTGTACTTATTTGTACCGGTTGTACCTTCTCTCAATTTTTTGTATCTTATTTTCGTTGATACTCAGTCCCATGCTCAGTCCAACCTCCAACGTCTGCTTTGACTTTTTGAGAGTCTCTATTGCTTCTGCAATGGATCTGCCGATTACGAATACTCGTACATATACAATTATTGCTACACAAACTGTCTGCACTTCGCTTTTTCTCACCGCTTCTTGAAGAGTGCATATGTGCATATTATACAAAATTGATATTATTTTTTTGTCTATAATGACGCAGATATCTAAACTGATTCTATTCTATACCATAATTATTAATATTCTAATTCACTTTTCATTATTTCTTGTATGTATATGTATTTTAATAAATATACAAGTGTGTTATACAATTTAAGTATAATTTAATAATAATTTTATTATATCAAATAATGTTTTGTGTTTCTCTTTCAATTATTTATCTTCATCTCAGCGAATTTTATTACATCAATGTTAAAACACATGAAAACATTTGTTGTTTGCGGTATGGGGTATAGAGTGTAACGTGTATATGATATTGTTGTTGAATTATAAACTAATATACATACATACATACAGTATCCAATATCAAATTAAATTTTTATTAAATAATTTCTTCTTCATTTTCGTGTTACAACGAAAAAAATGTAAAGAAAAGAAGATGAAAAAAAAAAAATAACCAGAATAAAGTCATAATTCACACTTTAATAATTTGCATGTAGCATGTCTTACTGATATCTGTATATCGTCATATTAAATTCTTCTTTCTTTTTTTAATCTTTTTTCGAATATACATATATACATAAATATGTTTAATATAAGCAAAAAAACATGTATAATACAAAAATGAAAAACATACAGAAATAAAAAAAAAATAAAATAAAATTTTAATGCAACAATCGAAACACGTAACAATAACGAAAAACATAATTCGTCCATGTACATGCATATGTATACATATTTATTATTACATGTTCACATATGCACATGACATATACACATATAAGTACATATGTATGGATGTAGTGTGTAATGCATAAATGTTTACTCGTATACGTTTCATACAAAAATATGTAAAAAAATAAAAAATAGAAATTATAAGTTGTAATATCCAAACATGAAAATAATAATCTGCATATAACTTTTATCCATCCAGACATTTTTATATAGTGCATATACATACATCGTATACGTATACGTGTGCAGTTAATTTGAATTTTTCTAAATTATCATCACTCATTAATTTTATATTTTGTTTATTTTTTGTGTTTGTTTTTGTTTTTTTTTTTGCAACGTTATGTTGTGCGTAATATAATTATGAAAATTTTTTTCATTTCTTTATTTATTTATTTTTTCTTTTTTTTTTGGTTTTATTTTTGTAGATATTATTCACGAATATTATAAGGTAGGTATCTATATATTTTTATTGCACAAGTTACACATACAACCAATATACATACATGTGTTTATCATACATCGTACCTATATGTAAATATATATATTGCACATTTAATTTATAGTTTTTTATCAGACAAATATTTAATTTTATACAGGCACCTGTAGAGAAATTCATCATGCATATCATTCACGTAAATAATAATAATAATGATATTTATAAGACAATGCAAAAATCTTTTATTTTATATGAAATACATTTATACACATTTAGTATGTGCATTCATTTATATTTTTATACTTACTTTTGAAAAAAAAAAAAAATGTCTCTTCATTAAAATTATAAAACTATGAATTTTGGATTTACATTGCGGTTATTGCAGAGCTGTTACAGTCGTTATAATAACATTGAATCATTTATTTCAACCAAAATTTAAAAAAATTATAAGTATATTTTTAAAATCTCTGATTTATGCACCAATTACCATTAATCGAAGTAATCGGATTTACTTATGCAATGGCCAGGCCATATTTCCTAATTCAAAAGAGTTTGACACTGTTTTTGTAACGTAAAGTTCTACATTTTATAGCACTCTAAATTTTATATTTTAATTAATTTTTAATAATTTTCTACTTAATGATAAGTAGGTAAATCATTTAAATACAAAATATCAAGTACTATATAGAAACACCCTGTATGTAACCAAGAAAATATTATGTACATATATAGCAATTGTACATAAATGTGTAGCAACAAACTCATTTGCGTGATGATTATTTTCACATAGAAATAATTTAAATTCTTTTTTGACATTTGCAATCCATTTGAATAACAAATAAACTTTATATATGTATGTACTTAAATATTCCTGCCAATTACCTATATGATATGTATATTACATATTTACCACTTCTCTCTCTTTCTCTCCTTCTCTCTGTGTTTTCATTTGATTTTATATAAATTATGTATTTTTTTTTCTTTCAATGTTAAAAATTTGCTTAACAAATTTTCATTATTTCAATTATATAAATTTTAATTATACGTGTTTATGATATGCTTCAAATAATTACCTACTGTAAGAATAACTAACAAAGAAAAAAAAAACACAATTAAACATTTATTCTTTATACACACACATGAAGATATGTACAGTATATGTAATTTGATTTTTATTTACATTTGCCTCGTAATACACATTATTTAAGTTTGTCTTGTATAATTGTATTGTATACATACATTTTTTTTTTAATACATACATACTTGAAAATTTATATGTACATACGAGATACGAGTTATGCATATGTAACTTCTAAAATTTATTACGCGTCAGACAATTAATTATTATTTTAATTATACACTATTTAAAAATGGGCATCATTACATTTGTAAGAAATTTATAAAATTTTACTAAACTGAAATATGTATGAAAAACAGAAAAAAAAATAAGAATAATTTTGATTAATTTTATTTATGATAATTTTGAAATTGAAGCTTCATACCCACTTACATATAAGATTATTAAAACTAGATATGTAAGTATATACCATCGGCGGAGGGAGATAGTGTTCAGAGTGTTCAGTGAACACCCTAAAATATTATTGTGAACATATGATCATAAAATTTTGTAGCTAATTCAAAAACGAATTTTGTTCGTAAAAGAGAAAGAAAACTATAAAAAATTTTTTTTAATTTTTTTTTTAATTTTAAGTGTTTAGTCAAAAATTTAATCAATTTTATATTGTTAGTCGAATAATCAAAAAAACTGCTGTTTAAATATACCAGATCCCAGATTTAAAATAATTCACATAGATGTAATTCAATAATAGATGTATAATTCAATAATAATTCAATAATAGATGTAGCTTAAAGAATTATTTTTGTTTGTTTAATAAAGCTGTATATATTCATTAAAAAATGTGAACATCCAAGAAAAAACTAGTTGCTCCGCCACTGGTATATACAGTGTGTTTGACAAGAGCGTCCGCCTTATAAATTTAATAAGAAGTAAAAAACTAAAAAAAACTTTTTTTTAAAACAAAATTTATTTCAATATCTATCGCGCAATACATTTAATAGCATATAAAATCACCATCATTGTCAATAATACTTTGACATCTTTTGTCCATACTTAAAACTAAATTTTCTGCATAGTCTGTTGTTAAATTTTTCCATATTTTCCTAATTCTTGATTTTAATTCCTTCGCACTTCTTATATCTTTTCCTCTTAACCTGGCTTTCATTAAGCCCCATACGTTTTCAATTGGATTGGCATCAGGACTTTGTGAGGGCCATTCCATCACATTGATATTATTTTTCTCCTTCCAGGTGCGACAAAGATCACTTCTGTGTTTTGGGTCGTTATCTTCTTGTAATTGCCATGATCGATTTTCTCTGCCAAACCAGGATTCAGTTGACTTCAATAAACCCTTTTTATAAATATCCAACATTTTAGGTGCATGCAAATTTATAGTAAAAACTATCAAATGACCGAATCCACGAATATTGAAGCATCCCCAAACATGCACTTTAATCGGGTGCTTCACCGTCCTCACGACAACTCTTTCACCTTTCGCTGACCATGCACGTTTAGAACTTTGAAACGCCCAAAAGGATGATTCATCGGAGAATACGACATTGTTCCAATCACGACCCAAATTTTCTGTAGCCCAGTCTAGTCGTTTTTGCATATGGATCGTTGACAGTAGAGGTTTGCTGAGGGTGGTCCTAATCTTTATATTATTGTCATCCAATCGTTGTCGAATTGTGAAAACGGATATGTTAATACCCTTTTCAGCCAATTTCTCTTTTGCTTTTCGTAATGTCATGAGAGGATCTTTCTTAAATAACTCCAGTATAGCTTTGTCCTGTTTTTTTGATGTGGTTTTCGTTTTACCCCTTCCAGAAAAATCGTCCACGTTTTTATGCTCCGTATAACGTTTACACCACTTTCTCACAAATGACTCATCCTTTTTAATATATTTTGCTGTCATTTTAGCACTCCACTGAGGTCCTTTCGGATGCTGACATAAGAAAACTGCTTCGAATCGTTTTAAGTATTTTGCACTCATTTCAGAAACTTGTTATCACCACGAAAACTGAATAACTAATGAGGCTAATTTTTATAACGCGCTT
Source organism: Villa cingulata (assembly GCA_951394055.1). Taxonomy (NCBI): domain Eukaryota; kingdom Metazoa; phylum Arthropoda; class Insecta; order Diptera; family Bombyliidae; genus Villa; species Villa cingulata. The sequence continues at coordinate 56,102,790 of OX596018.1, forward strand.
TACTACAAGGTATTCTACTTAATCCTGTACCTACGTTTTTTCAGGTAATTCCTTTTTCGTTGAAAGGTAGAGCGGACGATCTTGTCAAACAGACTGTACATTTTCATTTTCATTTATTACAGGAAGGAGGTCAGTAGACTGCCTCCCTCTTGCCCACACCACGACCCTTCAGGGCCTTTTGGCGGTACTGGTACATAAGTATACTCGTATATGCATTTTTGTCGCCTTAATGATTATGCAAATATCCTACAGACCATAACGTCTCAAAATATACAATGGAGACTAATGATTTTCAAATTTCTAATTTTTATTTAAATATTTTTTTATTTTTTTCAATAAATAAAATGCATTTCTTATGTATAATTTGAATTAATTTTATAGTAACAGGGTGAAAGAAAAAATGTCTCTAAGTCGAATTATGAAAAAGCACTGCAAAAATTTAACTGAAATTCTCAACAAATGAAAAGTGTTTATACTTCCCTCGAACAGAACCATTCACAAAAAAATTAAAATGTCCAATAATCTTTATGATTTTTCAAAACCAGCACATTATATAAATATTTTTTTTTCTGCTATTCAAATTACATAACAATCAAATTGTTTTTATCTAAAATCATAATTTAGTAATTACAAATACATATATATATTTACGTATATATATAAATATGTATTTATGTTACCTACATTATTGTATAAATAAATTTGATATTTTTATTCATTATATTCAGTTCATTTTTCTTTGATCTTTTTAACCTTCTTAATATAATAAATGCATATCAGTACTATTTACAAAAAAAAAAAAAAAATAAATTTATTGCATGTTCTTATTTACGAATGTCCTTATCATCTCAAGCCATAAACACAAAACTTTTGTGCCATCACCATCAAATATACCTACCTCTAAACATTTCTAAATATTTCAAAGATTGTATTACATTCTGCATACACAGTATAAACACCAGCGCCACCGACTGTGCCGCCCATTATATATTTCCATTTAATGAATAAAAGTAAACATAAAAACACACAAACGGTAGCTATACTGTGCCATAACTAAAAAAGATAACTAGAGGGTAGTTTTTTGCATTTTCATCTCATCTATAATAATGTGAATATTACTACTGTAGAATTATGTAATATTATTTTTTTTCTAATTTTTTTTTTGTTTTGTTTTATATTATTACCCTTAAGGACACAGTACATACTGATAGCACCAAGTTGGTGGATAAATTTGATTATAGATATGCTAAAACTCATAAGTAATTTTATGATTATACATAACTTGCAACTGGTCCAACAATTTTAATACTGATGTTTGAATGAATGAATGAATATTTCTATACTTTGTCTTTTTCATTCGTTTTCATATTATTTATATTCTCTTAACTTTATTTCATGTTTTTTTTTCGTCCTTTTTTTTTTTGTTTTTTGTGTTTTTATTTATTTATTCCCTGAACTCTTGGTTGTATTTTGGTTTTTTCTTTTTTTTTTTTTTTTGTTTTTCATTTATACTCGGCTCGGCTGATACTGATATGACCATCATGAGAGGCAATTTTTTATGTTTTTATTTTTTGAATATCTTGAGATTGGATGTTCAAGATAAAAAAATATTATATATTGCTTTATTCCCATGTATAAAAGAAAAATATTAAACAAAATTATTATATATGTATATAAGTACATGAAATAAATATAATACCGAACATTACGCATATTATATGCGATATGAGTTTGTATCTCCATATGTGTGTGTGTGTAACTGAGCATTATACGTGTAATGTACACATTTGTTTATATATATATATGTATATAGAAAATAAATTTTGTAATTTTTGTATTTCACTTTTATGTAATACTCGTATATAAAAAAAGTAAAATATAGGGAAAAATTCCTTTTTCTTTTATTTTTTTTTTTTTTTGCTTCATAGATTCATCTATGTTTTTTTATATGTACACGTATACATACAAATGCATATCATATAAAATTTTGTTATAAGGGCTGATTCATTTTATTGCTTAATTCATTACTAGTATTATTATTATTATTGCTATTATTATTGATATTGCCTCTTCAAATTGAATTGGACATTTAGACTAAAAATATACACAGACAAACAAAAAAAAAAAACATTGAAAAACAAAGCAAAGTAAAAAAATTGATTACAAAATTCATATCACTTATACATATATTTTATTTCATTTTTTTTTTTTTTATCATTATAATGTCATGCAGAAATTTTCATAAAATATGCACATATTATTATGTATCATATGGTAAAAAAAAAAAAAAAACAAATGTAAATTTTTGAATTTATCTTTTATTTTTGATGTTAATGAATACAAAAAAAAAATAAATAAATAAAAATAAGTACGAGTACATGTGTAGGTCTTATCATAAAATTAATCTGAAAAAATACACATGCCTATACTTTTAATATAATTTCTTCGTTTTTTTTATAAAAAAAAAAAAAAAAAAAACAGAAACGAATACATTTACATGATTAAAAATATATATTTTTTTTTTAAATTAAAATAAAACAAAAAACATAAATTCAATATAGAAAAGCTTTCTAAATAAATTTGCTGACAATACAATAATCTACATAAAAAAAAAATTGAATTAATCTATAATCCGTATGTATATATACGTAAGTATGCCCTTAGTCCTAGTTAGTTTAAGTATATGAACCCAAATTATAAAAAAGAAAATAATTAGGTAAATTGTTTCAAAATAAATTATTAATTTCTTAGCAAACAAATTTTTGTATCAGTATGGAGTAGAAGACATCGAATCCCAAATTGTGGTTTAAAACCTTTAAACGTAATTTTTACAATATTCTTTTTGGTACTCGAACTTTTGTCATTTTTTCGGATATACACATTCTTCCGTTCTATAGACAAATGAATTAATTACACTCATTCGACTATAATCACCATACTTCATTTTTCCTGAAGAATAACTTGAAAAACATTATGTAATCTGTAAATTTACCAGTTGTGAACATTTATCAATGTTATGCATGGAAAAAGACGAAAAGTGAGATCAATTATCACTATATATTTTGATTATTCATAAATAATAATATAAAAAGTAATTTAAAAATAATTTAAAAGTTTAAAAATGTTTTTAAAAAAAAAAAAAAAATTCTACTCCAAAAACACTGTATAGATAAAATAGAAATTTTTTGTTTTGTTTTGAAACTCCCTCATTAGGTATATCTCTAAAATGAATTCCTATATTTTCCTCTATTTTATTTATATAAAAAATTTGTATTTAATTTAATCCTAAAATCATTATGTTTTTTTTTTCTCATTTCTTCTTTTTTCCATCTGTATTCGATAAATAATTCATCTGCAAATTTATTTTAAGAATAGAATAAATGAAAATAAACTTTAGAAAATAACTTAAACCTCTTAAGAAAATGTCAAAACAGTTTTTTTGTTAAATCAAAATACATACATATACAAATACAATCAATAATTTTACAATAATTCAAAATAAAAAAAAAAATAATCATAAATGATTTTGTATTTAAAAAAAAAAAGTGTAAATAATCGGATTGGATTCCCAAAAAATCGTCCTATTTAGGTTATAATAAAAATCTCTTTTTGCTAAAGGAAAAATAAATTTATTTTCAAAAATTAAAAAAAGATCGAAGAAAAATACTTAAAATAAGTTCTTATTCTTCATTTTTCCTTTTTTTGGTTGTTAATTTCTTTTTCATTTTTATTTTTATTTTTATTTTTTTATTTTTTTGTGCTTAATTTCAAAACTCTGAATATTATGTTTTTTTAACAAAACATTAGAGAATTTAAGAAGTTTACGTAAGGAAGGATATACATGTATGATGTAATGTACGTACATTATGTATATGCCTAGCTTTAAAATATCCCAAAGCGGATTGGGCGCTTATCTCCCTTGTATTCTATTTGGGATACATGTATAAGATAAACAATTGATTCGTATATAGTACACCTACACACATGATACATATACGACACGTATACATTCATAACTAAATATCGAATAACGTGTGCACAAATATAGTAACACAATAGGACACACATTATGTTATGTTTTTTTTTATCTCTTCTGTACATTAGCATTTATGTACATATGTATGTACACACATTGTATCACGTATACTACTACAAGGCATGCAGAATTTTTGTAAATAATCTTTTAAATTTCCATAAGCAATCAATCATAAATGTGTAACATATCTTTTAAATAACAACTTTCTCTCCTTCTATATATATATGTATGTATGAAAAACTTCAAAAACATCCCTTATTTTGAACTGAGTATGTACATCTCAAACCGAATACAAGTATATGTAAGAATGAAAATTTTGTTTCTACAGCCTATATTACATACAAATAAACTCGTTAATATTTTGCCTCACAGACCACAAAAAAGTGTCAATCTTTGAGATTAACAATTTTCTTTATTTATTTTTCATTTTTTTTTTTTTTTTCAGATATGATGTTGCATAATATAATGTGCGAATAGCAGTAGAATGTGTAGTATATGCAACAAAGTGTTTATCAGACGAATGGACATGTTAAAAAATGAATGAAAAACTATTCAAAAAAAAAATAAAAATTGAGGGTAGTATTCAAGTCTGTGTTGGTCATTTCTAACAACTCGGCAACTGAAAAAAAATAGAGATTCATTTTTCATCCATTAAAGATACTGTACATATACGATTTTATGTACATACATACAGTATACATGTTTTTGTTACTTCATGTCTTTGAGGTATTCTCAAGAAAAAAAAAACCTGAAGGAAATTATGTATGTAGGGTACCTACATACCTCCATCCATACACAATCTCTGTACAATAATAAATAAATATAAAATAAATTATATAAAATGTATTACACATAGAATAGTCTCACATAAAAACGTTGAATATTCTAATACGTAGAGCGGTAGAACATATATTATCCTTGAATAAAATATAGTTAGTTACTTATAACAACAACGAAACATCATAAGTGAGTATAATTTACTCACTTAATTTTGCATTCAGAATTTTAGATAGAAATTTTTCTATTCTTGTGTCAGCATGAGTGATGACTGCTTTGTTACAAAAAATCAAAATTTATTCTTTTAATAATAATAACAACAATTACATGCATAACAACAAGCATCAGTATAGCAGTAAGCAGGAAACATTACTATGTATAAGAAATTCCGTATAGTATGTATACGTAAATTTGCGTTAAATTTATCTGACAAACATTTTTTTGATTGATTACATTTTAAACGATTTTGAATGAATTTTATTTATGATTGTTACAATTTTTTTTTTATTATTATTATTAAATAAGTACCCAAAAATATATCTATAATACATAATGTATACATAAATAATAATATATAAATATAGTATAAACGTCAATTTCAATTTTATATTAAATCAATTAAATATCACTGTTTTAATATTAATTTTGAAATATATTCTGATAAATTATATAATTTGGTAAAGTTTCAAATTAAAATCATTTCAATTTTATGTTGCGAAAATGATAAAGTTAATAATGAAAAAGTCCGTTTCTATGGAATGTAAAATTTTATAAAATAATTTTAAACATGAACAATAATTTAACTTAATTACCCGTTTTCTGGATAAAAATTATGTGTTTTCAAAGTTATTGGAATGGAAAGTTTTTAACTGACATAAAGATAAAATAATTGTAAACGTTTGGTGCTCGATTTGAAGAGAATGATGAATGGTAGTTTCAAACTCTAAAGAATTTTTGAAAATTAGTTAAAACCCCCTACTTTCAGAGTAATAACACCGCAGTAACAACATCAGATTATAAAATCTATAAAATACAATAAATTGAACGAATTTAAACTCGTGATACATATGTATTTAATTTTTACGTTGAATTTAGCGTTAGGCAAAAAAAATGTAAATTCCTTCAACATGAATAAAATTTCTTGGAAATATACAGTAAATTGATTTGAAACAAAAATTTCATAAATATTCAAAATAAAATCTGAGATATGTTTTCGTATATCAATCCTGCATCTGCATGCATCACTCTTCATATTATCATTGTGTAATGTTTCAGTTTCATATTATACAATGCATATCCGTTTGAAAGCTATTTGAAAATAAACATTATTACATTATTTCTTATAAAAACTTTATTTGTATATGACATATGATAACAATGACATATACACATACATAATGTATGAATATTTGTGCATTATATTGTATAAAATAAAATAGTCATTGAGATATTATTTTATATTGAATAAATTTAATCATTCTAATGGAACGCACCCAGTTTCATAAAATATGTATTTGTATATGTGTAAAAAAAAAATTGTTTTTTTTTTTGTCATTTGTCTTTTTGTAAACAAAATACATATTTGATGAAAAAGAAAAAAACTGAAAACTAATACAAAACAATAAACAAAATGATAAAATAAAAAACGAACGTAAAAATTAAACAAACTGTCGCTAAAATAGAAAATTTTTCTACATTTATTTATTTTTTTATATATACATACAAGTGCATATACCTACATATGTATATATTTTTCTGCATATATACGTATACATGTTTTTTATTTATTTTTTTATTTATGTAGAATATTTATTTTCTTTCAATTTTAGTTTCCGAACAAATTTCTAGATCTTGTATAATCTTTACATTATGTAGTAGATATGTACATATTTATATGTTTGTATACATATTTATTCATTTAAAAATATAACATACATATATATACTCTTATACACGCATGTATGTATTTGCACACATATGTATGTATTTACAATATAAATGTATATAATGTACATGTAATGAATGTACCGGAATATACGAGTATACCCTTATTATTTTGTATCTCACCCTATATGTACATTTTTGTATTTTTCCTAAATAATGAATTCTTGTCAGAATTTTTTCTTTTAAAAAATGAAAATGCACATATATTACATACGAGGATACGAGTAAGTATGTATGTATAAATATAGATTGTTGTATAAAATGTGAAATAAATACATAAATTCATCATATATGTCTATATAAAATTTATACACATTCTAATGCAATATACAAAGATTATTTAAAACACACATTTACATGTACATATAAACATTGTATAAATGTGTATATGTGTGCGTATCTTTTGAATAAAATAAAGAATCAGTGCAAAATTGAAAAAGAAGAATCTAACATCAAATAAAAAATGAACAAAAAAAAAAGCAAAACAATAAAGAATTTGCAAAACGAATTATCCTTGTAACAAAAATATAAAAAAAAAATATATAGGTATGTATATGTATGTAGATACAACTGTTATATGTAATATGTGGTAATATACATATGTGTACGTATTGTGGACATATTACTTCACTTGCGTTTACAAAATGTTGACAAGAATATACAAAAGAAAACTTTTTCCTTGAGACGAATTCCTTTTTTGTCGTATGTATTTGTGTGTGTATATGTATTTTTTATTTCATTTACAATTTTTTATTTTCTAAAGAATTTCTGTCTATTATTATTGTGTAAATGTTTTCACTTTATTCCTTTTATAATTTTCATTCATTGTAAAATATTTAAACTTTCTCAGTTCGAAGGAAAATGTACAAAGAATATAAGATAACTAACACATTTGAATAAAAAATAAAAAAATAATGACAATACAGAATATCGAAAAAGGATTTCAAATACATATTATAAAGATTAAAAATATTGTAGAAAGTTTAAAAGTCGAACAGAAATTATATGACAGAGCATATGGTTTTCGAATGACATATTGTTTTAAGTTTTACATTAAATATGAATTGATCCTTCATTTTTAATTAAATCAACTGGAAACATAACGAATGAATAAAATTAAAAAAAAAAAAATATTAATAAAATCATCGTTAAAACTTTAAATATCGATACTTCAACTTGTCTTACATAGTCATGTAAGAAGAAAAGATAAAAACAAAAAATTTGTATCTAGTGCTAGTCAAACAAACAATACCAAAATACATTAGTATAGGATAGATTACATATACATCATGCATTTACAGTATATTATGTGACCATTTTATTTGATTAGTTGTGTATCTGTAAGAAATTAAAATTAAAGGCATTTCAATTTTCATTTATTCTTTCCAATTCTTCATTATACATCCCTACCTACATCTGACCTTTTCATTTTACTTCTTATATTATATTCCTTTTAAAAATTGGGATATTTTAAAAGTTTGATTACAAAATTTACAAATACAAAGAAAAAAGCAAAAAAAAAAAAAAAAACACAATCCGAATGTCAATAGTAAATAGATCCTATGCAATGAAGCAGAATGTTTATCCATTTTCTTTGCCCCATAGTACGAGTATGTAAGTATTTATGTTCATATATTATCTTGTAAAAAACACAATAAAAAAATCAAATTACAAATTAAATACATAAAAATATATAAAGAAAAAGGAAGTAAAATAGTACAATGTTTGACAATAGTGAAATAGTTTACATTAACAAAATTTTATTTACCTGTATTTGCACAAAAAAAAAAGTATATACATACATACATATACATTATTTATTCTAAAACTACATATACATGCACATATTTGTACTACACACATACATTATATCCCCCCAAAAAACTTCAGTATGTGGTGATGTACCACCAATATGGAAAATGAATAAAAGAATTAAAAATCAAAACAAAGGAAAAAACAAATATTTGTCTACAAAAATATTTAATTATGTAATTGTATAAAGGATACTTTTATTTTGTGTATATGTTGATTATTGATTGTTTAATTAAATTGAAACTCATTTAAAATTGCTCTTCAAAAATGAAAATGGCCGCTTAAAGTCAAAGTGAAACAAGCGCAGTTAGATGTATGTATGCGTACGGATTTATTTTATTTAAGTAAAACTGTCATGTCTCCAAATCATTCTTTATTCTTCTTTTTTCTCTTCTCCTAGCCTGTTTTGTCTTTAATTGCAAGATTTAAACAATTACATCTCTATCTTGAATCTTTGATGATTCTAAATTAAGCTGCTTCAAATATTTTTTATATTCTTGAAGAATCATGTCATTTTTATCGGCTTTGGTTCACACCGATTATTTTAAACATTCAGCCTTCAGTAAGGTTCAAGAGACTATCACACCATTACATTCAGATTTTCCAATTCATTTTTAATCTTAAGCAGATTTTCAACATTTTCACATTGTACAGTCAATCTCGTCTTTTTTTTTTCATAATTATAACAAATAAAATCAAGATAAGGATTTGAATTTTTAAGCATCAAAATAAGTAATAATACTTTTGAAATATATTCTCAATTACATTTCATTCATTTTAAACATTTTTGTCTTCGTTTTCTTCAGAATTACTCCTACTACTACCAATAAAAAATAAAAATACATACATATATATAAATATAAATAAATTCTTTTCTTCCTTTTTTCTTTCCTTTTTGATTAGCAGAAGAAAATAATTTAAAATTATCGGATACAAAAAAAAAAATGTAAACTTAAAATGACGGAAAGTCATTTCTAATACGAATACCTACATTCCTCTTTATATTCTGTTCATATACTTGTCTTGTCCTTTTGATTTTTTATAATTTTTCCTTTTCACTTTCTTTTTATGTACTTTCTTTTTTCTGGTTTATTTTTTTTTTTTTTTTTCAAAATGAAACTCAATCGTTATCATTCAATTCAAGAATAAGGGTGCGTCAGTCAACAGTCAAATAAATTCCGATTTTCTTTTCAACCTATTTTTTTACTTCATTTGTCTTTCTATACATACTGATACATACCTTCGTACATACATATATTCAAATAAAATTTTTGTAAAGCCAAAAAAAAAAATGAAATAAAAATACAAAAACAACAACAACAAAAAAGTTTTACCTTTTTATCTCTTGTTTTCTTATGCGTAATTCTTTACTTTTGAAAGTAATGGTCAGTCAAATACATGTACATATAAATTTATAAATTATACATACATATAAATTCATAATATGTGTATAATATTCGAATGTTACATATAAACGAGTATGTATATGTAATGTAATACACATACGAAAGATGGTATAAATTCTTAAAATGATGGGGATACATTCCTTAAATGATTTTCTCAAGTACAAACTAAATAGGATTTTTCGATAAAAGTGGATATTTTTATTTTAAAATTAAAAAATAAAATACAAATAAATAAAAATAAAGAAACTTATATTCCCTTCTTAGTTTTTTCTTTTTCATTTTTATTTCAGTTTTTAGGTGATATTTTCCTAATCCATAGTTCAATTTGAAAATAAATTTTACGAAAAAGAGATAAAATTATAAATGTATGTTATATGTTATATATACGTACACATGTATACATATATATTTTGGCTTACCTCTTATACCTACGTGCTTGTAATTTCGTGCATAATAAAAATATAAAATATATATCAAGAGGATACTAAAATAAAATATAAATTACAAGGAAATACAAATGGAGTTTTATGTTAAATAAAAAATGAATGAAACGTAAGAGATTATATAACAGAGCAATGGCCTCCTATAATTTTGTCCTATATGTATTTTAATTTTCAGCAACTCCTCCACAGATTTCTCACTCTCAGCATGTTAGCTGCGCCTATCTCAAGGTTGTACTTCCATCCTAATCTCGGTTTCTCTGATAGTCTACTGTCTTGTGGAATCTAGTCGATCATTTATTTTCGGAACATGCGTTTTGAGCAGACATTATGCAGTCTCATAAATTTCATGTGTGTTAATAATTTAGTGATCTAAAAGGCTAATAACAGCTCATGATTGCACCTGATTTTTTCTTCTAAGCATTTCAGATTCCATTTTTATGCTCATGCTTCGAATTGCTCGAATCCATACATTTTTATATTTCCATTTTTGTCTTTCTATTTTTTTGATTTCGAGGAGAACTGTTTGTGATTAAGGCAACAAAAAAAAAAAGAAAATTCATTTATATTCTTTAATGAAAAATGTCAAAAAATAAATAAATTTGATCGTTTATATTTTCAATTATTTTAATAAAGAAAAATAAAATTAGGAACATATAATTAACTATATATACACATTTTGTATATGCATTTGTAACATATGTATACTTGAATACGAAAATTACTCAATTAAATTCATTAAAAATCTAATAATAATCGAAATTAGTCACAAATACTTATTAAATGTCCTTTTTTACTTCTGTGATGTGTACATTACGACTAAAGCTATACTAATACTGTTAACAACAGACATATACATATATATATATAACATAACTAACTCATATGTTAACAGTTCTTTTTTACATAAATCAACTTCGTTATCCCCCAAATTTTTTGACAATAACCATGAACAAATTTTAAATTCCAAATGCATAACATTTATGTGACCTTTTCATTTGTTTTTTTTTACTTCTTTTATTTTTTCATCAGCATTTTTTTAACAACAACAACAACAACAACAGCAACACAACAAATAAATGTCTTCAAAATTTAGAATCTACACTTCATTAGTCTCATACAAAAAAATGAAAACCAAAAACCCCAGTAGGTTAATCAAAAATAAATTTTTATAAATTCCTTTTTCCTGAAATCCTATTATTTCAAAAAAAAAACTAAAAAAAAAATTATTATTATCCCTAAATGAAAAATCATAAAAATTATGAAAATTTTCAAGTAAAAAAAAAGAGAACAACACAACAGAAAAACATAAAAAAAAATTGCACAAATAATTTGACGTTACGCAACATTTGAGTTAATTCAAAAAATAGTGAAAAATGAAAAAAAAAAAGGACATAATTTTTTTATCTAACGTACATACATACATACTTATATACAATTCTTGAGGGTGCCCTTGTAAACACAAATTTAATCTCAAAATGACTGCAGTTACATTATGATCAACGCAGAAAAAATAAATGATTCAACAACAAAATTCATATAAACACACAATTTACAACAATGCCTACAGATAAAATGTTGTTTAAAAAAAAAAAAAAGTTTGTTTTCTATCTACATATGATACATTCACGCATACCATATCTATCGTATAAAAATGTAACTATCCATCTTACCTTACGTACACAAAAATAAAGTCTAAAGGCCAACTCAATTTTTGATATGTAACAAATCCTTCTTCCAATTTTTCCACAAATATGAAAATAAATGAAAAAAAAAGAAAATGTTACAGCATCATTGTTAAGTAATAATATGTCAAACATGAATTTTTGAATTTTTAAGGGAAAAAAATTTTTTTTTCAAAGTTTATATTTTTGTAGAGGGTGAATGTTTCTTTTTTTTTTTACATTTTTTTAATACTTTATACGCTCATACATATTCGTATCAGAAGTACTTATTATATAAGGATTCCATAAATTTTCCTGTTATTTTATTTGAACATTTATGAAACATTTTAGAAAAATATCTATATGTTACGAGTATATGCATATATACATATACACGTAATATACAAAATTATATACAAACACATGTAACATAAATATATGTAATATACATACATATACATATTTATAGAAGTAAATAAGAAGAAAAATGATGGTGGTGGTTTCATTCGCTTTATTAGATTTTATTGATGTCTTATTCATATCGAAATTGAAGAAAAAATATTGATTTCAAATTCATTATGCATTCATTTCAATGTTTATTTATATGTTACATACGAGTATATATTTTTGCTGACTTTGTTATTATTATTACATTATATATTCTTTATTGATATACATCGTAAAATGTACATTATCTACATGTATTTTATGTGTGTTCTCATATCATAATGCAAAGAAAACAAAAATTGAATATGAATATGAAAAAATCATAAATTTTCTGTAATCTTATCGAATAGAAAATATCAAAAAAAAAAAATAAATAAATAAAAAATTTTTGCAAAATTTTACATAAATTTTATCAGAAATATCACATTACAACTATACTATGTATGAAAATTTGAAAGGACTTTATGTTTTCTTTTATAATTTTTCTCTTCCTTCTACTTCAAAATTTTCTTCGTCGAAACAGTTCATATGATGTGCTTTACGTTACACTAATCACTTAAATGATTTCTGCTCACGTTATACATTATACTACCCGCAATCCGCATGCACTTGTACAACACTTAACGGAAGACTTGGAACGGAAGAAGACGCTAAGACATTTAACGAGAATTGGAAGACACTGAACTAAATAATCTCAATTGTAACGATAACGACAGCACTGCAATTGACTTAATTAATATTGTTCCCTTGGTGGGTGGCAATAATTCAGATATAATTTGTATAGTTGATGATTTTATTATTAATTTTCCATTTATCACCTGAAATCAATTTTAAATGATCATTGACATTTCCGTTCAAATATTATTCGAGTAATTTCACAAAAAAATTAAGGAACTTCATTTCGCAACAAACTAAAAATACTAAAAAATAAATTGAATTTGAATTAATAACGAAACGATGAAATATAAAATAAAATAAAATATAAAAATAATAAATTGTAATGAAATATATATCAGATCACCATTCAATCATTATGTTTTCTCTGTTTGGATTCTAACAATTTTTTCTGTATTTCATCTCCATCTCCATCTTTCACTATTCATTTTCAAGTTATTAAAAAAAAAACAATTTTACTTGCATTAAAAATACAAGAAATCTTTATTACGTTTTTTTTTCTTGTTTTTCGAACAGATAATCCCTGAAACTTTATTATATTACATATATACACATACACATAAATATATTTGTATGAAACTCCTTCAACCCATTCGGAAAAATTTTATTCTTGCATTCATCCTCAGTCCTTATACTTTTTCTTGATATCTATATCTAATTAACTTCAAAATCTTACTCATTTTAACAATTATTTATCGACCACTTTGCATGTATACGTCGTATACGCATACATTTATGTATGGGTGTATTTGCGTTTTCATTATTAACTCTGCTCCTGTATGATGTATTCACATAATACATATATATGTACATAAATGTACATCAATTTTATTTTTCTATTTTTACATTCGTATTTGTAGTAAAATTTTATGTTGACAAACTTCAAGATTTTATATATTTTCTATATAAAGTTTTATAAATATAAAGCACATGTGCATATGTGCGTGTAAATACATATGTAATACACCCACACAATCATTTGTAAAAATCCTTTCAAATGCAATTAATGGTAAAATAAAAATAAAATCATATACAATATAGTAGATACCTAACACCTATACATGCAGATGTAAAAATTACATATATATAAGTACTTTCATATCCACATACCAGCAGTGACGGATTTTCCAATTAGGCGCCCTTAGGCATTACTCAAAGTTTAAAAATGAAAATTCAAAAACGAATTCACATGATGCGTAAAATACTACTCGTACTATCGTAAGGTGTACTATAGATACTGTTTTAGTCAATCACGTCTACTACTTTAGAGCATGTATAAAGGGCACGAGCATGTATTAAATATTTTTAGTTTATTTTCCATGTTTGCTATGTACAATATTCTTATTTTACTAAGAAAGAAAATTAATTGTTTCTCAGCAATGAAAATACGATTTAGACATAGCAAAAATATTTCTCTAAAAGGCATTGAATTTTGATGAACAGTTTTTTCATTTTTAAATAAAATGTTAGATGTTAGGTTAATTTGTCGCCCCCTCAAAATTTGCCGCCTATGTTATCTATGCGTAAATCAAGCTCTACTGCTCGTATATAGGAGTAAAGCAAATATTATATGTGTGTTTATGTGTAAATATAATAAATAATGAGTGTGTAATATAATTTATGTATATATGTATGTATATTTCTATAATAAACCACCGTACAATATGCGACTGCATGTTGACATTATGTATATGTGTGTAATGTGTGTATTTATCTACAAAAAATAAAAATAAAAAAAAACCAAAAAAAATTTATAAGTTTTACTGTGTTTCCTTCTGCTTCTTAATGATTATCGTAATGATGACGACCATGATGATGATGATGATGATGATGATGATAATGATAGCACCATAAATGGATTTTTCTTCACTCCAGGAATAGATTGATGAAGTTATTTTATATCCACTTTTAATACATATTTTTATGTATATATCTATGCTGTGATCTATATATTACATAAGTATTAGAATGAATATTATTGTATATTTTTATGTTTCATATATGAATATATAAAACAGATTTAAATAGAATATACTCTTGCTCTAGTATTATTATATCATGCACACATAATTATAATGTTATATTTCCATATATTTACTACTTATTTATGTGTATGTACATACATAACATCGAAAATCCTTTACTTAAAATCATAATATAGATATTATACTTTTATTTATTATATTTAATGTTCATATACATATGTATGTATCTATACCAAAAACAAAAAAAAAATTTAATACATATACATGATGTTTGATACATATATGTATAATATACATGATAAAATTTCATCCAAAATATATATTTCTATATGTATGTATATAACACAAAGGATATTATGTATGTATATAAATGTGAAAAAGAGTTACTTGATTAGCATGATAGAGCGAAATTTTTTTTTTTTATTTCCAAAAAGCTTTCATTTGTTTTATTTTATTTTTTTCTTTACACAACTTTTTTTTTACATTTATTTTTACTCAAGGATATACATATACAATACACAGTTTAGTTAGTTGTGAATATATAATATACTTTTTTCTACCAAAAATATATATTAATGTAGATATAAATGTACGAGTACATGTAACTATGAATGAATAAAATCTACAATTCTCATCAATCATAATATTACGATGAGTCATCTCTGAAAGCAATATATCACATTATAAATATATGTACTGCTATACTCAAATTAAATACACATTATATTAATATATATATAAATACATTTATATACACATACATGTATAAATATATATAAAAAAGGATTAAATTGGTTAAAAAGATTATGGAATTTTCATGTTTAGCACAAAAAGCCAAAAAAAAAAAAAGAAAAAAACGAAAACAAAAAAGAAAAACTAAAAAAGAAAACTAAAAATAATTGAGATATGAACAATACAAGTATACACTTTTATATGCATATGTATACGCACAGTAATTATATTTGAATTTATATTACATAACACAATGCATCTTCTTCTTCTTAGCGCTTATTTCACTACAGTAGGGTCCTTGTGTCTGCACCTTATGCGCCATCTCGTATACGATTATTCGCAGCGTCACTAGTGTCTCTCTAGGCCAACAGTTCGCATGTCGTCACTTAATTGTTAGAGCCAACGATTTTTCGATCTTCCTCGAGATCTGGTACATGACCATACCATCATAGTCATGCTTCGAGCATTCTGAGTGTTATTGATGTTACTCCGAGGGTATTTCGGATATATCGATGTTTGTAACGTGGTCCAACGTGGTAATTTTAATGAATCCAAACTTACATTCTGAGAAACTCACTTATCCTAGTTCATATATTTTCCTTTAAAAGTATATTTACAATTCAGCGTAGATTTCGTGCTAAAATGGATTTATTACACTTCATTCAATTTTTTCACAAAAGAAATTCTATATTTTTCAATCCTGCACCTCCCAGCCCAGACTTCTATACAGATTCCAATTCAAATTAGAATCTATGCATTTCTAATTATGAAAACTAAATAATAAAAATTTTATTAGTTGCAAGTTACAGCTTTAACAAAACAAAATTCTTTATAAAAATATCTAAACGCACACTCACCATGTGTAGTGAAAAGATATTTTTTATTTATTTTTATTTTTTTCTTTTGTTAAAAAATTTACAAGTGTTGTGATTTATTTCATATAATTTTGAAATCCATTTTCAGATTGTTTTTCAAATTCATACTTTTTGTTTTTTTGTAGAATACTTGTGCATACACCATCATATAACGAGTACATAAGTCTAAGTACCTACATTTCAACAATCATGCTTCGGAATTAAATCAACCCTCACTATATAGGAAATTTTATGTACTTTATCTATATGTGTGAATGTATAATGCATTCTGTGAAAATCTCAAAATCCTGTTAAAAATGACACATTAGTCTAGAGATGAAATAATAATCAGTGCAGGATATACATATATGTACATAATATGTATTATTCGCCTTGGTATTCTTTTAAAAAGCATTATTCAGGACATGTTATGTATATGCACGAATTTACAAGTACATTCTAATTTTTTTTTTCTATTAAATATTCTTTTTTTTTCTTCAGACTCATGAAAGAAGAGGCTTTTCCGCAAAATAACTGTACAGAATATTAATGAATGATTTGATTCTATATTTAGGCGCGTGTTTAGAAAATAAAAACTACTTATATTTTAGTTCTTTTATATACAGTGTATAGTTTATACTTTATAGAGTATTTTCAGAGTATCTTCAGATATAAATACAACAGACAATATACAAATATGTATACATACCTATGTAAGTATTGTAAAGTATACAGAGGCCCCCCAGAACTATCCAAGTCAAGATACAAACCATGGTATAAAACCTAAAAAAGTTTAAAATTATTCTAAGTTTAAATTTTTAATTTGTTTTTCCTCTACATTTACTGTATTCTGTGACCAGTATTTCCAGATGATTTAAATGATTGTAAACTAACATCTGACCTGACAATATTATGAGCTTAAATTTAAACCAACGAAATATTCTTCTACAATTCAAAATCACGATTAAAATTTTCATCAGAAATGTATACAGATTAGCAAACAAATACAATGATTAACTGCTATGGTGATATGTAAAAATATAAGTGACAGTGCAGTATTATAATGATATCAATGATTGGTGTACGTTTAATAGAGCCCAGTGTACATATGTATACATATAAATGAATGTATTAATTGTGAGATTTTCAAATACACTAAATTTTTCTACAAATATTTTCATTTATGTATTCAAAATGAATGATAAAAATATAAAAAATTATTTTTGATTAAAATTAGCATTATCTTCATTTGATCACCGCACAATATACAAAGTATATAGTGTATTGGTATATCATAATAGAACATTATACATACATACATACATACTTATTTAAGGATCTTAATTTTATGAATTTATGCATTACTCAAATTTTATTATGTATTTGCGACGACATGCATTAAATTTTGTGTAAAATTAAAAAAATTCCAAATATTTTTCTACACATAATTTTAAGAAAGATTTCAAATATGTATATGTAAGTACAAAAAGATATTTATCACAATATGAATTCATGCATGTATATATATAGAAATACATACATATAAATTGATATTATGTACCTATGCATTTTTATACCTATTCGCTATAATATTATGTACATAGGTATATTTAAGTTTATACGTGTGTATGGCTTATATAAAATATAACTTAACTTATTTCTACCCCCATAAAAAAAATTAAACTAAGAAAAAAAAAAAAAAAACCAAAAAAAAAATGAAAGAAAAACCACCACAATTTTCTCTATGTATGTTCAGTTAATACAAAAAAATTTTATAACTATATGTGTAGTCAAAAATAAAAAAAAAATAAATAAATAAATAAATAAAATATAATTGCAGAGAATATCTCAAAAGTTACCATCGCAGGAAACAAACTAAAAATAAATTCATATTTATCGTTCTAAAATTATTATAACGTAATTTTTCATGTTACCGTTCCACTAAAATAAACATACATACATAGATATTTATATTATTCATATATTATAGTACACACACATAATATATCATCATCATCATCATCATACCACCCAAAATACATATATAAATAAAAAAAAAAAAAAGAATTCTTTTCACCAAGAGATTTCTTCCAGAATTCGTCTTTTCTTCCTGTGTGTATCCATATATGCTTGATATAAGAGTATCAGAAGCAAAATATTGTACATACTTTTACTTACTCATAAATGTACAATATATAAATGTATATTTATCAATGTATCTATATATTTTACAAGAATCAACCCTCAATAATTTTTACATCCAAATTGAAAAGAAAACAAGCAAAAATAAAGAATAACAGCAACAACAACAAAAACCGAAAAAAAAAATACATAAATAAATGAAAATGAAAATAAAATAAGCAAAATAAAAATGAAATTTGCGGCTTTATAAATAAAATATAATATAAAAAAAAGGCAATAGAATACGAAAAATAAATAACTTTATATGTACTCACCACATGTGCATACATATGAACGAGTATGTATCTGAAAATATTTTACATTTATACCTTTTATAGATTAGAAAAAAGACGCGTACAGAAAGAAAATTTTTTTGTGAAAATTTAAACCTCCATATACATACGTACTAGCAAGTACTAGTATGTAACGAACACTTTACAATAAATATACATGAAATAATGTACATATTTACTTATACATATATAGTAAATATGTTAGTATATGTAAATGTACATATTTTAAAGGTGTGTAGGTACCTCTATAAACCTACATGAAAACATTTTGAATTTTGACAATAAAATATAAGATAATTTTTTATTTCTATATCAAACTAATAAATTAATATACTGTATTTTAAATGTTTTGTGAATGTTTTTATGAACGCATGTATGTAAATATTTGTTATAAAACTAAAACATCATATTTTTATTCTAGATGATTGTATTGTAAACTAATTTTGTCAAAATTAGCAATTGAGAAAAATTTACAAAAGGGTTTTTACATATACTACTTATTTGTAAAAATTTTCTTATTTTCCACAAAAAATTTTTATTAATTTTAAAACTGATTTAAATAGTAAAGCATAGTATGGAGCACGAAAGAAATTGGTCAAGAAATTTTGTTCTGTGATACATCTTTGGTGAAATAATTTTGACAGTTATAAAGAAATTTTAACAGCAATAATCTATGTTTTATTTCCACTTCTCCATCCCAATCTCTGCCTACAATACAACACACATGAAATTTTAAAATTTCTGCTCCAAAGAAATATCGTAATTACATACATCTACATCTCTGACAAAGAAATTATAATTTTTTTACAACATCAACGCCATCTCACATTTCGAGCAGCGTACGACTGGTACAACATACAAGGAGAAAATGTGAAAATTTTCTTGACCACTTTCTTGAGTGTTTTTTTGTGTAGTTTTTTTACGTATAAATTTTAAATGGAGAGAATGGTTTCTGACGCGCAGCATATTGAGCCTAAGCGTTTAAAACATTAACCATTATCGAAAATTCATATAAAAATATAATATATAATATACATTATATACAAACAAATATTCATATAATGCATACATGTTTATCATGCAAATTTCATTTATAAAATTCCATATTGCAGATAAATTTTACCACATTACCATACCAGTAGCTACAGCTACGGACATAATTTGGTATTATTTCCACATAAACTTGCCATTACTTATCATATAAAACATATCCGTTTCAAGTATTAATCACCCATTATTATACATATATGTATATCAAATTTTTTTTATAATAATAATAATAATAATAATAGTAATAATGTACGTTGTTATAATGTACCATATGTAAATAAATACATGTAAAATGTAATGTATTAATATTAATATGTGACTCCTAAATATTATATGTATTGTACATACATGTACATATATAGTAATGTATATTTATAAAAACTATAAAAATACAGTCTAAATAGACAATTTAATCATAAATATCGGTATACGTATACATAAGTAGATACATAAATACTCACTATACCAGTGTATCATCAAGTATATCATTACATCTGTAGATAAGTGTATGTGTCTCGGCTCGTCCGTCCACTACTCCAAAGAATATTGCTCCTTCGTTAACGTAAATAAATATGTGTACCTATGTATGTACATTCCTACATATACATTATATTTATGCACATAGACGCATGTGATATATATAACATTATATGAATATGCAATTGATATTTTGTATCTGTAAAAATAAGAAAATTTTTACCTTTCCCGATACCAATTACAGTACGAATATGTATAGTATATGTATGTATGTACTCTAATATTTTATATTTTTTTGTTTTTCTCATTCTTATTTTGTACACATATGTACATACATACAATCAAAAATGCAACCCTATAATATAATAGATAATAGTATAGTAGATATTTTTCTTTTATAATTTTCATTTTTTTTTGTTTTTTTTTTTTTTTGTTTTTTTGAATTTATTTATTTTACTCCGTCTGATTCTATAGTATTCTTCATATTTATGTATATTATATAGAATGTACAAATAATGTATATTTATTTACAACTAAAAAAATATTTTTTTCATATAATTATTATATCCTTTAATATAAACGTAGTTATAATTACCTACAATATGAAAAATCAATGGACTTACATTTATAATAAGTATAACAAGAACATTTTCCTACAAAATGTTAATATGCTAAGTATATGTATATGTATGTATGTACATGTATGCATAGGGTTGTGTTGTATAAATATATGAATATGGAGAAGCTTTAAATATCACAGATGTATTCTTAAAGATATGGTGTATATACATATGTATAAGGTATAAAGAAGAATATATTTAACATATTATACATAAGTATGTATAGCTGTAAGCTGTATATATACATATATATATATAGAATGCACAAAAACAAATACTCTTATCAATATATGTATATACGAAAATATATGTATATATGAATGTGTATACTCGTATTCATTTGTAAATATACATATTAAGGATACAATGAACTTAACTTTTTTGTTTTTTTTTTTTTTTTTTGCATAATTCAAAGAGCAAAAATGAGGTAGTACCTCATTCAAAATATGTTCCACATAACATTATATAGACATTAGACTGCTAAAACTACACACCCGTTTCATTCAATTTATTTTATATGTACATATACGTTGTACGTGTGCTATCCGATATAATTTTTCTCGCCTTCGATTTTTTTTTTTTTTCGTTTCGTTTCAGAATTTTTTTTATTTTACTTTTGTTTCTTCAACAAATTTTGGCACTAAATAAAATTTATAAGAAAATAGCAAAAATTATTTTTTAGGGGCTCAAAGTACTTACATATATAGCATTGTAGATGGTATTGTATAGTTTAAATATACGTATGTTGCATTATGTAAATTAAATACATATAAATATATATAGATTAATATACATTTGAATTATTTAAAATGAAATTCTAGATACATATATGTGAAAGATCTGGAGGCCAAGACTCGACATAGCGAGTTGTAGCGCCATTGAAGAAGAAGAAGAAGAAGAAGATATGTGAGAGAACATGAGTATATTCTTTAAAATTTATGTATACCATGCCAATTCATTATTATAGAAAAATTGAATTTAAAAAAGGAACATCAATTTTTATAGATATAATCTTGATTTAACATATTCATTTTACTGTTATCATATATCCAATACAAAATGTACATACATATTTATGTATTTAAAAATTTATCATTTACAATTCTCAAATGATTTCTTCAAATTTACATTTTTTTTTTTTTTTTGTTTTCAAAGACGGTTACAACCACCTTCTCTTTTTCATTGCATTTTCCTTATTTACATTTTACAATTTTTGCTTTCTGTATATATAGAAGAGGAAAATTTATCTTAATCTCTTATTGGTTATAACTTTACATAAATTGCATATACATTATATCTATACATGTATAAAAAAAAAAACAAATATTTTTCCTTCACATTATTATTTTCAATATGTATAGCCGGGCTGTTATTATTTTATAACTTTTGCTTTAAAAACGAATACACATATACGAGAATATTCATTTTACTTTATTTATTCAACACTTTGTTCTTATCCTTTAAAAACAAAAAACAAAAAAAAAGAAATAATATGCCCTTTACTCCTTTGTGTTACGATTGTGAACGATTCCTGATACTCCTTCATCATCCTTATCTCGTATGCATAAATTTGTTTTTTCATCTTATTTATTTTCATATTTCATATTTTCCATATTTTAAAAACGCCATGAAATTATGAACATGCGCATTATGTATACAAACAGAAAATTTTAAATAAAAATAAATTTCAATTTAACCCTTCGATTATAATTACATACACATGTACATAATGTATACACATAAATTATCTAAAAATGGACATTTATGATTTAAAAATTTTAAAATAAAAATATATTATGTTCATACGCACATAGGCATTGGTTATCACATGAATGTATTTATGTATACATTTATATTCTTAAAAATGTTTCATAGAATTCATTAATTTTTGTTTGTAGTCAAAAATATTAAATTTGTAAAAATGAAACAATGATAATTTAAAAAATTAACATTCATAAAAAATGTCTGTATACAATCAAAATATTTTTCCTTTTTATGTCTAATTACGCTCTAAAATTTACTGTTTCCGCTTTCATTAAAATGCATAAAACGGAAACAAATTTTATTTTTCATACATCCACCATACATTATTTTATCACATTTATGAACCTAATATTATTTTCTACATATTTCAAATTTTATTTTAAAATTAAACAATGACATCTGGTGTATGACATTGCAAGAAAATCTGGGGTATATTTTAGTTTTTCTTTTTGATTGCCATCTAGTTTTATAATATAAAAATATAATTTTATTTTAAAAAGAAATTTACAGATTGAAGCGCTAGTGATTTGCATTTGCAACTATAAATATGAAATATTTTTTTTTTAAATTTGAGATTTTAAATTGTAACGAATTTTTCGTTTTAAAATGAAATACATACGTTCTTAGAGATTTGTAAATTAGAGATTAGAGGTTTAAAATTTTCGATTACCTATTAAAAATTAAAGGCTTAAATTATAGAATATTTTCCTGTAATTTTAATAATAAATAAATTTTATAGTTTTGACAATATTAAACATAAATAAATTATTCCCTGACACATAGAGAAAAAACACTATTACAATACGACAATACAGAATTTGGAAAAAAAATCTTAGAGGACAAAATTATCAAATCAATAATATTATTTTATTACAAAATATTTATTAATTTATTACATTATAATTCATTTTATTTTTATTACAAAATAAATTTATTTAAGTATTCTTTGTTGTCACTTGGATTTATTTAACTATATGATATATGCTTACAAACTAACATAAAATACTTTTATAAAAAATTTTATTATTTTTATTATAATTTTACTTTTTTGCTATTATTTTTCACAATTTTTTTATTCTTCAACATTTTCATTATACGTGTTAAAGAAATATTCAAATATAATTTTAATAAATCATCAATTAATATGCAGTGTAATTAAAACACATTACGTAAACAACTTTAAAAAAAAATTCTTTTACTTAACACTATTTCTAACAAAATTTAACTGGTGAAAGATAACGTGAAATAAATGTATGCAACCTAAATCAAAATATCAAAAATTATAAGAAAACGTTCTTATTTTTTTTTTTTTTTTCTTACTATATTTATATATGTACATAATTATTAATATACATATTATATGGAAGTCATGATGTTTAATAATTTTTTTTATTTAAATAATATAAATACATAAAAAGAAATTTAAATTTCAGCCTTTTTTTTTTAAATGTTATTCTTCATTATGTTTTCTCGTTATCTTTCAATAGTTTTAATATTTGTCACATCATATGCACGAATGCATAGTAATTCAATAAATAATTTTATGTAATTTTCATAAATTATACATTAATTGGCATTTGTTTTTTTTTTGTTACAAATTTTCAATTCATTTACTCCATTTTGGACACTTAACAATCACAATAATTTCATTTAAAAAGAAAAATTTGTCTAAATTTTAAATACATTGTATACAAAACAATAATTTATATCTTAAAATTTTACTAAATTATTTAAATTATAAAAAATAATCTATAAATTAAATAATTTTTGTTTTTCTAAAAAATTGTTCAAACTAAAAAAATATGCCACTGTAGAAAATATTCACATCTGACAAAAGTATCAGCTTATACGTAGGCAAAAAATTTTATTTGTAATTTGTTCAAAAATAAAAATAAAAAAAAAAAGAAAATTTGTCGGTTTCGTATTATTCAAAATTCAATAATTATTTCAATAAATTATGTTTCATATTTTGAACATTTCAATGATAGACCTTCTTCTGGATCAATACTATCTCCTGCTCGTAACATATTTTTTGTTTTCTCTGGCGGATTATTCCACGGTTGTAATTCACCTGTTCCAAATATTGCAAAAACTATTCCACCCACAATATATGTTCCAGCTAATATCCAAAATACAATTTGCCATTGATTATATACTTGCTATTTTATCATAAACCAGAAAATAAAAAATTAAATTAAGTAAATAATTATCAAATTGTTTTGATTTGATTTTAAATTCGAATTTAAATTTAAAAAAATTTTTTTTTTATTATTAAAAAAATTACATTTTGATAAGTTAATGCTCCAACCATGTAAGCTGATAAAAATCCACCAAACGATGATAATGTATTAGCCATTCCGAATATAGTACCACTAAAATTTGGTGCAATATCAAGACCATTACCTAAATAACCTGCAGTAACACCACCATTTAATGTTAATGCAATCGTAAATATTGAAACACACCAAACAGCATCATGACCAAGAAATACTTGTGCTATCATCAATAAGCCAGGAGTACAAACGGCTAAATAACAAAACAAAAATCAATAAATAAATAAATATGCTTAGGACATATATATAAAATAATTTTTTTATTATCATTTTGACATTACCGAAACTTGTAAAAATTTTTCTAGTTGCTGTTGTGCTTAACATTCCATTTTTTCTTAGGTAATCTGCTAAATATGATGCAGTAACTGCCATTATATATTTGCCAAGGTATGGAAGTGATGATAGAAGACCGTTCTGTAAATTTATTTTTTTGGAAAATTCATTTACAATTTTATTTCTTTTATTATTTTTTAGTTTTATACATTTTACCTTTTTAATTTCAAAATGAAGAATGTATTTCATATATGTTGGTAATTGATTTACGACTGTGAAATAACCAAAAACAGAGCAACCATGTGTTATAATGATTGCCCAAACAGCTGGTGATGATAAAATTTGTACCCATGGCACATAACTTGGTCTAACTTTTGATGTTGATGTACCAATTGCACTTTCGATTTCATTTCTTTCTTCAGGCGTGATTCTTGGATGTGTAGCTGGTGTTTCATATATAAAAACGAACCATGCAACTGACCACAAAATACCAATAATTCCTGTTTTAAAAAAAAATCCACAAAAAAAAATAAATAAATAAATAAATATGTGTATATAAATAAATATAAAATTTTAAAAGATTTCATCAGAACAATGGCAAAAATAAAAATTAGTGGTGCCACTTTGTCTTTTGTGATTTAAAAATTTCAATAATTTCACTTAATTTTTATGTATAGTATATACTCGTCGTAACTGATATCGATGATTCATTAATTACTTTTATATCGCCCACACAAATAAGATATTTTTAATCAGTACTATCACGTACTATATACAGCGACAAACATGTGTATTTTAAGATTCATTTTTAATTTTTTAAAAGTTAATATATACTCGTTCGTTGAAAAATGCACAATTAATCTGTTGAACTTGAATTTAAAAATTCAAATAAAAAAATAATAATAACATCGACGGAACCTTTAAAACAAAATGCAAATGAGCACATTTTCATATAACAACTCGAAACAAGTATACGTTATTAATTTACATATTATGTTGTTTTGTGACATCATTACAATTCAAATATACATATATACTTATAACCTTACAAATGTATTTAGTTTATCAATAATAATAAAAATAAAAAATAAATAAAAAATTCACCTGTAAAATAGAATACACTAGCCCATCCCAAGTAAGATATTAGAAATCCGCATATTGGCATTGTTATTGCAGCTCCAAGTGATGATGCTGATGTGTATTGTATGTATATATATTAATATGAAAATTGAATATTATATTATTATCACAGTATAAAACATATTTATGCTATATGTATATGTATGTATACTCTGTTATCCTTTTAACACGCATTTTCAATTAACTTACCCATCATATTTGACATAAATTTTGATCTATCCATTGGTGGAATCCATACAGCTGTCATTGGATGAATAGCCGGCCATGATGCACCTAACATAAATCCTAATAGAACTCTTACAATTATCAATACAACATAATGCATCATAGCAGCGAATGGTGTTAAAATTGTTAAAATGCTAGCCCATAACATTGAATGACCAAATACTCTTCGTCCACCAATTAATTCAGCTAATCGTCCACCTGGTAATTCTGTTAGAATATAACCCCAAAAGAAACTGCCCAATATGAAATTTTGTTGATATTCATCCCATGTAAATTTATTATCAATATCATCATCATAATTTTGATTATCAGTAGAATTTATTGTTGTACTACTATTACTACTAATAATATTTGTAGTACTAATATTTGTAGTTTTTTTAACCATAGCCACAATTGCAATTGTCAAATTAACTCTTAGTGCATAATTTAACATAAAACCAAGAATTACCATAATATTTAGAACCTGACGACATGTTAGAAAATCTATAAAAACATAAAAACATAAATAAAAAATAAATTAGGTACAAATTTTTTAAAATATGTATTTTGATTGATGATTTACGCGATAATTTTTATAAAAATCACAATTTTTTCACATAAAACAAAAATGAATAAAATATTTTACTTGATTAACATTTCATATAAAAATATCTATACTCATGCATCATTATATATCAAATCAATGTAAGTACACGGGTGTATGCTGTATGTAATAAAAAGAAATGCGCGTTTATTTGTTATCTGACATTAATTAACAGGAACTTCATAATTAATCAATTTCAAATATCAGTGCTTAATAGTTGCAATTATAATATATGCATGTAAGTATATGTGTATAGTATGTACAAAGTATACGCGGTAGCGTCTATATAGTCTCATATCTCATATTTTATAATCGTATATCAAAAATACTCATTATTCATATTTTTTTTTTTTTTACTAAACATTTTTGTATAGGAACATTATGAGAACTTGATTATGAGAATTTATAATATGTAGATATACAATTAATTATACCTACATTTATATAAAATTAAAATAAAATTTAAATTATTGCACGCAAATTTAAATTTAATTACATATAAATTTAACAGTCGTATTATTATTAAATATTAATTATGTAAATTATACTGTATATTTTGTTATGAAATTACTGTAAAATTTTCAATTCAAATAACGCCCATTGTCTATATAAGTAATAATATTTGAAAATTGAACCTTATTTATTCATTAATGAAATAAAACATTTCGTATTTTTTTTTAGAATTATATAGAACATTTTGGCTTATATTTATACTCATACATAAAAAAAAAAAAATTAAAAATCTAATCATAATTAAAGCTCAAAAATTGTTTTCAAAATTTCATTACCGCATATAAAATTTTCTTATTTGCGTGTATACTACACTATACGTGTAGAATATAGAATAAAGAACATTTATTAGGTGGGACAGACACATTGAGACAAAAAATTATTAATGTAATTACATATACATTACGTATAGATACATACATACGATACGTATGTAAATATTTACATTCTAATATCATATATTGTTTGTTATAACAAAAATAAAAACAAAAAAGCAATATATGTATGTTCATTCTTTTTTTTTTCGAGCAGAAAAATTCAAATGTGTAGGTATATGCTTAAAAAACATTCAATAAAGTTGTTTGCCTTTGAAAATTTTGGCACGTTTTTATTTCATTTTATATGTACATGTACAATACATAGAAATTTATAATATCAATTACATATATACATATATATATATTTAAAAAAAATTGAAAATTGAAGTATTTATTGTACATAAGTATCTACATGTGTATGTACGTAATTGAATACGAAAATACAATAATTTTATGAATAAAATGTTTAATTAAATTTTATAATTTTTTGCCCCTGGCGGGTCGGATCGTATGGTGTGGGCGAGGGGTTGTCAGTTTACTCTGGGCCCCTTTGTAATAAATAAAAATAATTCTTTGCTTTGCATTATATAGAGAACAAAAATTATCCTTTTCAAATCTATACCAATTATCATTATTATTATTATTATTATGTACACGCATGTATGTAACTTCTATGTTGACTCTTCATGAGTCGAAAGATGAATTATTATAATTTATTCATTATTTTATTTTTTTTTATTTTGTGTGTAATTTCAATTTTAATTGAATTTTAATTACAGAAAAAAATGTTCTTTTAATTTTTATCAATGGATATAAGTGTGTACATATACATATTTCGTCTAAAGAATCATTGTTATAATTAAAATATTAGAGGTATTCACGAATTGTTGTAAGAGTGTAAAAAGTGTAAACATACACCAAAATTTTACACTATATCGTGAATGCACCACCATAGCAAACTTTGTATTGAAAGCAAGCAAATTAATAACGTATATGTCAGCTAAAATATTATAAAAATAAATTTAATCAAATTACTTTAGCATTTAATGTCAGAAATGGCGTATACAGTAGTAATATACACTGTATACAATGGGTTTCAGCACTGTAAATTTTTACAATCAGTGTAAGTAAAAATTACATCCCAACAAACATCTGGGCAATAGTATACGAGGATGCAATAAAAGGGCAATAGTTTACAACGATAAATGGGCAATAATTAGTCAATAGTTTGGGTTACATACGAGTAAGCGATAAAAGCGCAACATAATAAACCATTGAATAAGCAACATTAATATTGCTTTCTTATTAATATTCTTTCTTTTTCTATTAGAATGCAATCGTACAAAGCAATTAGAGTGCGCGTCAACCTTTTTCCAAGCACATCGTATGGCATTCTACTATAGAAAATCTATATTGCGGCAATATGCGAGACTTGCCACTACGATAGAGTTTCGCTATTGCTTTCTTATCGCAATGTTTGCTGGTATATAATATGTTTACAATAGGTGTAGGATTGTACAAATTTACATTTACACCGTTTACAATGATACAAGACCAAGCCGTGAATACCCTTATTATGTATATACGAAGTACGAGTATGATATGAAATACATGAAGTATAATATCCTAATACACAATATTACATATATAAATATGCATAATAAATATGGTCATATGATCTAATTTATACACGCGCATAATAAGAGTATATATATGTATGTGTATATCTATATAGTGTCTGTCTGTATACTGTATTTATATTTGGATGAATTTTTCGCTTTTTTTTTTTCAATTTTCTTTTTGGCAATAACAAACTTAAAATGTATATATGTATATCGAAATAAAATCATTGTCATTGTCAAGGTTTTCATCATAATAAAACGAAAAAAATAAAATAAAATTAAAATTAAATTAATGTACATAACAATAATAATGTACCTATACATATAAACGGAACAGAAAAATAAAAAAAATATTCTTCTTTTTTTGAAAAAAAATTCATCAAAATCTATATCTAATATACTAAACATTTTAAAATAAAAATTTAAGTAATGTAATTTTCTTTTATTTTTATTTTCAAATTTTGTATTTTATACTCTATATAATTTCACATCTGATTTCATGTATGTATTCGTACATACAAATAAATTTCATAAAATATTATAATTTTTTCGTGTACCTATACAATATAAGTAATATGAAAGAAATGTTTTATATAAATATGTACATAATAATGTTCAGAAATAATTTTCATTCATTCTGTGATTTTGTTCGATACATTGACCCAAATAAAAATTTTCCATTCAAATTTATTTTATTTTTTCTGAATGTTATATAGAGTGTAGAAATGAGATAAGAAAATTGAAAATGCAACAATAAAGAAAACATTATATTATATATTATGTACATACATATACATATACATTTATAAGAAAATATTAAATTAAATTAAATATTAAATATCAAAATCAAAATAAATTATAACGTATATAAACGTAATCATGTACATATTGTATATGTATGTACATTTCATGTATTACATGCATATACCACTTATTCTAGGAGATTTTATTCTTGTTCTTATACAGATAATAAATCTTTATATACATATAATTTTTCTATAGAACATCATATATATTTATAATGCGAAAATACATGTATTATGTGCGTACATACAAACAGAGTTCTCAATCAACAAAATTAAAGGATATTTTTTGTATTTTGAATTAAAGGATAAAATTTGTAAGTGATATATTGTATGCTCCTCCACTTCAAAACTGATTATCATATTGTATTTGTATTTATATATTTTTTTCTTTCATTTTAAATTAACATGCATGCGTGTATATATATGTAATTTATTTTCATAGTTCATTTAATTCTGACTCTGAACTGTATAATCTTTAAAATATCAACAAAATAAAATAGCGATATATATTACATATACATATATATATATATATATATATATATATATATATATATATATATATTT
This sequence comes from Villa cingulata, assembly GCA_951394055.1. Lineage (NCBI taxonomy): Eukaryota > Metazoa > Arthropoda > Insecta > Diptera > Bombyliidae > Villa > Villa cingulata. Next base: position 56,134,323 of record OX596018.1, read on the forward strand.
TGAAATTACGTAGGTACATAGGTCGTTACGTTTCCTAATACATATATGTATAAAATAAATAAAATCATATATAGTAAATGTTGTTTGATATTATACATATTACCGTATAATGAAAATGTTTATTTTGTAATGAAAAAAAAATTTTTTTTTACATACGTATGCATGTCAATTAAAAGAGTGTGTGTATAGTCTAGTTTAAAAATAAAGTATTAGAAACAAAAAATAAACAACACACAATCCACATGTAATACAAAAAAATACGTCATTTATGATGCAAAATTACATACGAGTACATACGACGAGACAAGTAATATGTATATTAAAAAATAAATAATTTTCTTATTTATTAAACGAAAACTGTACATTAATCATTAGATATAGTATATGTACGTTATTTAAAATATTATTCTAAAAACAATAAATTAACATTAAATTTTGTTTATAAAACTCAATTAAATGTGTATACATATATTATTTTTGTTTTGTTGTATTATTTTTGTTTTGTGAAAATTTTACAATAGAAAATTCTAGATTACATTCAATACTTCATATAACTTTTGATCTTATACACATCCCATATAGTATAACTATATAATAGATAAAACTAAAAATTATATAAATTATGTTATGATTAAATTTAAATATCTATATACACAAGTATGTCTTCTATTAGAATATATGTACTTATTAACATATAACATACACTACACTTAGAAGAACAATAATAAGAAATAAAAACAAATTTATTAATTTATTAATGTTTAAAAACGTAAAACAATTTGTAAAAAACAAAATGTATAGATAATGTTTGTGTAATAGAATAGTATATTATTATCATTAGCTTCGTAATTATACTAATTTATTAAAAACTTATTCAAAAAATTCAATTTTAATATAAAAACTTCGCATATAAATAAATTATTAATTACTTTATGTTTTGTACGTAAAGTATATAAGTTAAATGGATATAAATGAACGTTTTTTTTTTAAATATACGTACATATAGTCGTATATCCCATTCGGGTATAAAAAGTTGTTTAATGTTTCGATACCGTTTTCATATATAAAGTCACGAGTTATTCTAAAACGTTTTTATATTAAACAATTTATCAAATTTTGACAAGATATCTAATACATAAACAAATTCATCCTTATGTACTAATGTATTATACATGCACCAATTCAAAATCAAACTTACCACTACTTATTTTACAATTAAATTTTTTTGTTCCTGGATTCGACATATTTTCAAAATTATTTATATTTTGCGGCTAATTGATGAATATACTGATTATAAATAAATTTTTCCTGGAAATATAATTAAAAAATAATAATAATAATAATATCTTTATAGAGTTTATTTATGTACATATATCAATAAAATAATTATAATATACAAGATAGAAGTTAGTTTACAAAATATGGTAATTTAATATATCAATTTTATTGTATCCCAAGCATTTGTATTTTACAAAATAAATTATACGAGTATTATGAATGATGATGTCGGTCACAAAATATAAAATTCTACAACGTTTAGAACAAACACTTTACATTATTATTATCTTTCAAAAACAATAAACAATAGGAAAAAAAAAAATTATCTGATACAATTACAAAAGTAATACAATTACATATTGTTATTATACATATCAAATGATCAAATGTATAGTAATTGCGACTTAATGCACGTAATATACATATAAATATTTACTTATACAATTATGAAGTACATATACATACATATATATATATGTATAGATAAACAATAATATGACTTTGTCATTTTATGAGGTCTTCTTTCTAGACATACAGCATTTTAAATTAGGCAACTTTTATTCATTTACTCATTTATTAAGTCCTTAAATACTATGTGAAGCGTGGTAAAACTATAAAACCATAAAATCATAAAATTTAGGTCTGCCTTTATTTTTGAAGTTTATCTTTATTTTTGTATATAAACTACACAATATTTAGATTTCAAGATTCAAAATTCTAAATTGTAATTTTGTAACTTTTTTGTTTCTTTTGAAAATAGGTATATAATAATTTAAATTGTGATAAAATGATAACAAAAATATGAAAATAATCAAAAATTATATCTTTTTAACTGAATCTGAATATCATGTTTGTTATATAGGTATCTGCTATGTGTAAGGGGCTTGAATAGCTCGATGGTTGTGATGTCGGTCTTGTGATCTTGAGATCACGGTTCAAATCCCAGCCAGCGCACTACCAAGCACTACTCTCGCCCAAGTCGATCATTAATTTTCCATCAGCAAATATACACCAGTAACTGATTACTGATGATAAACTGGATGATATAATCAGACAGAATTACTGATTGGCGGTGCCGTAATGGACTGAATATCCGTGTGCACTTAAATATACTATATACATTGTATGTACATATATACGTATTTATTTGAAAAAAAAATCTGTTATGTGTACATTTCAGCAAAAAAAAATTCATTTTGATAAAAGAAATATTTTAATTTTTTTTTTTTTTTACAGTTGAATTTGAATCGAATATTTGGATAAGTAATTATAACTTGAAATCGAATTAAAGTAAAAAAAAAAAAAATTAACGATAACGTTTAGAGTAAACAAAAATCATTAAGTATATAAAGTATGTACGTATACTATATGTATATGTAATGTACATTATGATGATGATCTATCCTGTATGATTAATGAACACAAATTAGTACCACAAAAAATTTACATATTATAATTTTTCAGTTATGTTGTATTGTAGTCGTATATTGTAACGTACATACTGGCACATGTTAACATTCATTTTTTTTTTTGAACTTTTTATCAAATTTTATATATAGTAAGTATGTAAATCACTATATCCAGTGTACATAATCTATAAAACATATATACTCGTATATGTATGTATACAGTATAATATTTCATATGATATTTTTCTGGGAATAATATGAGCGCCAATTCGGACATTATATGTATGTGGTATAGTACAGTACATCCATGTATCAACACATTTTTTGTCTTAACAACACATGAGTATTTCTCATATATAAAAGTATCAATGATCTGCTATTTATAATGTGACATGGTGATAAGTATATGTATATGTATATATACGTGGCTATATATGCATATAAATTATACAGAAAATAAAATAACATCATGTTGCAGTTTTTACTTTTATTTTTATTTTTTTATCAAGTTTTACACTACAGACCGGGACCGGTGTATCTGATCATACCACATCTTATGTCTAAGTAGATACAGAATGCATATACATACAGATATAGCATAGATTTCCTTTTTATTGTGTATAGTTTTTGAATTATTTTTGCATTTTATTATATGGTACACAAGATATGTATGCATTTTAATTAATCATTTTATGGGTATACATACCTTTATATTACCAATATTACATTATTTTAAAAATATCTTTAACTTTAACAACTTAACTCTTCACAAAAAAGAATCAATAATTCATTAAAATTCATACATTCTTATTCATGTATGTACGTATACTCTATAATTTATAGTAAAATAGTATCATTACCATGTGTTTTTTATTTTAACATTTTTTTTTATACACATATTGATAAAAATTATTTTAAACGATACAACCTGAGTATATATGTAATATGTAATATGTATCTGGAAATAGCACGATAGCACCATATCACATATCACTTATCTATTATGAACTTACACATATGTATATCATAGACAGACAGCCGGCTGCTAAGGCTAACTACCTATGAATATGTACGTACATTATATGCTGTACCGTTTAAAATAAAATTAAAGGAACAAAACATATACATACATACATATGAGCATATAATAGATATTTAGATACTTTTATTTATATATATATTTTTTTTTTTTCATCATAGATAATCTATGTATATGATACATTTACATGCGTGTATATATATATAAAATTGTATCTGCAGGTACCTACACGATATAAATTTAAAAAAATATATATATTTAGGTGCGTACATATAGCATATATTTCTATATATATGTACATTTATGTCGCTATAATATATAAATGTAAGTATATACAAATATACATTATATATGTCAGCTCAATCACTATACATAGATACTATTTATATATAGGTATAGGTATATGTTCATACAGTATATGTACATCTTTAAGCTAAAGAAGACAACGCAAGAATCTCAAAGACAGAGTGAGTATATACAACACGTTTACACAATACACTAATTTAAAAGTAAAAAAAAGTGATTGTAGTCAATGTATCATTAAAGTATGTCGTACATATGTACATGTACCCATATAATAATGTACGTGCATGCGTATATATAACATGAATAATTATATTTACAATAAAAAAATAATAATAATACTCAAATGAATAATTTATAGAAAATGATTTTCTACTTTACTTACCTTATTTTTCAATAATAATCTTTTTTTTTATTTTATCTCCTTTAATTTAAACGTTCAAAATGTAAATTATGTGTATTACAAATAAAACAAAAATTATGTACCAGTATATGTATATCTAATTGTCTATAATCGTAAAAGTAAATAAAATATATCTACGTTCGTTCAATAAAAAAAAAATAATAATAATTTGAATTTAACGATTTTAAAAATTTATACGTTTTACGTACATAATAATTATATCCACAACATACATATGTATACTATACGCTATTTAAACAAACATTTTTTTTTAATTAAATAACAGGAATGTGAAAAAAAAAAAATAATTAAAAGAAGAACAAAATTTTATTTTAAATTTATAACAGTCACTATTTAATTATTTATTACTCTAAAAATTACCAAATTTTTTAATTTATTACAAAACTTTATAATAAATCGATCACTCGATTTTAAATGCAGTTTTTTTGTTTTTTTTTTTTTTTTAAATTTATCAATTATGTATACTATGTAACATACACATATACACACCCCCCAAAGATCAAATACAAAGTTTTTCTTTCACATAAAAAACGAATTTAAAATTAAAAAACAAAAAAACAAAAAAAATGTTTCCTTTTTTTTCGGAAAAATAAAAACCGTAACCGATTACTTAAATAATTATTGCTATTCAAGTTTTTCTTTAATGATAATTTCCAAGTTTATTTTTTTTTTTTTTATTTTACAGCTTTTAATAAAATACATATGCAAATTTTTTTTTTTTTTTCATTTACATTTTATCGTTTTTATTTATTTATTTTTTTAAATTACTATTCTGAATATTTTTTAAAGTAATTTGATGAATTTCAATTAAAATTTTTAATTAGGTTAATTATTTAAAATAAATTTTTTTGTACTTTATATAGGTAAGTATTTACTAGATTTGGTAAATATGTATTTAAATTTTTTTTTTTTTTTTTTTTTTTTTTCAAAATAATTTCAATGAAAAATATCAAATTTTAAAATGAGAAATATCCACCAAACAACTGATCACCAGAGAACCAACTAAAATACTGATTGAACTAAATGTAGAATCAAACAAAGATACTGTATGTAGATAGAGATACCCAGTCCCAGTGCCAGTAGACCATTCATATATATTCATATCAGATCACTAAAATTACTACACTACTTACCATTCCATTACCTTACCACCATTACGCCATTACTTTATTATTATTATATATACTATCATACTGTGATACTGGTGATACCACACTACATTCTACATTATTATTATTACTAATTAGTAATTACTATGCGAAATACGACAATACGAGTATCATACCAACTACCAACAAGTTGCTTTTGCAAGTTTTTCCCAATTTTTTTCCTTTACTTACGATTACAAAGCGGTGTTGCTTGTTGCTTGTTTTGTTGCTTATGCTTACGTATACATCCATATCCATCGATTGAATGCACTGCTAGCTTAGTGCTCATAAAACTTGAGCAATACACCAATTAGCAATATACACAGCAACAGTAAGTAAAATATAATATATATGACTTTCTCTATACATACGCATATTTATATTCAAATATTTATGTATAAATAAAAAATATGTAAACATGTATACAAATTGTATGTATAGCTTGTTTAAAATTCCCAGCGAATGGAATATATGCGCAGTGAGAGTATGGCGTCATGCTTTGAGCGAGGTTATAATTGTAGTGGTTACACTTTTTCAGGTTTATATGGGAGAAAAACACAAATACATATAATCATTTTATGTACATATTTAATTTCAAGAGAAACATGCGCAGATTATTCGCTGGGAATTTTGAACAAGCTATACACATTCGCTTTTATTATACAAAAAAAAAAAAAAGTTGCTAATAAATTATTATTAAACAAACACAAATGTTTATCTACATTTTTTACATATAAATGTTGTATGGTTGTATCATGATACATATATAGGAGGATAATAAACGTTAGCTGCGCCAATAATCTGTATAATAATATTCACATTCTCATACATACATATATATCATTATTCATTCATACCACATTTTTCATTTTTATTTTTTTTTAATATCTATATATATGTAAAATGTTTATAAATCTTTTACACTTCAAACCAAACCCCCCTGCCCCCCACTCATCTCTATCATTATTTATACATTTATTTTAGATTAATATAATTTGTAAAAACGACATATGGATGTGTAAAGTATGGTTCACATTCAACATTCATACCATATATACCAATCGATATGACGTGACGACTGTAATACTATAAAGTATTTTACAGTACAAATTTTTCATTCACAAACACCAATAAGATTTAGAAAAATTTCATTACATATACTGTAGAATATAGCAAGGAATTGCAAACAGTAGTCACATAAAATTTATTTTATTCTAATATCATTATAAAATAATAAACCGATTCTAAATAATAATAAATTTTTGTCTCTGGGAACTTAAGTTCATTAAATATTTATGTCTGTCTGTCTGTCTGTCTGTCATGTTATATGGTGGAAACCTTCCTTAAGACATATTTTGTATATAGTTAAGATTATTTTTACCTAAATGACTCAGTTGGAATACCACTTAATGTATACAACGTCAATGCACAAAAATGCAAAGTGCCAACTTTTTATATATAGTAGTATTTGATTTGAACATTTTATGAGTATGAAAATAATCTATCTATACATAAACAGATAAAAAATATATAAAAGACAAAAAATAGTGTAGACGTTGAATGAGCACACACTTCATATCAACATTTTGAAGCTATTGCATTGCACTACAGTTCCACACATTTATATAATGCACGTATGTATATAATATTTTTGAATATTCAAATGTATAAATAATATGTACAAATGCATGAAAACAAGTATTTTTTTTTTTTTTAAAAATGTATCTATCTGATAAAAAATAAAATTGTTAGCAACATTTTTCTTCAAAGAAATACTAAATCCGATACATAATGATAATGTACAATGCTATAATACTTAGGCACACAAATGTACATAAATGTACACATAATAATTGTATAAAGATATGTAAGTATGTTGAAAAAAAAAAATCTTAATGTGTACACACATTTACTGTAAACTTATTTATAATGTACATATTTATATATAGTAAATTGTTACATTTTTTTTTATAATTAATTTTTATTTATTAATACCAAAGGCATATTAGATTATGAGAAAAAAAAAATCAAAAAAAATCTAAAAATTCTTTGAAACTACATACATTATTTAAAACTTATCTTAAAAGTTTTACATGTTCGTATGTATCTGTATTTACATATACATATGTATGTATTCGTATATGAATTATGATTGGTAATAAAATGATCTCTCTAAAAGAAAAAAAAATTACCAATACAGCTTATTACCAATATTCTTTTTTTTTCTTTTTTTTTTTGATAATTTAAAATTTAACTTTTAGTTCAGTAAAAACAAAAAACAAAATAAATAATAATACCAGTTCTATTCGGGTAAAATACCTCATTCATGTTTGGTAATATTTTTTTGATTCAATATTTTTCAAAAAAAAAAAAAAAACATAAATAATTACATTTCAGGATGTATACTTATAGATTCTATGTACATATGGATGGTTCTAATTCAAATTAAAAAATTGATATGTATTTAGCTTATGTATAGTTATATTGTAGCATAAATTAATTGTGTCTATTAGAAGCAAAAGGGTACATTTTCTATGTTAACACGTTTTGAGAAAAACACGAAAAACATTTTCATTTGTTGTTATTAGACCTGTAAATATGAAAATTGATTTTTTTAATTAGTTAGCATTGTGCGAAAGTAGAATGCTGTTGCAATTTTAATTAAAAAATTCATATATCACGAGAAAAGTTAGTTTGTAATTTGGAATAGAGTATACCTTTTGAAAACAACTTCTGAGATAAAGTACCTTTTAGAAACGAATTTTTTTCGAAAAGTGGCCGTATTTAAGCAAAATTGTGATGTTTTTATCTATTTATTTATTTATTTTTTTTTTCTTTATGAATCAATATGAAATTCAAATTTATTCGATGAAAATATAACATATAGAGGAGGAATAAAAATCTACAACATTTTGAAAATAATTTTTTGTATCAATACATCAATTGCATTGGAATAAAGACTTTTTGATATATATATATATAGTACTTACATAATATTCACTGGAAAATATACCTTTTTGAAACTAAACTTTTTTGGAAAAGATGCCTTTTTGAAGCTAATGGTTTCTACAAATCAATTTTTTAACAATAATATGAAAATTTTTCGAAATTTATTAAATAATATTAGATTCGATTTTGAAAAATCTACAAAATGTGATATACGTATGTAGGTATAGTATATATCTAATTTTTCTTATAAAACGGAAAACATATACCCTTTTGCTTCCAAAAGACACAATTAAAATATAAGTATTATCTTTTGATTATAAAGTTGCTCTAATAATTTAGGAATTACGTATTTATGTATACATATTATGTATTATGTGAAATATTCATTTAAATATTATGTATTAATTTACTATAATACAATTATAAAAGTTATGTTATTTAATTGGTTATGTTACATATATGCAATAAAATACAATTATTGAGTCAGAAAATATAAATTCAATAAATTTTTACTAAATATCTGATCTGTTGTTTCATAATAAATTACGCTGTAATTTTTTGAAAAAAAAAAAAATAAATAAAAAATAAAGAAATAGAAAAATTGTTATAAAATTATTTATTATCATTAGGTCAAAAATTGTATATTGTATGTATGTATATGTAATGCACATATCGATCGTAATCAAATTATATTAATAAATTTATACGAGTATATGTAAAAGTATAGTATTATGTTAAATTTTTATATACATACATGTATGTAGAATGTATTTGTGTAATTTGTTAATTATATTTATGTTTTATTTATTTTTTTTTCTTTTTATTTGATTTTATTAACATATACATATTATCATAATGTCTATAATATTTTTTTAATTTTTTTTATGCGGTTTTATGGTTTTTTGAAATTTAATAAATTCTAATCTAAATTATATGCACATACGATGTATACATATAACATTTTTTATTGTTATTAAAATTTTTAGTAAAACAAATAAAGAATTATATGGTAGGTATATATATGATTCTTAAATGAAAGTTTAGCAAATAATATAAAATTATTTTTAAATTTTGAAAACAATAATAAATTATGGGTACTATTGTATCGCTCTTGCCCGCCCATATACATATACGGGGGAAACTTCCGAATTGGGGCCGCCAGCCTTTGAAACGAGACCTTCCGATAATGATACTTTGGAATGTCCTCATTGACGTGGTATATGTCTCTGTTGGCGCAAATTCATCTTAAGGACGCAACCTACCCTTAAATATTTTTGGTCCAAAATGAGGTGTTTTACGAAATCCGTTATTTCTCCAGATCAAAATCTTGAATCGGATTAGTTAGTAGACCATTTTAAAGATAACTTCCGGCTTTATTTTTCACACTTTATTTCACCTTGATTGGATTAGCGGTTCCCGAGATATAAGGACTCTAAGTCAAAATTTCGTGTTTTTTAAAAATCACTTTCCCAACTTCTTTTGATGACAGTATAACTTCAAAACTTGAAAGATGACATATATGTTTTATTATATCATTTGAAAGGTTTTTTTGTCTTCTTTCCAATGATATCACATTTATGTATAGAAACTGCATAAATAAAAAAAATAAATGCAAAAATATACAAAAAAAATGCGAAACTACCAAAGTATCATTATCGGAAGGTCTCGTTTCAAAAGCTGGCGGCCCCAATTCGGAAGTTTAGCCCATATACGAATTTTTATTCTATCTGTTATTATAGAATTGAAATTCAATCAAATATAAACCGATAAAATTCATTACGATACTATATTTTATACTGCCTCATACTAATCATCTGTATACTCACTCACACAAGTACTTACGTTGAGAAGTAATAAAAGTAATATAAAGCCCTAGACAGACATCTAATATAAACGTGGTATCGATACTATGGTATTGGCTATACTACATGTCTGTCACCCTATACTCGCTTTATACCAGGAAAACAAGCTGCTATAAACGTGGTATTGAAACCAGCATGATTTGTCTAGTATGAATTTAGTATTCACAAAATTTACTAAGCGTAGCGCCATTTTAATGTTGCGGAAATTATAGAAATTAGTTTTTACATTAGTTTTAACATCAAGTTGAAAGTAATATTAGTAGGCAGAGTAGGCATGGTAGGCATTAAGTTGAAAATAATATAATGTAAATAAAAATTTTCTACATATATGACACCACAACAAAATTCACAAAATATATCAAATGATACTAGGTTTATACTAGATTACATGTCTGTCACCATCATGCTAGTATTGTTCATACCATGGTATCGATACTAGATGTCTGTCAATGGCTTAAAAGTTTTTAATTTGTAAAAATTTTGCGATAGTATATTTCTTCATAAAAATCAACAACAAAAAAAAAAAATATTAATTTAAAAACTGATGTAATATTCATAAATTTTATTAGCCCTAGTATTTATAATTTTAATTTTTCTTTATCAATTTTCTTCTTTCATGGCCTCACATAGTCCCTTGTCCAGTCCAAATTATGTAATATACCTATGTAGATAAAATTAAGTATTTGATTATACACATTTCTAGTCCATTATAATTTTTTTTTTATCCATCACATATAGTAGATTACTTTCTTAAACATTGCATATGAATATACCTAATTATTTTTAGATATTTTTCTTAAACGATGACTGTATCTAAAATTAAAATTATAATAATATTTAAAATATATACGAGGGGACTAACAAAAATTCTCCGAAAATTATTTTAAAAATAATAAAATAGCTTAATCAAATATAAATTATGAAAGTTCATCTTGTTATTACTTTTCTACATAATTTCCGTTTATGTCGATACATTTTTTTAGTCTGTAGATGCATCTTTCAAAACAGTGCTCAAAATCGTCCTTTTTTAACACTTGAAGCTGTTCATTCACTGCATTTATCACACCTTCTCTGCTTTGGTACACTCTCCCGCGAAGTGTTTTTTTGATTTTTGGAAATAGCCAAAAATCGCACGACGCCAAGTCAGGAGAATAAGGTGCTGCAACGATTTCGTTTATCCCCGACTGTGCTATAAAATTTGATGTTAATTCTGCCTTATGAGCAGGTGCATTATCATGGTGGAGAAAGTATCTTCTTAATTCACTTTTATCTCGGCCATTTAATATATTGTTAAATACTTTTGGTAGGCATATGTTCGTGTACCAGTCTGCTGTTACTGTTGATCATTCTTCAAGTGGCACTGAAGCTATAATCTTGCTTCTGCTGAAGAAAATCGCAAACATGACTTTTCTTAATGACTTTTGACGATATGCTTTCACGGGTGAAGGTTCTCCTTTATGGCTCCATATTGAGGATTGTTCTTTTGTTTCAGGATCGTTATTATAAATCCATGTTTCGTCACCTGTAATTAAGTCATTAAAGGTATTTGAACAACCGTTCGAGAATTTATCTAAACAAAACTTAGCGAGTTGTACGCGAGCCTCCTTTTCTCTATCGCTCAAAAGTCTTGGAACCCATCTGACACATTTTTTGCTGTACCCAAGACTGTCATTCAAGATTCTTGAAACAGCCATGGCATTTATTCCTAGCTTCTCCGCTACCATTTCTTCGGTCATTCTGGAATCCTCGTCCAATAGTTTTTTTACAGCCGCAACATTGGTGTCATCGGTTGATGTTTTTGGGAGCCCTTCACAAGGTTCGTCTTCTACATTAAAATGGCCAGTCTGGAATTTTCTGTACCACTTGTAAATAGTGTCCAGACATGGAGCATTACTACCAAAAGCAGTTTTACACTCTTCGAATATTTGCTGTTTGCTGATACCTCGACGATAACCAAACAATATCGCGAATCGTACTTCAATTTTGCTAGGAGCTGGGAATATACTAGAACTGCTTTCACCTGCTTTCCGTTTTCTCGTTTCCATCTTCACACACCTGTCTCAAATTACGTATTAACACTAATTAAGAGTCCGTCTTTCCTTATATACTGCAATTTTGCAGATAAATCTGCAGGTAATTCGTTTTTCGGAGAATTTTTGTTAGTCCCTACGTATATATATATATACATATATTAGCAATATTCTATTCTGTAGTAAAGTAAAGACAAAAATATATGAATATTTTATATTATCTGCGGATAATACACAGTAATACCAAAAAAAAAAAAAACGTATTCTTCTCTTCGTAAAGTCGCATTCGCATTTTACATGATAATCAAAAATAAACTTTGAATTATGATTTTTTTTTTTTTCATCCTTGAATTAAATTTCCACATCTTAATGTTATCTATTTAATGCATATAATAATGTATGTACATGCTCGTATTATTGTAATTACAATTTATTATCATTTTCTTTTAATCAAATTTTTCAAAATTAAATATTTTAAAATTAATTGATTGGCAAATATGAGAAAACCCGTAAACATTATTTAACGATAATATTATTATTAGTTTCTTATATTTTTTGTGCATTTCTTTTTTTTTTTCAGGATCAGGACAAATCTTTGATTCTATAGTCTCTTACATAATGTATAGGCTAAAAGCTAGAAGTTTTTAAAATTTTTTACTTTTCATTTTCTAGAGTTTATCTTTTGATTATACATACATATATTCTCTCCTTATAATGATCCGATGTAATGAATAAATTTAAATTCTAACTGCTCTAACCGTTCATTCATATTCAAATGCAGATAAGATTTTTTTCTTTTCAAAATTAAATGTTGATCAGTTTTAGTATTAGAGTCATTGATCATATTTCCAAAATAAATTCTTTGTTTTTTCCATTATTTTATTTATTTATTTTTAAAATACAAAATGTTTCTTTAAGTTCATTTATAGAAATTTTATTTTATCATTCCATAATGTCGACGAAAAAGACAAAAAAAAAAAACCTGGCAATATTCCAAACATTTAAATATTGATAAAATATATATACATAAACATATATGTACACAATTTATTCCAAGTAATAAATGCACATTGTAAATGTATACATTTATGTACATTTTGTTTCTTTATTTTTCGTTTTGATCACGCCACATAAATAATGTTTTATTTTATATCAACATTTTTTTTTATTTTTGTATTTTTAATTAAAACAAAAAAAATATATAACAATGATTGCGTTGACGCTAAAAGAAAAAAGCCTATATACACATAAGTATATCAAGTAATAGGTATACATATAAATGCTAAATTATATTATCATTTATAGGTATATGTATATATTTGTAATTATATATTTAGCTATATGCATACATGAAAAAACTTTAAAAATAAAAATAAAAAAAAACATACGTATGTAAAATGTAAGGAGGACAGACATGCCAAGCCTCTCAATCTCAACGTCATCATTATAATCACAAAAAAACTTGTTGTTTTGCTATAAATGTTATTTTATTAAGCTCGTATATGCTGCATTATAAAGTTAAAAAAAATAAAATTATAAAAATAATTTTAATTGTTGATTCCTATGAATAATGACATAAAAAGAAAAACACATAATATCGAAACATAGAAATAATAGACAACGATTTCATATACATACATATATTATTTCCGTTTGTAATATTCAATAAAATAAAATATATTATTAGTTTTTCTTTTTTTTTTTTTTGTTATTGTTTGTCATTATGTATGCGTATGTATGTATATACACATGATGACAGTATGTAGACAAAATTTATTTGTAATAACTTAATTAAAAGCAATTAAAAATTTAAAAAAAAAAAATAAAAAAATTAGCAATTTGAAAGAAATAATAAATGTAACTAACATAATATAAAGACTATAAAAGTTAAGACTCAATTAAATAAAAAAATAAAAAAATGTTTTATAAAAAGAAAAATTTTTAAATTTGTACGTTTGTACTGAAATACCCAAGGTTAATTATTAATAAAACGATAATTTCTTCAATTTAATTTTTCTAAATAAACAAATTAACGGAATAATTATAATTTAGATCTAGTTCTAGCGGTTATGTACGATGTGGTATATTTGTATGTAAATAATTTTTAACAATATACAAATACGTTTTACATTCTTTTCACTGTATTTAAGTACATATATATTTATTAATTAAATTCTATTTTCTTATATCTAAATTAAAGTATATTTTAAAATGCATATTGAATTACATTTTAAGAAGAAAAATACATAAATGTAATTAAAAGGTAATGCACACACAGAGTTATTCAGCCAAACAATAATAAAATTAAATGTAAAATCAAAATCAATCTAGTGAGTTTAGACTGCTTGATATGTCATACCACAGACAAAGTTTGTCTGTGGTCATACATATATGATTTGGTTTGATTTGTGTCAAAAATGTTGTCAGATGGTGTGAAGCCATGTGAACATATCATATTTGACATATCAAATCATGTCGAGTTCGACATTTTGGATTTAGAACATGCTCTCTCTAATTCAATTTGACTTGGGTTTGACTTTTTATTTTGTTATTTCCAGATTTTCAATCAAAGGATACAGGTAAAATTAAAATTTTAACTTTTTGTGAATAATTAATTTTTTTTTTTGTTTGCAAATGACAGTTCAATGTTATGTTTGACAAATCAAATGGTGTGAAAACATATAAACAAATGGAAATGACTCTTGTCGTAGCAAATCATAAGCTACGTCATTTTCATGTCGAATCACAAATCATGTTTGACATATATCAAGCAGTCTAAACGCACTTTAGCATTTCAAAATTATTTACTTCATTCATTATTATCTGCATTATTATCTAAAATACGTATATATATACATAATAATAATTAAAATATTGACCACCCTGTATGAATATAAATTTACAATTATAAATATAATGACACATATTTTTATTTTATTTTTAACCTTTTCAATTAAAAAATAATTCCAAGTCATTGAAATTCATAAAAAGCCTTTAAATATTGTAATTCTAATTGGTTGTTGCTGGGGGCTTGTCTTTAATTAACTTTTTTTTTCTTTTCAATATTCAAAACATACATACATATATACATAGCTGGTTATAGAAAATATATACATTCCTATTATTATACTCACAACTTGTACAACAACACCCAGCACAAAAAAAAAAAAAAAAAAAACAAAAATTAAAGAAGAAATTTGCTATAAAAGTACATATGTACATACAATCGTATTATACTCAATAATAAATGTTAATTATATTCCAAATTATCATTGTTTTTTTTTTAATTTTTTTTTTTTTTTTGTTAATGGAATAAGGAAAAAACAAATGAGTATGTAGATCAAAAACATATGTATGTATATAAATATGTAAAATCATTACAAACATTAAAATTATTATCTGAACTTAAATAAAAAGTTCAATCGAATGAATATTATTTGAATTGATCTATCTGAGTTTAAACAAAAAAAAAAAATTATTTCGATACAATTGTGGCAATTATTTATGATTAAATTGCCCAGATTTTTGTAAATCTATATGTCGGATATGATAGTCTTAGAAAAATTGCTAAATAATTTTAGACCTATTTTTTTGTTTAGTTTAATAATAATTATTATAAATCTGTACACGATTATAGTCTATCTAATCCTGATCCATAATTTTCATTGTTAATAATTTAAATAAATTATTGAAATATTTTATATATCGACAAACTAGAAGTAGAATTAAAATATATAATATACATATTTTCTTTATCATTTGTTGGTTTTTCTTTTGTTTACTTAAAAATCAATTAGATATGTTATGTGCATATTTTAAGTTTTGTTTTAAAATACAAGTTCATCGATCAGTACAACATTTTTTGCAATAAAAAAAAAAATATTATATATGTACATATTATATAGAAAAAAACAATAAAAATAAAAACAATAATATAAAAATTTTCAATGGGGACAGGTAGTTACAAAATTTAAGCGTATCTAGATACGTGTGTTAGATACAAAAACAACGATTTCAACATATTTTTTTAATTTTTACATTCTGAGAGCAAAATTATTATACATACAGAGTATAATTTATATAAAATGAAATGAACGTCAAATTATAATCTAATAATCTTTATCAGTAATAAAATTACGTGTTAGGTGTTAGATACTTGCATAAGTACATAATGTATCTCTATGTAAGCTAAACGTAAGTTTAGATTCTCGTCAATAATAAATATCAAAGTACAAAATTTTACGTAAAACAATTTTAATTTAAATGCGAAAATAATGTATTATTATTTATATTTTATGACATCATCGTATTTTACAGTATAGTTTAATATTTATTTTAATTAATATTTAATTTTAAGCTAAATATGTGTATATATTATATACTATAGATTTTATTATTTTTATACAGTTTACAGTTTTACCACAGTTTTAGATTTACGAGTACATTGTAGGAAACATGGAAAAAATATAAGAAATATTTTAAATTCATTCTCTAAAAAAGTAATTTAATAGAAGTGTTCTTTTTGATACACTAATCGATTATAAAATGTGTTTTCTTGTAGTACAATATTACATACATATTATGATATGTATACATTTTAATTTTATAATTATGTAGCTTACATCCACTCCACAAATCACACATACATATTATTATAATGCTATATTGCTTACCTTTTCAAATAATAAAATGAAACTACAAAACACACTTACATTTTTAATTCTGCAAATTCATATTCATATTCCTCCAATTTTAAAGTAAAAAATCATTGTTTGGCAATATACACATAATTTATTATTCATTTTTTTTTTTCTTCGTTCAATTTTCAATTTCATTTACATGATATTTTTCATATTCATATTAACAGTACTTAATATACAGTATGTATTAAATTATTAATTAATAATCTTAATTGTTGGCAATATTTCTTTCATCAATTTCAATTGGACATTGTATATTCAATACTTTAAGAGCATCAGTTGATTCAAATAGAATTGCTTCATCTTTACAACTACTTACCGATGTTGCATTTTTTTTATCCTCCATTGATTTTTCCCAAGCTAAATCAAATGGATACGATAATGATTTTTTCTCATCTGGAATAGCTTCTTGATTTGGTATTAATGATTCCTTTAATGATGCTCCAGAAGTATGAATACGTTCTAACATTGATGCACAATACACTTCAGGATTTAATGTTGTTATATATTTAAAAAGTTGTTCTTTTGTATAAATATTTGGCAGTCCTTTTCGTGTAAAAAACTACAATTAAAGATTATTTAGAATTTTTGTGCATTGAATAATTTTTTTTTTTTTTTAATCTGATATGTACTTACGTTTATTATATTTTGACAGTCACGCATTAAAAATTCAAATGCACTTGGATGTTTTATTTCGACAGATTGAGAGACATCAATAAACCAGCATTTACCATCAAACCAAAGAATATTATATTCAGATAAATCAGCATGTATTAGATTCGCTTCATTATATAATTTATACATCATTTTAATTATTTCTTCATAAGCCAAACTTAAATCTGCATCATTTAAGCGAGCATCTTTTAATTTTGGTGCGGCATTATGATTGTCTCCAATAAATGACATTACCAAAATATGTTTTTTCAAAATTATCATATCGGGGCAATTGATTCCACACTTTTGCATTCTCATCATATTATGCATTTCTTTTTCAGCCCACATATTAATAGCAGCTCTTCCATTCATTTTTCGATCTTTAAATCTGTAATCATTTGTTATATATCGATCACGTTGCTTGAATTCATTCAAAGTTGTTTTAAAAATTTTTATTGCACATTCTTTTGGCAATAATAATTGACCAGTATAGCTGGGATCACTGTTTGCATGTAATATCACGGCTTCTTTACCTGTTGATATGATGCCATTAACTCGTTCTATGATCTGATTATTAATCAACTTAAACAGTAATAAACGTGTTTGTGCATCAACACCCATTTCTGCGGTGCTAATATTTTCTTTACGATCGTAAATTTTAATTTTCTTGCTTTTCTTTGAATAAGTTTTTAATTGATTGAAAACGGAATTTGATAATTTCATATCAAAACCTGCTCCATCACCAGTTGGAAACTCTGGTGGAAATGACATAACACGACAAGCATTGCGTACACCACATATTTGTGGATCATGTTTTGTGATAATTGTACCTTCATTATCATGCGTAAAACCACACCTTGGTATTGCATCAAATTTTTTCTCATTAGTTTCAAAACGATCCCAATCACGTTTCGGATTATCAAAATCCTCGTCATAATAATCCTCATCAGAATCATATTCGTCAATAGTTGGTCTCCGATATTTATTGAACGATACATATACCTTTGATTCTTTATTTTTTTGTTTTTCAATACGTTTAAGATCTTCATTGTATTCGTGATCAAATTGAGCTTGAAGTACTTGAGCAATTAATGCATCAGAATTACAAATATCTAATTCTTTTTGTAGCATTTTAATATCATCTGGTATTACATCGATACTTGTTGCCATATCTTTTTCGTCATCATTACCTTTATTCGGATCGATTATTTCATTTTCTTCGTTTTCTTCATTTTTCCTTAGTTGACGATTTTTTCTTAAAAGATTTTCATATTTTTGATTCTCTGCATCTTGTAAACCTTTGGCATATTCTTCAGACATAATTTCAGCAAAATTTACTGATTTAATTTCTTCAACTTTACCCCATGGTGATGCCATTTTTTTTTTCTTAATCGTATATGCGATGCTAGTTAACTTTATAGCAATATGTATCTTAAAAATAACAGAATTTCAACTCTTATAATCTATATCACAAAAATTATTATGTAAAATTTTTTTCAGTTTTACGTTTTACTTAATCAAATTTATTGGATGAAATGTTATTTCTATGAAAAATTATAAAACCAGAAAAAAGAAAAATAACACAAAGTTGTGAAATCTCAATTCAATGATAAAAGCAAAGATATTTGACAATATGATGACAATTCACACACATACACAATATATATTATATATGTACATGATATTACAAAATATATATTTACGACGGCGACTATTACGTAAATGTGAATGTGTGAGTGAACTTCAAAAAAATACAAAGAAATGTCAAAGAAAAGCAAACCAATTTAAGTGTGACCATTCTACCAAAAAATATATAAAATAATTTATATTTTATAAACAGTATTATTTTTGCTCAGTATTATAAAAAAAATTCTATTTATAGATGTTAATTAAAATTGAAAATTGATTTACTGACCAATCTGTAGAGTTTTGTGTTTTATTTATTCAGTTATGTTGTAAAATAAAAATGTAAAAATTAAATCATTACAAAAGGATAGAGAAATATATAAATTCTCATAATTGTTATCTACTATTGTCTACTATTAGTTGAATTGTGACATAACAAACTATTGAACTGCATTAACATCAACATTACATTCGATTTAATCTTCGGAATTCGGATTAATTAAAATCAGCCGTTCATATTTTTTGACAACTATTCTCTCTAAACAGTAAACACATATAAAATAAAATCATATAGTTATAGATAAAAATATATTACGTTCAACATTTTAGTCATTAGTGCATTTTCCAAAATAAAATTACTTTTCTATTAAACATAAAATAGGAAAAATAAAAATGGTTATTTGTAAATATTTTCAAAATGGTAGTTGTCGATTTGGTACGAAGTGCATAAACGAACACTTCGATGTCAAGTAAGTACATATATATAGAAAGAAAGTACATACTTTCATATCGAAAATGTACATTAATTAATATTGTTATCTCTAAACATTTAGGCCAATTATAAAAACTGAAGTTGAAGCTGCATTAAAAGGATCACAATGGCCGCTTTCATGTTTTGGGCCATTCAAGGAGAAAATGTGCATACCAAATTTCATTGAAGATCAATCTTTTGAAGAAACACGTTTCTTATGTTATGAAGCAAAGAAAAACAATTGTTTTCCACAATTTGCTCAGCAATTTAATCAACAAGTGATGGAAGCACAAAATAAAATGAAAACTTTATTAACATTGAATCGTGATGTCATTGCAGCTGTAATAATCGCATATAATAACATTCCTCCGGGTGTTGTTAACAACGCAAATAATTCAGATTCAACAAGTTTTTTTGGCAATTCAAATTCAACACAACCAAATCCATTTAGCAATTCCTTGTTTAGAAATTCAACTACGTCAAATGAAAGTAATGTTTTTGGAGTGCAATCTACAACTTCTACTAGTTCAAACAATATGCTTGGTCAAAATAACTTTGGAACAAGTTTTGGACCAAGTTCACAAGGCTCACTTTTTGGACAACAAACAAATTCCTTTAAACAACCCAGTGGAAGTTTTTTTTCAGTAGAACCTCAGCAACAACAGCCTTCCATATTTCAAAGTCAACCATTAACTTTCAGTAACACAGGATTCGGTACAAATCCTCAAGTAAATTTGTTCGGCCAACCACAACAACAGTCACTCAATACTGGAAATGTTTTTACACAACAAAATCAACAGCAGTCTGGATTTGGTAATCATAATCAAATGCAAGAAACACCACAAGCACAACAAGATGTTGGAATGCAGCAATCTGCACCAACAGCTGGTATTTTTGGTCAAGTGCAGACACAAACGCAGCAACAACAACAGCAGCAGAATATTTTTAAACAAGCGTTGAACCAACAACAAAATATTTCTGATATGCAGCAGCAGCAGCCACAGCAACAACAACAACAACAAATGAATTTATTTGGAACGGTTCAGCCACCGAGTTTAGCTTCATCTTTCGGCAACACGCAACAACAACAAAATATCTCAGCACCATCAATGTTTACACAAGAAGGATTACAGCAGCATCAACAACAAATGGTAACAATTTTTAATCAATCGCAGCAACAACAAAATAATTTTCAACCAACAGGAAATGTTCAATCAACATTTTATCTCAATGGTATTAATATTGATGATATTCCAATTAGTGGCAATTTGTATACAAAACTAGAATTTTTGAAACCGGAAGAAATAGAAGCATTTAAGGCTGATAAATTTGAAATTGGAAGAATCCCAGTAAATCCACCTGCTAAAGAACTAGTACAATTTAAATATTAAGAATTGCTCTGAATATAAAATATGAAGGCATCTAAATTAAAAGAATTATTTTTTTTAATATAAATAGATTATATACATTTTTTTTTTAATTTATTTATAAAATAAAAAATGTTGATATTCGAAAAAACAAATGATTTTAAATAACACTTTTCAGATTTTCATAGTCTTTTTTAATTTGATTTATGCATCACAATTTTTAAATTTTAATTAGGCTGGCAATATCCATATTAATAAATACATAAATACATATAATGTGGTTGGTATTGGTATAATTCCTTATACATATTCTGCTGAATATATTTTTTTAGATGCATTACCCATGATGGTGTGAAGTGAATAAACGACGGCTTACCTATATACAAATGAATTTTACTCAGCAATTTGTTTTAATTTTCTCATTTGTTCATTCTGAAAAACAAAAAAAAAGTGAAAGAATTGAAAATGTATTGTACGTACATGTAAATATGTACATAAATAACACATACAAACAAATTACAAACATGTTCGCCACGACAAAACATTTAAAAAAAGAAAATTATACGATTTGAAAAAGAGAAAAAATAAAACTATAATTATGGAATCGAATGAACAAAAACCAAATGGAAAAGTTTAAAAAATCAACCATACATTATTTTTCGTAGTAATTAATAAGTGTTTTATATTTATATAATGTACACATTATACATATATAATTTTATCAATTAATTATTTATTTATTTTAAATATAAATTTTCAAAAATTTAAATTGCTAAACAAAAAGTTGTCGAAAAAATATACATCACATATGCATGCATTGTGTATTTTTTTATATAATGATTTATATTTTATATATATATGTATATATATATATATAAAGATTAGTATATGATGTATACTATACATAAATATGTATTTCATGTCATGCCAGCATTCCATAAAAATGAAAAGGACAAAACTATCATATTTTTGTTATATTCCTTTTGTTTTACTCCAATTGAATTAAACTGATGAAATGAGAAGGAGAACTGAACAACTGAACTGAGACTGATATATATTATTTATATATTTTTTTATATTATTATTGTTATTATATTATATTTATTTATTTATAAAAAATATGTTAGAGCAGAGCTCTCACCAATTCTCACTATATATATTTAAGAAATACCGAAGCCAAATTACAATAACAATATACCCGTAATCGTAAATATATGAAATATATGTATACAGTATACAAAATGTATATACAAATTTATAAGCACATAATTTATAATATAAATATATATATGTATATTTGAGCCTCCTGGCTCTGTGTTGCGCTGTGCTACTGGTATATATATGAATATATGAATAAGTATGCTGGCATAAGCATACATCTAATATCACTCACTACCATTCTCTACAATGTACAATTTCCACGTATGTATGAATGTATCAAATATTGTACACATTTATTTATATATACATTATAATATATTAATATATATATGTATTTTGTTTGCTTGATTCGCTGTTTTGCTGAGTACACACTACACAACA
Source organism: Villa cingulata (assembly GCA_951394055.1). NCBI lineage: Eukaryota > Metazoa > Arthropoda > Insecta > Diptera > Bombyliidae > Villa > Villa cingulata. The sequence goes on from OX596018.1 coordinate 56,157,405, forward strand.
CATACGTAGACGTACATACACATACGCTTAAACACACAGAAGCTCTCTAACTCGACTCGAATCTCGATTCTCGATTCTCGATTCTCGAACTCAGTATTTTTTTTGCTTAATTTTACCTTGAATTCAATACAGGATGATTGCTATGAATATAATACATTTTTTGTCATTTTCAATATTTATCTAATTCACAATAAGTTACAACTGAAAATAATTTATTTCAGCAAATTAAAAGAAATATTATTTCACTTAAATAACTAAATAAGTCTTCTTACATGGTATTGTGTAATGTGTATTATACAAAGACATAAATTTTAAAGTAAAGTTGACTTTTTGACATACATAGGGAGAAATTTATTGAAAATATCAGATTTCAGTTGACTTTAGTTCATCATATCATATAATGTGCATTATGCTTTCAAACAAACAAATAAAAAATTTTAAAATTCATACAAGTTAATAAAGTTGAATTTAAGTTATGTTATAATGTACTTTGGATTGATCAATTTCTCCTTGAATCAAGCTAAGTTATTTCAAGTCAAATTTAATTACGATTTTATACCTATGTACATTACATACATGTTTGATAATCAATTCAAACTACAAGTTTAATTTCTTCTTTTTTTTTTTTTGCTAAACACTTTAAAATGTTCATTATTTATTTTCTTAAAATATTTTTGCATAAATTTATAAATAACTCCTCAATTATAAAATTTTTAAAAAAAATAATTAATATCATAAATCTGTATGAAAAACAAAAGGTATACATATTAAGGTTTTGGGTATAAGCAGGTATTAGTATTAATCATTACTATCCAGACACCCTATGAAAATCGTCAGATTTTTTTGAGTATCGGCGTTTATTCGTTTATAACCATTTCCCAGTCATAGAGTGAATAGTGAAATGTGATGAGTGAATATCTTGTTTATAACGTGTCGTTACGGTAACAGTTGTATATGATAACAATTTAACATTACCATATACTAAAATTAAAAAAAAATAATAAATAAATATTCTTTATAATTTTGTAATAAATATAAAACAATTTTATGTTGTGTTATTTTAATTGACAAAATATATATATACAGTATGTACATATAGTAATAAATAAATAAAAAAATAATATATGGAATTCATCTTAAATTTAAAGTTTAAGTTGTTTTAAAATTTTGTGAGGAAATAAGTGAGAAAATAATGAGATTTTTTTTTTTTATTTTTTTTTTTTTTTGATTAGAGGCAAAATAAGCAACAAAAGAAAGAACAGTGTGTATATAGTTTGTGTTATACACTAACAAACTTTAATAATAGCTTTATGATTTAAAAGAAAAAAAAATATATATATATTAAATTATTTAAATTTCTATTCATATAAGAATACAAATAAAAATAAAGTTTTGTTCTTTTTCAATAATACATTTTTCTGTGTATTAGTTATTTTTTATTTTGCCTATTAAATTTAAATTTGTATTGAAAATAAATTTTTACTTGTGTGTAATTTAATTCAATTCAATTAAATTAATAATATAGTTTTTGTTAAGTGGATATTAATTTTTCTTCTTCAATTTTTATTAAATTAAAAAATAAATAAATAAATTTCTTTTTTAAATATGAAGAAAATTCCTTAATAGTTAATTAAAATGCGGTAAAAATATAATTTGAAAAATGTGATAAAAGTGAACATAAAATATAAAAATTATCAACGAAATATCAAGATATCGGTGTAATAAAATAAAATAAAAATTAAAAAAAAACGGGAAAAAACAACACTATAGATAACATAAAGGAAAATGAAAGATAAAAATTTCCCCCCTGATTAAATGGAAAAAGTATATTATTTCTAAACACCTTATTTTCAATGTAAGTACATATATACATTTAGATACTAATTTTCAAATAAATTGAATTATTTTTTCTTCTTTTTAATTAAAAATTAAAGAAAATATTAATTTTTTTCAATGCTTGTTATTTCTCTGTTTATTCCTTACACATTTATGAAGATAATGTTGAGTACTAGTACTACTATATACATAATTATTAATTATTATTGCAGAGTGGGTTGATATTAAATTGATGATATAAGAAAATGCTATAGTAGTAAATTTTTATTTACGTATATTTTTAAATATTTCACTATTAATATTATATTATATTACATACATTTATACATATTTAAAATTAATATTAAAAACATTAATATCAATATAGGTAGGTATAGATATGTATATGATCGTAAATAGAGTATGCAAGTAAAAATCCCCGAATTTATATAGGTACTATAATTTTTTTTTTCTAAAAATATTTTCTCTTATTCAAGCAATTAGTAACACAAACAATAACTCCAAAATAAAATAAAAACAATACGCCACTCTGTAGAGATTTAAATTTCTAGCAAGTAAATAATAATAAAACGTATTATTGTATTTATATTTTATAATTTTTGTAATTATATATTATGTAGGTACCTAGATAGGTATGTATAATGATAAGTTATAATAATATGAATTTATTACATATTAAAAATAATATGATAAATATTAAACATACATACACAGATATTATATGTATACACATGTATATATTCGTATACAAAAAATAAAGGCTACCTATCAATAATATAAAAAAAAAATCATTGGTAAGAAGACTATATGAGGATGAGGCATACATATGTATGTTTACAGAACAACATGTAATATGGACTAACATAATATAATATAAATACAAACGTGAAAATTTATATTATTTTTTAACTTTTTTTTTTTGTTTGTCCCGAAATTATCTTACCGGTTTTTTCATAATACTAATACTATACCTATTATAAATTACAAGAAACAAAAAAAAATGTAACCCAAACATGTGATCATTGTTAAAAATTTGCCAAAAAATTATATAATTACTTATTCAACACAACTTTTATAAAATTATCATAATAAAAATTTATAATATTACTTTTACTTATACTTATAATACCTACATAACATTCCTACATAACATTCATAGGCACCTACCTACCTGTTCTAACTTTATTTTATATTATTAATTCAATACAACGAATGTGAAATTTAATTGAAATAAAAAAAAAATAATTATCCTTTTACATTACCATGTCAAAATTGTAGTACGAAAATTTCATTATTAGATACCTATATAAAATAAAGAATAAATTTATTGAAAAATAAATACATATTTCTTATATACCTACCACTAAAATACTTAAAAAAAATCAAAAATAATTTTTAAATTGATTCAAAATTTTGATTTTTTTAAAATTTAAAACAATCATAATATAATATTCAAATACTATTTAGACATATAGGTATAGGTACATATGTATATATATGTATATGTAATACAAAAAAAAAATAAAAAAAAAATAAACTGCGTCAGAATGATATGATATATATACGTGTAGTACGTCGTGTACCTATAAAAATGTAAAATATACAAACGTCAAATTAAAAACAAAAAAAAAGTAGAAAGTTTTATTATCCAAAATTTATAATTTACGAATAAATTAATATGAAAAAATGAAAACAAATTTTTGCTATTTTTAATTAATTATTTTTCAATTATTACGCCATAATTATAGCATGAAATATTAATAATTTTCTTTCTATATATGTAGGTACGCATAGGTACTTATGTATAAATACTTATTTGTTACCGAATTTTTTTTTTTTCATATTGATATCATTGAAAACACTTTAAAACATAACTGATTAGATACATATGTATATGTAATAAAATTTTTTTCATGCAAAACACATATTAGCTATTTAATAGAATTTTTAAAGTAACATGTAAACCTACGACTACGAAAAGTTTTAACATCAATGAGAAAGAAATTTGAAATTAATCTAAAAGTTTATTTTTTTTTTTTTTCCTCTCAAATATAATGATGAAATTTACGAGTCATTTAAAAAAATTTTACTCTAATTTTATACATACATACACACATTACATTATTTACACGAATATTATTTTGGTGTTATAAAAAAAATGAAAATTACATATGTTCACAAAATGAATTTCCGGGTTTTTATTCATTTTTATTTCGGATATTAAATGTGGCAACGTTGAACGTAATTATAAAATTTGAAAATAATTTATTTTTTATTTATTAATTTTTTTTTTTTAATGTTTCTATTTTATTGAAAATTTAGAAAAGAAACTAATACACAGAAAAATACGTACATACGTTATATCTAAATTATAAATATGAATGAATGAATGTATGTATGTAATTTTAAAATTTTTATGGTAGCATATTCAGGTATTTATTTTATTCAATTGAATTGAATATGAATACACATACATACATTATATAATGTTTTTTATATACATAGTACATCATGCATAAATACATAACGTATTTATGAAAATAAAGAAATATCACATGTGATTTAATAATAAATAGAAGAAAAAAAATTATCATTTAATGATTTATTTATTTTATTTTATTTTTTTTTTTTTTTGTTACTCATCTATACGTCTATACATAATATTTATTAGTTTCTTACATACATATTAACATTTCCACATATTCAACTGGAAGCGTTTAATCATAATTTTGTACAATTATTAAATAAAAATTTTTGTAATCAGAAATCTAATAAAATAAAATTTTTAATTAATTTATAATATCATGTGTGTGCATACATATTGAATGTTTTTCAATAATTCGACATGAAATTCTCATTTAAATATGTATGTATTAATGGGATATTTTTTCAAAAATATGGAAAAAATAAATTAGATATAGACAATCTATTATTTTTTCAATTTTTTCTAAAAATGCATAGCTAGTTACCTACTAGGGAAATATTTTATTTTTGAATAAAAATGTAGTACTTTACCTAACGCAATATAATGAATATTAATTACCGATCTTTGAAGATTTCAATATTTTATTATTAATTTTTTGAAATAAATTTTATACAAAAATCAAAATATGTAATTATGAATGTACCTACACGTACAAATAAAATTATTCTAAACACAAATCATGTGGATCTTTAAATATTAATATAAAATCAAAAAAAAAAAAAAAAAGTGTTATGGATAAGAAAATTTTTATGTAGGTAAAAATTATTGTGAATTTTGGAGAATAAAATGCAAAAAAAAAATACATATTTTGTATAATATTATTTTATATTAATCGCTTTTATTTTATTTTTTTAATAATTCTGCAATTCACTAGATTTACAGCAAAATAGGTATATTACAGTGATACACACAACTAATCTACATTTTTCGAAAAATTATGAAAAATAATATTTTATAAAATTATGAAAGTTAATAGAAGGTGCATGATTATTCATTTTTAATATTCAACAAATTAAATTTAAAAATATTGAGTTAACATATTTGATTCTAATTTAAAAAAAAAATCTATTTTATTATTATTATTTTTTTTTTCTCTATTTTGAAACTTGCAAATTTTCAGTTTCACTATAAATTTTAAAAAAAATATATATATATGTATCAACGATGATGATCTACAAATTTTATTTTCAATATCAACTGTTACAACAAGCAGCACAACAATAAGAGAAGAAAAAGCAGCAAAACTACCCATTGAAGGATTACTAAAAACAAACATTATTTATTAAAATTTGAATTAAATTCAATTAAATAGTGAAATTTACTTCAAAAACAGTATTAAATAAAATAATAAAAATATTCAAAAATATAGTAATAATAAATCACAAAAGTAAAAAATAAATCACAAAATATCTATAAAAATATTACACGAAAATACATTAAAGTAGCTAAAATGAAATGAAATAAAATTTTAAAAAAAATTACATTTATACGGAATATGCAATACATTAAAAGTTTAAAAATAAAAGTTATCCTTTTTCTGTTAAAATATAGTGTAGGTGATGTCAAATATGTACATAATATTATATACCCATAATATAAATATCTTTCTAAATTATGAAAAAAGTGAAATGAATATGTGAAAAAAAAAATTATATTAAATTTATTTTCATGTAAAATTACTTAAAATAAAAAAAAATGCTGAAAATTAGTGAAAATACAAATGTGTAAAAAAAAATTGCTTAAAAACGAAGTGTAATGAAAATAAAAGAATGAGTGAAGCAGAGGCGAAATAAAGTGAATTAAAAATTACAGAAAAAAAAAAAAAAGAAATGAATTAAAATGTGAATAATTTTTCCAATATTTTTATATAATTTAATTGTTTCAAGAAGCAGTACAAAAAAAAAAAATAAAATCATTTATTTTAATCAACAAAGAAAAAAGGATTTTATATAATTTATATTATGTCCTTTTCTTTTCACTTCTGCCACGTAAATGTAACAAAAACGACACAACTTATGCAAGATATATATACTACATATAATAAGAAATGAAAAAAATGTGAGAAAAATATATTAAATTGAAAAAAAAAAAAAAAAAAACGTTAAAAAATCGATCGATACTACCGGGCGCAATACGTGGTGTGGTGTGTGTTTGAAATTTATTTATAACAAATTGTAAGTGAAAAAATAATCTTTAAAAAATATATAATATTTATTTTAGATCTCTTTTTTTTTTAAGGATATTTAATAAGTTAGTTACTTGTATTACTGTACTTAATTGTATCATTTGATTCCCTTTTTGTTTTTTTTTTTTTTTTTCTTTTTTAATGAATAAATAATACACGGTGCCGTATTATAGAAGGAAATAAAGTGAAAAAAAAAAATGAATGTGAAAAAAGAAAAAGAAAAATATTTTTTAATATCACAAATTCATAAATGTTAAATAATAAAAATATTTTTTTTTTTTTTTAGAAAATTTCTTTAAAAATGAAAAAAAAAGTTATTTTTGAATATTTCATTGTTTTTAAATATTTAATTTATTCTATTCTATCTGCAATCATGTAAGATTTAAAAAAAAAAAAAAATAAATAAATAAATAAGAGAAAAAAAAAAGGCCATTACTTGGCAAATCAAAGGATGAAAAATGAAAATAAAGTATAAAAAAAAAATTGAATAAAAAAGTGCTGAGCAAGTAATGAGTGAACGGAACGGAATATAATATACTAAATAATAATATATAATTCACATATAGTTTTATTGATTCGTATATCCAAATACATATACGTACATATTTGTGTATATATTTATAATTTAATATTATATATAATATTACATACATAAATTTCGTATTTAAAATTTGTACATGCATATATAATATATGTATGTTTATATATACATATTATGTGTACTCATGTATAAATTTTATCTTGTGTATATACATACATAATAAATATACATACGTGTATATTTAAATAAAAAAGATTATAGTGATGATGATAATATATACATACATTCATACATATATAATTCGATTATATTACGGAGCTCTTATTTTTATGGGTTTTTTTTTCTTCCATTTTTAAAAAATATATTTTTTTCTAGCATGTCATGTGTACATATGTATGTATGCATGTATCTATATATCGATGGAAAAATAATATGGTAAAGTTGTGTGCGTGATTAGGTCTACACGAACGAATGAGCAAATATATAGATGTGTATGTATATAGTACGTATACGTGCATTAATATTATAATGTTGCTATACAAATAAACTGAATAATGATGTATATATAATATATATATATATATATATATATATATATCTATGCATAAATACAATATTTGAAAGACTATATTTATATACAGTATGACGATATATTGCATGTGCGCGAGTGTAAAAAGTGTAGAAAAATTATTTTAAATTTAAATTCGTTTTTTTATTATTATTATTTTTATTTAGAATAAATAATAAAACTTGTCGGACGGTACTCCCAGAATATAATGCTTTAAATTCATGTATATAGATATGTATTGTATACTACACACACATATAAAAAAAAAATTTACTGTCTTTCTTCATGAGAAATGAACGGATACGATGAATGTGATTTGATTTACAGATAAAAATGGCAACAGTACAATGTTGAAAAAAAATATACATATACGTCGTAAGTACACCATCATTGTCATATCCGATAGTGTAAAAATAATTTAAATGGATGTATTGAGAATAGCAAGCAAACTAACAAACAATAATTCACCTTTAAAAAATATATATATATATATAGTTACTACGGTCACGGTCCATGGTACATCAGTTTCAGTAGTAATTATTGTAATACCCATAGCCATAGAAAAAATATACAACAGACATTTTTAGTTATTTAAATCATGAATGTTAATATCTAATATAATAAGCTAAAGTATAATATACATTTATAATATGTAATTAATAGTAAATGAAATAAAAATAATTCTACAAAATTCTATTCTACCATGCACTCCACTGATACTGATGATGACTGTGCAGTCTGCCTGCAGTGCAGTCGTAGTCGTAGTGTAAACATACTTAAAGTAAAGTAAAAATGTGAATATCGAATATGAATACTGAATCAAAACTGTACTTAAATTTTATGAAACATTTTTAACAAAGAAAGGGAAGGGATAGCCAACAAATTCATGTATGTATGTATATAATGTATATAATGTGTGTACAGTGTGTGGTATTGTGTGTTTGTGTTTTGTGTTGCGCTTGTGAAATCAATTTTTTTTTTTTTTTTTAACTATACTTAATAACAAATAATGCATTATGATCGGAAAGAAACGAATAGATGCGAATGAAATACGGCAACAATGCAAAAATCATAAATTTTCATCAGTTCACTCACGATAGATTTGTATCTTTGTATATTTTGTATTTGTATTATGTGCGGGCTTTTGCAGGTTTTCTTGTTTTCTTCATCATCATCATATTAAAAAAATGTTCGACTTCAATTGCTTTTTTAATCTTATATACAATATATGACATGTATGAATATGATATGTATAAATAGTACGTATCTAATATATGTATATTATACATATGTATATAGAATATACAAAATTCCACATTATTATTATTATTATTCGTTTTGAAAGTATGTGTTGATCATCGTCATTTTCTTTTGTCATTATAGGATAACATATTATTAATTATATAAATTATATATACGTATTTATATATGCACATTATATACACATTTATGTATAAAATATATACACGTATATAATTATAATAAAATAGATAGTTTTGAATAGATAGAAAATAATAATGGTTTAATAATAAACATCATAATAATTATAATGCCTACATACATACATTTGATAACATATATGGATACGTTATGTAGATGTATTATATATAATACATCTATTGTTAACAACAATCGACATTTTTATTTTCTGACTTATCACCATGTATGTTGTTTTTAACATTTTTGTAAAAAAAAATGTCTGATAATACATACATTTACAAAAAATTTAGATTAACATTTAAAAATCTAATATGTAGAAAGTCAGAATAAAATTAAATTAATATTAACATAACATATAGCATTATGCATCCTGCAGTAAGCAAATTGTTAAAAAAAAGAATTGTTACATACCTACCTACCTATTCATAATTTACCTCTGTAAATTAGGTACGTCTACGTACCTAACTTTAAATACTTTCAGAACTTACCAAAAATTAAAAAAAAAAATAGTTTTTGATTTTGTTGTATTGAACAAAGTTGAATTTAAAATGAAAATGTCATAATAATGATGTCTAGAAAGTCAACTTAATTTATCAGTCAAATGAAATTATACATTACATGATCATAATATGAATGTACTACATATTATACTGAATTTATTATAGACCCAATTGCTTATTTAAAAATAAAAATATGTATAGGTTTAGGTACTTTAATCTGCTTTTACAAAATTGAAGGCTAATTTTTAAGACGTTCAAAAACCTATTAATATGATAGGTATAGATTAGTAAGTACCTATCTAGGTACTTATGATAAAACAATTGAGTAAGTTATGGTATGGTATGGTATGATATGATGTAAAATATACCTACATGTAATTATATGTAATTATAAATTTTATTTAAAAATACATACTGAGACTGACTGACAATCTTTTAATAAGATATTTAAAAAAATATGCATGTATAACCTACCTACCTATTATCTAGTTAATTAAATTTTAAATTACACTTATTACCTAAATTATTTAAAAATACTAGGTATATACCATAAATTAAATTTATTTAATTCTAATTGCAATTTAAATTGAAAGTCTTACAAAAAGAATTTAATTCTTCTTGTCATCGGTTTGCGCATTCAAATTTAACTGACAAAAAGAAAAGTCGAGAAAAATAATTTTCGTTTTTTTCTTTTAAGCCATAACTGAATTTTTATTTAATATAAAAAGAAACGGCAGCGACTAATTTAACTTTGCTATATTATTCATCCACATAGTTCAATGTTCAGTCAGTTCTCATCTTTATATGGTTTTAATATTATGTATATGTACGTACATATCTACATATTTAATATTATATAGTTTGTAGTATGCTATATTGCTATAAGCAATATGCATAAGAAAAGAATGAATGTGTAATATTTTATGTGAAATGGAATGGTTTGTTGGTTAAATTTATTTATAAGAAGCCATTTAATATCCATACATAATATAAATTAATATTTATTTTAATATATGTACATATACATATGTACATATTCATTATTCATTCATATTGTAATGTACATAATATAAAAAGTATATACTATATAATTATGAAAAAAAATTATAATTATTTTTTGTATGCATATATACGAGTATATATAAATAATATATACATACACTATACACATGTAAATTAAATGATAAAAATGTAATTATATAAATGTATGTATAATTTTTTTATCTTGCTCTAACACAAAGAATATTTTTTTTCGTTCATACCAGATGTAATGTAATCAAGAAAAAACACGTCATGTGTGTGTATACTGACTGACTGATATTCTGCTGACTTTATGCGCATGAATTTAATGTTTGAAGAAAAAAAAAGTAAAATAATTAAATAAGTTAATTTAATAAATATTACTGATAATTTTTTAATGAAATATTTATGTATATAAAGTACATTATGTATATAATAATCACATGTATACTGCATACATATATATACCTACGTTCTACGTATATAATAAGAATAAGATACGTGTATCTATATTACATATTGAAAAAATACTGCTATTATATAGATATTATATTTTTATGTAGAAAAATATACGTATACAGAGTGAATTGAGTCTGATTATTATAAATTCGTTTCATTCTATTACACTACTACATTGAATTTGCACGGAAAAAATTAGAAAAAAAAATTACATTACACATCACATATAAAGTAGATAATTATAATGAATAAAAATTAAAGAAAATAAAATATGCAATGAAATTGTGCCTTTCGTGTATTATTTTTATTATGAATTATATTATGTATGATACTATAGATATTTATATATAAAATGATAATATTAAGCACAATTATTGTATACAGCGTAGTAAATAGCAAAATAAATATACAGAATTATTTGTACCGTAAACTTTCAAGTCATTAATACATAAATGTATAATATAATATAATAAAAACAATTGCATATGAAATGACGGGCGTAACGTATATAGGTACTGTGCTGTGGAGCTATAGCTGGAGTCATGGAGCTGATATGTATGCTTGCTTATTGCTGTACTTTGCGCTGCTTTAGCTTTTACTTGCTTGCAGCTCCAGCTATACCTACGAGTATATATTTATTAGATACATATGCATATTTTATGTATGTAGTATGTAATACAATACAACAATGTTTCGTAAGGAAAAACTGGAATATATAGTAATATGAAAAAAAAAAAAAATTCAAATACATATGCATAAATATAAATACATGAACATGATATGATAAATGATGATATGTTTCAACTTATCTTATAGTCAGCTCCAAGCTCCAACTTCTGTCTATTAGCTCGTTTATGCGAGAAAAAATATTCCGTATTTAATCCAAAATTTGGAATAAATTGGGAATGACGTATAAACGGGTAAAATTGGTAATTGGAAATAAGTGTGACAAGAAATATGTGTGACTGTTGATATACATATGTATTGTATATGTGCGTTTTTCAAAGGTTATAAAATTATATTTGAAGAGATTGAAGAGGTTAGAATTTATTTTCAATAATTTTTTATATACATTGGAAATTTATTTAAAAAATAATTTTCAGAATGGATCCAATGAATATTATTTTATTTTTGAAAATTTATAATGATGCCGCATTCTTTTTTTTAAAAAGATTGTTGACATCTAGAAGTGTCTTTATGAAAAGAATAATGCAGTACCGTATGGAGTTAGTATTGTGTCTTTCATAAAATAATATCATTAAATAGCTACAAGGTAGATAAACTAAAAACTTTAAATTGTGTTTTTTACTTTTAGAACTATTAATCATTTACGAAGCAATGGAAGAATTAGAAAACCCAGATCCAAGGCTAAGAAAAGAACAAGTAAATGGTGGGATGATGTTGTAGCTCAGGATTATCCAGATAAAGAAATGTTAGAAAATCTGAGGATGAAAAAACAAACATTTTTTTATATCGTGGACACCCTATATGAGGATTTAAAGCCGTCAGAATTGGCATTCTCACCTTGTTTAGATGTAGCTAAAATAGTAGCAATAGCTATTTTTAAACTTGCAAGTTGTGCAGAGTACCGAGTAGTTGGGATTTCATTTGGTGTTCACAAATGCACGGTTAAAAAATGTTTGGATCGTTTTTGTGAGAGCATAATAAACAGAATGCTAAAGAAACAAATAGCTCTTCCTAACTCAATTGAAGAACTACAAAGTGTCGTACTTGGTTTTAATAAGATATGCAAAGTATCTCCTATTGTAGGAGCAATTGATGGGACACACATTCCCATTACTCCACCAAAGGACGGATTTAGAGACTATATTAATCGAAAAGGATGGGCTTCGCTTGTTCTGCAAGTTGTAGTTGATTCGAAATTAAGATTTAGAGACATTAGTATTCGTCATCCTGGTTCGTGTCATGATGCAACAGTGTTCAAGGACTCCAATCTATACAAAAATTTCGTGAAAAATATTCCATTTTACGAAGAAACCATTGATGGAGTTCAAATTCGGCCGTTTTTAATTGGTGATCCCGCTTATCCTCTTCTTCCTTGGTTAATGAAAGGGTTTACGGGGCAGAAAACTGTTGAAGAAGAATCATTTAATACGTATATCAGTTCTGGAAGAGTAGTGGTAGAGCAGGCTATTGGACGTTTGAAAGGAAGGTGGAGAATGATTTGCAAAAAAATTGACACCCATCCTAGTCTTGTTCCTCAGATTGTTTCAGCATGCTGTATATTACATAATATTGTCGAGGAAAATAATGAGGACTTTCCTGAAACATGGCTACGAGAAGTGGAAGAAATAAATCATTCTTATGAGCAACCTGCAAGGCGATCAAACAATTCTTATGAATCATCCGCTGTCATGATAAGAAGGCATTTAAAAAACGAGCTACATGTTCATCATCCCTTGAGAAGGAGCAATTTTTTATAAGAATTGAATTAATGAAAATGAATCAATAAATGAACTAATTACATCAAAAATTTTTATTTGTTATTATTATTTATTAAATTTTCTTAATCATTATTCTCAATACATATTAAATTTCTAACCAAAACGACTTTTTATTCATCTTGTGGATCGAAACTTTGAAAAAATTGACTGATGTCACTGCCTGATGAAGAGGGAGGTGGTGATGATGACAGCACTAATGATGGAGATGGAGACGATGAAAATACTTCTCCTGTTTCTATAAAATTAGAATTCCTAGATTGCTTTACCTGAAAAGTGAAATAGAAAATATTTATTTTAATTAAGAATTAGATAAATTATTTTTCTTACTTCTGTATGTATATATACTTACACACTGTAGCAGCATTTTGAAATTTTTATCCATTGAATCTTGAAATTCTTTAAAGATTCTACTTTCAAATTCTCTTTGCTTTTCTAATTCTGTTTCCATCCATTTTTGTTGTTCTTTCATGTATTTTTCATTTTTGGGAGTCTTACGACGAAGTACTGAAGTTGAAGGTTCATCTGTTTGTATTTCTCTTTGAGAAGTGCCTTCCTCTTCTTCTACAACAAATGAAGTTGACTTTGACGATTCTTATAAAATAAGAGAAAAAGAGGAATGGATTATATTATCAGTTATATTATATTTTTAATTGAGCTTACCAAAACTACTGTCAATCCCATTGTTGACGCATTGAATATTTGGTCGATTGCCAAATATTTCCTCTAAAATTTCATAATGTTCACATTCCATTGGAGCGTGACCCGATGTCATATTATTTTTTTTTATTGCTGTATAAATTAATCGTAATCCTTTTAATTTATTCCTTATTTGCTCGGCAGTTCTCATTATATTTTTCTTTTTTAACTTTTCCTCCACCTTTCTATACACCTCCAACGAGCGATATTTTTTGCCGTCTGTTAAGGCCAATATCTTATCTAAAAGAATATGTATTACAAAATACAATTTAGTAAATATAAATAACAATAATCAAATCATTTTAAATTAATAATACTTACGTTCTTTTATAATATTTAGCATTTCTTCCACTTCATTTCCTCTCCAATTACTTTTCGCCATTTTCAAATTTGCTCACACGACGTACGCACCGAAATATTAAAAATCCGCCATATTAAAATACAACACGCATACATGCACAAAAATTTGGAATATTCCCAATTCAATTGGGCTTATTCCAAAATCCGAAATATCGAGTTTATAGGACACGAAATTAGGAATAAACCAAAATCCAGAATAAAAGTGGAATGTGTATAAACTAGCTATATGAGAGAAGAGAAAAGAGATTGATATGTGTTGTTGAATTGAAATATAAATATGCAATATTGATGAATGAGAAAGTATAATAATATATTGAATTAGACAAGCATAACAGTATTTTAGTAAATTTGAGTAAAAAAGAGAAAAATGGTGAAACACACGCAAAACGCGACCATTTTGTGTAATATTTTTTGAAATAATAAAATATATAATATATTAATATAATAATATTAAACATAAAATGTGAGTTGGAGTTTAAATTTTGAAAATATTGTATGAGGATGTACATATTATGTATGCATTAGGAGAAAATAATGTAAGCGCGGGCGCGCGCGTAGTTACATTTTGTTTTATAGCCACATCAAATATATAATATAATACATAAATGTATTTCCATAAATAAATTTAAAATGGACACATAATGTAAATGTGTATATATTTATATTATATCTTTTTCTCTTTAGTTGATATTCCAGCTGTCTATTATGTGCTATGTTTGGTTTGCTCTGTATATAAATAAATGTGGAACATTTTGAAAGAGGAGTGAGTGAAAAAGATAATAGATATGGTGAAATAGGTTTTTATAATTGATCTCAAAAAAAAAAAGTATTGAATATGAATTTGAAGTGGTCGGTAGAAGATTTAAAAATGTGTATGGGTGTGTGTGTGTTCTAATACATATATATATATATTATATGTATATACATTCTTAATAATAATCTCATAGTTAAATGAGAATGGAATACTTATGTGGGTATATTATATATTTATGTATTGTGTATGCATACATATTTCAAATGTTCATTTTCAATATTTTCATCATTTGCATGGGTTCTAATATGTATGCATATAGTAGAAAAAAATGTTTTTATATACGATTTTAATTGAGAAAAAACGAGACGGAACCATAAGCTATAAGAAATTTCAATTTTAGAAAATAATCTCCGAATGGAAAATATAATGTAGAAAATCAATCAACTCAAACCTAATTACGCACATAACAGTACCAACACCAATATATGTTGGATAATAATTCAACAAACACAACCAAACCTATATGGAAATTGGAATTATTTAAAATATAAGTATTTTTTTTTTTTTTCGAATAATAATATATACACAAATGTGTGTGTATCCATGTATGTATTATATGCAATAATTTTTATGTATATATTATTATATTTATATTTAAAAAAATATCGTTCCATATTTATTTTTTTAGGCAATAAAAAAGGTGATAGTGTGTGGTATGAACAAATTGTATACACACACATGTTACTAATATAAAAAAAGTTGATGTATGTACTTTTATTTTGAAAAGTTGAAATTAATAATACTCCAAAGAGAGAATGAAATAGAAATATGTAGATGAAATGAAAATAATGAAAATGAAATATGTATATAGTGGTGTTATATCGTTTTTACCAACGGGAAATTATCGAGTGAATCATTTCGTAGAAATCTAAAAAAGAGAAAAGCAAAAAATATAGTATATGTTTATATATTATGTATTAAATATAGATAATGATAATATGTGTTTTCGTTTTGTGTTGAATGTTCATTGCATATATGGTATACATATCTGGGGAAAAGTTTATTATTTTGGAGTAGATGAAATAGCAAAAAGCAATTTTTAATTTGTATACTATACCGTACTGTAACATATGATGTTGGAATGTGGGGACTGGGGAGAGACTATTTCTACTTTATAGCACTTTTGAAATAAATTGAAAAAAAAAAAAAATAATTTATAAATACATATCTAAAATGGGATATATAATAGATAAACTCGAATTTAACTCTCACTTTATCATTACCCACTATACACCAAAAATCATCCAAATTCCAAATAATAACATCATCATCATCATCATTCAATATCGTCCATCAACTGCAACAGCAATTTTATATCATCCCAACCAAACTAATCTGATATCTACAGAATTTCTTGTGCTTGTTTTTACAAAAAATTAAATTTGGAGGTAAATTAAAAAAAGGCATAGAGAAGTTTATTTGGATAATTCGTACATTAATCACGAATCGACATTTTTCATAAATAAGTCGATAAATTTAAATTTAAAATCAAATTTGTTCCTTTGAAAGAAGAAATTTTAGACAAAAGAATAGCACCACAACTTTTCTTCAAAATACACACCACAAACTGTAAATAGAAAAAAATTGAAAAACAATATTAGCTACTTAGGAATTTCTCTAAAGCAAAATCAAGAAAATTTTTTCGTTTCCGACCAGTACCATCTTGTGGAATCGCCTCCATGAAGAACATAAAGCAAAATGGTACGAGAGTCTCGACACCTTTGGGTTGGAAATTTACCCGAAACAGTACGTGAGGATAGGATACGTGATCATTTTAAACGGTAATTACCTTTAATTTTCGTTTAATTTGAATGTAATGTACATAAATGTAAATAATATATTATTTTGTAATTTTGTATTATATTATGTATATTTATTGAAGCAGGAAACATTAACTAACGTAGAAATTTTCCGTAACATACAGTTATTATTTTTATCTTGTCTTGTCCCTTTCTGTTTCTCCTGAGTAGTCCTAGAGTCAGTCAGGTTCAGGTCAGATTCAGAAATTCAGATTATATTTTTATAATATTCCTTTTAGATAAAATAAAAATGATTTATAGTTAAAAGTTATGCGCAAAAGCAAAGAGCAACTCGAACTCGAACTCAAATTCAAAAGAAAAATCGAAAAAATTTTTATTGTGTGTAGGTATAATAAAAGAGGTATATGTGATGTGCTATGTATGTATGAATATGAATGTACAACGTACAACATAACATTCTATATTATATTATATATATGAATAAATGTATGTATATAAGAATGATTTAGAAATGAAAGAGTGCGATACATAAGGGGTTTTGTGTATGTTTAAGCATTGTATTTGTAATTCTCCCTACTGTATATTTTTAAATTGAAAAATGTTTTTCTATCCTACTTCATTTTTACCCGTCTAGCGTCTACCGATTCCGAACCGATCGTTGTTGATTTAGTGCGAATTGTCGTTCATGCATTGTTTCATTTCTGAAAATAAATAAAAAAAAAGTCATGTCGTATGATATGTATCATATGAATGTGTGTGTGTATTGTAGTATTTTGTATATATTATATATATATATCAGAATTGATAAATGATATTACGTTTGTACTTATGTGTAATGTATGATTAAATTTTTATTAGAGTACAGAAAACTGGCAACGTTGTAAAAACAGAAAAAGCATTGTCAATAAGTAAATGGAAACTGGTTTGGTTTGTATTTAGAAAAAATTAAGGAATGAATAGGAGGACAAGTTTTTTTTATTTATTTTGTGTGGCTGGCATTATTCGAAACCTGGAAAATAAAACATAATGATGTCACGTATTCTTACACACGCATCAGCATATGTATATATATTTACACATGCATAACTCAAGAAAATACATACAATTCTATTTACGTAGACAAAAATATATGAGAAGGGAAATGGTTATATAAGAAAAATCAGCTCAACCATACATACTCTGGTGCTAGCTAAATATATGTATGGATGTATGTAGAAAAAATATTTGTGGAGATGGGGAGCCCATAGGAAAAACATACAAAAATGAAATGATTTTGTGATGTTGAATTTTTTTTTTTTTTTTTTTTTTTTTTTTTTTTTTTTTTTTTTTTTTTTTTTTATAAATAAATTTATTGCACTTTGGACTTGTATTCTCATTTGCCTCGTTTTTTCCTGGTATTTTATACATACATATTTATGCATATTATAGATAGTATAAAACCTGTGATACATACATACATACATATATTATTATACTGCTCCTGCTGGCTGGTCTGGTTAATTTAAGTATGGAAATTGCAGATATTTGACAAAAAATATCTGCACTGTATTTTTTCATAAATTTGAATTTTGCTTGAGCTAAAAGAATGTTGGTAAGAATATACTGTACAGATACATATTATGTATGTACTTAAAATATAACATTGGTCACCAGTAGCAACTTTATAGATTAGTAAAAAACCAAAAATTAAAATTTTATCCAAAAAAACAAAAACCTGTATAACTCAATCAATATTTTCTTATCAATACCAATCGTTTTCTTTTCGATAACACTGTCATTTAGAGCTAATAATCGATCTTGCATCTTAACTCTATCACCAACACCACCAAATCGAAATACCTAAATTGTTTAGATATTTTTATAAAAATAAATATTAGTCTTTTCTAATATTTTCTAAGCTTTTTTATATGTAGGTATATAAATAAAATATACATACATTACATTATGTACATGTATTATATACGTATATATATTTACATACATATATAGGTAATATAATAAAAATATATTTTATCTATGTATATTTATATAAATATCAATATAGGTATTTGTAAACTCTTGAATATAATAAGATGATTGTATTCGTATTGCTTTAAGAGTTGCACACGTTACGTTACAATAAAATACAAAATAATGTATGTACCTACCTACCTAAATATTATATATTTCTACACGTTACGTTAGGTGAACCTCGTTTGAACTGATCTATCCGCTTTCAGTATTTTAAATTTATGATATAATGTGCTATTTCAAGTTTTCATATATATTTTTTTATTATCTATATGTTATAGACGTATATATACGTACATAAATATGCACATAAATGGCGTTTTTCAAGTTATTTTATATATTTCTCTTTTTGTGCGCAATAATAATAATTGAGAATAAGTTAATATTAAATTTTATTGTACCTATTTAAATAGAAAAAACAGCATTGCAAAATTTGCACAAATTCAAGATTTTAATATAATGCATTTTTTTCAAATTTTCAATTAGAAAATAATAAAAGAAAAACATCATAATAGGTACCTAATTATTATTTAAAAATTCGTGAATAGAAAGAAATTATGAAAGTAAATACAAAGAAAATGGAAAAATACAGAAATTTTACATGGGTTAAAATTTCTGATAATGTATTAATACATAGGTATAAATGTATATAGGAGGAAGATATAAGCAAAGTATGTAGGTATCTGCATATAATCATACAATTCAAAATTTCATATAATATTAGATACTAAAGTAGCAAATTACTAATGTTACTGCAATATTTTAAAGTCTGAATGGATACTGTAATTTTTTAATCAAAGGAATAAATTTATTTTTATTTTTTAATTGAAAATTTCTATATATATATATATATATATATATATATATATGTATATGTATTCATGTACATATGTATGTAGTTACTCCTGCATGCATATGTACATAAATTGTGTACGTTGCTAGGTACATACATAAATAATGTAGACAAATATCAATGTAGTATAATATGTACATAGGTACACGTTTGATTATAATATCTATTTTATATTACTCAAATACTAAATAAATAAATAATATTTCATAAACATGCATGACATTATAAGAATTAATTATAATTCATTTTTGGTTTATAACGTCATTATATGATTGAATTTTATACGTACTATATATGTATATATTTAACCACGTATTTTAAATAATGTACATTTTACTCGTATATAGGTGCATATAGGTATACATATGTATATGCATGCATATAGGTATACATATGTATATGATAAATAACCATATTTAAGCAAACTTTAAGACTTTTGACTTAAGTTCGATATATGTACATACATGTATACATATTATATTTGCTTTCAAGTCGTAAACATTTACAGAGATTAGATATATATATATACCTACATATGTATAAATATGTATGTATACCCAATTTTTTTTTTTTTTGCTGCATAATTAATAATCTACCTATAGTAGGTATATCACCTTTTATTATTATTATTATAAAATGAAACTCATCGAATTAATTTAAAATGGACTCGTTCATATTTTACTCTGTTGCCAATTTTAAAAATAATATTATACATAGCTATATTGATGATAAGATAATAATAATAACAGTATGTATACATATTAGATACATTATGTGTAGACTTAAAATTATAATGATATATACTCGTACATATCTACAATATACAAAATATAATAATAATGACTGTGTTTTTATATATATATATATAGGTATCTATTTATATCTAACTATACATTACAATTGTGTTGGTTGCACGATTTTGCAGTGTGTGGTGTGGAACGGTGTGGAAGAGAAACTTCCTCCTCATCAAGTTTTACAACCTTTCAAAGAAATTTCTTGACTTTTTGTTTATTTATTTTATTTTTTTTTTATTATTACATACAATATGCAATAATATATGTACATATATACATATTGTGTTCATGATGATATTATACATAATAAATGAATGTTGTATTGTACTCCTATAAACTGCATATACCTACATACCTACCTAGTGTATGATGAATTATTATAACTACATCTACCCAACCATATACCTATTTATTATATTTTACATATAGATAGAATAATATCTATATAAAAGATATTACAATAAGTTGAATTTCTTACAATCGAATTGAAAATATTATTATAAAAATGGATTAAATTATATGAAAATAAAAAAATATAATAAAATCTCAATATGAAGATGACTACAATATGCGACTACAATATTTTCATGCAATATTTTTAATTTTATAAAAAGCAGATTTTAGTTTTTTATAATTATTTTTTTAAGCTATGTATTGATACGGATTTTACTCTCAGAATATTTTACGGTTCTACACATTTAGACTACATTGTTACCGTTCACTGCTTTTTGTTTTACGGCTCTGGATTTATGTGTGTAAGTACATATTCATTTACATATACATATGTATGTAGATAGATACAATTCATTTGTATTATTTATAGATAGATATTAGATATACGAAATTTTTTTTTTTTTTAATAACACAAAACATATTTTGATTACATTCTGTTGTTTGTGCATCATAATGTATATCTCTACTTATTTTCCAATCGGAATCCATTTTTATTCTAAAAAATGTACACGTTACAGTATTTTAATTTTTATTATTATTAGGTAGGTATTACATAAAAAAAAAAAATGAATTTTTAGGTAGGTATAGTACCTACCTAATATAATAATGTATTAATAAAAGTATACAACGACGTCATGTGAATGTAACATTTCGCGTTATTTTTATACATTACATACGATACGACTAAATATAATTACTTTTATGTAGGAATATTAATGCACATATGTACGTGTTTATAGATGAATCCAGTAATAAAATATATATATATGTACATATTTCTAATCTCAAAACTCAAAAGAGATTATTTTGTAAATATTGATTGTTGAAATTGTATTTTTTTTTTCCAAGACTTGGCGAAACTGGCGAAACTTTTGAATTATAATATAGGTAGGTATATTAGTATGTATTTATGTATGTGATTTATATTAAAAAAAAATATTTTTCTAAAAGTGTATATGTGATGTATATAAACATATATAATATGCATATATACATATTCTATAGTTATGTTTGTATGTAAGATGATGATAAATATAAAAAAATATACATGTTTATTACGAAAATTATATTGAGGTGAGGGTTTGATAAAGTTAACGTTGCCAGATTTCAAATTTGTTATTTAAAAATTTTATTAGTACCATATACAAACATACCTATACTATACATAATTATGTATGCATATGTACTTACATACATACATATATGTGTTTTGAAAATATTCGAAAGCCAAGTATTGCTGAAGTGATGTGGGAATTATTATTATTATTATTATTACTATACCTAATATATATATTTTTGTTTTTTCATCAAGTAATATTATGAAAAAATTATTCGATAGAAAATACAATAAAGAAAAAATCAAAACATTTTTATAGTGCTGAAAATAAAATTATTATATAAAAATACGACAATTTTTTGCGGAAGTTGTATAGTAAATCTGTGAAATTCAAATTCTTGAAAAATTTATGAATTTTTTTTTAACTTTATTAGTTTATCCAATGAATAGGATTTGAATTATGAATAAAATTAATAAGATAGGGTGTTTCTGTAATGAAATTATAACAGATTCAATGAATATTAAATTTTAATTTAGGTACCTACCTATTTTTAAATATATTTAAGGTTTCAAAAAATGCGGAATAATGTATAAATTAGGTTATTATTATTTAAAAGAAAAAATATTAAATCACTATCAAAATACATACCCCATTATAAAATTATACCATTAGGTACCTACATATAAATGTATATGTATATACCTATGTAGTTAAATAATTTTCTTTTTAATATTGAAATTTTTTTTATTCAAAATAAAAATTTGTAGATAAACATGGAATATAAATAATACATATGAATATATGTAACATAACTAAATGTTATTTTTTATTTAATCAAATTAATTGAATTTTTTGAAAGATAAATAGGTATGTACCTAATAATTTAACAATCATATTATTACTTTTAAGTATAGGTGACATAACATATTGATAATGCACATAGTTTAAATGCCATTGATTATTTTACTCAAAAAATTGAAATAACTATCTTTGTACTAGTAGATAGTAGCAAAGACTATAAAACTATATTATAATTCTATGTTCTATAGTCTTTGATAGTATCTGCCTAGTTATACTATGATTCAAAATGCACCAAAATCGTAACTATGAGAGAGTTATTTTAAACTGAAGTCATTCGATAACAGCAATTACATAGTATGTAATATTTTCTAGAATAATATTTTTTTTTATTTGTGGCTTAAGTACAATTATTGTGGTAAAATAAAATAATTAATATTACTACATTAAATTTCGATAAGATAAAAATAAAATATCACATTCAATGCATGATTCAGATGATTTTTGTTTTTAAAATGTGCTCGCTATTAAAAAAGAAAAAAACTTAAATTCAATTTTGAAAATTTTGAACAGCATGCTTTTAATTCATATTACTACTTAATTTACATTTGTACGTACATACGTATGTACATATGTAAGTAGGTACATTGGAAAACGTATGGAAAAATAACATTATCTTAATGCGAACATATACCTATCGCTACTATGTGTGGGGACTGTACTATCAAAATTTGATAACAATTTTTTTTTTCTTTTTTTAAATTAATCATTAATTTTATTTCACATTCATATATTATTTTATTGTACACTACACACCACTACATATTAAAAAAATTAAATGATTATGAAAATATGGTTTTTACAGTCTCCACTAAAAAAAAATTTTTTATGATTATATTTTCCAAAAATTATATTTAACTTACAACTTGTAGAAGTTGACAATAAATTTGAAACATTTGTATTTTTGCATATCGATACCTTCATTGAGTATCAACAAAATTTTGGTAGGTGTAATATTGAGATAATTACTGAGAAAACGTATATCAAAATACAAATTCGAAGTTCCATTTTTATTGTCCTGTATAAAAAAAAATAAACAGTGTGTGTGTGTGCCAGAGTTTCTCAAAATCGAATAGGTGCATACTGGAATTGATTGAAAATTTCGTTAAAAATAATTAATTTCATTTTTGTTTACCACTTTTGTGTAAATACCTATACATACTTTAGTTAGATAATACAGATTGAAGGTTAGCCAAAAATTTATTTGCACGTGTTTTTATTTGTATTTACGAATATACATTATATGAGTATGTTTTTCTTGTGTGTAGGTATGTAGGTATATAAAATTATATTCAAATAATTTACATTTGATAATGAATTTATGTTATATTCTATATAAAGCATGTTTTCAAAAAAAATATTTATGATAATATGAATATCCTATTTAATTAGTAGATACATTACTCTGACTCAGACTTTTTTAGATTATTAAAAAAGTTTTTGAACTAGATAGGTAGGTATATTATGTTTTTGTTTTCTTTAAATTTGAATAATAATGATAGCGTGATGTGATATATCGATACCATGGTATTTTTTGTTTGGATCTATAAAACCTGGTTACTAATCATTTGTCTGGTTACTAATCATCACTAATCACAAACATATGTGAGTATGTGAGTACATTTCCCTGTTCAATTTTTTACTATTTAGGTACTACTGACTGATACTACGTACATATTTATATTGTCATCATAACAAATCATTTTTATTTATATTATTATGTATATTTTGCTCTATTATATTAATATTTTGTTTGCACATTATATGGTCAGCAACAAAAAAAAAAAAAAAGTAAAATATGAGGTACAATAAATGAAAAAATTAATAAATTGTGAAAGTTTATCGAAATTTTCTTCGTCGCCATTTTATTTTTTATAAGTTCATGAACTTCAATAAATAGCCATAATTTCAATTTAATATGAAAAAGTACGTATATATAAAACTTATGTCAAACGATTTTAGGAATTGCAAAAGGACACATATAAATCAAAAAAAGGTACCTACCAATTTCATTTTTGAATTTAGGTATTCAATAGTATACCACCTACATATTTGTATATCAATATGTACACATTTTAAAATTTGAATAGGCTAGGTACATATTAATGTTATTTAAAATAAAATACGAAAAAGAAAAGATGTTATTATTTTGCACTTGTAGGTACATTTTTTTTTTTACTTTTTAGTAAATTAAGTTTTGCGTCATTTATAGTAACATTATTTAAATTCATATTTAAATGATAACCTTTTTTGGTTTTATAAACTTACAAAGTAGGTACTTAGCGAAAATATTTTCATATTAAAATGTTTTTCAAAATTAAGTAGGATGGGTAACATACTTGTAGTTGTAGAATATTAGAGTAGTAGGTACTATAGAATATATTGTATAAATAGAACATGATAGAACTTATAAAATTTACTATAGTACTAGATAATAAATACCTACTATTATTTAAAATCTGATAAGTATAGGTACCTATATGTTGATAATATCAATAATATGTAATAAATTTTTTTAAAATACATATTGTGTTAGTACCTAAGTAATAAACAATATTTAAAATGCATTCATAATAACACACATGATGGAACTATTAATTAAAATTAAAATTTCATGCTTTTAATTCATTTACTTTTTTTTTAAGAAAAAAAAAATGAAATTTTTATATTGTCTGTAGACAGTTGAAAAAGTAGAGATATTATTGAAGATAGACATTCATATATTTGATATTATGTACATATGTATATATATACATATATATAATATATAGTAGGTATATACATACTTACCTATCTATTTTATTATAATTTATTTAAAATATAATAATGAAATGCTGCCTTAATATTCTTCTATTGCCAATTGCCATATAAATAAATCCGATTTATACTTGAAAACTGGTCGCTATTGAATGTATAAAATAAAGAGAATAAATGTACACAACACAATACACATCATAATTATTTTTTTTCTATATTTATATAACTATACATATATATGTAAAAACATAAATTCACATAATATGTATGTATGTTATTTACATATGAAGATGAATGTTTATAAGAAATATAAAAATATACATTTATGTATTTATATGAACTATGTGCCAAGCAAATTGAGCACTTGTGAAAACAGTATGCCTACAAATAAAAAATTTATAAAAATATCTATATATATAAATATATGTATACTATACATACATGGCTAACAGCAATTTAATAAAAACAACAAAAAAAATTAATCTATGTTGCCAGTTTTTAGATTAAATTTTATTTTGTTCAGCTAAAAAAAAAAAATGATTGGCTGGCTGATTGGTAGAAAAATATAATATGTATAACGAATGCACTGTTGCCATATTTATGTTGACTAAATTGAAATCATTAGTGGAGGCCTTTAATATTAATATACTTGACTGTACATATGTGTATATATGTATGTATATACAAACATATATAACTTATGTATGTACATATGATTTTTTAGTTCTAGTTTATCAATGTTTTTTGTTTTTCTTTTCGTTTTTTTTTATTTTTTTAAATTTTTTTTTTAATTATCTTATTATTATTATATACTTGTTCAACAGTGATTATTATATACTTGTTTACGTATACAATAATTCTTATTTTACTGAAGAAGTTGCCATATTTAACAATAAATGATTGTTTGGAATGGTATGGAATTTATTTTATATTTATTTAGATGGTTTTGGCTGAACATGTTCATACATGTTACGTATTATAAATATAAAATGTGAATTGTATGTAAATGCATATATATGTAATATATAATGTATTTCTTTGTACATAATGTTATGTACATATATAATATAATATACCATTTATACACATATGAATTTAAAATATATTATAATATATGTATGTACGTGCAATATAAATGACTCATTTAATAATATTCATCCATAAATATGCATGATGGTTTATAAATATAAATAATTGTACATACTAGACTCACGTAGATCTTTTTATTTACCATATAAAATACATATGTATATAGGTATAATGCATAGATTTGTATTCTGTGTATAAATGTAATTTTTTCTTAGTTGTGTACCTATCTAATAATCAGTTTATTTTTGTTTTTTCTTTTTTATTACGTCGTCTTTTATTTTTCACGTATAATAATACGTAAATGTTATGTGTAGATAGATAATAAATACATATAGATATTATACCTATATGTACATACCTATAATAAAAAATATAATATTGTGATACCTAAATTACATAGGTACATACACTAACTAATGATATCCAGTATAATATACCTACATATATGTGTACTCGTCCATATAATCCATTTTATCGTATCTAATTGTTGGTTATATTATGATTATGTGTTCATTTATTAAATATTTTTTCTTCTATAAATTATTGATTTATTCGAAAATTTTTCAATTGTCCCTATATTTTGGTGAATATTGTAGATTTTAATTTCGATTTTTATTATTTTTGTTTGATATAGATACATACATATGTATACTACATAAATATAGGCATGTAACATTACAGTTATTGTATGATCAATTTTCATTTTACATTTATAAATGTTCAAATGTACATACCACTGCATATACTATAATATTTGTATGATGTAGGTACCTATGTATGTAAAATTTATATTGGACAATATATAATAATATGTAATGTGGTGTAGTATCTACAGTAAATTGTGCATTACCTATAATATACATACCTTACCCATACGTTTTGTAAATAGTCAAATAGTGAACTTTTAATTTAAAATTGACTTGTTTGCTAACCGCATTATAAAATCTAATATTATTATATACAGGTATCTTACATACTCTAAAAACTATACAAAACTTACGTACATACATGTACATGCATATATATATTTATATACAGTTATATACTACCTAGATAAATTATATTTATTTACAAATAAAATACATGATTTTAATGACAGTATTGCAGTTGCAGCAGTCCTAAAAAACGTATAGAAGTAGATATTACCTACATACTATATTATGTATAGGTATACACA
This sequence comes from Villa cingulata, assembly GCA_951394055.1. Taxonomy (NCBI): domain Eukaryota; kingdom Metazoa; phylum Arthropoda; class Insecta; order Diptera; family Bombyliidae; genus Villa; species Villa cingulata. The sequence goes on from OX596018.1 coordinate 56,185,583, forward strand.
AAGTTATAATAAATGGAAGGTATTAGCATGTATTAGTAACAGTAAAAATTGAAAACATGGATATAGGATAGATATATACATACATATATAATGTAAATATTTAGGTATGACAATTTATAATGCATTTATAGGTACATACATATTTGTGTTTGTACATAAATGTATGTATGTTTTTAATATAATTGTCATATGTATGCATTTGCAAAAAATAAATAAATAGGTACCTACCTAGTTATAACATAATATAAAAAAAATGTACATTACTACTCATATTATATTATATTATAGTCATAATGTATGCAACTATGTACATATGTATATATTACATACACATTGACATAAGTTTGTGCATACAATATAGGTATTACCTATAGAGATATTTATATATTTATTATACAATCACGACGTATTGTCTATAAAATGTTCAATTTATATAGCAACACAAATGAAATTATTTTTATTTTTCATTTACATTTTTAAGACTTCTAATTCATATACATATATTTTTATTTATTTTTATACAAACTGTAATGCATTTCATTTCATACATAATGTATAATATAAATGTAAGGCTTATTTATATGTAGGTATATATAAGTACATATATAGTTAACTGTACATGCGTATGTTTAATGTTATTTATATATACATATGTACAATCAACATACTACTTACTACTTATCTATAAAAGTTGTTTTTTTATCGCTTATCAATAAAAAAAAAAAATATATTAATAGTGAGTGAGTATATTATTGATAAATAATTACATGATGTGTATGTAGTGTAGATAGTACCTATATAGTTATAGTATGTAGTAAATATTATAAATATATGCGTAGGTATATATACTTATGATATGTGTATAATGTTCACGTAAAATTATAATAGCAATAAGATAAAATGAAATGCTACGTTGCCTAATTTATTTATTTTTATAGAAAAATATTTTACACATGTAACATGTAATTTTTTAAAAATTTTGAAATTATGTTACTGTTGAAATGTTTGCGAAAAACACAATTTATTAGGTATACAATGTAGGTATATAGCTTTATTTTGTTTTACTAAAAGCCTCTATTTTATATAAAATATGTAGGTATACCTAATATAATACATAAATGTAGGTTAAATAAAATTTTAAAAAAAATATATATTGAAAATATACCTAGACAAAACTATGTACATATATTGAAATCGCCTAGCTAAGGAATAAATCATATTTACACATTATAGGTATTATGAGGGCAACATTCCAATTTAAAATTTCGAAAAAATTAAATTAGTCCAGAATTTTACGAAATTCTAAATTGTAATGAATTATAAATAGAAAACTTATCTTTGAGAAAAGACAGACAGCTCTTTAAAAATGAAATAAGTATTTTAAGCACATTTTTTTTTAGTGTTCAATGTATCTTCATATCTATCAACTTTGTATAAATTTATTATCCATTCTCTTATATATTCAGAATTTTTAATAGGCTTTAAATTAAAGATTTTTGTTTTTTAATATTTTCTCAAAAAAAAAAAAGAAAGGAAAAAAAATAAGTTTTAACTTTCGTTATCTATTTTGTGTTTTAATTATGTATTTCTATTTTATTCTAACTAATTTTAATCCTTCTCGGTTGTCTATTAATTTCTCTTGAACTGACTACACCAATAATACCTACTACCATAAATTTACATTTCATTATGAAATACAGTCAAATTCCTCTGTCTGGAATTATTAAATGAATAGAAATTTATTCGCTCGAAAAATCAAAAAATTATTTGTAGTAGGTACCTACCTATAGGATAGATACATTGGAAAAGTATTGTTCATTTTCTGAATAACAGAATTAGAAATCCATTTCATCCAAATCCATATTATAACTTATTTTATGTTCAAATTTTATTTTTATACCTATACTAGGTATATTTTGTGTGATTGATTTATTTTTTTTTTCTACCAAATTTAATGTGCATACACCTAGTACCACTAGTACATAATTAAAAGTATCTAATTAAAAAATATTATTGTAACTTTGTTGGCCGATATTTATAAATTTATTTATTTTATTTTTCTTTCAGGTACGTATTACAAATGGTTAACGGATATTACAAGAAAAGGTTTGTCTATATTTAATGTTTGCAATCTTAAAAAAAAAAATATGCAAAAAGATATGCAAAAGATTTCAGCTACTCATATCACTCTACTCATAATATAATAATGTAAATTCCTATACTATACAGAATATGAAAGATTTCAAAACTTAAAGCGAATAAAATATTCTTGATGGAAATTCAAAAATTTATTGTATCCATGAGATTACAATTGTTTATTTTATTGTAATTTTTTTTTTTTTTTTTTTTTTTTTTTGCTTCGAAATATTGTATACATTCGGCTTAATCTTTAATCATTCACCACATTACTTGTGTATATTTACACAATTTTTCTGAAAAATAATAATTTTTGATAAATACTCGCTAACTGCATAAACCATAAAATTAAATGCAAATCAGTTTTTTTTTTCAATATCATTCTGTTTAATTAGTCTTCTATAATTTCCTTATTACTAGTTCTTTTAGATTTTTTGAAATTTTTTTTTTTAAATCAATTAATTTTTATCTTCGTATATACCTATCTACATTTATGTGTGAACAATTTCCTTTTTTGAAATTAATATTTAACAAAAAAAAAAGGATATTTCTCTGGAATAATTCAAAACATTTTACAAATACTTTAATTTGAAAGAAAAACATGAAACTAAGATATCTATATATTTACTTATAATATAATTATATGTATGTAGTTTTAATCTACTTTTTCTGTTATTATTGTTTGTTTATTCATATTATATTATATACAATGTACATATACATACATATGTAAGCTGATAAAAAAATTTCCACATCATATAACCTAATTTTCTTGAACAAAACAAATATTTTCTTCGCGCTTTCACTTTGTTTAAGAAAAGACAACTGCCACATAATCTCTATGTTGTCTCTAAAACAGCTTTATATTATGTATTATACCATTATACGTAAATATAAGTATTTTATGAATTCAATTTTCTTTTTATTTTCTTTCATATACATATATACATTTATTACCTATTTTTTATTTATTTTGTTTTTTTTTTTTTTTTTCTTTTCAAATCAAATTATTGTTGTTTACATTATATTACAAAACAAGTTAGTGGCGATGATTAATATGAATAATGTTTTCAATCATTGACAAAAATAAAAAAAAACAATTCATACTACCTACATATATCTTAGAGCTTCACTAAAATTCAAAATGGACAACAACCTGTGCTTGAACTGGAGATAATAAAGAAGAGATATAATGTACATACTGTATAATACTTGCAGACGATTTACTAAAGAAAAAGCATTGTAACTTTGAATATTGATGTTAATTTTTCTACAATTACATACTCGTATGTACCTAACGTATCTCTTTGTCTTTACCATTTTGTTTTGTTTATGTTGATAATTTCAACGTGAAAATTGATAAAATAAATGTAGTGAAAACCGCCAAAATAATGAAGAAAAACATGAGTTTCAAATATGTATACTGCATAAATGAGCAGTATACGTATGTATAAGCGCATAAATAACATACATATGTGTTAGTAATACGTTTGACTTCATTATAAAAAAAAATAAATTAAACTTATTTTGTTATTTTGCGACTTTTAGAATCGATTTCTTCCTTATTATTCGTTAAATATTCATAAGAGTGTGCTGTGCACATACATAAATACATACATCATATTATGTAGAGTAAATGTATATTTGTGAGTGAAATAAAGAAATTTTTACATTGAAATAGTTCCACTTTTATTTTGTTATCTTCAATCATATAATATTTTCTACTATATTGAACTGTTATTGTATATTTATTATTGCTGTTGATTGTTTTAAAATAATTTACATTAGGTAGTAGGTACATATACACACATTTACATATGGTGATATGGTTTACTGTACCAGTATGAGCCTAAAAATATTAACTTATATTGTTTTGCTTTTTTGTTTTTTGTTTTATATAATTTCGAATACATTCTATGTATATAAATATAACTAAGTATACAGTTACATAGTATGTATATATAACTAGATTTATGTATACAGTTCAATACATAATTATTATTGTTAAATAAAAAATAATTTGGCATTCAGAAACCATAAGAGAAATTAATTTTCCAGTCCTACTATTATTATATTCTTGTATTTTAAAGTAATTGTGTTGTATTCTATCACGTGTAGGAGTCATTGACTCCATAATATACACCATACCACACAAGTTATTATTATTTTTTTTTTTTTCAAATACCGCCATATTAAGAAACGCAAACGACTAGATTAATCTAACAAAACAACACACTGATTTTGTAATTATTACCCCACCATTATACTACTGCTATAATGCTTATTATTATTTCATTTTGTTTGTTTTGCTCTTTTTTTTTCTTCGATTAAGATAATACTTACACATAGGTATCTATATAACATACATATTATAATATAAGGTATGTAATAATTTCAGCCTTTTTATCTTCACCTGATTTGAGAAATAATTAAAATAATAATGAATTAAAAAATTTTGTTTGTTTTGTTTAATATTTCTCATCCATTTTGAAAAAAAAAAAAAGTCTACTTCAACAACATGCAAGATATTGCGGCAACATTTACAATACCCAGTGTTTAAACTAGTACCTACCTAGTATGTAATGTAGTATATGATGTATCTTGGAAATGTTATAAACTTAAGCTAAATTGCAATTTACTAAAAGCAAATAGCATGAAAAATAAAACGAAAAAATAAATATATAATGATAACTGTGTATAACTGGTATAACAATGACGATATTCATATTATGTGGATATTGTTCGTTATGAAGATGATGATATTTATATTTTAATCAGATAGCAGATATTAGTAAGTGTTACGATGACACTTTTTTTTTTCGAAACACAGGAAAGTATTCCATCTTATTTCAAAATGAAAATATGTAGGTACGTAACGTAACTAACTATAGTACAACATGTCTGTAATTTTGTGAGAATTTAACTTTTAACTTGATAGTATTTTATTAAATTCATGATAATTTTTTACATCACTGCTATAAAATTGCTACTGAATGTATAAGAAAAATTAAAAAAAATATATTTTAATTCATATAAAATACTAATCTTATAAGAAATCTTAAAACTATAACTTGTATCTTATTTTCAAAATAATGTTTCGTTAATAAGTAAGTATTTTTATTTACAGATAATTTTTATTAAAAATAATTCTAGTTATATATGCACCTTTCTATACCTACATATGCATTTAATATTAACATTATGAAGAAAATCTAGAATCATCCTGTAACAGAGGAATACATATACTCATTTCTTACAAATGCAATTAATTATGATCTTTAAGAAAAATTTTATATTAAATTAATATTTTAGAGGATTTAACGAGGAAAGTTTTAAATAATGCATAGACAATTTAAAATTAAAGATCTATTATGTACTTATATACATATATGTACATATGTAACATATATATATATATAGAAAATTATACAGGTTTGTTGTATAAGTAAATAAATAAATTGACATGTTTATAAATTTATTATTGCTGATATCTTGAACTGTGAAAGTTTTAAATTTGATTACTAAATAATGCATTGTTATTTTGATTTTTTTCTACATACACCACATTATTCAAGCATAAATCTACATAGATATATTCATATAAATAGATATTATATGAGGTACATAATTATATATATTTCTTGTTAATGAATTAAAATTGAAATTTTCTACATTTGAATTTGACCATTGCGATAAATAAAGTCCTTTGTTTTAAAGGTTTAATAAAGAAAATGAAAATTGAATTGAAAATATAATTCATTTAAATTCAAAACTTTTTTTTTTTTTTTTTGAATATTCATAATGTATATGTATATAATGGACATAATGTATATTAGATATTTACGGACATATTTTTGTATTTATTTATGCATATATGTTTAAAAACAAATGCAATACATAATTGAGTTGATGAATGTGAATGGTCAATTTAGGAAATGATTAATTAATAAGTGAATTTGTAGAATTTACGATAGACTATAGAACAATATAACAATATTGATCTGTAGTCTTTGGTATAACATTTGACAAAATGCATCATTACGATGTAATGAGAACACATGTTGTAAATGTTTATTAGTTGGATGTTGAATGATTATTTATATTATTTATATTATTTTATATTTATATTAATAATTAATAATTACGGTTATCAGAGAAAATAAACAAAAAAAAAGTGTATGTGAAACCACAGAGCATTTTCTTAAAATTGACATTGATGATGATTGTCAGTTGTCAAACTGAAATCACTCAAGCCTGTAGAATTCATGTCGAAATATGCTTATTTTATTACATAGGCTTCTAAAGTAAACGAAGTCATTTAATTGGATGGGGTTCTCGACTACAATATAGATAACTATTTCTGAGTGTTCAGTGTTACGTCCCATCCTCAAAACATCCTATATATATACCTACCTATATAATACATTTTAATATGTATATGTATGTATTTGAAAATAAAATATAATATGTAAATGACAACTAATCACTTTTAAGTCAAAAATTTCATTGTTTCTCATTATTCCAAATAATAATAATAAAATGTTAATGTATACATATTTTTGTGTTATTTTCTTTTTTTTTTTTTTTTCAAACTTTTAATAAGATATTTATTTTCAAAAAAAATATTTTTTATCTTTTATAAATATCAACTTCGAGCCTTATTTGAAACTTTTCTTAATCATTTTTAGAAACTAAATGTTGCCATATTTTAAGAAGAAATAAATTATTATAAAAAGAATAATATAAAAATTTTGCAACTTTAAGATTTATTTTGTAGAATTATTTTAAAAATTTTATATATTTTATATATATATTATTTAAGAACGCTTTTAATGGGCAAAGAATAATAAAAATCAATTTCACTGCAAAAATTTCTTTTATTACACTAATGTAAAACTAGTACAATATTTTTAGTTTTTTCCAATTTGTACGATGCGACGAGACTGACTGCTTTTTCAAAAAATCACATAATCGTCATACTTAATACCTTATCTCATTTTTTAGTACATAATTATAAGTCAATAAATATATATATAATATTCTACAGTACAATACATGATATTTCCATAATGCAATACATAATATTTTTTTTTTAATACATAAATTATACATAATACATAATACCTAATACTTAACGGTTTACTACACAAAGTAGTAAGACCAGCTGTGAAATTATCCGTATGCAATATATACATATTTATATGACTTTTAACTAACAAAAATTATTTGTGAATTTCCTACATCTCGGCCATCCTGACCTTCGCAATTATACATTAATAGCTTATTGACATTTAAAAGTATTAATGTTCAAACACTAACATAAGTAAAAGTACTAGTGTTTAATTTTTCCTAACGAATGCATTAATGAACACCATAATATTAACATGATACATAATAAAATCTATAAAATTATTGTACATAAAAAATAATGATACATATATGATACATGATACATAATAAAATCTATAAAATTATTGTACATAAAATTAATATTTACTAAAATTTATTTTTTTATTGACAAAAGTTAAACATCAAAGCAATTCGGAATTGAATTTTGTAATAGTGAAATTGATTTTCTAAAGTACGAAACATGAAAATTAGACTTGTGCTAAGACGGAATTTCATCTTTCATCTTCTACGCTGATGTAGAATGGCTTCATGTTAGCCGGAGAGCATATACCTTTGTATGGCACTCTTGAAACTTGTAAGCCATCGAGATCCGTAACCAAGTATCTGTCATTACCGATAACTTTTCGTACTTCATATGGGCCTCTGTATTTTGAAAACAATTTTTTATTTACCCCGGCAATGGTGACATTATTTTTTAACATTACGTAATCACCTTCTTTGTATACATGAGGTCTTTTGTGCAATTTATCATAATAATTTTTGTTGTAGTCTTGATTTTTTTGAATATTTTGGGCAGCCTGATTCCTTAGTTCTAATAAATCCACTTCTTTATTTTTGTTTACCTGATCTAATATAAACTCGGCAACTTTATCATATATTTTACCCTTTTGGTTAACACCGAATAATAAAGTGCTAGGTGAAAATCCTGTGCTACGATTGACGGTGTTGTTTATTGCGAATTCAACTTTGACCAAATTTCTTTCCCAATTTGCTGTCGAGTCGTATTCGCACTCTTTCGCCAACATAGCTGTCAAAATACGGTTAATTCTTTCCACCTGGCCATTTGCTTGTGGTGTGCAGGTAGCAATTTTGATATGTTGCACATTGTTTTCAGATAAAAACTCAGCAAATTCGTTAGACGTAAAACAAGTGGCACGATCAGATATTATTCTATTAGGTCTACTATAGCAATAAAAATATTGTTGGAGACACTTAATGACTCCTTTTGTATCTGTGCTTTTAACTGAATACAACTTGACAAATTTAGTGAAACCGTCAATGACTAAGAAAATGTGACGATTCTTAGTTTTTGAAGAGGCAAGTGGACCATAATGGTCGACATGTAGAGTGTCAAAAGGAATTTTACCCTTTGGGACATTATGTAATATACCCTCAACCTTTCCTGAGCTTGTTGAAAAATATGCACACTTAAAGCAACTTTTGATGTAATTCTTAATTTTTTGTTTCATACTGGGAAACCAGTATGTTCTTCCTAAATTTTCATAACATTTTTCAACACCCAGGTGGCACATAGCGTCGTGGTGTGTTTGAATTACACGATTTTCCATTACACTGGGTACGTAGAAACGCAAACCATTTTTGACCTTCCTGTAAATTAGTCCATCTACCATTTCATAAAAGCTGCTCTCTTGTTTTTCTAACTCAGAAGCAATTTTGGCTATAGTTGGGTCTCGTCTTTGTGAAGCTGCTAAGATATACTCAAACGACTCGTCTTTTACATAAAGTATGTTAATAGATCTGCTTAGAGCGTCTGCATGACCCATCTTTTCACCATTTCGATGCTCTATAACATAATCATAGTTCTGTAGCTCGAGAGCCCATCTTGAAATCCGAGGATTAATAAATTTCTTGTTGAGTGTCAAAGCTAAGGCTTGACAGTCAGTTACAATTTTAAATCTAATACCGACAAGATAGACACTAAATCTCCTAAGTGCATATATAATTGATAGGGTCTCGAGCTCATAACTATGATAATGTTTTTCAGTTTCGCTAACACGTTTAGAGAAATAGGCTATAGGATGGTATTTGCCATCCTTTTGTTTTTGGAGAAGTACAGCTCCATAACCTAAAAGACTTGCGTCACAATGGAGCTGAGTTTCATTCGAAGGGCTATATATTGCCAGCACCGGAGAATCTATGAGTTTGGCTTTTAATGTATCAAATGCTTCTAGTTCCCTCTCCCCAAATACAAATTTGGCATTCTTCTTGACAAGATCGTACAGAGGTTTGGCTATTAGAGCAAAATTCTTAATAAATTTTCTAAAATATGATGCCAGACCTAAAAAACTATGGACAGTTTTCACGCAAGTTGGAATAGGAAATTCTTTGATCGCCTTCAAATTCTCTTCATTGGGTTGTATACCCTTCTGAGTTATTTTATACCCCAAGTAAACTACTTGCTCCTTCAAAAATGAGCATTTATCGAACCTTATATGAAGAGAATTTTTTAGTACAATACGAACTATTTCTTTTAGAATATTAATATGTTCTTCTACGGTTTCTGTGGCTACTAGTAAGTCATCAATATAACTCAGGACCTGTCCTGTGGCTAGCAATGGTTTGAATAATTTTTTCATAAATTTTTCAAAAACCGCAGGCGCGTTCTTCAGGCCAAACGGCATCCTCAGGTATTCGTATTGGCCCAAAGGTGTTATAAACGACGTGTATTTCACTGAATTACAAGCGATTTTGACGTGGTGGAAACCGTTTTTCAAGTCTATAACAGAAAAGTATTTTTTATTTTTGAGGCGGTCTAAGTGATCCTCAATAAGCGGTAACGGAAAGTTATCTCGCTGAGTAATTTTGTTTAATTGTCGATAGTCAATACATAATCTTAACTCTTTATTTTTCTTTCTAACTAATACTATCGGGGAAGCGTAAGGTGAATTACTCTCGCGGATAACACCCCGTTCTTGAAGGTCTTTTAAAATTTTTTCCAACTCCAACTTATGAGTGTAGGAAAGTCTGCGTGGCGTGCAATAAAACGGTTGATCAGATGTTACTTTTATTTCCATTTCGAAATCATTTTCGGAATCAGTAAATTTATCAATTTTATTAAAGAACCAGGCTGGCTTCAAAATATCTTTAACACAACATCTAATATCATACGGTAAGTTTTCATTGATGTCAAGATTTATATTATTTTCTAAATTATTTTCAGAAATATTTATGCATAATATTTGATGCAGAAATATTCTGTCCTCTTCTGGGATTTCATGTGACCTACCTGAAATTTCACCATTAGCACAAGTCGTTTTGTTATTTATAATTACTTGGTTGCTATCACAATTTCTAATGTCCTTTTTTCTTTCGTTTTCTTTATTTTCTAAATTGTCCGTTTTTTGTTTCAATTCCAAATTACTCTGGTACATGAAATTTCTACCTAAAAGAAATGGATAAGCCATAGAATTATTCTTAACAACATAAATATTTATTTCATAATTAGAATTATTAAAATATACATTGACCTTTGTTACACCTAAAACGTGAAGAGCACTGCCATTAATACCAAAAAATTTATGCTTCTCTGGGTCCACATGCTGCATTGTAAAAGCTGGTAAAAATTTTTCCTGGACTAAGCTGATGGGACTTCCTGAATCTAGTAATGTAGTAGCTTCACACTCATATGACACCTGGTGATTGGTATTACCAAAACTGAATTTTATGATGTGTTCGAATTCATTTGTGGTAAGTTCTGTTGAGCTGTCTCTGGAATATTTTATCACGTTAACTTTTTTTTCCTTACAATCTGCAAATTTGTGTCCCATTTTTCCACAATGAAAACATGAACCTTTTTCACGAGCTGGACGAGGACATTTAGTGCTAATATGACCATGCTGATTACAGTTATAACATCTTATTTTTGATTCAACCTTTTTTCCAGATTCGTTGTTTAATTTTTTCCGATCGGTTGCGTATTGTGGTTGATGTGTTTTCATTCTATCGTATCTTCTCAAGGCATCCTTCAATTCATAAATATTATTAGCACTATAAAGGATCATTTTATTTGTCGTTGAATCATTTATGCCATTTATCACATACTGGATGAGATCATTTTCGTCAATTTGTGCAGCAGAAGCGATTTCCTGCATTGTGAATAAATAATTTTGCAATGTCTCATCGTTTTTCTTCTTACGACTTCTTAATTTGTTATGAATTTCTGCACTTGAGATTTTCTGATCGAACTCTTCAATTAATGAGTCTCTTAATTCTGTCCAAGATTTTACAGATATAGTGCGTAGAAAGTTTTTTGCAGTACCTGTGAGTAAGCGGCGTGCATATACAAAGCGGGTCTTGTCATTCCAACCAAGTACGTCTGATGCTTCTTCAAATTGTTGAGCCCATTTTTTGATACTAAAGCTATCATCTCCGCTAAAATGGTTGATAGCTTCTTCTACATCTTTAAAACCAAAATGTGAAACAGCAGCACTAGTACTTCCATTTTCACTAGTAAGTTCTAAAAGTTCCTTCTTTAATGCTTTAATTTCCTGTTGTTTTTTTATGCGATCTCGAAGGGATCTTAATTCATTGTCTAAATGAGCAGTCTCGTCAATTTCACCTTGTTGAACTGAAGGTGAATCGTTTTCTAAAGTTATTTCATCCTCATTCTGTTGACTTGTGGATGAATTATTTTCCAAGGTGTCCTGTGAGAAATATTGATTTATATCATCGATGTTAAAATTCAGCACGTGTTCTTCTAGTCTCAATAGAAGTTGTGCTTTGTTTCCAGATGTTGGCAAGCCCAGCTCACGAAGTTTATCTCTTAAAGCCGTCACTGTGGCATTGTCCAAAAATTGTGAAACACGCGGGTCCATTTCTCTAAAATTACAATAAATTTTTTTTTAAATATTCGGATCGCACAAATTTACTTTAGATTTTTGTGGATTAAATTGAAGCACATGGTCATCCGATTCTTCACACTCTGCTGCTCGATATCTCGTAAGTAAAAAAATCACGTGGAACACACACAGACAAAAGGTCACACGAAGAATTTTCTAGACACAAAATACATAAATTTCCTTTTGTCTTAAATTTTCCAGAACAATTTTTCAATTTCCTGTGGTTTTTTTCACACGTATTTTTTTTTTTTATATACATATATAGGTACTTCACTTAATAAAAAAAAATCGCAAAATCTAATAGGTTGCCGATCCCACTTCTGAGATTTTGTAGAATTATTTTAAAAATTTTATATATTTTATATATATATTATTTAAGAACGCTTTTAATGGGCAAAGAATAATAAAAATCAATTTCACTGCAAAAATTTCTTTTATTACACTAATGTAAAACTAGTACAATATTTTTAGTTTTTTCCAATTTGTACGATGCGACGAGACTGACTGCTTTTTCAAAAAATCACATAATCGTCATACTTAATACCTTATCTCATTTTTTAGTACATAATTATAAGTCAATAAATATATATATAATATTCTACAGTACAATACATGATATTTCCATAATGCAATACATAATATTTTTTTTTTAATACATAAATTATACATAATACATAATACCTAATACTTAACGGTTTACTACACAAAGTAGTAAGACCAGCTGTGAAATTATCCGTATGCAATATATACATATTTATATGACTTTTAACTAACAAAAATTATTTGTGAATTTCCTACAATTTATATATGTATTATTTATGTGTTTGTATGTATGTATGTATAAATATATTTATATTTATAATGGCTATCAATATTATAATATTTGTAGAAAGTCCAAAATAATAATTTTTATGGTCTTATATGTTCGTCATCATATCGTCATTCTAGTGCTTATACATATGTATGTAATTTTGTTTTTATTTTTGTATTTAGTTACTGATTGTTCAAAAAAAAAAAAAAAAAAAATTATGATTAAATACAAATACGAATGGGAGACAGAGGCTATAGTATATTTGTGATATTTACATACATATTTATAATAATATATATATACATATATGTAACAAGTTTCCAGATTTAGAAAGACCGGAACGTCTTTTGTTTTTTTTTTTTCAATCGAGTTTTTGAATAAAAAATAAAATCTAAATCTAACCAATACTTTGTTGAATTTCTGTTTAGATTTATAATTTATATAGGTAGGTTGTGTGTATATGTATGTAGATAGTTATATATTTTTGTTTTCACATATGTCATCATTTAAAGTAACGTAAGTGCAGCATACAAAAATAACATTTCGTATATGTAAATAAATTTACTGCATTCATCCCATGTATGTCACATATGTATATATATGTACTATATAATGTATATTTATGTGTTCATTTATTTTTCAAAACGAAAAATTATCATTCTTTATAAGAATTCATTGAATTCAAGTTATATATGTATTTGTAAAGATATAAGTATATTAGGTATAAATGTAGATACATATTTATTTTATATATATATTATATTATATATGTATTGTATATATATATATATATATATCTATATTTGTATGAATTTATGTAAATGTATGATTACTATATAAGGAATAACAGGAAAACAGGTAGACTTCAAGTTTTCCAAATTGTAATGAAAAAAAAAAATAAATAAATAAAATAAAATAAAGTCCCTATTTAGTTTGTAAAACTACGAAGTCAAGTGTGTGATCACTACTATATGTAATATATATACATATGTAGGTATGTAAGTATACATAAATGTATATTTTCTTTCATATGGTACCTATATGTATAAAACTTTAACAATAATAATGTACGGCTACGGGTATTGATAAACAAATGAAAAGTATATGCACAACAAGAGATGGAAAAACTCGTTATACAAGTTTTCTGAAATTACAAATAAAGATAAGATAGAAACGATTTGATTTTTACATGACAATCATACATATGTACATAATGTATATAAATACATATGTAGTACACTGTATACCTAAATATATATAGTTTTTAAGGTGGGATATTATTATAATGTATAAATAAATATGAATCTAAATAGTAAACGTTTCAAAATTTAAAGAAATATAATGTGCAAAGTTGAAAAGATATCAATTTAATGAAAGGATATCATAATAGGTATATAATTAGATTACATTCATCCAATGACTTTTTTTTTTAAATTTGATTCTCACATTAGCAATATGTAATGATAACAAAAATTAAACAGATTAGAAAAAAAGTATCGGCCCTTCACTATAGAGATATATTTAAAAATTACTCTCTTATCTTATAATTTAGTCAGATTCCCTAATATTTACTTAATGACATTATGAACAAACGAACACTTTTTCTCTGAAAGTTTTTCACAATTATCTCAAAACAACTTAGAGTGGACATGGCAAGTTTTGCTTCTACACCCGTCATAGGTACATATTTAAATAGTAATCCTTTGTAAATCAAATTATGAAAAAAAAAAAACACTTGACTTTTAATTTAATTTTTAAATGAATTTTTTTTTAATTTTTTAATCTTTTGAAGATCCGATACTTTATGTACAAATTAAAATATACATTCATAATGTATACCTAAGTACATATGTATATACTATTGCAATAATGCACCACACATTACATTATTTTATCATTTTGCAAGGTGATTTTTCTCTTTTTAAATTTTTATTTTTTCTACTAGTAGGTTAGGTACTACTTATTGTAAAGCTGCTCTCTTTAAATTAGTTTTAATTTATGTTTATTGATATATAACGAGATAATTATGTAGTAAGTATGTATATGTATGTATAGAGATATGTATAAAATTTTTAATAAAATTTTTGGATAAAGAGATAATATGAATAATTTTTTTTTTCTTATAATTCTAAAGACAATAAATGTAAACTTTTCAAAATTTTATACATAAATGTACGTAAGTTTTATGAATAAGGCATTTTAAAAAAATATAGGTATATGTATGTATAGGTAGGTTATATGCAAAATAAAATTACGATATAAATATACACATGTACGTAATAGTACACATTCACGTAATACAATATGTATTACCTATATTAAATTAGTAAAGTTTAATAAAATTCTTTGAATCATTTTACGAAATATGGTATATGTACATGTATACATATGTATATGCATATGTGTATTTTTAAAACCATATTTGACTTAAAATGAATTACATAAATGTACTGTATATGTCTGTAGAAGTGTAGACTTGATAATCAACAAATGACTAATAAATTATTTTTTATTTGCTATGCCATATGTTACATATTTATATAATTAAAAACTTATAAATTTCATATACAATTTCGATTGACGTATGTACATATACATATGTACATATATAATTTTTTATTGTAATTAAATATAGATTTAGTATGAAAAAAATATACGAAAGTATATCAAACATAACCTGACTGATCGAATGAAACGTATGATATGAATTTATTTAATCTTATTTTTCAATATATGCAAACTCTTCAGCACTTCAGCCTCTCCCTCTAAAAATCATCTCAAAATAGTCTGAGCCAGCAGCCAGCCTACATGTTTGTTGTCAATTATTGATTTCCATTTGACGTCTTTGATGTTATTTTTTAATTTTGGAAAAAATAAATAATCAAATGGATCCATGTCTGGGCTGTAGGGTAAATGAGGTATGATGAATCTCAATTAAAAAAAAAAAAAACAAGAAAACTAATCAACAATTGTGTATTTGTATATATAACACCGTATTTCATTTTTTTAATACACAATATTTTATGATTTTTTGTATTCAACTATGATATCCGAAATAGGTACATATATCACGTTTTCAAGGAATACAAAAGTCAATAAATATCCCTGTAATCTGGTATTTAATTTGTACATATGTATGTATGTTTATGTGTTTGTTGTGTTCCTAATTTGTAAAATGTATGTATGTACATTAATTTTGTATTCGTCATAATTACAATGTTTTAATAATAATAAATCTTTAAAAAGAAAAAAAATATATAAAAATTCAAGCTTAAAATTGAAATTTTCAAAACTAAAATTGTCTCATTTCTCTCTGTTTTGTCGTCCTCAGGTACGTTGATGATTTGGTAACTAAGAGTTTGATTGATTTGAATTTTGTTGGTTATTTGTTAACACTTTGAAGCATTATTAAAAGGAAATTAACATTAAAAAAATAAATAAAGGAATAAAATAGATAAGATAAGATAAACAATTAATCTTACGCTTCAAAGTTTTCTTCTGATCTAGAGATAGAAATAACATGTAAGTAAATTAAAAACAAACAAAAAAAAAAAAACAAACGAAAATAATAACGGTATACATTAAATGTATATATGTATGTGTACATAAAATTTTTTTTTTTTTTTTGAAAAATGCCCTTTAAAAAAAATCAAAATTCTTAAAATTCTGCGCTCTTATAACATGTACATATACATACAAAAGAAAATAATAAAAATTGTAATATTATCACAATTTGCTTAATTGTTTTGAATTGAATGCACAATAAAAATAAATTTATAAATAATAAAAACGACAGATTTATAACATTTTTTTTTTCATCTCTTCCATTAAAATTTTCTAATCGAGAAATTATTGTCATTCAATATTATGCTTTTAATACGACCATACATACCTATTTAATAAAAATGAAAGCGATTTCTATATAAAATTAATGGTTTTAAATTAAATTGCAGTACATATATGTATGTATGTATATCTAGTCACAGTGGGATCAAAAATTTTACTTTTAAGGAAAAACAAAATATGTACATTTATGTAGCCTAAATATCAAATATGTATATAATATAATTTACTCGTGTATTACATCATAATATACATATGTATATACAGTCAAATTCCTCTAACTCGAATCGTCAACTGCCATCAAAATTACTTCGAGTTAAAGGGATTTTCGAAGAATTTTGAGTTAGAGGAAGTTGTTTCACAACAGATTCATTTCAAAAATAAACTGAAATTGATTCTTTATTGTAGTTTACGCATACTATACACAAGTAAAATAAAAGTAAACATGAATGATCATGTTTTGCATTACAGAATTCGCAAACAAACAGATATTGATTCTTCATTGTAATTTTTGCATATTGTATATACACAAGCCAAACAAAAGTGAACATGAATAATCATGTTTTGCATCATAGAACAAGTGTTAAGCTAACTAGAAATAAATGTATCCAAATATGTATGTATGTATAGAAATTTAAAGCACTGTTTCATGTTTAAATTCGAGTTAAGGGAATTTAAAGATCGACAAAAACTTGACAAAAATGTTGAGTTAGAGGAATATTTCACTTAGAGGATGATTTAACTATGAAAATTTCAAGGGAACGCAAACAAATGTCTGTAAAATTCGAGATAGAGGAAAATTCGAGTTACAGGAATTTCGACTTAGAGGAATTTGACTGTATTTTCAAATAAATTCTATATTTGAGCCGTTTTCTTTTAAAATTAGTGTTAAGTCCATTTTATATTATGAATGGAAATAATATGATTGAGGTTGTGTATTGTATTGTATAGATATATATTTATTTAAATAAGTATAGTAATGTAATTCAATGAACTAAGTGAAAATTTATAGTAACAAAATGATGAAAAAATTTTGAAAAAAAAATTTTTTTTTTTTTTTTTAATAAACAGATTACATTCAAATTTACATTGTTACAATTAATTTTTTTGTCAAAAATTGACTTATACTATTTTCAAAGAAAACGATACATTTTAATTATTCAATCTTGCAATGGAAATGATTTTTTCCACATTACGCATTAGGCACTTCAAAAACATATACATAATGCATTTTAAATAATAATGAAGTTTTGCAATAATTTTTTAAACAATGAAAAATTTAGATAATAATAATTTTTTTTTAATTTAATTAAATGTATGCATATACTATACATACTCTCATATTCATATAATGTATTGTTTATATGTTTTAGAAATATTTATCAACATTCAGGAAATATGAATAAAAATGTACTATTTTACAACGCATATTTGTAAATGTACTACGATAAATTTATAGTGTAGATAAAAATGCTTTGACCTCTATTATATGTACATATCTATATGTATGTATTTTACATAAATTTATGTATTATTTTTGTATATATGTATGTATAATATATGTAAAATTAATAGAAAATAATTGAAAATATGTACATACATACTCGTATATAGGTAGAGGTACATACTTATTTGTGTTAACAAAATGAGCGCACGTTCTTGTTGTGAATAATAATATTACGCATAATTATATGATGCTAATTTTAAAATAAAAATATTCATTTTTATATAAATTGAATATTATACCTAATGTTTATTTCTAATTTTATTGTAGTTATTAATGTACATATTTGTAATTATATGATGTATTATTTATGTATTCAAATTTATTATTGATTTAATGTTAAATGCAGAATAATTTTTTTTTTGATACAAGAAAAATGTAATTTACTTCACTCAAAATAAAAATCACCGTATTATAATCATCTACCCCCATTATAAAGAATTTATTAACGTAAAATTCTTTTCTAGTATTCATTCTTAATATAATAGATACCTATGTATTTTTTTTTTTATTACCCTTATTATTGTTATCACATATAGGTAGTACGTATTATATTGTATAGTATACTAAACAAATCTACAATTATTACTGTTATTTTAGTTATAATAGTTCAATATGTTATTATTTATTATTTTTATATATGTATACATATGTACATAGTATGTCTATGTAGTATGTAAGTATATATTTTTTATCTATACACATTTACAATATATACGAAGCATACATACATAAATCTATATAATGTATGTGATTAGAGTATATACATTTTTTTTTTTTTTTTGTTTATTGTCATTTACTTTGCTATATAGTATACTACAGTACTAAAAAATTTATATAATAACATACATTTATGTATGTAGGTATATCTATTTGTACGTATTTGTGTATACCTATTTAGGGAATTCTTTAGATAATTTGGTTTTTTCTACATACTCAACTCACAATCTCTTAGGATTGATTATTGTACATGCGCTGTAAAATCTACATACATATATCTTATATTTTTTATATTTTTGTTTTTTATTTTTTTATTTTTTTATTTTTTGCTAATGTTATCGGTCATCATAATGCTGAGAATGAGGACTCTAAAAATACACATACGTATTATAATAGTGGTAATAATAATTCTATATATTTTGCATTGTTTTTATCATATTATATGTATGTACATTTATGTATAAATTTATATGCATATGTAAATATAGGATGTCTCAAAATCTAAACTACTAAACATATTATTTGTAATAAGAAGAATTGTTGGCTATAAAAAGTATTTCTTGTAGAACCAGTAATCGTCATCATATGATTTGAAGACAGTGAAAATGAAAAATTTAGAAATTATTGTACCTCTATTACTGCAGAAGTAGTATAAGAATTGTCTCACATATTAATTATGTTCTTAGTTATAAGATAAATTTGCATGATAATAACTTTGCATATAAAAGTTTTCTAGCCAATGAATTTATTTTTACAATTTCTGAAATTTAAATACATATACTCGATAATGAGAATTTCTGTAAAAAAAAAAAATCAGTGGATTTTTCTAAAGCCAAAAAGTAATCGAAAAACCATTAATTTTGAATTTTTTAATGTCAATAATTTTTGATTAAATAACACTGCAAAGTTTTTCAAATGAAATATACTTGAAAGAAGAAACAATCAATTATTTCTTTTTAATCAAAACATTTTGACAGTTTCTGCAGTGGAAAAATGAAAAAGTAAGGTATGTACCTACTTTAAATTCTGATGAAATTATGCAATTTTTGTTGTTGTTGATGATGGTGCCTTATAACTTTATTTTTGTTGCAAAATAGTCCAATAATATCACAGAAACACCCTATATGTGTATATTAAATGCACATTATGCAGATAATGTACATGTGTATAAATGTATGTAATATAATATACATATGTATATAAAATTTTTTTTATCATCAATGAAAGAAATAAGGAAAATAAGACTAGGTACTTAGATTATAAATAACAAAGGCGGTTGATTGTATTTGTAGACATGTTTTTTAACTAAAACTATATACATATATACACACATAATGTAAAATGAATATTTTTCAATAAAAAAGAAATTTTTTTACCACAAGATTTACATACAAACAAAGGAAAATGCAAAATTTACGTAATATTAAAAAAATTGAAATTTTTTAATTGTTATATGTAGCTAATTATAGAACCAGCTTATTAATTAATAAATCGATAATATTTTGTAATTAAAATACTTATGTAGTTCATCAAATACGTATGAATGTGTATATATGTATGTATATGAAGAACATTACATTGTCTGTCTCTGAATGTAAAATATAAAAGAATCTATTATACAAAACAAGAGGAAAAAGAAATATGTACATTATTTTTTAAATCAGGATGAATAATTAACGAAATTTTATAATAGACATTGTACGAGTATGTATAGTATTTCCACTTCAAATTTATCTTTGTCCATTTTAAATATTCACCATTGTTCAATTACGATATATCTACGATAAAGTTAATTTAAGGATGTTACATTTATAAAACTGATACAAAATGGTAAACTACAAAGTAATTTGAGATGATCGTTCGTTTAAACAGAACTATACGAAACTTCAAAACTGAAATCTTATATTATAACAAAATTAAAAAGTGACATAAACCACCTAGTTAAATTTATGTATTTTGTTGATTGACAGTTGAGGTACAATATTGATAGACATGTTGCGAAAATTGGTTACAATTTCAACAACCTTATATACTATATGTATTATATACATAAATATGCATTAAAAATCTGTAGATAATGTATTTAGGTAGGTTATCTGTATTCTTTACAATAATCATTAGTTCCAAAATTCCATGAAAAATATATGATATAATTTTTTTAAAATATTTTTACACAAATTTAAAAGCTTTCTTTTACTAATTTTATAATATTTCAAAGAATTAGGTATTTCCAATTAAAAGGTAAATAGTAAATATTCTGTTGTTTTTTTGATTTTTTATAAATTTATAATTATATTTACATAGGTACATATGTATATAATTATCAATACTGAAAGATATTTTGTGAAAAAAATGTTGTAGAAATGATTCAAAAAGCAATTAATTTCTAGTGATATGTAATGAAACAAAATTTCAAAACTAATGAAATAGGTATTATACGTGGTATTACATACATATTTATATAATACACATTTATTTTATTTTTATATTACCTATTTGAATGAATATAAAAATAGTCGTATAAATTAACAAAAATAATAAATTGACAGCCAAATTGATTTTTTCTAAATTTATTTTGCACTTTTTAAAAATTGTATATTTCAGGGACGATATAAATAATAATATCAGTCAGTTCAGTAGATATATAATGTGTAAATTATTTTTACTCTGTATATGTGCACATATAATAGGTATTTAATATGTATACGTATGTATATCTATATTATATATTATGTAGGTATACATATTATAGATAACTTATCTATATGTGTATCTACATATAAGCATATAAAATTGCATATAAATGAGATAAAGTCTGTAATATTGCATTTTAAATAGTAAAAAAAAAAAAAAAATCAAATCTAGAAGAAAATTTGTGTTAAAAAAAAAATAAATAAATGAATAAAAAAAACATAATATATGTATGTATGTAATTGTGTGTATATATATTGTATGTTTTTTAGACAAAGAAGTGGTAAGCGAGGTTGAAAACGAGTAAATTTTTAGTTGTCCTTCAAACATTCTTTATTATGGTTGCACTATACTATACAATAATAATATAAAAATATACGTATGTATACATATTTACTGTATTTATATAAATATGTACACATATGTAATGTATATACCATACGTACATGTACAATATATGAATATAAAAAAATTACGAGTGCGATAGTGTTTATTTGATATAATACATAAATATGTATATATGTATATACATATGTATGTATATTTACATAATATATGTAATGTAGATATACACCTATCTAATATAATAATTTATAATAAAATCATCATTTATTAAGAGTTACATAGATGTATATTTACAGATATGTGTATGTATATATGTATATGCATGCACATACATATTTATATATTATTTACTCGAATACATCAAACATGCATAAAAATGTTTAAATAGAGTCAACTTGACATCATTTTCAAGTCATTCACATTAGAATTTAATTAGAAGTAATTACATTGAAGTGTGCAGTGCACTCTGAATAAAGTATAAACTGTACATACGTTACAATACATATAAATATGCATATATGTATCTATTATTGTATATGTATGTATTTGGAACATATATATGTCATTAGTATACGTATGTATGTATTTTATTTGAAGGACTTTATTTTCCCTATATCTTTCTCTACTTTAATTTTATAATTATAATAATTTTGTTTTTTCTTTTAATTTTTGTGCAATACGCACTTTTATGTACATATGTACATTTATATATGCTTATGCAAACTATATAGCTTATACATACATATCTACATACATTTGTATGTGTGTATATGTTTCAAATTTTGATTTTCAGCAATATAAATAAGAAACATCACTTACTATCTATAAGCCAGCAGCAGTATATGTACTAAAATCAGTTTACGTTATTAATTTGAATTTAATTTTTACAAACGCAATTGTAAAAATACAATATGTATATTTATATACACAAATACAAATAATGCAATAATGTATTTTTTTCGAAATATATAACTATTCGAACATTTTATCATCAATTTGTTTCCATTCCAAATACAGAATGAATTTCATTAACAAGTTCTCATCTGTGTCTAGCTTTTTGTATAGAGAAATTAGTTTCAATTCCTTTGTAAAAATTTATTAATTAATATTATTTTACGTTTTTTTGGATACACAAAAAGGGAACTGCATGTATTAGATGTTTTTCGAAAATTTAGACTATGATCATAAAATGACAAAAATCAAATGTTCGAAAATAGGTACATATTTACTTTACATGGGATCGCGATCACAAAAGAGTGTGCAGTGCACTAATGCATGTGGTTTTTATTATGTGCAAAACTTATACCAAAAAAAAGAAGAAGAAGAAAAAAATAAGAAATCTGGAATGTCTCATCTTTTTTTGTTTTGAAATAATTTTATCACAAAATCGACAGTACTTGACAGTACTTTGTTTGAAAATGACGTAGATGTTTTTGTATTCTTTTTCTGCTAATGGGGATCATCTGATTGCGTGCAATGACAATTGTTACTTCAGAAAATGCCATATTTTTGATAAAATTTTCGAATTTTGCAATAAAAAGGAAAAGATAAAAGAGGATATTTACAAATTAAAGCTGTTTTCTTTGAAAGTGGAAAATATATTTAAGGGTTTATATTTGAATGGTAATGTAATTTCTTTAACTAACATAAATTTATATTAAAAAAAATTATGAAAAATTTGAAGAAATTTTTGTATATACGAGTATAATAATTTTCTCATAGCAGATTGCATTCATTGTTATCATGAACCTATTTCTTGTCAAAAATTAACTTACACCATTTTTAAAGAAAACTACTCATTTATAAAATCATCAATTTAGTCATCTCATCATCAATCAATTAGTTGAAGATTTTCATTTCAAATAGAATTTTTTATGTAATGTTGTATTGTAGGTATATGTTGAGTGCATTATAATTAGTATGTATGTATGTAAGTCTAAAATAAATTTCTAATCAAACAAAAAATTTTAAACAATAGTTTATAAAAATGTAGGATTTGTTATTTTTGTTTATTAGTTTTTATTTCTTGTTTCATTTTTCATTTATTAAATTTTTCTAACGCAACAGGTCAACAGAAGATATATCACCATCAAATTTCGAGCAGAGAGGTAGTAGTTATTATGAACGCGGCTCACGTTTAGTCAATGAAACAGATCAATACATAAGACGACCAAACAATTATCATACAACTGAATTACGTGGAAGAACAAGAGATAGGCTTTTTAGAAATGGTCCATATTCGTCAGTAATCGAAAGGTAAGAACATTCATTAATATAATAATTTCTAATTTATTTATCATTATTCATGGCACGTTAATCAATTAGAGATTTAATTTTTTGCTCCACTTGAAATTAATTTTTCTTTCATCTTTTTTTATGGTATGTCATAAAGTCAGTAATAATTTATATTTTTCAATGTCAGGACAACCACAGTTAGTCATCATCGAGTTCCCTCATGGTATGATACTAGCTCGAGCAGTACTTCATCGGTATCTGTTGGGCCAGGACAATTACCACCATCGCGTAGTGTGTATGGTAATGTAGCTAGCGCAATCGTTCAACCAGATACAAGTAGTAACTACGAGTGTCAACTAGTAAAAAAGAAAAAATCTCGTTCTGGTTCAGGATCACCTTGTGGCGGTTCTTCTAGTAGTAATATTAATTTAATTAGTAGTCATGCTAGCAGTAGCCACTTAGTTGAACGAGGTAATGGGGGTAGTGCAGCATCAAGTAGGTCACATTCACGAAGTCCAAGCAGTTGTAGTTCCACAAATAGTACATCATCAAATTCAAATGCGTCTAGCCCTCTATCTGGTAGTGATCAACCATTATCATCATCATCGACGCGAACACGAAATTTACAATCAGCTGTATCAGCTCCTGGCCAAAATAATATATCAAATAATAACAATAATATAAATAGTAGTAATAGTAACAATCAGTCATTATCATCATCGACGGCAGTAGGTATTTCAAATACTGGTGGGAGTAGTGGAGGATCATCTTCTTCGTCATTATCATCGATTGGTGGTGGTAATGGAAATTTAGTAGTTCATTCCGAAGATAACAGACCATTAGCAATATGTGTTAGAAATTTACCAGCACGTTCCTCAGATACATCCTTAAAGGATGGTCTGTTTCATGAGTACAAAAAGCACGGAAAGGTGACATGGGTTAAAGTTGTTGGACAAAATGCGGAACGATATGCACTCGTTTGTTTTAAAAAACCAGACGACGTGGAAAAAGCTCTTGAAGTGTCACACGATAAATTATTTTTTGGATGTAAAATAGAGGTTGCTCCATATCAAGGCTATGATGTGGAAGATAATGAATTCCGACCATATGAGGCTGAACTCGATGAATATCATCCAAAATCAACACGAACATTATTCATCGGTAATTTAGAAAAAGATATTACAAGTAGTGAACTGCGAAAACATTTTGAATGTTTCGGAGAAATTATTGAAATTGATATTAAGAAACAAGGGACAAATGCTTATGCATTTTGCCAATATTCAGATATTGTTTCAGTAGTTAAAGCAATGCGTAAAATGGACGGTGAACATCTGGGAAGTAATCGAATTAAATTAGGTTTTGGTAAATCGATGCCAACAAATTGCGTGTGGATTGATGGAATCATCGACAATGTTAGTGAAAATTATTTATCATCACAATTTTCACGTTACGGTCCTGTATCACAAGTTGTTATTGATAGAGAACGCAAGTTGGCTTTGGTGTTTTTTGATCAAATACAATATGCACAAGCGGCTGTGAAAGAGATGCGAGGAGCACTATTACGTGGTAAAAAATTACAAATAGACTTTGCCTCACGAGAATGTCAAGAAGCGTTCTATGATAAATTAGACAAACAAATATCAGGTAATATCAATGGTACCTGTAATATAAATATGCCAAATATTATCTCATTACAATGTGTTTTAGGTACGAGATTTAATCGATATGAATCATCATCACAGTCTAGATCTAGAGCGTCATCTTTCACCCGACATAGTGGTAGTGCAATGAGTGGTGGTGGTGGAACATCTCCAACTGCAATAGCTGCAAATAATACTAGTGGTGGATCTACAAGTACAGTCGGAAATGTGATCGCAAGTGGATCCGTACAAAGAACTGGTAGATCACGAAGTCTGCGACATACTTCTGATTATGAGTACTCATGTTCAGAAAGAAGGTTTCGTAGCTACGATGAATACAGTCAAGGTTCAGGAGCATCGCATGATGAAGAATTGTACAATTATAGTGGTAGTAGTTGTCGCGATCAACGGTCAGATTCACCACAGTCAAGATTGGATCCGGCCACTGGTAGTAATACCGATACGCTAGATGTTAATAGTAATAGTGGACGACGTCGCTGTGACAAAAGTCCAGGTATTTAAAATATTAAAGAAAATTGATTTTGCATTAAAAATTTAAAAAAATTTTCAGGTGATATACGAAATTTGCAAAAAGAACGTTCTCATTTATTAGAGCAACTAGAAGAATGCCCGTCCAGTGGTGATGAACTTTTTAGTCCTAAGAAACGTATGAAATTTGATCATTCATCTCATCACCACAATCATCATCATCTAATATCTACCTTAGTAAGTTCAATTTCATAAATTTTTCCAATTTTCCATAATTTTTCACAATCTGATTTGTTTGTGAATAATAAAAAAAAAATCTTATTTTTTAACAGCAGCCTCAACAACAAATTCAGCTCCAACAACAAACACATTCGATCGATAATTCTTCGATCAATAATAGTAGTAATACAAATAATAGCCTGCTGCCGACAAATCCTATAATCGGCGACTCTAACTGTGATGCATTGAGTAACCATAGCAATGAATCGAGTAGTGTTATTCATCATAGGAAATGTGTTGAAGTACGTCGTTTGTCGGAATGTAATAATCTTAAATATGCAACATCAATCCAATTTTCGTCATTATCATCGTGTAATCGTCGACCGTCCATTGAATCTGGTGTTATTGCTAGTGGTAGTAGTAGCGTTAGCGGTGGCAATAATACATTATCGACTCCGATGAGACAGCAACAAATTGGAGTACATGATCATAGTAACACCAGTGTAACAGGGCATATGACGCCTCATTCCGTACCTTGTAAGCGTCGACGAACAAGTGTTATTGGTGGTGGTGGTGCTACGTCAACGAATAGTGGAAGCAACAACAGCAACATAGGATCTGATATAACAGAATATCATACGTCTCGAGGTAGAGGACATCAGCTTCATTCACATCATTCACATGAGGCGTCGGGCGGTGAAAGTGCTGATGGATCACGGCCTGGTACACCATTATGTGATGAGAGACCGGAAGTATTGCCGAGTGAACCGAGACGAATACCAAGAGATAGACCGCATGAACCGATGTTATTACCACTTCCAAAATTTGGAATTTCCTTTTTTCAGCAACATCGAACCTCAGTGGGTGGCAGCACCACATCAACGCTGCCGTCACATTCAGGACAATTATACTCCTCCATTAGTTCTTCTTCTTCTTTGTCATCGACAAATATTGCTGTCAATAATAACAATAGTAGTAGTACTTCTTCAATACTGTTAAACAGTAGTAATAGTCATTCTAGTCTTAGTAATACACTATCAAGTCCACCGTTATTGGCTGGAGCAAGACTATCAACGTCGTCTTTTCATCATCAGACACAGCCAAATAGTAGTTTGTCGTTGTCATCGTCGTCGTCATCATCGTTATCCAATTATCATGGATTAACAACTATGCATCAGTCTCAGTACTCACAGCATACAGGAGCACATCATCATCATCATCACCATCATCATCATGGTTCATCACCACTGTCTTTACAATCACATTTTCATCACGGGACACTGTCAACTACAGACACAAACATATCTGAATCTAAAATAGAGCAACCACCAGCGAGTCCATTAAGAGCACGTTCTTTAAGTTCGAATTCAAGCGACTCAGATACAGCTCCAATAAGTACAAGTCCATCAATAGAGGAAAGAATAAAGAAAGTTGATGAAATGTATGAAAAATGGTCAGGAAGTAGCAATATTGTGACTAGGAACCATTCATTACCAGAATCATTTCATCATCACAATGCAAGTACTGGTTATTCTTCAAGGCACAAATTCCTCGAACTTGATGTTAATGAGGTGAAGCCTTCGGAAATCGTAAAATCAGTGCTCGCGAAAAAATCAATATTTGATGATGATCTTCAGCGATTGAAAAATATAAGTGACAAGTATGAACCAGGTGATTTTAGCAATCTATCCCGTTCTTCGCTTATTTCGTCATCATCACCTGGTATTCCAAATTTAGCTGCAACAAAAACTGCTGTTGTAGGAAGTAATTCAATAAATAAACAACAATCAGGATTATTATCGTCTTCAGTTAGTCAACTGCAAAGGCTCAATCCATCTCCTATGAATAGTCCTCAAGCGATATCGCCTTACAATAGTCCATCACCATCACCTATTGTAACCACAGTTTCAGTAAAAGGGACAATTACACAACAAACAGTGATAGCATCTCAACCAGCAAAAAGTTTACAATATCCATTTCCAAGCCATCCGCCCGTGATAAGTGCAACAACTGCAACTACGTCAAGTTCTCCTGTTATATCGTCCCTTTCAACAACCAGTAACAGCAGTCCCAGCAGTAGTTTAACATCCACTTCTTTTGCAATGTCGTCACAGACAGCGACGACACTTGTTACTTCTTCAGTACAAATACAACATAAGCCCTCTTCAGAAGTGTTTTCTACGACGAAACCAAAGATCAGTACAATTACAAAGAGTTTTAGCGTTCCAGAAAAATCGTCGTCACCACCTTCAAATAGTACAATTCAAGCATCTACAACACCAAATATTGAATGTAGCAGTAGTAATCAGGGAGTATCATCGCATTCTTTATCAGCGACAACACCATCCTCATCTTCTACACGAACTTTTGTTAAAAGTATATCAATTCCTGGAAGTACTAATATTGGAACAATAAAGTCTGCTACTATAACTACAGACAATACATCACTGCCAATCAATCATGGTAACACAAAAAATGAAGATGAAGTAGAGCATACGACAAGAAATTTTCGACAACAAGATATTAGACGTGGAAGTGGTGATTCGTCATCATCAAAGCTTTTTGTTCATCAGAAGGGTACACATTCATCATTAAAGAAAGGTGATAAGGTACATAAACATAATCATCGTAATGATAATGAAAATAAAAAGATCAAAGATAAATCCCGGTCAGAAGTTTTAGATAGAGAAAAAGCTTTAAGTTTCGAAGAAAAATATGTAGAGGTTAGTGATAAGGAATCAATCAAAATAGAGGAAGAGAAAACAAAGAAAGAAAGAGAAGACAGAGAAAATGTTGAAAAAGAAATTCAAGAGAGATTATCTCAAGAGCGTTTGGAACGTGAAAAATTAGAGAAGGAAAAACAACAACGTCAAGAAAAAGAAAGATCAGATCGGGAGCGAAAAGAATGTGAAAAAAGATGTGAAAAAGAAGAAAAGGTATATGAAGAGAAAGATGATCATGAAGGGCGAGAAAAAGAACGGAAGCATTTAGAAACACAAAATGAATTAGAAAAGAATGAAAAAGAAGAAAGGGAGAAAAAGGAGTGTAAAGAAAAAGACGATCGAGAATATGAGGACTACAGACTAAGAAATAAAGATGGTACTGAACAAAGGGAAGAGGGACAAGAAAGACGAATACGAGACGAGAATGGACGAAGAGAACATACAGGAAAAGATCGAAAAGATTATGAGGAAAGTAATTCGCGTAAAAGTCGTCAAGAAAGAGGAGGATGTGGAGAAAAAGAAAATGCGGAGCAAGATAAAAAAGAAAAAAACGAAAGAGAAACGAAAGGACATTTTGATGATTATTATATGGGAACAGAAGTTCGGAAAAAAGGAAGAGAAGAAATAGATAAGGAAGAACATAGAGAATGGCAAGAAGAACATAATAAAATCGATAAGGAAGAAGACGTTATCGATAAAGAACAAAGTTGTTTACTCATTTCCCAGGAAAATAAATATGATAAAAAAGAGAAAAGAGAGGAAGAACTCTTACATTTCCGTTCAAATCAAAAAGAAGATAAACATAATAAAGAAAATAGCGAATCTTCAGCGTTAACTGAAACTGATGATCGTTATTTTCAACGACATGAACGTAAAATCTCCGCAACATCTCCCACACGAATTATGGGAAAACGACGTCTTAGTTCACAGGAGAGTGTTGATAATGAAGAATCAATGAAAAGATGCCGCATATCTGGAGATAATCGTAAATTGTTTGATAGAAAAGATTCAAAAGAAACTTCGACTCGTACATCAAAATATAAACCTCATAATCGTTCTGGCTCTTTATGTAAAAATAGTATCGATGAAAAAACAATGGCAAATCTTACTGAAGAAAGATACCAAAAAGACGGAAATTTCGATGAACCCGTCATTAAGAAAAAAGAACATAAAAAACATGATCGCAGTGCGGACAAAAGTATGTCATCCTCATTTTCTTCACATAAACACAAAAAACATACAAAAGAAGAAATAAGTCATGAAAAAGACGAAGAAATGAGTGGTACATCAGAAAAGAATTTATTTGATTCTCATGATGTACGATCAACTGATGATGAGGATCAAAGAAATCAAATTTTAGAGCAACAACAACAACAACAACAGCAACAGCAAACGTCTTACCATCAACAACAAAAGCATAAAACCAGAAAAGAACACAAAGATAAAAAACGTAATTACGATTATGAAGATGGCGATAATAATAGCAGCGCTGGAGGTAGTCATCGTCGTAAACATGATAGTAATCGTCATAATGAACGAAACAAAGTTAGTTTACGATCCAGCGAAGATCAGCATCAATCAAAACTTTCATCAATCGATAAAAGCCGAAATAAGACACCAACATTTAGAAAGCCAACACAAAGTTCAAATGATTCCGATTCGGATGAACCAATTAATAAACAAAAACATTCCATCTTTGATATATTAGATGATGGTCCATATATTTCAATGTATGACAAAGTTAAAGCGCGATCGTGTAAAAATATGCAAAAACAAGAAGAAGAAAAGAAAATTAAAGCTAAATTCACTCAACTTAAACAGAGTCGTGCAAAACGAGAAGAGAAAAAACGTTCAACAAGCTATGATGGTGATTCAGATTCAGATTTTGATGATGGACAACATGGTCATCAAACTATAACGAAATACAAATCGACAACAATGAAAATAAATCGTAATTGTGGATTCATTAGTTCATCAGATGAAGGCACAACAAATGTATTGCAAAATAGACGAGATCATGTGATATCAGACTCTGATTCGGATATAAGACGAGCACAGTATAATCGTTCTCGATTAAATGAATTATGCGACGGTGATAGTTCTGAAAATGGTGTCCAACTGAGACGAAATGCTAAGAAAATATCATCAAAAAGAAATTCAAGATCTACGAGAATAGCTTCAGATTCATCTGATGATGAAACAAACTTGAAAAGGATAATACGTTCTCCCAACAAAATTACTGGAAACAAGCATTATCATCAGTCCCAACAGCAGCAGCAGCAGCAACAACAGCAGCAACAACAACAATTAGATCAAAATATTCAAAATGCTGCTGCTGTGAACGTTAAAATTAAAGTTGAAGTAAAAGATGAAGAAGAGGAGTTAGAAAATGTAAAAACGAATAAAATAACAGAAATTCAAAATTTGAACACAATTCCCATTAAAACTGAAAAAGTTATAAAAACAGAAACTGTATCAAAATCTGTGCTATTAACAAAAATGGAATTTAAGAATGAAATTAAAGAGCAAAGTGGTGGTGATTGTTACAGTACACAAAATGAAATTTCAGAATCAGAAAATAATTATTTTTCTGGAAATACAATTGAAGGTAAAGCTTGTAAATTCGATCAATTGTTTTCGGCAGACACTCGAAAGAAACATAAAAAAAGTAAGAAAAGGCAAAAATCTTCACCTACCATCCTGTCTAGTGAAATGGAAACATCTAGCGCAAATAAATTTGAGGAAAGTGCTAATGTTGATAAACCATCACCAACATCTTTGGAACATGTATTCGATGAATTAAAAAGAGAATCAATAATGGCGGCGACAACGCAATCAATAAGTTCACTCAGTTGTACAGCAGGTGGTGGTAACAATCATTTAACATCGGATAAAAAGAAACATAAAGACCGCAAAGATAAAAAACGAGAAAAATCACGTGACGATGATAAATCTTTATTGACGAAAGAGGAACGTCACAAATTGAAAAAAGCAAAAAAATTAAAACAAAGTACCGATGTTAGTAGATATTCTTTCACCAGTACTACATCATCAACTACAACAAAACGTTCTGGAGAAAAAATGGAAGACATATTTGGACCGATATCAGATGAAGAATCACAATTATCTCCTAATGATTCAATTCAAAAAGAAGGTTTTGAAATTTCAAATATGAATCATTCTCATTTACAACAGCCTGTTGTTTCTGCAGCAATTAATCCATATAAACAAGAATCACTAGCACCCACACCTCATACAATTGAAGAAAATGAAGAAAAACAAAAAATTAGCTCACATTTTGAGAAGGAACGACACCGCAAAGAAAAACGTGAAAAGAAACGTAAAGAGCGTGAGAGAAATAGAGAACAACAAGCATCATTTCAGCAAAAAACAGAAGATGACAATAGTGTTGATTTGGATGAAGCTGGCCGAGCTGTGGAAGCTCAACTAATGAATGATTCTGACAATAAATTAAATGAAGAAACAACACCTTCAACGGCCACAACACATAAGAGTGATATGCCAGATGTTTTCCGTTTTTCAGATGGTGACGAAAATAGTGGTGAAATTGTGGTACAGCAAGAAAAGAAAGAATCTCAAGAAACCCACAAGACAAAGGAGAAAAAGAAAAAGAAGAAACGATCAAAAGAAGAGCGTCATCAACGCCGAGAACAATACCATCATAGCAGTAGTCATAGCAGTACACTAATGTCGCCGCCTCCACCAACTCCATCTGGAAAACTATCAATCGAAATAGCACCTGACACAACCGATGAGATATTAAAAGTCCCCATTTGCAAACCATCACCAAGTTTGCCTTGTTTACTTGATGATGACGTTACCACATCACAAGTCACAACATCAATTAAACAGCAATTGGCATCAGAGCCAAGCTCCCCTATATCTCCAGTTGTTAAAGATAAAAATCTGAGCAGTCCAATTTCGAAAGTGATTCCTTCCATAACAAAGTCGATCGAATGTAAAAAGAAACCCGATAAATTTATTCCTGGTTTTGATGTTGAATTAGATGAAAAGATAAGTGAATCAGCCGTAAAATCGATATCGGCAGAATTCATTTCACCTGTAATCGATCCAATACCAGAGGAACCGAAGATTCCAATTGAAAGCCCACCAGATTTATCGAAAAATATTGATAAAATGGAAGAGAAGTCACGTGTTGTTATATCTCAAGAAGAAACAGAGGATGCTGTTGCAGCACTTCTAGGCGAAAGTTTTGGTACATCAAACGCGCCTGATTATTCACTTGTTGATGATTCTTTGGGTGTTCAAACTGAAGAAGAAAATTTGGAAGCTGTTGTTGATACACCAATCATTGCTGAAGAGGAAGGAGAGGAAATAAGAAAAGCTGTACAAAGTTTAAGTAATGAGGATATTGATATAAAGCCAGACACTCCTCAATCAGAAAATAATTTACAAATAGATACAGATACTGAAGAACCTGATGATGATACTAGTAATCAAATGCAATTTGATAATCCACCTAAAACACCAGATGTCGATCTTTCACAAATTAAACAAATTACTTCCCTAACAGAAGAATCTAACGAGAAAAATTTCAATGAATCTTTCAAAAATTTGAAAATGGATATTCCACAATTATCAAAAGAATCAGCATTTAATTTAGAAACAAAGAAAATTGAGAGTGAGAATGAAACTAAAGAAAATAAAAAAGAAGAGAAAATAGAACTTTCTAAAACTGAAAGTCCAAAAACAGTAACAACACCAGCTATAACCTCAACAATATCTTTCAACAATCAAGTACCAGTTACACAAATAATTACTAACACTGCAGCAACGCCTTTAACAAATCTTGCACGTCCGCAGCAACCAATTTATAGTACGACATCACAACCAAAACCTTCTCAAACTCAATCGATTCCACAAACGACTCCAGTTGTTTCTTCTGGTCAACAACAAAAAGTCCCCAATATAAACCGCAATCAGACACAATTCATCATGCAACCTCCAACTATTAGCATTCCTGAACAGCAAAATTTTGTTTACTCTCCGATTAATGTTATGGTTTCGCCTAGACAAACTGGAGGAGAACGAATGCAATCTCCTAGACTTTCATCACAGCAATCACAAAATCAACAACAATCTTCTGTTCAACAATCTAACGGACAGTTCGTTAGTACCCGTGTATCTTCTCCTCACAGTCCAAATATTCACAGAAGTCAACAAGCAACAACTCGTCATCAATCACAATTGAGTCCTGTAATACAGCAACATGTAGTTATCCAACAACGACAACAAATGTTGTCACCACCTACTTCTGTTGGACCTGCTCAAAGTGCCACTGTGATATCTAATTCCTCTGGTTCAACAACTAAAATTTTGAGTAGAATGCCTGTAACATCTGTATTGACACCAATTTCAAAGCCGATTCAACAATCTAACATAATTCTGCCTCAGCCAAGCTCAACTCAAACTTCAAATAATTCAAATCTTGAAGAAAACAAAGAAATTAAATTATCTGGCAGTCAAACAATAACTTATCAAACAGCTCGAGTGGCTACTTCCACACCGAGTGTTCCTATTTCTACTGCAAACACGTCTCCTAATACTCCACAAGCAGTGGGAACAATTCAAATTGCTGGTCAAAAGATTGTACACCAGCAGCAAGGA
Source organism: Villa cingulata (assembly GCA_951394055.1). Lineage (NCBI taxonomy): Eukaryota > Metazoa > Arthropoda > Insecta > Diptera > Bombyliidae > Villa > Villa cingulata. The sequence continues at coordinate 56,220,577 of OX596018.1, forward strand.
ATGCAATCTTCTCCGATAAAATCTGTAATAGAAACTCATACAACACATGGACAAACAACCCATATTCAACATATAATTCCTGTTTCCATGCAGCAACAAAAGAGTCAACACCAAACTGTTGTTTTACAACAACAGCAACCCAAGCAGCATATTCAACAATCGTTACAGGCACAAACACAACGACTGCCACAACAAATTATGCAACAGCAAATTCAAATACATCAACAGCAACAAAGACAACATCAAATTCATATACATCAACAGATGCAACAGCAACATCAACAACAGCAACAGCATCAACAGCAACAGCATCAACAGCAACAGCATCAACAGCATCAACAGCAACAGCACCAACAGCAACAGCAACAGCATCAACATCAACACCAGCACCAACAAAAACAGATGCAACATCAGCAATCCCATCATGCTCAAATGATGCATTTAATACAGCAACAGAAACAGCAACAGCAGCAGCAACAACAACAACAACAACAACAACAACAACAACAACAACAACAGCAGCAGCAGCAGCAGCAACAACAATCACAACAGCAAATTCCACCTCAACATAGAATTATGCAGCAACATGTTTTACAAATGCATCAATATCATCAACAACAACATCAGCCCCAAAGTTGTCAAAAAGAGAGTCCTCACAAAACTGTTGTTCCAAATGCTCCAATTATTCAATCACTACCCCTTAATGATACTCCATTAACATCAAGTCATTCACCACGCTTACAACAACAAAATGTTGTAATAGTGAGACAACAAGCAGGAGTTATTTCACAACAGAGTCCACAAAAACCTGTGCAAACGAGTTCGAATACAGCATCACAACAGAGTGCTGTTCAAATTCATCAGCAACAGCAATCACAGCAACAAACACATCATTCAAATGTTCAACAGCAGTATCCTCAATTACAATCTCAAAGACAATATACACAGGTGCAGGTTCAGCAACAACAACAGAATCAACAACAATCACAAATTCAACATAGTGTATTGCAACAACAGCAATCGCAATCACATACGCAGTTACAGCAGTTGCCCAATCAACAACGTCAATTGCAGTTGCAAAAACCTCAACAATTACAACAGCAACCGCAAACGCAACTGCAACAACAACAACAATCACAATCTGCACATTTGCAAATGGCAAAATCTACAATCACTGCTCAAACTATAGTGCAACCTTTAACCTTAAAAATACAGACCCCATTCGTTGCAGAAGGAAATTCACAGACTAAAGCTTTGAAAGTGCAAATTGTTCCACAACCACCGCTATCACAAGAATCGCCTCAGTCCCAATCTCAAGTGCAAAAACAACCTTATCCGCAAAATGTACCATCTACGCAATTGTCTGCTGATCAATTGACATCTGATCAACAAACACACTCAGTGGAATCTCCACAAATTAAACAGCAGACAGTGAAAGAAGAATGCTGCGAACAAAGTTCATCTGCAGAACATGTTACAGTTAAAAGAACTGTCATATTACCAGAAGTTGAAACTACATCAGAACGAGAAAATGTAAAATCTAAGGTTGATGACAACTTTGCACAAGAAATAAAAACTGACGATATTTTAAAAGTCGAAAAGCAAGTGAATATCGAACAGACAGAACCAGTTGAGATAAAGACGATGGAGACTTCAATTTCTGGATTAACTGAAGATAATAATAATGTGGATAAGAGTGTGACCAATGTTAAGGAAAAAGAAATTGAATCAGAATCCAAAGTAATTTCTCCACTCGAAAAAGAAGAAGAAGAAGAAGTAGTAGGAAAAAGAATAGAAGCAGTAATTGTTTCTAACGATGATGCATCTTCACTGCAATCAGAAAAACCATCCCAATTAAAAGACAATAACTTATCTAAATCTGAAGAAAAGTTGCTGTTGACAGAAGAAAATATCACAAAGTTATCTACTTCGCAAGATGATGACGAAGAACCAGAACACGACTCAAAAGAAGATAGCGACTATTGGTCAGCTAAAGAATTAAATATTGATTCGGTAATTAAAAAAGTTGATGCCCTTTGTTCAAATGAGGATGTTGATGAATCACAAATCAAGAAAACCGAAGCCGAAGAAGAAAAAGTGGAAGATTCTTCAAATGCTGAAGACAAGTCAAATGAAAAGGAAATATCAACACTTGAAAAACACTCAGACAATGAACAAAGTGAACAAAAACCTGAAACAAGTCACGCAGAAAGTATTCTAGAAGGCGAAAAATCAGAAAAAAGTGAAGATACACATGATGAGGAAGAACAAGAAGAAAATCAAAACGATGTAACAGATCCAATAAGATCAACACGAGGCAGTGCAAGACGAGGTAGGCCTAGCAAAAATGTTAATAAAAAAGTTAATGAAAAGGCACCAATTATTGCTGCTGGATCTTCTGTATCAAACATTGAGGGAGTTCAAACAAGAAGAAGTGGTAAAAACGCACAAGGCGTACGAAATCGAAGAGGTCGACCAGTAACAAAGTCATCCTCTTCAGATTCAGTTCAAGCAGGTGGCGAAAAAAGAACGAAGGGCCAAATTTCCGATCAAGATGTATACGAATTTCATGAAGATTCTGGTGAGGAAGTATCTGCTACAAATTCTACGGCATCTGCTTCCGTTAAAGTTGCTGATAGACCTCGTTTAATTTTAACCATTAAAAGTCCTGGTCAGGCATCAACAGCGGTAGTTACCACGACGAAGACAAATCAAGAGAAACCAGCAGCTAATTTAAGTTCTCCTGTGGTTTCACCTGTCGTTATTCAAACAAATTTGGGAGAAAATTCTCAAAAGAACGAAAAAGAAATTAAGGATGAATTTTCAACCCCGGCAGCAAATACTAGGAAGTCTCGTCGTTTACAAGAAAAAGATGGTATAAGAAACACGGTTGATGATGTGATTGAAGATGTAGTTCGAAATTCTCTTAATTCTCCAAAATCTGGCGGTCAAACACCGCCACGAAGATCAACAAGAAATTCTCAAAATGCAAATCTTGGCCGAAATTTACCTCCACAAACCACTGAAAAAGCATCTTCTATCCCAGATGTGAGAAAATCTCCCAGAGCTAATCGACGAACTAAAGATCGAAAAGCAAGCGATGCTTCTATTGATAGCAGTGATGAAAAATCTACAAAAGTGGATGAAAAATCTAAAACACCACTTTCTCCTCAAAATGATTCGGAAATTATAGTTAAAACAACGGAGGAAAATGTTGACGAGCCCGATAAAACATCACAAACATCAACATCAGAAAAAAGACAAAGCAATGATGTGACTACAGAAACCTCTGCAACAGAGCGCATAGAAAAGACATTGGTAAATGAGTCTATGGAACCAATGGCTCTTATTGATCCAGTTACTGGAGTTTTAACAGTAGTTCGAGAAAGTAAAGAAGGGCAATACGTACCAGTTTTAGGAGGAAATAATACAAATACAGTTACAGTTTTGACGAAATTGGAACAAACACAATCTAAAATTCAAACAACTCAAATAGATAGTAAAATTGAGATAAAAACGAAAGAAGAAGAAGAAGAAGGTTCGAAATCAGCTGAAATGAAATCAACCGTTTTGGTTGAATCCAAAACATTTGCACCAGCTGTGGCAATAACAACCACAGCTACAACCGCAACAGATTCATCAAATTCGACAAGTGTTATGGTCACTTCTTCAAAAGTTTTATCACCACAGAGGAGCTCCACACCCGTTAGTACAATTACGCAAACTTATTCTTTGCCTTCTGTGCAAAATTCATCTCTCCAATTACAGCAACAATTGCAATCCCAAGCTCAGATACAAACGCAGCCACAGTCTCAGCCAAGGCCACAGCAACAGCCACAGTCTCAGCCAAAGCCACAGCAACAGCCACAGCCTCAGTCACAGTCACAGTCTCAGCCACAACAACAGCTACAGTCTCAGCCACAGCCTCAGCCGCAGCCACAATCCCAACCTCAGTTACAGCCACAATCTCAGCCTTTACCACAAGCTCCGGCGCAGCCTCAGCCACAACCTCAGTCACATCCTCAGTCACATCCTCAGTTGCAATCACAAGTACAACAGCAACAACAACCACAGTCACAACCGCAAAATCCACCTCAGCCGACAATTAGAACAACTCATCCACTAAAAGCGCATATGCTTAATGCTCAGATCAAAGACAGCAGCCCAGTAGTTGTAGTTCCACCTACAATAGTTAAGAGCAGTACTAGTAGTAGCGGTCAGGTGTCACCAGTTGTGGTAAATCCGAATGTGATAAAGCAGCAGAGTACAATAGTGCAAACAAATATTGTTTCACGTCACTTGCAGCAGCAAAATACAAGCAACTCATCACAAATTGTAATGTCTGATAATCAGGAACAAGTTCAACCACAACATCCCAGTATAGCAGTAAACATTCCACCTCCAAGTTCGCCTCATGCATCAACTCCTCCATTAAGTGTAACTCATTCTCCGAGAATACAACAATCGGTACTTGTCAAGCAACAACAACAGCAGCTTGTATCCCCACAAACTCAACAAATTTCAACACCTCAAACTGCAGTTCATATTGTAAGTAAATCGAGTAGTCAACAACATATACCAATACAGCAAGCACAACACCAACCTGTAGTAATTCAAAGTCAAAAAACAACACAAGGACAAAATTTTTACGGTGCTGTTACAGTACAAACTGCCACTATCCAAAGTACCGGTGGAAAACATCAAACAATTCAAGTTCCGTTACCACATATTTCGTCTCAACAACAGCATTTACATGCACAAAAGCAACAATCTTCTGGTATATCAGTTGTAAGTCATTCCGTTGTAAAAGGATCCACTCCACCAATACACGGACATCTAAATTCTCAGCATCATTTGTCACATCAACAAACTGTACCACCACATTTAACGGCTAGCACAGCTACTATGATGAAACAACAACAACAACAACAACAACAACAACAACAGCAACAATCTCATTCACCACAAGTGGGTAGCAGTGTTGTGCAGCAAACAACTGGCGTTCCACCCGGTTCTCAGCATATAATTGCACATACGCATCATCAACCTTCTCATTCACATCAATCTACAGGTGCAACACTTTTACAAGCCAAGCCAACACATCAACAAGTGATTCCTTCTGTCGCCACAAAAGGTGTTATTGGCTTACATCAATCACCACAAATTATGACGGGAACAGTTGCTAGTCCACCATTAAAACAATCACACATCTCAAGTCAACAACCAGTCGTTACAGGTTTGTATTTTTTAATTAATTTTTTTATTTATTGGCTTAGATTTAAAATAAAATGTTCACGTTCAATTTAATTTAAACAGGCGCTAGTAGCTTGAGAGCATCAGTACCTCCAGTAAGTCCACAAGGGCAATCAAGAGCACATGTTATGCAACCAGGCTTACCTGTTCCTGCATTTGAAGCTAATTTGGTAAGTAAATTATCACTGAAAAAAAATAAAATTCATAAATTTGGTTGTATGAAAAAAATTTAAACTATCGGAAATTCTGATTTCTAATTTTTTCTAATTTTTATTCTTTTGTCATGGACGCAGCATGACATAGGGAGTTTTAGTAATACTCGTTCACAAAGTCCACCTCCTGCTCATCAGCAAGCTTCACCTATAACACCGGTAAACAAAATAAAAACCTGAATTCTCTTGAAAGCAATAAAATCCTTGAAATTTGTTTAAAAATTCTGTATTATTTTTCTAATTGAACGTACGAGTAAATACAAGGATGTTTTACATTGAAAGATAGATTTTGCTGATACAAATAAAAAACTGCTTAAAAAACGAGATTTTTTTTTTTAATTTATTTTTTATTTGTCTCAGCAAACTGTATTTATCGTGTTTAATATCCTGAATATCTGAATTTAGAAGTATAAATAGATCTTCAAATTTTATCTGTGATTTGTCGAAAGCAATTGCAAGAATTCATTTCTAAAAATCACTAGTCACTTTTAATCAAACATATTAAAGTTGATTACGCATCATAAATTGTAAATTGAAAAACAATAGATCCTCAGTAGAATTTTTTACCTAAACGAATTTCGACGATTTGGATGAATTTATTTATTTATATTTTTATATTTTTTTAATTTTAGGGAGAAGGATCCTATTCAACAAATGCTGGTGTACGCGGTATATCGCGAGATCATTTTATTATGTATCAGCAATATTTACGTGCACAAGAAGTATTGGGAGCCAGGATTCCTTTTATTCCAAGGTAAATTAAAATTTTGTAAAATTATTTGTATCTATTCAATTAATGTTTCACATAATTATTTTCTCCTAGATCTCCTTTACTAGCAGGATCAACCGATCAGAAAGATATATCAGATATTGATGAAACTGTCGCTTCCAGTCCGCCATTAGAACTACGTCGTTCAGGAAGTGGTTCACGCACAATTGCTGTACCCCATAGCTTACAGAGCCCACAAGATCGTGCTACAGGTAAATATTGAATTTTTTATTTAATTTTTGATTTGTAATTTGAAATTTTAATATGATTTGTCGTAGATTCTCCACAAGTTGCTCAAGTTTATGTTCACGGTACACGTATACCACATCCACATTATCCAGAAGTTGGTCCTCGGTATTTCGATAATATTCGACAAGTACCTAGTGCTGAACCTCCTCCTGCCCATCGTCCAACACATACCGTTATAGCACCATCAGTATCGAATTATGGGCCACAAACAATATCAACAGCTGGAGGTCCATCAGCAACTTTAACACAGCATATGCATTCAAAAGTGATCGAAAGAGAACGTGAGCGCGAACATAGAGAACGTGAACGTGAACAACGTGAACGTGACAAAGAAAGACAATCATTACCTGGTAAATTTTTATTTTTAATTTTAAATGCTAAAATTTTTCTTGATTTTATTTTGTTTTATTTAGGACATGCGAGCATGTCAAGTCATAGCAGTCTTGTCCCAGCAATTCCGACACCATCTGGACGTAGCATTCAAGTAGCGACTCCACCTCATGCAAGTCAAGTTCCTCCTCAAGCAGATTCCTTATTAATGCTATTGCAACGATACCCCGTAATGTGGCAAGGTTTACTGGCATTAAAAACCGATCAGGCAGCCGTACAAATGCATTTTGTTTTTGGCAATCCACTTGTGGCTAGAGGTTCATTACCATGTAATAGCGACGGTAGTACACCACCGTTAAGAATAGCACAGCGTATGAGACTCGAACAAACTCAATTAGAAGGTGTTGCTAAAAAGATGCAGGTACATAAAATCCTCTCATTCTAAATAATTTTAGGAATTATATAATTTTTTTTTTTAATCAAAATTTTTATTTATTAAAAATTTGTTTGTATTTTAATGTTTCTTTTTTTAATTAGTACGAGAATGAACATTGTATGCTGTTAGCTTTACCATGTGGTCGAGATCATTTTGATGTTTTACAACAGTCTCGTAATTTGCAAACTGGATTCATAACATATCTACAACAAAAAATGGCTGCTGGTATCATAAATATACCAGTACCAGGTAGCGAACAGGCGGCATATGTGGTACACATATTTCCATCTTGTGATTTTGCTAATGAAAATTTAGAACGTGCTGCTCCCGATTTGAAACATCGTGTTGCAGAAATTGCACATTTACTAATTGTGATAGCTACAGTATAGCCCGATATTCCACCACCACAACTATCATTACTATCAAAAGTGAAAACATTCTTTTCAAAGTAATTGTGTGAAAATTTCTTTCTATCGTATCTACTATCCAAACTTTAAAAATAAAATCGAACAAAACTCAAATTGAAGGACACGATAAATGGTTGAGTGAATAAAAGAAAAGAAAATAAATAAATTCAATAAATTTTAAGTTGTTGTTATGAGAATAAATCAAAATAATAAAAATTAAATATGAAATTTAAAAATAAAAAACAGCTACTCGAATAATCAATCCAAAAAAAAAAAAAAAGGAAATAATTTTAAATAATTTGTATATTTAATATAATAAACTAGAAAAATAGTAGCGATGATTATAAAAATGATGACTAAAAATAATGATGATGACGATACAACAAATACATATTATGATCTTTATTAAATGAAGAAAAAAAAAAAGTATTTATAGTTAAAATCCTTTTACATTGATTCATATAAATTCTCTTGTATATACACATTACTCACATTATATATAAACAAATATGTATAGGATTTTACGACAATGACGGTGACGACAAGATAATATTCTAATAATGGCAATGACAATTATATAATTATTATTATAAATAATATTTAAACAATAATAATTCTAATAATAATAATAATAATAATAATAATAATTAATATCGCAACCATAATAATAATAATCAAATTAAATGAAAAAAAAAAAAAAATAAAAAATAAAAATTATATAATAGCAGCATTATTAAATAATTAAACTTTTTTTTAAAAAAAAAAAAAAAAAAAGTCGTTCTTTGATTATTACACACTCTGTTGAACTGAAAATTTCTAAAAACGAGATTAGATTGTAAATTACATAATTCGAAAATTCGATAATGAAAATCAGATTAAATCTAATAAATAAATGTGAATAATGAACGTACGAAATGTAAAACAAAGTAAATCAATTAAAATATTCATAATAACACAAATCACAGAATACTACATGTGTACATAATTATATACGAATTTTTGTTTTTATAATTTATTTATTTTTTTCTGAATGCAATTATAAAACTACTTAATTTCAGTCTTTTAAGAAAAAAAAATTTTTTTTGCACACACTTTTGCAAATATGTAGTCACCACCTCACCACATTTGTTGTATGTTTTCTAGTGTAATATTAACGAATGAGAACTCAATAATAATAATTTATTATTGCACTTTAATTTTTGTATTTAAAAAATAAAAAATTCAAATTATGGTTATAATCTGAACTAAACCGAAAAAAAAAGAAAGAAAAAAAGAAAAACAAATTTCCCAATTCACAGTACACAATAGTTACCACACAGTATTCGAAATTGTCACAAAATTCTTCAAATTATAATTGGTATAATTGGTACTGTCATTTTTTTTTTTTTTTGAAACGATAAAATTTCATATTTAAAAAAAATTCACAATCATTACTTTTTTATATTTTGAACTTGATGGATTTTGTTTACAAGTACATAATTCCTTTGAATTCAATTATTTTTGAAATTTTCATAAATTCTAACTTATTGATGAATTTAAATTTTAAAATATTCTACACGAACTATGAAAATATATGAATTATGTATGTATTTTTTTGATCATTATTTCGTTATTAAGATTTCATAATGATTTTTCTATTCAATTCAATTTAATTTGGAAAATTTATGATTTTTTAATTATTAACATGAAATGTAATTTTGTGACTGATTATGATGATATGTAAAATATAAAATTAATTAATTAATTACATAATAATAACTGTATGTAAGTAAATGTATATAATTTCAATTTTAAAATTCAACATGAAAATTTATTAGATTTAATCTGAGAGAACTCTGTAAATCATCTCTAGTACATATTTATTTATTTATTGACAAACTATTGAAAAATTGAAAAACACAATTACAAAAAAAAAAAAATAAATAAATAAATAAAAAAATAATAATTAACCAGATGGAAAAAGTATATAGAAAAAAAAATTGAAAAAAAAATATGAAAAATAAAAATATATATGTAAATACTAAAAAAAAAATGAAAACAAAAAACATACATGATATTATAATGTATGCACATTGAAAGAATAAATAAATAAATTAAATAAAAAATAAAAATAAAAAATTAAAGTAAAAATGAAAAAAAATGAAAAGAAATAAAAATTTTGTATTTTGATCTCAATTTTTAATTTTTAAAGGATTTATTATCATTTATTTTTGTTCATTAAATTTAATAATATATAACATTACATACATAAATATAATATATTATGTATGTTATGTATATTTATAATATTATATGTATAAATAAATAAATAAATAAATAAATAAATAAATTTCTTTTTTGTCTTATTTTTTAATTATTAAAAATTATTTCTCTTAAAAGAAAAAAAAAACAAAAAAATATACATACAATAATAATTGAAAGAGAAAATAAAAAAAATTAAAAAAATAAATTATGAAAATAATAAACGATGTAAAAAGTGATACATATAAATATAGTAAAAAAAAAAAAAAGAAAAAAAAAAAGAAAATTGAAGAAAATAAAAGAAAGAAATAGAAAAATATGAATATATGAATATATATATACAAAAGTATAAAATATAAAATATAATAATTATTACAAATTAATTAATTAAATATTAACTACTATTATTTTATTAAGTAATTAATGTAATAATGTAATTTATAATTATTATGTATTAATAATGATTATTATTACTATTATTATTATTATTATTATTATAAATAAAATATTATTATAATATGTAATGTATAATGTGTATAATTAATAATGTAAAAAGCTGTTGAGTTTTTTTTAGCAATTTTATATAAATATATAAAATGAGACAAAAAAAAAATAAAATAAAAAATATATATATATATATATATGTATATATATATATATATGTATGTGAATACTAAAATAAAATATTAAATACTAATAATTATTATTATTAATAATATATTATAGATATTAAAAATAAAGATAAAAAATTAAAATGAAATGAAATGAAATGAAAAACACACACACACACACACACATTTTACACACATGTAGATATAATATATATGTGTGCTTGTGCATATATATGAAAATTATTATTATTAAAAAAAAAAAAAAACAAAAATAAATAAGAATATAAGTTAAAAAAAAATTGAAATAATGCAAAAGTAAAATATATAATATACATACATATAAAATAATAAAATATATAGTATAATATACATACATTTCAAGTTATATATATATATATATATATATATATGTATGTACATATATGTAATATATAAAAATAAAAACGAAAAATATAAAATACAATACAATATACAATTACATATATAACAAATAACAATATAAATAATATTATTGATAATAATAAAAAAAAAAAAAGAAAAAACAATTTTATTATACTATAATAATAAGTGATAATGAAACAAAAAAAAAAGTAATCAATAAAATGAATTACATACATATATTACATACATAAATAATATAAATAATCGTTTAAAAACACTAGGACAGACACATATTATACACTTATATAAATATATACATACATATATATATATATTAGATATATAAATAATTAACTAATAAAGTTGATAAAAAAAAAAAAAAAAAAAAAAAAACAAAAAATAAAACGATAAAAATATAAAATCCATAAAAATGTAAAATCAATTCAATTAAATGATGTAATAAATAATGTAATTAATGTAATAAAATAATAAATTATTATTCAAAATAATTAAGGATAAAATGTAGGATATAATAATGATATATATATATATATACATATATATAAATAAATGAATAAAAGGAAATAAATAAATATTTAAATAGCAACAATTATAATTTTTATTTTTCTAATTTTTATTATTATCATATTTTATCATTTATTTAGTAATTATTATTATTATTATTATTATTAAAATATTATTATTAGCTTATTATTATTATTATTAAAAATATTATAATTACTTTTATAATTAGAAATTATCTATGTATGTATCTATATTTCTATCTGTAATTATTATTAATATTATGATAATAGTTATTATTATTATAATTTAATATTATTAATTTAATTATTATTATTATTATTATTATTATTACTATAATAATTTTCACAATGTTAATACGAAATATATATTATAAAAAAAAGAAGAAGAATACAAATGAGAAAAGAAAAACAAACATAAAAGAAATAAACTAAAAAAACAAAAAAAAAAATAAAATAAATCTGTAAATTTAAATACAAGAAAAACAATTAAAAAAAAAAATTTTTCTTTTTAACTAGAATATATAACATATTATATAAAATTAATATTAAAAAAAAAAGAATGAAAAATAAAATTTAAAACACGAAAAAAAATTATTATAAATTAAAATTAAATATAAATTAAACAAAAAGAAAAATAAAAAAAAAACAGAAAAAATATATATATATATAAATTGTACATATACGCTATAAATATATAAATATAATTATAATATATTAAATAAATAAATATACATATATATATTAAAAAAAAAACAAACAAAAAAAAAATACTATATATAAAATAAAATAATTCAAAAGTAACAAAATAAAAAAAAGATTAATGGAGAATATTTAAAATGAAAAAAAAATTTTTTTTTTGAATAGAATTTAGAATAGATTTTTTTAATTAATTATTTTTTTTTTTAGTATAACCAAAATTACACAAAAGAAGAAAAGAAAAAGAAAGAATATTAAAATCAATGAAAAAAAGAAAATAAAAAAAGAACGAAATGATAAAAACAGAAATATGTATAAAATATGTGAAAATTTCAAATAGGAATTCTTTTTTGTTTTTTCATTTTTTAATTTTATTTTTATTTTTTAAATAACAATAAAAATACAAAAAAAAAAATAAAGAAGAAAAGAAGATGATAAATAAAATATGAAAAGTAAATGAAATAACTGTTGATTATATGTTAATGAAAAATAATAAAAAAAAAAATTAAAAAAAAAAAAAAAATAATAAAAATAATGAAATACTACTGAGGATATATTTTTCATTTTAATAAATTATTTCAAAAATCAGTAAAATAAATAAAAAGATGAATGAAGAAAAAAAAAATTTAAATTTATGTGTTTTATTTTTTACATTGTTTTTTTTTTGAATGAAATATAAAATTTTTATTTTTTTTTTATTTTTTAGGTAAACATAGTTACAGTGACACAGAAAACAAAACTAAACTTAACTTATTGTAATGGTGTACTAGTAATTTAATGCCAAGAAGTGTAGTTAATTTGGTAAATTGATTCATGATCAATAAAATGTGGGCTTATGTTATTTTCTTGTGATCATCATTTTCTGTTGCACAATTAAGTTACTTTTACTTACTCAATTTAGCGTGCGTGAACACTGTGTGAATTGACTAAGATCTAAATGCAAAAAAATAAAAAAAACTAAACAAAGACAATATATCTTAGGAGGGAAAATAAAATACATAATAATGTACATCATTATTGAAAGACTAGAACCATAGGTTATCTCTGCTATAACGCTTCTAACTTTTCTAAATAAAATCTGAAATGAGAATATGTAAATACGTTTTTTTTTTTATTAATTTTTATTTTTTAAATTTCTCACATTATAAAAAATAAAGTATGTAACAACAAAAATTATTTCTATTTAAATGATAATAGCAATAATCATAATAATATAATAATAATACATTGATAATTTATAATGTACTTTTAAATTTTTATTTTTTTTTTTTTTTTGTCATCATAACTAGACTTTTAAATTATTATTCTATTTATAATTTTAATTAATTCAAATAATCTCCATTCAAAGTGAAATAATAATAATATAAAAAAAAATAACAGCACATAAACACTAAACGGCTTGTTTTTATATATATATAAAAAAAATAAAAAATAAAAATAAAATTAATATATTTTTTAATACAACAAAACTATTAACTGAATTTGATACAATAGAAATTCAATATAGAAAAGAGAAGAAAAATAAACAAAAAACACTTTCTCCCACATATTTTTTTTTCTTTTGTTTTATATAAACATTATTTTATGCATTAATTTTTTTTTTTTTACACAACAAATTGAAATATGCATTTATTTATTTGTTAAATTTTTGATTTTATTGTTCAACAACAGTTATTTCCAATGGAGGTATAAATCTCCAAATATGTTGAATTTCATGAAAGCTTGTACTTGTATCTGAGGCGAATGTATATAAATTATAAGCTATTGGAGGAGGTTCTGCAATTGCTGTTATTTCTGAATTTGAATTTGAAGAATTACCAATACCAGATGTTGTCGATAGCATTAACGGTGATAATGTTGACGAAGATGTTGCCATTGATCTACATTGAATATTTGCTTTAAAACGACCCGGTGTAAAAAATATTACAGAGCATTCATGATAAATTTTTTCATCTTTTTGTAAACTTGGAATTAATTTTCTATAGAATATAAGAACGAAAAAAAAAAAAAATTTTTTTTTTTTACAATTAAAACGTTCACTAAATTTTAAAACTTACTGATTTGGACCAGACATAGTTACACGAGTTTCTAAATGATAATTATGAACACCATTCTGATAATCTTGATAGAATTGTATCGTTAATATCAATTGACGAAGTAACTTTTGTGATAAATTACAAATGCTTATATGTAATGGTACGCATTGTCCCGCTGAACATATGATTTCGGCTTGTGGTTGGACTAGATTATTGTCAAAACTAACAGCTACAATAAGAAGATAAAAATAAAAAATGTGAAACTATTAAAAATAAAAAAATTTCAATTTGAAGTGGTCTGGTATACTTACACCATTGAAGAGGAGCAATCGTAATCACATCCATCATTGCTGGTGATAAACAAATACCTCTTAGTGAAGCTATACCTTTTGTTTCTGAACTAGTTAGCGTCCAATTCAGTTTTACTCGTTCTGCAATATGTCTCGAACATGTTTTCTCGCAAATTTCACTAAATGATTGTTTACTAAGTATTTCATCTACACATAAAAAAGTATACACAAAAATTTTAAATTTGAAGCAAAAGAATAATAATAATGAAAAAAATGTTTTACTTTGATTTATTGTATTGTCCTCAAATTCATTTCTTTCATCATCTTTCAAATTGTATAACATATCGAGTGAACATCGATCTACTGGAATTGGAACACGACAGTTCTCTCTGGCTTCGATAATAATATTCTTGTTTTGTGTGTAGTTGAGAGACATTTCTTGTGCAGTCAAGTTTGTAACATCGAGCACCAAATAAAATTGAGAAGGGCTATAATTGAGAAAGACGTTAAATACTTCAAATACGTTTCTCTAAAATACCTACATTTCAGCTGGTAATACATCCCAGCTTGTTATTTGAGCACTTGGTAACATTTCTAAACTAAATAGGATTGCACATTGCCTACAATAACCTTCCTGCATTGCATTACCACCAGAGTATTTTAGACGTAATTGGGCTTCAATTTGTCGTACATTATCTATTGCACCAGTATTAACTGACGGTGGAGCAAAATAGCTAAGTGTCACTAATGATGATTGTCCACCACCAGAATGTGATGACCGAAAACTTGATGTTAACTCATTTCGTCTAGAATTATGATGATTATATGATGGCGAACTCATACGGCTTGGTAAGCTAGCATGTCCAGAAGAAAGCATTGAAGAATAGTTCAAACTTTGTGATCCACCGACATCATTATTTATTCCTCCTCCTCCGCTGTTAGATGAACCAGGTGCAAAAACCAATGGATTATCGATAATAAGAAAATCTGCTTCACCGAAAATTTGAACAGTGAAATCAATTTCAGCATTCGGTAAAATTGGTAGTTTTGATTCTATTTCATTTTGGTCAATTTGAAAAATTTTTTGCTGTAAATCATTATCGATATTCGATTGCATATGGGCTTCCAAACAATCGATACTAATGTTGCTTTCATTTTTTATGGTGATAATGCAAGTAGAACTTTCTCCGTTGTAAAGTGTTAGACTTGCCGAGGTAATAACACTATCCGAATTTGACAATGAACTAAATGTTGCTGTTTGTGGTAATGACGTCTTCGCTGTTAAACGTGGCAAAGCTGGAATTACATCTATTACATAGTTTGGTGGAAATAATCTTCCTCTCATGTGTTTAAGACGACAATTCGATTTAACTCCAAGAGTATGAGTACTGTATCCTAATATCTCTAATTGTCCGGCTTCTAAAGGTGTACCGTGAAGAGTGACCATTGTTGGCGTTGATGGCTGTAGAACAACAGTTTGTGGCAAAGCTTCAAAAACTATTCCGTTAATTAATAGACGCATATCACTAACTGTCAGTTCAAATGGCAATGTATTTTTTAGTTTTAATGCAATTTCGGATAAATCGTGCTGTACCCACTGAAAAGCTTTTTATTTAAAAAAAAGTTGATAAATGAAAAATACTTTAAAACGTATGTACTTGGTTTACTTTGTTTCTGACATATTGACTTACTAATTTTATTCTCTTTCCTTTTATTTAATCTACGATCAATTGAACTAATGTGAATTGGAGTAAATAGAAAAGGGCCGTTGTCTTCTTTGATAATTTTGATTCGATGTGGTTTTAGATGTGATGGCAAATCTTTGATTTGAATTTGCATACAGTACGGTATATCGGTTAAGTTTGCTGGAGGTATAATAATTCCATTCTCAAGAACTAAAGGAACAGGAGAACCTTCGCATTGAGCACTTAAATTCTGCAAATAGATTTTGTAAAAAAAAATGATTTTAACTGAAATTTAAAAAATTTACAAACCTGCAATTGTAATGCCATTTCGCGTTGTTCATTTGGAGACATATGTTCCCATTCAGTTTGCAATAAAAATGTCATATGCCGCGTTGCTAGTGCCGAATGTCCTAATCTTCTTGCAGCGGTAATTAATTGCTGCAATAAATCAATTTGTAAAGTTGGCCAACCAGCTCCATTTTCCAAAACTTCTAACGGATCTAATGACAGCATATAACCTGGAAAACTTTCTAGCATTAGACGATAACTTTGTAACCAATCGGGTGTCGGATTCCCTTTTACTACATGTTTCCATGCAGCTAAACGTTGATAAAATGCTGCTTTACGTCGATAACCAATTTTTTGATAAAGATCCGTTAATATTTCAAATCGCTTTACACGCTTTTGATCAGTCATGTTGAGATTAATGTACAAAACATTTTGTAAAAACATCGCTACATCTAAATTTTTATTCTGTTCAATGCATATTCGTGCTGCCTTCAATGTAGCTTCAGTTTCAATGATAGCTGCGTGCCTGTATTTGCTATAATTAATAATTGCTTTTCTATACTGATTAACGATTTCCTCTGGCATAAGAATATTTGCTGGAAGATCATTTCGTTGATTTGTTGTCGCAGCAGACATTGTAGATGATGACGATGATGAACTTGAAGCTGAATTTGTTGTTAAAATTGAGGATACTGAAGATGTTGATGATGAATTTGAAGTATCAGATGCAGAGCCATCCACAGAATTTTGATGGTAAATTACTTGAGTTACTTTTTTATTCGTCAAATCATTAAATTTACGCTTTTCTGTAGCTTTCTCTGATGAAATACCATCCTGTAGACTGGAATTTCGATATTGGAATGTTGAAGATTCGGTTTGACGTAAATGTGGATATAATAAAATTGCAGAAGCAGCACATAATCCTTCATCAGCTGCACCTAACCACAATGAATCACTTATGGCACGTAAAGTTTCGCTTGCAGCATGAAATAAATTTAAAGATTCTGCAACTAAACCAGCCTGAAGAGTTAAATCACCTAAATTTTTAGTAACACGTCCTATACAACGTTTCTTATTATTACGTGATTCCAAATCTAAACCAACAAAATCTTTTTTTTCAAATGGTGCTAGCAGCAATGAAACTCTATCGATTTTTTCACGTGATCGTTCTAAACGTTTCGATTCTAATATCCAAAATAACGAACAAATGAAATCTGTTATATGGCCAGCTAAATCAGTACATGAATCATTCTCTGGATAAAAGAATGCAGTACTTTTGAAATTGCTTGGTGGCGTGTATTCATCTTCTAATCGTCGTAATTGGCAATTTATTATTTTTTCTTTGTTTTTTATTATTTTACTATCGATATCAGAATTTTTAACGCTATTACTTATGACACTATTGCCATCTTGTTGATTATTCGTCGTATTCGTATTTGTTGTTGTTACAGTATTTGAAGGTCCAAATAATATTGAACGCGAATCATACAAAGTATTTATATATTTCACTTTAAGCGATTCATGTAAACGACATAATTCATTTAGTTCAGTTTGTGATTCAAATTTACCAATCGTAATTAAACCTAGTAAACGTCGATGTGTTTGAAAATCACCCCAATCATTATTTTCAGCAGGATGATCATGTATATATCGTACCCATATATCACGTAATATTCCTGATGAATCTAAAAAATTGAAAAAATCAATTTAATTTAAAACTAACAAAAGTTTTATTCTAAGATTACCTGTTATTTTTACGTTGTTAATGTTTTGAACTTTTTCAAATACTTTTTGTAATGATCTTGGTTTTGATGGGCCAATACCACGTAAAAGTACTAGTAAGCAACCATGATGATGGGCTTGCTGTTCGTAATCCGGATGAGACATTATGAGCTCACCGGATCCATGTGATAGCATATAACTAACAGAAGATCTCATTTACCATTTATGCTCATACATTAATGATTATAATTTATAATGTTAAAACTGATTAGGCTAGGATTATCGTTTTTCCTTCCCAAAATTAATATTTTTAAAAATTATTAAAAGCACCTAGTTTTGTTAATTATTTCAATCACAAATTTTATATATTTAGATGTATATAATTAGAAAATTTTTCTTGTTTTACATAAAAATTAGAATTGTGACGTATTTCTGTCTGGAATAAAATTTTTCACAAACGCCCCTTTATAAGCACTGTGATTTCTCTTTGTAAACATTTCTTCTTCACTTTTTTCACAAATAATTTAAATATTTTTGCATTGGAAATTTAAAAATACATAGTTTTAAAAAAATTTCATGAAAGTATAATTTTTACTTGAAATTTATAATTTATTTTATTCTACACAAATATACTTGTTACTGGTTGAGAAATGTCATATAACAGTCAGTCAAGTCAAGTTAAGTCAATAAAATTACTAATACGAAATACGATTCTGACACTCATTTATGTCAATCAGAAAAAAGAAAATAAATACAAAATAAATTTTCTACATTCAGCAGTTTGGAATTCCTAAAAAAATTTCATTATTTCTTGTAAGTGTTTACGTGTTCACCAATATATGCGCTTATAATATGCAAGACGCAAGAGTATTGATGGAATTTATTCTAAATTAAAAGCCATAAATTAAAAAAAAATAAAAAGTGTTGTTTCTGAATGAAATTAGAATTGAAATAACATTAACAAATTAACATTATATTCGTGCTGTCGCTGTGTTGTGCTTGTGACTTGTGAATGTGACCACAGACGACTACAGACGACTACAGAGACAGACTACACGTAGTACTAAATAAATATTGACGTTCTTAACACTGCACGTTAACACTGTAACTACTCCGGGTGGGGAAGGAATTTTTAAAATGACTTTAATGAAAAAGAAGGAGAAAAGAAAATGTAAAATGACAAAATATCAAATATTAAATATAATCAAATATCAAACGTCAAAAGCATATAAAATATCGATAAAAATTTTTAATTTCAATTATGATGAAGAAGATGATGTAAAATGACAAATAAATGCCAAATGCAAAATGTCATGTATATCAAATATCAAATGAATTGACAATTGACATCATAATTATTATCAAATTATTATAATCAATAAATCAACCTCAATCCTCAACTTAACCAATATTTTGTTTTGTTGTCGTTTGTGCTGTTTTGTATTACGATTTATATAGTGAATTAAAATTTTGGAATAGATTGAGATTCTGAAAATAATTTCACTTTAAGAATTTTTGTGTTTAATTTCCATTTTAAATAAAAATGGCACAGAAAAGATCAGCTATAACTTCATTAGTGCCAGTTCAAGAGGTTAAAAAATCTAAAAATGAAATAATCCTTCAAACAAATCGAGATAAAGCACTTTTGGAGACGGTAAACACGATTTTATAAACAAAAAAATCAAAAAAATCTTATTTGATACAATCTCTTTAGGGTATTAAAAGAACATCTAATCTTTTCGCACCTATAATGTTGTTAGAAGGTCATCAAGGTGAAATATTTACATGCGAATTTCATCCAGACGGAGAATTTTTAGTATCATCAGGATTTGACAGACAAATATGTACGTGTATAAAATATATTTTTCTACTGAATTTTTACTTAGAAATCATATTTGATATATAATTGATTTATTTAGATATTTGGAATGTTTATGGTGAATGTGAAAATATAATGGCAATGTCGGGTCATACAGGTGCTGTAATGGAGGCACATTTTTCAACAGACGGTTCAAATTTGTATACTGGATCTACTGATAAAACTGTTGCTATATGGGATATCGTAACTGGAACTCGAATAAGAAAATTAAAAGGTCATACGACATTTGTGAATTCGGTACAAGGTACAAGACGTGGTGTACAAATGCTATGCTCTGGTTCAGATGATCGTACTGTAAAATTATGGGATGCACGGAAACGTTTTGCAATCAATACATATGATAATCAATATCAAGTTACTGCTGTGTGCTTCAATGATACTGGTGAACAAATTATTTGTGGTGGAATTGATAATGATATAAAAATATGGGATATTCGAAAAAATGAAATTTCGTACAAATTGAGAGGGCATACAGATACAATAACAGGTCTTTCATTATCACCAGATGGTTCATACATTTTATCAAATTCCATGGATAATACATTAAGAATTTGGGATATAAGACCTTATGTACCTGGTGAACGCTGTGTTAAAATATTTACGGGACATCAGCATAATTTTGAGAAGAATCTTCTGAGATGTGCTTGGTCATTAGACGGAAGCAAAGTAAAATAATTAAAAATATAATTGTATTTTTGTTTAATTTTAATTGGTAATTTTTAAATAGGTTTCTGCTGGATCTGCTGATCGATTTGTGTATATTTGGGACACCACATCTAGACGAATTTTATATAAACTTCCAGGTCATAATGGAAGTGTAAATGATATCGATTTTCATCCAAAAGAACCAATTATACTATCCGGTTCTAGTGATAAGAATTTATATATGGGAGAGATTGATGCTTAATTAAATCTTAATTCTAAAGTATAAATTTAAATAAAATATACTATAAATTTTTAAATAGAAAAGTGTTTTAAATCCTGATTCATATCTTCATTAATTCCAATATAAATAATTATCGAGTTACTTTTGATAGTTTATTGATTTCAATTTTGCTACACTGGTAATGTGTTTGATACACTGCTGTGAAACATTTGACCGAAAAATTTCATTCCGCTTGTGCCACCTGGAACAGCTCCAATTATCATTATCAATAATGATATTACTTGGACAACTGCAGAAAGTACAGTTAAAGCAGTACTTTGTAAAAATAATGCAAAATAAATCGTAGCTATTAAGCTACCAGCATATGATAATGAAACAAGCAATCTTGATTTAGTAAACATTTGTTGTAGAAATGATTTGAAACCCCAGAGGAAGCAAAAGCTATGTGTAAAAATAATAATTATTAAATCAGAAATGTAAGAAAAAATTATTTTTGAAATACCTTAATATAAAAAATAAACTTCCTAAGGTATACAACAAAGCGAATTTTCGTGCTTTTAATATTAAGAAAGGAATATAAAATGTTGATAATGTAAAACACAAAAATCCTAATGTTAAACATACAAAAAAACCAATTATTCGTTGTAAACGATTCTAAAACAACAAAAAGAAATATCGTTATTTAATCTATAGATAGACATATTATAATTTAGAGGATAATCAATTAATCAATTTACCAATTTAGGGCAACAACCATCTTGTGTATCTTTTAACCAACTATTTGCTTCTTGTGAATCAGATTTACCAAAATATTTTCCAATATTAGGCACTTGAATTGGTGGTATTTTCATGTCAATTTTGAAATTACTCTTTTTTTGGTCGCTTTGCAGAAGTAAATATTCGTCTAAATCTTGTTTTAAATTTGCCATTTTATTGAAATTTATTTAATTTTTAATTTAAAATCAATTATTATTTATTTTACGTATATCTTCTATCTAATTTCAAATAAATAAAAAGTAAATAAAGTTTTTGTTCTTCAATAATTATTGTTATATGTTATGTTAAATTTTGTTTTTGTTGATGTGATGTGGTGGATGAGATGACGATGAACGAATGAAGTTCAATTGAATTGAAAGTGGCACGTGGAAGGAAAAATAAAACCATGTAAAACTAAGAAGAAATTGAAAGGTGGTGGTGGAATTTTAATAATTTCATAATGTTGCTAATGTCATTTATGCGAATTGTGAAGCTAAAGCTATTCAGCTAGGTTGATAACATTGCTAGCATTACCAGCTTAATTTGTTTTTTGTTTAATTGATACCATAATTGAAGAAATTGAAAAAATAAAAGTGTAAAATGTATAATTTGTTGTATGTAAGAAAAGAAAAACATTAAATAAATTTAAATCCAAAAAATATTTTCGTTTTGAACAAAATGAAGTTGAATATTTTGAAAACTTTTTACTTAATCGATTGTGACCAAATTTTATTACTTATAATAAGCAGCTATGTACATGATGTAATATTCATGAAAAATTCCCCGTTTAATTGCAATTCAAAGGAACAAACCGCAAAAAACAAAAATAGTGCAGTGCGCGTACGAAAAACGAAATTAGATAAATTTTTATAATTAGGATTAGGATTAGGAGGATTAGGATCATTTGAATGAGTAAGTTAAAATTTACGAATCAAAATTTTATTTTCAAATCTCTTTTCAAAAAATTAAATAATCAGTTGTTTTATTAATTGATTAATTTTTTTCATAATATCTACACGACCACAACTGAATAAGTATGTATATGTGAAAAAAAAAAAAAAATTAGAAGATTAACTTTATTTTTGATAGTAAAATTGAATTTCAAATCATTAATTGCCTTTTTTATATTTCCACACTTAACATTTTTAATAATTTGAAATACTCTAAGATATATATCATTATTGCATATTTGTTGTTTATTATAATTTATAATTATAGCTTAAAATTATTAATAACAGGACATTCAGAATTTTCCAATATACTTCCACAACAAGACCAATGACGCCTTCCTGGATGACCATTATGACCATGTCCACATCCATTAAATCCAGGCATAGTACCTTCACAAGCACAACTAACAGTTTTTGAGCCTTTACTTGAGCAAAATGTACAACAATGAAAAATTCCACGATGTGGTTTTACTGTTCTTGCAATTAATGTAAAAGGACTTCCCTGAATTATATATAACATAATTTTATTAGTTTTAAAAATGAGCAAAGAAAATAGATGGAAAATTTTAACAAACCTTAATATGTTTATTGTGAATCGTAATCACAAGATTCATAGTTCCAGGAGAGTCTGGTGTAAATGAAATTATGTATGTACCATCTCTTCTATCGCTTACCTTTAACATTTTTATTTAGTTTATAAATTTGTTTAGAAAATGAATTAATTTTTTCATAAAAAAATACTCGAAATTCATTTATTTTTTTTTAGATAAATGAAATTTGATACCTGAGTTTCAATATGCTTTGACGAATCTTTGTATTTTAATTGAGCATGTACTGTAAGCCCTCCATGACACAGTGGAACACCATCAGCATCTCTAGATAATACTACAAGTTCAACTCTTCGATGAACACGTAACTGAGTGTACCCTATAAAAATTGTATAAAATGAGAAAATGAATGGTAAATTTGGCGTAGAATTACCTGTTGTTTCTAATGTACAAAAATGTGGTTCAACTGTTTGAGTTGTAATGATACCGTATAATGGAATATTATTCTGAGCGTCAATCATTGGTGCTCTAATTTCTGGCAAGAAATGTAATGTATCGGATATCTAAAAAAAAAAAAAAAAAAATGAATGCAAAAATTTATTAGAAAAAAAACGAGGTATAAGTGAACCTTTGGATTTAGAAGTGGCTTAAATTTTTGACAATAACTGAGTCGTTTCAATAAAATATCTACCAGTGATAATATTTCAATTTCATTGCCACTTTCAAGAAGTTCTTCGCCAAGTGCAACTGCATCTTTCACTTCAGCTGCCTTTTTTTCTAAATTCATGCACCCATTCATATGCGAAAAAAATTAAATAAAAATATGAATTCGTTTGCAATAAATTATGTTCTAAAAGAAATTTTTTCATCAATTATTTTTACCCATTTCAAATTGTTGTTCGAGAATTATTTGAATTTTATTTTCACGTGCTCTGGATATTTGTTCAATTAAAGTTTTATGATGAAATTCAAGTGCTTCAAAATATAATGCAATAAATTTTTCAACATCATTATGTACTTCATCGCATTTTTTATTAATTCTTGATGATATCGTATTCAATTTAGATACGGAATGAGAAGCATACTCGCATAACGGTTTCATTTTATCTACAGTTTCTTTTATAGTTTTTTGATATGTTTTGAATACTTTATGAGCTAATTCACATTTGTGTCCTTTATGTAATAGCATTGTACAGTCTGAACAAATAATCTGAAACAGTAGAATATAACATCAGCATAAGACAATTAGAAATTTTCGAAAATTTTTGCATTTAAAAATAAAAACAACCTGCTGACATGTGATACAGAATCCTTTTAAATCGAAACCTGGATGTAGAGGACATTTTATATTCTGTATTTTAATTTGATCGTCTGGTGAGTTTTTCAATTTCGACTTTCGTAATTCCAATAAATGTCTGATATTGTGATTTGATGTTGATTTTTGCCTTTCATGTGCCTGTTTACAAAAACTGCATAAATTCATTGTACATGTTACACAATGATAAGCCGCCTAAAATAAAATCCTTTATTAAATATGAGGCACGCTTGTTTATTAATTAAAAATATATTTTACATATATGAGTATACATATACCGTTATTTCAGCACAACATAAACTACACCAGATATTTGAGATGACATCGTTACCAATTTTCAATAATAAATTTTCAATTTTTCGTATTAAAATAAAATTCTGTGGTAATTGTCGTATACCACCGACTGGTATTTCTGTATTAAATTTACAAATTGTACAAACAATGATCGCAACTTTTTCATTTGATGAGGTTGTCTGTTGACTTGGTGATAGTTTTTTAGGACTAGATTTTGACTGTAAAATATATTCAAAAAATGTTTTTTTTCTTTCTTCGATTTTTTTTTTTTTTTTTAACTCTTACAGATTTATCCTTTGATTGTTTATCCTGACTTGATTTTCTACTTATAAAACTTGTTAATGATGACTGACTTGCTAAAATTGGTGATGATGAATTGTTAAGTGTTGAAGGACAATCGGGATCCATCGCTGATGATGATATGTATGAGTTTGTAGATTTTATACCATTAATATCATCTTGAAGAGAATAAATTGAATGGAAAATTTATTGATCTTAATATTCAATAGAATTCATAATTCATGCAATATGATTATTAATTAATAACAATCTATGCATCATGTTTACTGTAAAATATTGACCGTTAAAAATACATATAGATAATTTCAATTATATATCAAGCGTATTGATAAGATTAAAGTCATTAATAGTAGTTCTTTAGTGCCATTCTAAGTAATTATATGAATTATTTTGAAAGGATCTGAAGCGAAAATGATTTATAAGTACTAGTACACTACTATCTACTACTAATAACAATATTTATTACTTATACTGAAACAAATACAAGATATAGAATTTAAAATTTCGAAACAGATCACTTCGAGTCTTTTACGTGCTTTTACATTACATTCAGGGGGAGTAATGAACGAACTGTTATTTTCAAAGAAACGAAATATAAAAATAACACTATTGACCTAATTATTTGTTTTCTTGCTTTTATTTTTAAGAATTTTGTTTATTGTTTTTTAAATACTTCATATCCATACAAATATTTTTTTATTCCTTTTCAAAAAGAATGAAAACTCGGTCTTGCGCAATAATAACATTCATAAATAAAGGATTCTCTCAATCTCTGTATGTGCTGTACGAATAATTACAAAATCAAACCAAAAATCAAACGTCAATATTAGTCAATGTCCTACATAAATCTAAACAAGTAACACAATATGTAGACAATATATTCGTCTAAAAAAAAAAAATAAATTTAAATTTCAATTAAAAATAATAACATAACATTTATAAATTTGTTAGCGTCGTTATGACAATAAAAAAATTTGTTAAAAGTCGAAAAATATTTAAATTTTTTTTATTTTTTATGATAATTGGATTAATTATATTTGCAATTGTATTTACGATATTCGATGATTATAGCAATTACAAAACAAATGATATTTTAAATAGTAATATACCATCAGAACAAAAAATAAAATTGAATCGTAAAATAATAATTCCGGAAAAATATAATGAACATATCGTTAAATCGCGTTTAATTGAAAATAAAATAAAATATTTAACACAAGACAAATATATCGATAGCAAAAATGATAATAGTTTAATTGATGATACTAATAACAGTATATTATTAGATAAAAATAATACAAAAATTCCAATAACTCGTCATATTCATATATTTTATTATATTTCGGTATCTTGGTATAAACGAAAATATCTAAATACTAAAAAAGAATTGAAAACATTCGAAAAAAATGTAGACAACAATAATAAGATTAATAATAATAATAATAATAATAAGAATTTGACAATTGTAAATTCGCCAAAATTAATGAAATTTGTTAATGTAGCATTTTATCCAAAATATGGCTTCTATAAAACAACTGTTGGTATAATAAAAAAACATTTTGAAAATATTAAAAAATGTGGTATAGGTGTTGTGATTTTATCATTACCACAAATATTACCATTATCAGTATTATTATCGTCGGAATATGATACAGTCGGAAACAATGGAATAAATATTAATAAATTTTCAGATCAATTATTTGAAATAATTATAAATACAGCTCCCTTATATAATTTAACAATAACATTCGAAATAAATATAAATCGAAATCAATCAATTGAAAATGATTTTGTAAAACAATTAAATTGGTTGCAATTATATTATAATAATGATGCAATTTACAAGGTATATTCGATATCACGAAAGGAATATGTGCCTTTAATTTATGTTAAAAACGCTTATAAAATCGATACGAATATAAAATTTTTATGTTCAGATAATAATTTTAATAATGATCGAAATGATAATGCAGAAAAATTTAAACGTAACAGCAAATTAAGGAGTAAATTTTTTAATTCAATTTTTATAGGTCATATCAAGTAAGTATAAGAAAAATAAACATATACATATTTTTATATTGATTATCTATACCTACCCACATATGTATGTACATTCGCATATATTTATGAGTATGTATATAAATAATAAGGAGCAATGATTTATTGCAAATATATAAAATACAATAAAATATAATGTAAACATTACGATGTTAATTGTATTTAAGAAGAATTTAGGAAAAAATTCATATTTTAATAGTAGATGTCTTTATATAAAATCTTGAAATGAATTAAAATTCTTTAATTTTTTAAATATCAAAAAAAAAAAAAACGAACAACAACAATAATAACAGATCGAAACAACATGCTGATCTACTTCGACGATTATGTTTTGATGGATTTTATACAAAAATTCCAAGTAATGCAGCCACATTCGCTAGCACATGGAAAAATTGGTCATATCTAAAAGTATTTGCACAAACCTACAAAATGTTTTTCATACCGACAGTAGGACCTGGTTTTGCTGAACGAAATAAACCTCCAAGGCATGGTAATATTCAAAGACATCGCAGTAATGGTCGTGTAAGTACATATACATATTTTGATATTTGTAATCATTAATTCAGTTTTGTAGATTTTCTTTTTGGAGTAAAAATATTTTTTTTTTTTTTTATTTTATATGTAGTATTATGGAGTTGCTTGGAGAACTGCAATTTCAAATCATATCAGTTTCATAAATGTGGCTAGCTACAATAATTGGCCAGAAGGAACACAAATCGAAGAAGCTATAACAAATGAAGGCTTCATGGATTATAGTCCAGGCAAACCAAATAAATATTTAGATTTGACAGCACATTGGGTTAATAATTTTTTAAAAACCGAAAAACCAACAAAAAATTGTTATGAATTTTTCAATAATACAATATGTTAATTATTAAATTTTTACTATACCTATAATTATAATAATAATAATAATTAAATACTATCTACTATAAAAGTTTTGAAAGCTGCTTATAACAGTTTTATTCATTATCAAATTAAATTATGTAGAAAAAAAATATACAAAATAAAAAATATATTATACATACTATGAATCAATATTTTCAATTTGTACACATGATATAATTACCTAGTGTCCAATTGAAATTGTTATGATTTGGTCTCGACCAAAATGGTATACTTGCATCTTTGCTAAAATTTTCATCAATTAAACATTGAAAACAGAATGAATGTAGGCAATTTAATGTTCTTGGATCCTTATAAATTTGATTGCATATTCGACATTTTAATTCATTTGGTGCGATTTCCTTTGATTCATGTAAAATTGTTCGATCCAATCCATGTTCAATATTTGTACTTGGTAGACTATGTAATGAATAAAATTTAAATTAAAAAAAATTAAAAAGAAAAAAAAAATAAAATTAATTCATCATTTACTTTAAAACCCAGAAAAAAAAATACATTAATAAATTAAAAATGTAATTGAAAATTTTGAAAAATTCCTTAATCAATTTATAATTTAAAATTACAAAGTTAAATATCAACAGATAATATCGATTAGATTTTTGTTGTATGTATATAAAAATATGTACATAACGTGAAGTAAAAATACGTGAGTATTTTGTTAGATCACATTCTACTTTATAAGCCATACAAGAACGATTACATGTTACATGCAATATACATTATGTGTATGCTGCATTAACATGTGCCACCTATTAATTTCTAAATATTTAAATGTTTCAGTTAATCAGATTAAAACCTTTCTTTTTTTTTCTACATACATACATAATATGTATATTATATGAATATAATTTTACCTTGAATCATGTAAATAATCGATTGTTTTAATTTGATGTTCCAGAGAGCCTTCTAAGTTCAATGCATTATTTATGATTGTAAAAGATGGAGATATCGAATTTAAATGATGATTGCTGACATTGATATCGATATCGCCACCGCTACCACTACCGCTACCGCCACCGCTAGCTGCAGTACTGGTATTTCCTTCATCGCTACCATTTGCCATAGATCGAATTTTATCATCATCATATTCTGTTTTATTGCACAAAGACAATAATGATTCATTGCTTAGTACACGATCTAACAAAACTTCTGGAGATGGAGAATTTTGATTTCGATGAATTTCGATCTGATGTGATGATTCTGTTGATGAAGTTCCTTCTGTTATTTCTGAAATCGGTGATGATGACAAAGTGATTATTTCCGATGATACGCCAACTGTTGTATTAGTACGATCATTTTCAATGCTTTTAGTGGAATCATTTGGTAGATTAGTCAGATTATTGGATTTAATTGTTATCTTTGGCTTCGATATTGTTTTTGACTTTTGAAGTTTTTCATTTGACTTTAACGAATTGCTGTGTTCGAATGAAGTTAACACAATTTCCGGTAAATTTGCTTTTTCGGTTTTACCACAGTTTTCATTATTTTTCGAAATATTAATCGGAACGATTGTAAAGGGGATTGTAAAGGGACTGGATCGTGATTTATTAATGACATCACTTTCATTTTTATTATTTATTATCTCAGTTCGCTGATATGATTTACTATTTATATTATGTTTCTTTTGTTGATCCTGATGTTGTAAATGTTTCTGATTCTGATGATGATGCTGTTCAACAAGCAATATCTGTTCCTGTGATAAACTCAATTTTAATTTTCGATTTTTATTAATTCGCTGATTTTCATATTTGAATTTATCAAAAATAAATTCTGATATAGGTTCAAAATTATTATGATGAGATGAATCTGTTGATGATGATACTACTGTAGTATTATTTGTATTTAAATCACCACCACTACTACTATTACAATTACAACTACTACAATCCCAATAATCTTTATCGTTATTCAATTTCTGATAACAACAATTATTTAATTCTGTTTCTTCACTATTGATAATTTCGAAATCACTATCACCTGAATAACCATTGTTTAAATTTGTTGTATAGACATTACTGCTCATTTCTCTTTTTAATTCTCCTTAAGAAAATAATTTGATTTTATTTGATTTGATTCGTACAAAAACAAAATAAATAAATTTAAAATTTTTGTTTTACTTCAAAGTATCAAGCTGCTGCCGCGTAATCAAAACTAATTTCTCAACTGGGAAACTGAATTATACTAAATCGTACTTTGAATGTGAACATCTTATAAAACTGAAAATTTTTCGTGCTGCTTTCTTGTATCATATAGTCATAATGTACATTTACGTAAATATATGTATATGCACTTAGGTATGTATGAACATATTAAGAATATAATCTAATTAAATTTGTGAATACGACTCGTACACAGAAACGAGTAAAAATCGATGTTAAATTTTTTTTCCTCTTTCACTTTGTACATAGGCTAAATTTTATTCATGCATAATATTGTAATTGTAATGCATATTTTGATGCATATATCTACATATACCAATGTAGATGTAGATGTATTATACATTATACATACTTAACATACATTGTATGTTTATGTTAATTGAATTCATTCATATTATTAAAGATAGCTTTAGAGTTTAAAGGTTTGTTCACGATGTATTGTATATAATTATTCTTCACACGATACGCACTTTAGGAAAATTTATTTATGATATAATTGTTATAAATGCCATCGTAATAGCAATAAATTCAATAAATTGGAGTGAATTACATGAAATAGATAGCAGATTATTAGATATTAATTGGTACATAAATATTATTTATTAAGGGTTAAATAAATTTGATCATTCATTCACTGTGCGAAATTATGAATTACTATAATTTAATTTTAATTTGATTTGATTTGATTTGATTTTAACAAAGGGATATTCGACATAATAAAGTTTATTGAAAAATTTAATTTTCAATTCAATTGGGCTATATACAATTGGAAGAAAATTTTTAGTCAAAAAAAAATGTGTCCAAAAGTAAAATAAATAAAATCACTTTTATAACGAATCTTAAAAATTTTTTTTTTTTATTCAAAATTATTTTATCTTTAAAATCATTTATTTTTTTCTTTGGTTTTAATTTAATTTCAAAAAAATAAAAATATATTTTCAATTAAACAATAATAAATAAGTAAGATATAATTTTTTTATACATAATTTTAATGTCTTTTTATTTGTTTTTCTTTGTTTTATGTTTGTTTGTTTTTTATTTTAATTTTTGGTTTTTTTTTATGTATTTTTGGTATCAAATGTAATATTTATAGTATATTATATATTATTTTTAATATTATTTTAAGTAATGTAAATTTAATAAATAAATAACTATTATAATATGGCATTCAATCTATAAATTTTTAAATTTCATATGTGAGTGTATATTTGTATGTAATTTTTTTTTATATTTTTTTTATTTTTTTTTTGTATGTAATAATAATATAGCTTATTTGTAAGTCATTATAAATGTAAATATGTATGTATATCTAAATGTGCTTTCTGCTATAAATACATATTTTTTTTTTAAAAAAAATTGTATTTTAATTTTATATTGCATTTATGTTTACTTTTGATTTTTTTTTTTAGTGTATGGATGGACTCATTCAATTGAATGCTATGTTTAATATTTAAGTGTACACAGATACTAAAGGTTAAGTCATTATGACACTGTCTGCCACCCAATCAGTAATAAATTTTATCAGATGCATCTTACAGTTTATCATCACAGCATAATAATCAGTAACTAAATGATGCTGATGCACATATGTACGTATATTGGTGACTTTTATATGCTTTTATATAATTAATGATAGATTTGGACTTGAGCGAGAATATAAATAGTGCGCCAGCTGGATATTGAAACCGGTACTTTTATTGCAAGTACAAGAGTATGAAGTATATGTGGATTGGAGTACTCCATCTACAACCATCGAGCTATTCGACCCAAAGTATTTTTATCTTCATTTTTGATATTTTTGGTTTTCGTTATTTTTATTGCTATGACTGTTGGTAAGCGTAGTAGTACAATTATTATTTATCTACGAGTATATATAATATATATATGTATATATGTAATATAATCGTACAACATTTATGTATATATACTTATATGTGTTAACAAAAGTACCTTTTTTTTGAATTTAACTACTTATTTTTGCTGTTGTCATATTAAAAAACAAATAAATTTAACAATTCTAGAACAGAATAAAAAAGTATTTTTATATTACATGAATGGTGTACATGTACATTACATATATTTTCTTTTATTTGTAAATTTTTGTGTACATATACTACATACTAACAAAATACATAATACAAATTTATGTATTTCATAAATTATAATTTATGACTTTTATATCATAGTAATACTTTATAACTTTTTTGTTTTTCAAATTTCAATTTTATATTTTTAAAATGTAAAAAATAAATAAATACAAGTAATATAAGTAAAATTTTTATCATTTATATTTTTGTTCTACTGTAAATTTACCTATAGGTAGTTGTAGTAGTACACTATTTATCTTGAACATTTTTTGGACTTTTCTGTTGTTGTGTTTTGTTTTAAATATTTATACCGAAGATATACATTATGTAATAATATTTATACTCATATTATAAATATACAATATTATATATAGTAACAAAATAAATATTAATAAATAAGTAATTTTTGTTTTGTTCATTTTGTGCATAATTAAAAAAATACACTTTATATAAAAAGAATTAAATAGAAAAAAAAAACTTATATAGTCTTTTTTGTGTATATAATATATACATATACATATAATGTGTTTATATATAAAAAAAAATTATTTTAATATTTTTTATATTTTTTTTGTAATTTTTTGGAAAATATTTTATATAAAATTTTATCTAAAATTATATATAGTATGTATGTATGTATATATGTAATTGTATTTCGTGCATCATAAAAATATTTTTATACCTCTAAAATAAAAATCTAAATGAGTATATAAAATAATTGAAATACATATACATACATATGTACGTAAGCAGAGAGTTTTTCTTCTAAAACAAAAAAAAAAAAAAAACAATTATATATTCACATTTTAATTGTGCATATGTACACATATTGCATATATTTAATAACACATAGATCCTTGGTATAAAAAATCTTAGTATTTATATAAAAATAATATTCAAAAAAATATTAACAAAATACATTATTATTTAACAATTTTATATCTTAACATTTTCTATCTTTGTATTTGGTTTCGTTGTAACTTTATTCACATTTTT
The DNA here is from genome assembly GCA_951394055.1 of Villa cingulata. Classification (NCBI taxonomy): domain Eukaryota; kingdom Metazoa; phylum Arthropoda; class Insecta; order Diptera; family Bombyliidae; genus Villa; species Villa cingulata. The sequence goes on from OX596018.1 coordinate 56,253,862, forward strand.
CTTTTCATACATTTATTATACAGCTTTAATAAATGAGTAGGTGTACATCGTATATGTATTTTTATGTAATTTTCATACATTACATTTAAGCATTTTTATAATTAATTAATTATTATTTAATGTAATAAATTGTAATACATAGTAGCAAGGCACAAATAATAGTGTAGTAAAATTATAAAATTTTTCTTTTGCTAATCGACTTTTTTGGCCCATTTCATATCATCATCTCTTGGTTTACAGCCAGTGAAATATTCGATAAAATATTCCAGCAGACACCAGAACCTGAAAAAAATTATAAATTATAGTTAATTTAATACACACGTAAGAATATGTATATAATACGAATAAATGTATTATACTCGTATCAGCGCTGATTTTAGTCTCTACTACTGCCATTTTTATTTCTATTTCTCTTCCTACATTTCAAATACTGAAGATATAAATTACTATGATTGTTTACAAATGAAAACTTAGTTCAAAACAACAATTATCGGTTTCTCTTGTTTACGCGGATCTAATTTCAATTTGAAATTATTCTCCATACTCGTCTATTCTACTACAGTTTACAGTATAGTACATAATATATACACTAAAAATAAGAGAACGAGTTACAATTCGTGTATCTTTTTACTTTTCTTACTTGTTTACACGGATCTAGTTTTTATTCTCCATGTCTCGTCTCTTCGCGGAAAAAGAGAAGTGGAAAAAGAAAGAAAAGTAGAAAAATACACCCGTTCTTCAGTGCAGTACATAAAATATACAAGATGATAAGAAGAGAATAGTAGGTGTGCACGAAAAAGAATTTCAAATTGAAATAAGATCCGTGTAAACAAGAAAAACCGATAAATGTTTTGACCTACAATTTCATTTGTAAACAAATATGGTCATTGAACTCTTGAGTATTTTATTTGGGTAATAGAAAGGATAGAAATAAAAGAAATAGAATAAAGGATACCGAAATAAAAGTTTCTCTTCCCCTTTTCTTGTGTAAATTATGTACTGTACTGCTGTAGTAGGTCAGTACGGAGAAGAATTTCAGATAAAGCATGTATGAGTAATAAATACGTATAAGCTTTTGATTCAATATTCTTTATATTTTTACGTTGTACATAAATTCAGTGGTTTATTTGGTTCAAACTGATTGGAATTTTGCAAGCAAAACTTAATGATTAATTGGTAAAGTGTAAAATATTAGTGGTCATTTGTGTATATTTATAGTCACATAGACATAGCATGTACTATACATTTTTCATATATGTATTTATTATGTGAAAATTTAAAGAGAACATTTTTAGTGTCCAGTTTTAATGAAACATTTAAACCTATATAAAAAAAACTGGATATGATTCGTATGTATGTACGAAGAATATATCTTACCTCAGTTTTTCTAATGGCCAATTTAGCCAGCCAGTTGTTATACAGAAATACGTTTCATGAGGTGCAACATGATGTATACGATGATGACGACGTGGCAATATTATATGATAATTTTGCATATATTGCACCCATTTCGGTAGTCCCCAATATGTATGCGACCATTTATGAATCTATAAATAGTAGTAATGTAAATATTTTTATTATAAATTTTTTTTTTTGATTTTTCACAAAATTATAAAAAAAAAAATCAATTCACTTACTTGATTTGTCATTGCTACAAATATTGAGCATAAGAACAGATATGCACTCCAAGCAAATTCTTGTTGAATTTCTTGATTTGATTTTGTTAGAAAATTGTAAGCCAATACAGATAATATTGGTAATGCAACCATGAAATTATCGCCATTCGTTTCAATAAAATCATGTCTGGTTATTGAAGTTGGATCGAGATGATGTTCACGGAATGGCCTCAAAAAATTCTGAAAAAAAAAAATTGAAATAATTTTCATTTTGTACCAGTTTTGAAATTATTCATTAATTAAACAGAATCAGGATATTCTAATTTATGATCATTTCAACGAACAATGATCTTAACGATTTAATTTTAGGGTTTGTATGTAAGTGATAAAGCAATTGATATTTATATGAATGAGAAATAAAAACTATAAAATAAGTGTTAAAAGCGGCATAAAAGCGGTTAAATACGGCATTTCATAATTCGATATTCTATTCAAAATGAATTTAATGAAAATGAAGAAATCAATGTCTTTATTTTCTAAAATTAATTAATTCAATAAAAAAATTTAGCTCACCTTTCCAATAATGGGTAAATCAACTGAACCCCATGTATCAGCTGCCCAATGTACCAAACCGGAACCAAAATCTGCTGTTATAATACCACAGAATGCTGCGATAAACGCCACACTAATACGTTCTGGACGAAAATGTTTTATTATTAAAATTAAGTCCAATATAATTAGGGCAATACAGGAGTACACGCATATAATTTCCTGAGCACGTTTACCTTTAAATATACATGCATAATACATATAATATAATTATAAATACATTTTTAAGTAATCAAATATAAAATAACGAATGTACAAAATAACTTTTAAATTAATTGAATATTGCATTGAGTTTATTCCATAGCCGAAAATTTGAGTTGGTATAATGAATGTATGGTATGTATGTGTGTAATATTACTCGCAATCAATTAATTGATTATTTTTTCATATTTGTGGAAAACATCAAATTACTGATGGAAGATAAAATTTGAACAGACATTTTGCTGTGAAACGAAAAAAACAAAAAAATTTTTGTTTTCATTGATACGCACAATTTAATAATTGATTTTGAGTTAAAAATCATTCATATGTAAGTATATCCAATTGAAGAAAAATGTAAAAGTTTTAAGTCCAAAAATATTCAAATCAATATTCAAATGTTCTATCTCACGATTAAATACATATGTAATGTCGTATTTTCTCGAACCATTCACAAAAAAATCAATATATGTATTGTAATTAATTATTAAAATCACTGGCAATCATTAAAAAAGCCCTGGTACTCCCAATTAAATTTTAAATTAAAGTTAAATATTTCTTGTTCCTTTTTTGGATTTTTTTTTTAAATTTTTAGTTGTATCATTTAGATACTTTACTTTTTAAATTACATAGGTATACGACGTAAAATTTTTATATTACGACTTACAGTTTTACCAACTTTCTATTTGTATGCTATATGTATAATTATATATTTGTGTGCTCGATAAAAAAAATATTTTTTTTTGGAATTTAAAAGTTTTTAAATTATTTTCTTGAAATTCTGTGATAACAAATTTAATGAATATGTATTTGGTCAATATAAATAAATTTAAAATTTATGAGAAAATAATTTAAAAATAATTGGAAAAAAAAATCATAATTCATAATTTAAATATTTTTATTCAGTATTCAGAATTATATACCTGAACTATATAAATTGGCTAATTCTCTTGCTCCTTTATGTTGTGGTCCCCACCTGGGTGAAGTTTTATTCGTTGTATTTGCTTCTAAAGATGAATTACCGTTTGGATCGTCTTCTAACATAGAATTTTCTAAAATTTCTTGATCTGTTTTAATTGGCGTCTATAAAAAATTTGAAAAAACAAAAAATTGAAATTTTATAAAAAAAATTATAGTATATGTAGTTTATAAAACCAATATAGTATTTTAATCTTATTGTAAAGGATCCTAAATACGTTGAAATACAAGATAAATTCAAAACCTGATGAAAAAAATTTTTTAGAGCTTTAAGAATCTAAAAATAGTCTCTCTAATACCTTATAACCATTCGTGCAACGAATGATAATTAATACTAGCAGAGTCAAAAAATTATATATGTACATTATTTGGTGGGCGTAGGATGGTTACTACAATTTTGTAGTCCATTCATTTGTGAACAGTTTAATTATTAATAAAAATTTTTAATGAGGGTATAGTATAATTATTTGATCGATATTGATAGATTTCAGCAACATCAAAACCCAAACTAATAACATTTTATTAAAAAAAACCACCTTTTTCTCCTGATCGTTTATATTATTCATTTTCTTTTCTGATTTACGAGTACATGAACATAAGAATACGCAAGTATGACTGAACATGTGTATGTACTACTTGATATCATTAGTGAATTTCCTGATTAAGCACCACTACTAGACCACTAGGCACAACTCAAATTTTCAAAATGAAAATTCAAAAATGAGTACACATGATGTGTAGAATACTGCTTATACTACTCGTAGGCGCAGCAGGTATTAAATGTTGTTTGTTGATTTTTCGTGTTTTGTTTTGTACAATATTCGCATTCTTTTAAAAGAGAAAAATCAACATTTTCTGTAAAAGGAAAATATGAGAACTCGTACTGTCGTAGCGTGCGTATTCTAATGGGTACTGTTATAGTCTTATAGTCAATGATCTTCACTGCTACCACTGCTACAGGTACAGAGTGTGTGTGTATAAAGTATAGAGGAGCAAGAATAAGTTATAGACAAATGCAATTTACACACTTCACATCAATAAAAATGTACAAAAGTTTTATTTATTAATCCTTGATGTGAATTTATTGTATGATATGTATATGTATGTACATACATGCTCATTATTGCCTTTTCTATTATAGAATAATTTTAAAATTAAAACAAATCTGTCTATTTTGATTCGATACTTAAAAGCTTATACTTTGTAAACATTTCAGTTATTATTAGTTATTAGTTATTATTAGTTATTTTTAGTTTAAAGCATTAAAGAATCAATGAAGGACTAAATAAAGAAATTAAAATGAAATTAATTTAATGAAATTGTTTTCATTGTAGATCATTCCATCTAGGTATTTCATTATTAAATTCTTCTTATTTAATTTAAAAATATACAAATGTAATAAATAAAAGAATAATAATAATAATAATCAGTTGTAACCGGATTAATTAATACAAATTTTGTACATTTAAAAACTAATAATAATTTCGTCGTCAAGCGTTAACATCATCATCATAATGATGATCATATTCATAAGATAACTGCACATATACATATACATATAGCTATTTACACTTGTTGACATACTTATGTACATCCGGCTGAATTTTTGTATTTTAAAAGTAATTATTAAAGTCAAAATATGGATACGTATAAATGTAGATAGATGTACATTGTGTAAATTAATGAAGTTGCTAAATTTTTACTATGTAAAAATTTTATTTTTCTTTTTGATGTACATATGCATACTCGTATAAAGAATATTAATTGTTATATTTATTTACTCCATAATGTTTACGATAAACATGCTATGCTATTTATAATTATTAAAAGAAAAACAATACAAAATTTTGTATCAATAATATGTTCATAATTAATTTGACATCAAATCAATTAAACTCCATTCCTTTTATGTTTTTGGTTTGAAGTTGATCGATGCATCTTTATACTTTATAATACTGCAGTGATTTGTAATGCACATGCATGCAAAAAATCAGAGCATTTTCTTTTTATAATAAATACATTATACCTACATAGTTTATATTTATATACGTATGAATGTAAATACATTTATTGTGTATAATGTACATAGTAAGTATATACATAGTATGTGTGAATGATACATGAAAAGAGTATGACTGCACAAAACTTTTCTGATGATGATTTATTAAGAATGCAATTTTAAAAAGTACTCGCATTAACTCGATAAAATCACAGTTAAAAAAATATAATTTTTTAAAAAAATTAACCACTGATGAATTATCATATCATGCATACGTATTTAATGTAGTTATATAAATGGATGTGATTTAAGCAAATATTTATATACATAATGTATGTATGTATATATATACATATAATGTGATACATTGTAAACAAATTTTATTAATGAACTTTATGGTAAAATGTAATGACTCCATCGATGCTAGACACAATTCGTATGTATGTACAATGTACGTATTTGAATGTAATGTACATTTAAAACGTATAAAGTGAAGTGACATCATATATACTGGACTTTTCGGAGTCAACAGGAAATGAAAAGTATCTTAAGTAACAATTGCTTTATATATGTATGTTATAAAATTTATATTCTTATTTGTATTGTATACTGTAATAATATGTAAACATATGTATATGATATACAATACACTACCTACATCATATAGATATTTACATATGCATTGAAATAATCGAATTTTTCCTTTTATGTGTGTATATATGTATGTAATGTACATAATATAATAATAAAAGTACCGGCATATTGTGTAATTGTGGGTGTAATATGTTGTATTTATTACATTAAATAAAATAAAAACATTATAAACAGCATAATAATAAAATTGTCAAAAATATACTATATCTATGTGTATATACTAGTATGTACATAATTTATACCCTATACACAAATTACACAAAGTACATAGAAACATGCAATTTTGTACAATAAAAATAAAACAAATCGATACAAAGTATATGCATATACGTATACGATATAATATACTCGTATAATAAATTTCTGTGTATATATACATCATACTATATGTGCTATATAGGGTATATTCTAATATTAGACCTCAGTCTTAGTGTATAATTTATTCATTTTATTTTGAAAATTGCATTATGCGGCGAGGCGAGTACGTAATGTTAGATATACGAGTATATATTTTTTTATTTTTGTAAAAATAATTCAGATTTTTGTTGACTTTATTTTTCTTTTATTTTTTTAATTTTTCAAACCATGCAATTTATGTAAATCGTTGAAAAATTTACACGAATTTATATTTATACACATTATAAATAATACATAATATAAATCTATAAGTATAATAATTGTCTATTGTCTGTACGAGTATTTATACTCTTTGATATTTACAGACAAAAATTTATGTGGTCAATAAACTGGAAGTTTTATTTCACCATAAATGGAAGAAATGTAAATTAAATTAAAATGTTATTTTTCTTTTCTGACAATTTAATTAGTTAAATTCTCATAACTTTTAATGTAAAAAAATGTATTTGAAACTACTGATTCTATACTGTATAATAATAATAAAAAAAAATGTAGGCGTATACAATCGCAAAATATTGTGTAAGAATTATCACTAACCCTCTGAAACAATCCTTTAATAAGAAAAATAAATTACGAGCAGTATTCAAGCACTGTTCATGTTTCTAATATGAATGAATCAAGTAGGTACGTTAGGTTTGAGTTTTCATGTTCATGTTCATTTTCATTTTGTATTATAAAAATTGATTTTATTTCAAAAATTCAAAAATTTTTGACGGATATTTACATAGTAGCCAAAACAAAAGAATTCGTATCAAACGAATACGGCATATTGGTATGTGTATTAATGTACAATTGGGTTTCAAAATTTTGTGATATCAATTGGTGCAATGGTTATTGGTTTTAATTGCTAATCAATAAAAAAAAAATATATGTAGGTACATGTTAATGTGTGTATACGTAATAATATACGAGTATGTTATTTGGACACCAACATAATGGGGAAAATATTTACATAAGTAAAATAAAAAACTTGTTTGAGCTTTTTTGTAAAAAACAAAAATTGTATTATGTTTACTTCACATATGATCGCTATCAAAACAGAAAAATAAAATTGTCTATAAAAATGTAAAAATTAATTTATTTTTTAATTTTTTCCAAATTTGTAATCTGTATACATTTTTATACGAGTGCAATATATAATTGAAGAGAAAAAACTCACCGTTGTTAAAAATGTTGTTGAAATCTTGATAGCCGGCACTGAAGTTTGCGATAAGGTTTGATGCTCCAATTGAACATTTATATTATCTTGTCGTCTTGAGCAAGGCGGTAAAGATATGATATCCATTTTTTTTTTAAATACGAAATAATAATCGGTAATAATTTTTATTGGTCTTCAATAATTTTTCGAATTTTTATATACACAAAATTTATACATTTAAATTATTTACATATCTTCCATATGTTCATTTGAAAGTAATAACAACAACAATATTATTCTGGTAAACACAATATTCCAAATGTTTGATACTTTTAAACATTTTAATAAGGTAACTAAGTATATAATATTTTAAAGTAAAATTTTTAGTTTTTTTTTACATTTATGTACTACTTATTTTTGTGCAATTTTATAAACATTAATTTTCGATGGATATTTGTGGTGTGTGTAAGTATTCTCATTTTTCAATATCAATATACACTTACATATGTATTTGATTCTTACCTCTTTTTTTTAATACTTTATTTAGCACTGATTTTCAATTTATTCACTAACAAACACAAATAAAATAAACAAATTCATTTCAGTTGATTACGATGAATAAATAAATCGTAAACTGAAAGCACTTTGGTATACGAGTATAATATGAAAATTATTAAAATTAGAACTGTGTTACGTTCACACCTTTTAAATGTGTTTGCTTTTTAGTTTTTTTTAGTTGATATTTATAAGATGTTGATTCAGTTATAATTTTCATACACATGAAAATGTTGTCATAGAACTGTGTCGTATATACGTATCGTATATAATATGTCTGTGGTTACTGTGGTATCATTTCGATAGATGGGTATATATTTTTTTTTTCACCTTAAAAATGACTGTACATTACATAGATAGTATGATAGTATACAATATTTCATATAGTAATATGAAATTTAAATCGTTACTCCCTAGTCTGTATAAGTATATATATGTTATATTTCAATACATTTTATTATAGACGATAACAAAATAATCAAAGTTCATAAATAATGTAGTAGATATACAATTTATCAGATAAACATAAACTTTGTGTTATACATATTATTATGATTCATATTTTTCACAAAAATTTTTATAAAACTTATAAAATGCTTACACTTTACTGTATTTAAATAAATTTTGTCTTAAAGTATAATTGCATATTAATTAATTTTCCCATAAATGAAATGGACATTTTATCACTGTTCATTATCTACAAAATACATTAATATGTATTTTGTACCATATTATATTTATATGGTACATATGTATACCCTATATGCTATGAAAAGGAGCCTGTAGATTGAAGGTGTTTTCTTGACCGAATTTATTGAAGTACGAGTATTTCATTATATTATTATTTCATAACAATATTTATGGATGTATGCAATGTGAAATGGAAATTTAAAAATTCTTGTAAAAACATTATAATGCTCGTAAATTTAGTACTATAAGTTATAACAAGTGTATGACAGAAATAAATCAAAGGAACATATACATGCATTGCATTTGCATAGTAGTAATATTGAAACAATTCTATGCATACAAAGGCGATGTGTTTTTGAAGTTTATATTTTCTTTATAATAATTTTAATAAAACAATTATTTTTTCTTTTAATATGAAAAAAGGATATATCTACAAAATGAATTTTAACTTTAAATATAATACACTTCAACAGGAATATAAAGTATAATATAAATATATGTAGGTACATATATATAGCATTGTAAACCATTTAATCTGTAGGCTTTAAACACCTTGAAGCTTTTTCACAAAGTAAAAAAGCAAAAATTTTTATAATATATTTATGTATATATGTACATATATACAAATATAATAGACGTCATCAAGAAATTCTTGAGTGTAATGCAGTTGAATTATATGTGTACATATTTAAAAATCTCTGTGTATATTATATATTATTCAATTATACATATTTATTATATGACGTTTTTATTTAAAAAAAATATACTACACATATAAATGTGTACAATTTTTTACTTTATTACATATGTTATATACATTAATTATTTGTATTTGTATTTTATTTTTTTTTTAGTTTTGATTCCTCTTTTTTTTTAATTAAAAAAAAATTTTTCAGTTTAGTCATTCTTTACATTTTATTCACAATTATATGTACATAGGTATATGAAGCAGTATGATTTCATACACTTTGTATATTATATACATATATGTATATATATTTTTATGTGCATTCAAATTTTATATAGTTAATACGTTATACATACATACTTAATATATGTAAGTACATATGTATATCACCATATACCACACATATCCTTATTACATGCGTATATGTAGCACAATTTTATATTTTTGTTACTCATTCATTATAATACTGGAAAATTATATATATATATATATATACATATAATAGTGTGTACATATGCACATATGCATATATCTTGATGTATGTGATGTGTACATAATGCATGCATACATGAATAATATTCAAATAATGCGGGCGTTATATGCATGCACATTTACCTAATTATAAAAATTTCATTATATATGTTGTACAAAAAACAAATTTTTAATTTTGAATTTAATTTAAATTTTAACAAATATTTTTAAATATTAAATTTTTATATTTTTTTTTATTATAAACATTTAACATTTTTAACAAAATCACTTTTATAAGAATTTCTTTAATAAACAAAAAGAAAAAACGAACAAAAAAAAATTTTGTTCTTTTATTATATTATTATGTACTATATATGTATATGCCGCTGAAAAAATTCTAGGCTAAGGTCAATGCACAAATAATAAAACACAAAAGTTTACAAATTTCTAAAATAAAAATAATTTTCAAACGCCGATATTTATATTGTACTGACACACACATATGCAAAATTTAAAAAATTCAGTCTTCTTCTTTTTATATCGTTATATGCAGTATTGTTATTATTATAAATTTTTGTTTTAAATTTAAATTATTGCATTTTAATTGTTAATTTCTACACAGTAACTAAATATAAGTAATTGACTAACTATTTTCTCATCATTTTTCTGTTTTTATTTTATTCTTTTGTTTTAATTTTTTTATTACTATACATTTTATACATTCACTATATAGGTATGTACCGTACGTATATACATGTCCATGTATTATCATCTGCAATAATCTGCAAATAGCCCGCAAAAGCATGCGATATTTTGGGCATTTTGCCCGACTATAAAATTTGTTATTTTTTTAAAAAAAAATTATTTAAATTACATACCTACATAATAATATATGAAAACAATGAAAATAAAAAAAAAATAAAAACATTACTTTTAATTATTTTTATATACATATTTCAAATGTAAATGTAATAAAATCGATTTTTATTTTTATATACACAGAAAATTATATGTTTAAAAACGATTTGTACGATACTGAAAGAAAAAACCAAAAAATCAAAACATTACTTCATAAATTAAATTCATGTATGTGTATATATGTATATACAATAATGTCCTTTCAGATTTGAATCATATTATTACTTATTTAAATTATTTTCCTCATATTACACTTTGTACAAATAAAAAAAAATAAAATAAAAGTGAAACTATTTTGTTACTCATTTATATGTGTAGTATAAAAATATCCTAGATAATTCTCGTTAAAAAGTCCAACACCTACTGGTGTGCTGTACTACTGTACTGTACTGAACTGACTAATTTCGAATAGCAAACCAATAACCATATACATACATACAACCGATAAAGAACAATTTTATACTAAATTGAAATTATACACTTACCAAAACAACATTTATTAACTTATGTATATAATTGTATATACATATTTTTAGTTTCTTTTCTATATAAAATAAATTACACTACTTTTGCTTTGGTAGATAGTGCAAAGTCAAACACATAGTCATCGCTTATAATAAAACAACACATATAGAACACTACATTCATGGTGGTACTGTATGAAACATATGAAAAATAAAATTTACTTTTTCTGATCATTATTTTATTCATACAGGATGTTTCAAAAGAATTTACAAAATTCATACATTCTCTGAAACGCATGTATGTATAAGTTTTATTATCATCAAAATAAATCGCAGTCGTTATTAGTTCTTCTTCTTAGTCTGCCTTTATGCGAGGCGTATGTATGCATGTATGTTTACATTTTTATTTCTTCATTCACACGAATTTTATTAATAATATTATATTAAATTTAACATTTCTATTATATAATAAAATTTAATCAATCTTATTAGTACTATAAAATGAAATTAATATTTAAAAATAAAGAGAAAAAAAAAAAAATAATTTTTTGAAATTTTTGAAAAAGAAAAATTTGTAGATAAAATTACTCGTTTTCGTCGTTTTCGTGGTATCAGGATGAGCATGTACATATGTACATGTTGTATATTCTTTGATATCGATTATAAAAGCTCATAATAAAAACTTTAAAAAAAAAACGCTTTGATGTGAGTGAAAACGTAAAACAAAACCATAAAAACTAAACAAAATTACTATTTTCAAATTACTATATATTAATTATATTATATATGTACATGCTCGGATGAATGGTCAATGAAGAAGAAAGAATAAAATTATTCTTATCCTAACGTTAATGCAGTACAAGTGGTATACATGTGTACATAAAATTTTTTAATTAATTTCTGATTTACTCAAGTTCTGTATACAGCGTATATCAAATTAATCTAATTTACCATGCATTGCTTTTCTTACATTACTTAAATGATTGCAATTTGAATGAAATTTAAATACATATAAATTAGAAAATTAACATTTTCAAAATGTATTAGACGCTATTTTAAATTCATTCATCCATAAAATTCCTCATCTAATATGTACAATACACAATGTACCACAAATAGTTTTTAGATATGTACATACTTTTGTATTCTGAAATATTTTTTTAAAGAATTAATTTTAAAAAAAAATTCTAATTACTATAACCGAAATTATATGACTCTTGAATAGCTTCTTTTGTAAAATTAGATTCCACTATATGCCTGCTATATGCATATAACTTGAATAGATTTTAAATTAAATTGGACAGTTGGATGATATAAAGATTACAGAGACAGAAAAAACGTTATAAAATTAAAAAGTTTCAAAATAGCTAAAATTCAAAATGCAGATAGTATTTGATAGTATTAAAGATTTTATAACAATATCTAAAAATAAAATATTTAAATATGGATTCTTCCAGACAGCGCCAGTTTTAGCCTCTTGAAAATTTTCGCAAACAATAGAGAATATGTTTTCTACTGTGATTTGTAAAATTATCTTTCTAAAAACGGATATGTGACCTTTATTTGGTCCTTTTTCGCGCCCCCAAAATTGGCGTCCGGTTATGCTTTCGGAAGTATTCTTCTAATATTCAAGTAAAAGTAAACCATATTGTATATATTACACTAAACTGATATCAGGATATCACAAATATAAATAATTATCTTTTCAAATGTACATACATATAGTTCTTTTTTTAATTTTTACTTAGGGAAAAACAACAGCCTATCTATGCATACATAATTGCTTATTATAATTTTATTGATTTTCTTGTAGTTTAAGAATGAGAGATGATTATTTTAATTGTGAGACTGAACATTTGTTTTTTAAAAAAATTCAAATTCATATAATAGTAATATGTATAGAATGTATTGTACATATATACATATTTTCTAATTATGATAATAGTGCTATTGATTTTTAAAATTTATATTATATTGGAATCTAATCAGAAACTCTTGATAAACAGTTTGGGGTAATACTTACACTTCCTTTCTTTTATTTTACGTTACTTTCTCTTATTCAAATTTACAAATTTTATTCTGATAACAGTATCCTAGGAACTGCAGACGTATGATTACAACGATAATTACAAAAACCATCCATAAAATATTTATACATATATGAAAATATAAACAATCATCAAGAGTATATAATCCATAATTTACGCGCAATGTAGAGGAAATAAAAAAACAGAAAAGTAATTACGAAAATTACGTTACAAAAATTTATCGGAATTAGCAAAAGAATATTTTAGCTTGGCAATCCTGTAAAAAGTTTGTGACTTATTACAGGATATAAAGTAAGGTGGCAAGAAACATATGATGTAATGTATTTTTCAATTATTCAGCTTGTGATTTAATTCAGCAATATGATTACCAAGTTACATGCATCATATAAATTTTTAAATAAATACAAAATCTACTACACATCATCATCTACTTCATACTTCATCTACTTCTACCCTTTCTAGTTTCTACCACATACATGGTACAGTATAACAGTACATTTACATCCATATCCATACATACACAAACTAGAATCTAGAATCATATTGATAATTTTGTGTATTATAAATTATTATTATAAATATTTTCTCCAATTCAATGAATAGAATATACATATAAATTTAGTAATAAACAATATAAATTTAGATAATTTGCTTTAACAATACTGATGAAATTATAATTTATTTTGAAAATGATTGTCGTTATAAAAAGAATTGGCTGTATTTACCAGTATCAGAGGTTAGTCGGATGGAATCGCTTTAAGAATGCAAGACAATTTTCTGATGTTTCATTAGCTTTACGTCCTAAAAAAATGAAATCAACTGGATCAGATGTAAAATTATTAAGCGATATACATACAAAAATTAGACATCATTCTAAAAAAAAATAATTTTTAGTTACAAGATTTTTCAGATTCAAAACATATACGAACAATTGGTGGTAAAGGTGGTGATGGATGTATCTCATTTCTTCAGCTATGGTGTAATGATCGCGCTGGTCCAGATGGTGGTGATGGTGGTAGTGGAGGTCATGTTATATTTGAAGCTTCAACAGATGTTAAAAATTTCAATCATATTGCAAGTATATTAAAAGGCTGTGATGGAGAAAAGGGCTATACGAAAAATTGTCATGGTAAAAATGCAAATCATACTATAATTAAAGTTCCGATAGGTACAGTGGTGAAGAAAAGTAGCGGAGCAATCGCTGCAGATTTGGCAAAAGAAAGAATAATGTTTGTTGCAGCAAAGGGTGGTTGTGGTGGAAAGGGTAATAGCTTTTTCGCGAGCGATACAACACAAGCACCACAAATATGTGAATATGGTGCTGAAGGTGAAGATATAAAATATCAGTTAGAATTAAAATGTATGGCACATATTGGATTTATTGGACTACCAAATGCCGGTAAAAGTACTTTGTTAAGAGCAATATCACGTGCTAAACCAAAAGTAGCACCATATGCGTTTACTACTCTTCGACCACATATTGGTATGATACAGTATGAGGATTATGAGCAAGTAGCTGTTGCAGATCTTCCTGGAATCATAGCAGATTCTCATAAAAATAAGGGATTGGGTATTCAGTTTTTGAAACACGTAGAACGTTGTGCAGCTCTAATGATCATCATTGATATGTCTTGTGTGGAACCGTGGAAACATTATGAAACTTTAATTTTTGAAATGGAAAAATTCAGTCCAAAATTAATTGAAAGGCCAAAAATAATTGTTGCAAATAAAATTGATATACCAGGAGCAAGAGAAAATATCTTAGAATTTAAAAAAATAATAGACGAACCAATTATTGAAATTAGTGCAAAACTAGGTACAAATTTAAGTAATTTACTTCAAAATATTAGAAAAATTTATGATGATTGTCTGAAGGAGGAAAGAAAGATTTGTAGTAGTATTGTAATTTAAGTTTTATTAAATTATTTTTGTAAAAACTAGTTTAAAATTTTTGAAAAGTGAAAATTCCTTACACTCCTTCTTCTGCTGTTGGTAACCAAAATGCCATATTTGTACACGCAGATGCTAACATCATATACTTTGGATTGAATTGACAACATTGAACAGGTCCAGGATGATCTCCATTTAAGACGCAAATTTTATATCCAGTATCGGCATTCCAAACATGTACTCGACCATCAGTGCTGCCCGAAAATATAAACTGTGAATCTGGACTAAAGGATGCCTCTATAGGAGCTCCTTTGTTGTTTGAGTGTCCGGTAAATGTTTGAAGTGGTGTTCCATGGAAAGCGTCAACTAGCCTTATAATCGATCCATTCGTACTTATTAAAATTGTTTTACCATCACGTGAAAACTTCAATCCACTCCAATCGCATTCTTTCTCTTGATTTAGTTTAAACGTAACAAAAGGACCTTTGTCAAATGATCGTAAATCGTATAATTTAATACTTTCTGAATTGACGCCGGCTGCAAAAATCAGTCCTTCTGGATCATAAGCAGCTATTGGCCGACCAGACAAATGCATTAGTCCTTGACAATTCGGTGATCTTAAATCCCAGAGTCTTAATGTTTTATCTAGCGATCCAGACAAAAAAGTGTCTTCTACTGGCGAAATACATAGTGATATCACTTTTTTTGTATGTCCTGGAAAATACCGTAGATACTTGTTGTCATGTAAACTTAGATATCGTATAGTATCATCGACTTTTGTTGAACTATGTATTGCTGTGTTATTGCCGTGAGTGAAATGTATCAAATCTACACCATATTTTTTTGAATTGACCGTTCTTGATTGTGTTCCTTTTTCGCAGTCATATATTACAATTTGATCATCTTCACTACAGGATATTAAATGTTCACCATTTGGCGAGAAGTCAATCGCATTTATTCTATCTGTGTTTTCTCGAAATATCTTCGCCACTTTAAAACTCCTTACAACCGAATCAACTAATTTCATCTTCATTTTGATGCTTTTTGTGTGACAAACTTCTTATTTAGCATATGATAAAAATTTATGATAAATTTAAATTTCTAAAATTCTTTATTTAAAATTAAAAATATTTTTAAAATCTTGTAATCTCTTACTACTTCTATTACTAAAACGCTTTCGATTAGCTATTGGTCTATTGGTAATGGTATTGGCTATTGCTTTGCTATTTATTACTTTTTTCTTGATTCTTCTTCTTGTTATTTGTTTAGAAAATTACTTCATTTAAAAATACAAAACAAGAGAATGGTTGTAGGTTAGTGTTGTCAAAATTAAAGAGTGAAAAGTGTGTGGCGTCGTTCCCAAGAAATGGTTTTGGGTGCTTTACTTACCTATTCAAAATAAATTGCAGTATATCCATGTAATATTTTATTTTCTGTTGAAATTAAATTATCAAAATGAAACACAAAATAAAGTTTAACATAGTAAGAAGAAAATAACAACAACAAAATTTATTTGTAAATGTAAGGGCAAAAAAATCAGAAAATGTTTCCATCACAAAAAATTTGTCTTTCATAGATCATAGTTGTATAACACAACATGACACAAAACCAAGACGCAACACTACCTTCATTGCTAGTCACGTTGTTATTTTTTGTTGTATGTCGTTTGCATTGTGTTTTCGTTCCACATATTTTCTACTTTTGTAGCTGTAGGTAGACTGTAGATTGTAAATGTATAACAATAATAATAGTAGTCCGTCCAGCTTTCGTATTGGCACTTTGGTAGAGCGAATTGAACGAACATCAACATAATGTGGTGTGATGGTGATGAGGTAAAGGTAAGTATTTGTGAAAGCAAGCAAGTGGTGTAAAAATCTCTGACTAATTCACGGCATACACATTTCTAAGGAAATGTAAACACGTCCTGGGTCTGAGTCTGACGTCACACAGGACAGGTCGTCAGTATATAAACAACACAAGAACAAGAAACAATTTATACATACAACACAAACAACAACGCACATTTGTTTACCATTTAACAACCTGATTTACGTCACAATTCCAACTGCCACTCCAATGATTACATTGCCTTAGAAAAGTGTATGCCGTGCGAGGTGTGACTAATTATAATTTATTATTTTAAACCACTGTAACTTGTATCACATCCACATCACTTGTATTGTATTTTGTATTTGTATCTTGTTCTTCTATTGTACTGCCTTACTGGTGCTGTACTGGTGCTGTACTGTTACTGTACTGTTACTGCTGGTTGATGCAATTTGTGTGTTTTATTTCTATTAGAATTTTTATAACAGAAGTTTTAGTTTATTGATAAAAAGAGATAAGAATTTTTAAAGTTTTCTGAGTAAATAACAAGGTAAATTATGTAATTATTTGGAATTTTGTATTTGATTAATGAAAAAAATTGAGCGAACAAATTACATTTTTGGGTTATTTTTTTTTCTTAAAATTGCATAGTGTAAATGAAAACTATAATTATAATACTTACTTTAAAATTACCCAATCAAAATAATTATGTACTTTACATTTATTTTTATATTAAATTGAATATAGCAAAAAGTAATCGGCAAAAATTAGAAAGGTTAAAAAAGCCAAGTTGAGTTGGCAAAAAAAAAAAGATAAATATATCTGAAAGTGGGATATAACAGTGTCTCAAAAAAACATTCGTATTTTAAGTTTTAATATAAGTACATATTTCAAGTATGTACGTACCTACATTTAATACATGTAATACTTAAAACCAATATAACTTTATATGCAACACTTGCACTTGACTTGAATTCATAATAATACCACAATACGGAGAAAGTTTAAAAGAATTAAAACTAGACGGACAAATAAATAAATTTATTTTACTTGTTTTTTTTTCAGATAAATTTACTTATAAATATGAATTCCTCATTAACTGCCAAAGAAATTCGAAACCTTTTCTTGGATTTCTTCAAAGAGAAGGAACACATTTATGTTCATTCATCTTCAACCATTCCTTTAGACGATCCAACACTTTTATTTACAAACGCTGGAATGAATCAATTCAAACCAATTTTTTTGGGTACTGTTGATCCGAATAGTGATATGGCAAAATGGGTTCGTGTAACTAATACACAAAAATGTATTAGAGCTGGAGGCAAACATAACGATTTAGATGATGTTGGAAAAGATGTTTATCATCATACATTTTTTGAAATGTTGGGAAATTGGTCATTTGGAGATTACTTTAAAAAAGAAATATGTAGCTGGGCTTGGGAGTTACTTACAGAGCGTTTAATGTTACCAAAAGATCGTTTATATGTAACATATTTTGGTGGAAACGAGAAAGCTGGTTTGGAACCAGATCTTGAATGCAAAGAAATTTGGTTAAATTTAGGCGTTCGACCAGAACATATTTTACCGGGAAGTATGAAAGACAATTTTTGGGAAATGGGTGAGACAGGACCATGTGGACCATGTTCAGAATTGCATTTTGATCGAATTGGCGGACGAAGTGTGCCAGAATTAGTGAATATGGATGATCCCGATGTATTAGAAATTTGGAATTTAGTGTTCATTCAGTATAATCGAGAACAAAATGGTACTCTAAAATTATTGCCGAAGAAACACATTGATTGTGGTTTGGGTTTTGAACGACTTGTGTCAGTTATTCAAAATAAACGTTCTAACTACGATACTGATTTATTTGGACCTCTTTTCGTTGCAATCCAGAAAGGAACGGGTGCTCCACCATATAGTGGACGTGTTGGAAATGAAGATGCAGATGGCATCGATATGGCATATCGCGTTCTAGCTGATCATGCTCGAACACTTACAATTGCCTTAGCTGATGGCGGAATGCCAGATAATACTGGACGTGGTTACGTTTTAAGAAGAATATTGAGACGCGCTGTGAGGTAATATAAATTTACACACTTGAAATATCAAGTAGAATGTTTAAAACAAATTCTTATTTTTAAAAAACATATATATTCACAGGTATGCAACAGAAAAATTAAACGCAAAACCAGGATTTTTTGCATCGCTTATAAATACTGTCATTGAGCTATTGGGAGATGCATTCCCTGAAGTTAAAAGAGATCCACAGCATATAATGGATGTAATTAATGAAGAAGAACAACAATTCTTAAGAACTCTTTCGCGTGGACGTAATCTTTTAAATAGGACAATCGCTAAATTAGGAAATAATAAAATACTACCCGGAGATGTTGCTTGGCGTCTGTACGATACATATGGATTTCCTATTGATTTAACGCAATTAATGGTAGAGGAAAAAAATTTACAAATTGATATGGAAAGTTATGAAAAGGCTAAACATGAGTCTTTTATAATTTCTCAAGGAAAAAGCGGTAAAGAAATAGACGAAATAAACTTAGATGTTCATACGATTTCTGAACTACAAGAGAAAGGCATTGCAACAACAAATGATTCTTTCAAATATCAATATAAAGCTAAATCAGATGACAAGGATACAGAATATGAATTTGAACAATGTACTGGTAAAGTAGTAGCTCTAAGGTATGAAAACAGTTTCGTAGAAGAAGTAAAGAGCGGACAAAAATGTGGAGTAATATTAGACAAAACGAATTTTTATGCAGAAAGTGGTGGTCAAATTTACGATCAAGGAGTTATGATTAAAATTGGTGATGAAGATACAGAATTTCTCGTAGATCGAGTTTATAATAAAGGTGGTTATATATTACATATTGGAAGTGTAGAAGGACATTTGAAAGTAGGCGATGAAGTTAGTTTACAATTTGATGTAATTAGAAGACGATTAACTATGAATAATCATTCAGCAACTCATGCATTAAATCATTGTTTATTGCAAGTGTTGGGCAAAGATACAGACCAGAAAGGTTCGCTTGTTGTGCCTGAAAAATTACGATTTGATTTTAGTAATAAAAGTGCATTATCTGTTGATCAAGTAGCAAGGACTGAACAATTAGCGAGAGATTTAGTTTTCAAAAATGTTCCAATTTATGCGAAAGAATCGAAATTGTCAGTAGCTAAAAAAATTCGTGGTCTACGATCAGTTTTTGATGAGGTCTATCCAGATCCAGTAAGAGTGATTTCATTTGGTGTTCCTGTTGAGCAACTCGAAGAAAATCCAGACAGTGATGTTGGTGAAAAAACATCTGTGGAATTTTGTGGTGGAACGCATTTGAAACGTTCTGGACACATTGTTGATTTCGTGATTACTAGTGAGGAAGCAATAGCAAAAGGAATTCGAAGAATTGTTGCATTAACCGGTCCAGAAGCATTAAAATCTTTAAAAAAAGCAGAATATTTTCAAGATAAAATTAATATTTTAAAGCAAGATATTGAAAATGATAAAGAAGGAAAAGATTCAAAGGAACACGTTAAAAAAATAGTCGAATTGACCGATGATATTTCGCATGCAGTTATTCCGTATGTTAAAAAAGATGACATGAGAAATACTTTGAAACTTCTTAAAAAGGCTTTAGATGATAAGGAGCGCACTGCAAAGGCTGCAGTTGCATCTATCGTTGTTGAAAAGGCGAAAGAAATTTGTCAAGCAAATTTGAATGTTCCATATTTGGTATATCAATTAAATGCATTTAATAATACAAAAGCTTTAGACGCTGCCTTAAAACAAGTTCGCACTTTAAGTCCTGAAACTTCTGCCATGTTTATTTCAGTTGATCCTCAATCTGAAAAAATATTTTGTTTGTCATCAGTTCCAAAATGTGCTGTTGATAAAGGATTAAAAGCTAATGAATGGGTGCAACATGTTTCATCTGTAATGGGTGGGAAGGGTGGCGGTAAAGCTGAATCAGCTCAAGCATCCGGTAATAATTATCAGAAAGTTGATGAAATTCTCGAATTGGCTAAAAACTTTGCCAGTGTGAAACTTTCAGCTTAACTCAAAAATTCAATATAGAAAAATTTATTTGATATTTTTAATTTATACAGCTTTTTTTTTTGTTTAAGACTCATACGAATTGATACATTAGAAAATATAACTGCAAAGGCTTTTTTTATGAAATTACTAATTTTTGTAATAGATAAAAATAAATATTAAAATCTCAACGAATTTAACTTATTATTTTTATTAGCCTTCACTCCTTCAGACCATATACTATAGTTACATACATTATATAGTGATAAGTGATTCTCGCAAATTTTGCTGAATTCATACGGCCTCAATGAGGCCGCCTCATTGACATTAAGTTTTAAAATTAAGTACGCTGAATTACGTATCGACCCGACCGACACAGAATTGATTTGATGTACTGTACTGCTGATGCATTGCATATATGAACTCAGCCGCAACGTCATTACTTGTATTACTTGTCTTTTGTCTTCCTTTGTATTCGGTTCGGTTTTTGTAAATCAAAATTTATGATTGAATTGAATCGAATTTCTGTACTTTCGAGTTCGACTCTGTCAACTAAACTGTCACTGACAGCCGGTCGGGTCGGTTAAAGTAAAATGGTAAAATCAATCTTAATTTTAACTTTTTAAGTTTAGGTTATATTCACAGTAGAGGTGGGCGATAGCGAATGATTTCAACAATCGATAGTTTGATAGTGAATGAATTCAACTATCGATAGTATCGAATGCGATAGTTTTTACTATCGAATAATTCGATAGTTTTAGCCTTTGTTATAAAATAATAATGACATATACCACCGTCACCGTCCCATTTCCCATTCCAATCGGCACGAAAATGGAACTATGTTATATGTTTATCACTTAATACGATATCCCTGGCCCTGCCCTTTTATTCTAAATCTGAAATGCCATTTGTCATTTTTGTTTTGATATAAAATTTAATTAAGAAAGACTTTTCTGCTTAAATTTTTAAATCAGTGTGGAATTCCGAAGAGTTTTGTTTTATTTTAACTTGAACTGGCTAAAATTAGAAGAACTATTTTTAATAATTTATTTCCGTTCTTTAAAAGTATGATAAAATTTTGAAAAAAGTATAAATTTCCAACCATTTACAGATTTTTCAGTTTTGTTTATTTCAATGATATTAGTAGGTTATAATTTCAGCATTACATTGCTGTAATAGTTAAATTAAAAAATGTCAAATCCAGCAAATAAAATGTATGAAGAATGAAGAAAGAAGCTGATATTACACCGAACTGACAAACTGTCAGAAATTTGCTCATTTTCATGTCAGATATGTGTAATCACCATGACCGATGTAGACAAACGTCTGCCCTCGAAATCTGACACTCAAAGATTGCCATACGTCTTCCACACGTGTTACCTGCAATTTTTTTCATTTGAGAACTTTCAAAACTCATCTACGAAACTGCCAAGTGAATATTTTCAGATTCAGCAGATGGAATCTGACAAAAACTCTGCCACTTCCGTAATCAGTAAGACAAATACATATATGCCAGCAAAATAGTTATTCGAATGTTTTGAAAATATCGAATGTTTCGATAGTTTAATGTTTTAGTATTCGAATAAATGAAAATCATTCAACTATCGAATAATTCGATAGTTTTTATTCGCTATCGCCCACCTCTAATTCACAGTTCACACACAGATCACAGAGTAATAAGGATAAGGATATTTTCTTTTCTACATGAGTTTTTCAAGTTCAAGTACCTAACATACTACTATCTAGTACTATTATAATATTTAAAATTTTATTTTAAATGGGTATGCTTTTGTGTCCTAAATCAACAATTCTGTTTAAATTTTGTGACATTTCTATTGTCAAATTATTTAAATTTACAGGCAGAAAATATGTAAGTTATTTTAAATTAAAAAAATAAAACAATTTATTGTTCATGTTTCTTCCTACAGCATATAATTAATGCACTGACTACAATGAATAGTGGTAACAATTTTCGTGGAGGAAGATATAATCGTTTTGAGAACTGTATGATGAAAATTTTCAATATAAAAATAAACTAGTGTTAACTAATAATATATCATATGTATATAAAATATTTCAGTTTGTTCTTCAATAAACTTATCTGCATCAGCATCATCAAATTTTCGATGCAATGCAATATCTTTGCAAGATGATATTTTTGTTTCAAATTCTCTTCGATTAGCACCACCTCCACCACCACCAATGATTGTAACATGTGGTGAATTACGTAAAAAACATGAAGGCAAATATGTAGAAATGATCGGAAAGTTTTGTAACAAAAGAATGGGTCGTTTTGCAGAATTGAAAGATAGATATGGTGCAACACAACTAGTTATAACTGAAGATAAAGTATAAAAATTATTAGAAAATTTGTAAATTAATTTTCTTAATAAAATATTTCCCGTAGAGACCGAAATTGGCACGTCGTCTTGCAAATATGCCCTTAGATTCAGTGTTAAAAATTGTTGGTAGGGTATTGTGTCGACCAAATTCATCTAAAAATGAAAGTATGCCAACTGGTGATATAGAAGTCGAAGTAGAAAATATCTTGAGCTACGAAATGCCAAAATTGCATAGAAGTACTCAAAAAAGATCGTATAGTACGATGGTTGTAAATAAAACATGTGGAGTAACAAGCACAGAGTATAAAATGGCAAGTAAGTTGATATTGATAAATTCTCAAATATGTGAGTTAAAATTTTTAGAGATTGAATTTATTAAATTTTTCTTTAAGAGACTGAAAATGTAATTAAATGGTTCGATAATCGAGAAGTTACATGCAATGATCTAAGAAAAAAAGATGTGGGATCTGTTGTTCAGTTAGTTGGATGGTTATCAAATTTGAATGCATCAAAATTTCAACATTTAAAAGATGGTTATGGAGCAACACAAATTATTGTAGAAAAACCAGAAGTATTAATTACAAATTTGTTGATATTCGAATTAATTACCATATCATATCGCCTTTATTTTTATTATCGTAGTTATTCGAAGTTTTAAAAAATGTTAAAACTGATTCGATTTTAGTCGTTAAGGGCAAAGTAGTGGCTAGGCCAAAGTCTAATATAAATCCTGTATGTTTATCGATTTATGCCATATAAAATGAACAAAAATAATATAAAATATCCAATTTTTTTCCTAATTATAGAAAATGGATACTGGCGATATAGAGGTTTGTGTTGATGAAATAAAGATCTTAGATCCAAAGATACCTTACGATGGTCCAACTAAAATGAAAATTCAAAAATTATCTGTTGATGATTTAAACGCTGATCATGATTCATATCGCATCAATGACAATAAAAGTAATGACAATCCAATCAGTAATGGAACTAAAACAATACCGGACACAAATAAATTCACGTATCGAACACATAATTGTGGAGATCTGGATATATCAAATTGTAGTCAAAATGTTGTAATTTGTGGTTGGCTAGAATTTCAACGCATGAAAAAGTTTGTCATTTTACGTGATGGATATGGGCAGGTGCAATGCATTTTACCCGAAAATCTTGGTGACAAAATTGCACAAATTCCTTTTGAATCAATTCTAAGAATTGAAGGTATTGTTGTTCCACGACCTTCTGATATGAAAAATTTAGCAATGAAAACTGGCGATATTGAAATTCAAGTAACATCCATGGACTTATTGAATGAAGCTGATCGAAATTTACCAATGGATGTAAGAGATTTTCACAGAGCTAAAGAACCATTACGAATGGAATATCGTTATATTGATTTGAGGTGAGTATTATCATTTTTTTTTCTTAATGAAATGGATTACATATATAAATCTATTCATAGATTTAATGATATGCAAAGAAATTTACGAATGCGATCAACATTTTTAATGAAAATTAGAGAGTATTTAATTAATCACTTAGGGTTTGTTGAAGTTGAAACACCTACACTATTTCGTCGAACACCTGGAGTATGAATACATACAAATACATTTTTTTTTCAGTTTTTTTTTAAATGATTTTTTTTTTTAGGGTGCTCAAGAATTTGTTGTTCCTACAAGGAAAGCGGGTCATTTTTATTCTTTAGTTCAAAGTCCTCAACAATTTAAGCAAATGTTAATGGCTGGTGCCATAGATCGTTATTTTCAAATAGCTAGATGTTATCGTGACGAAACTACACGACCTGACAGACAACCAGAATTTACACAATTAGATATAGAACTTTCATTCACTGATCGTGATAGTATTTTATCTTTGACTGAAGAGATTTTAAAATTTTGTTGGCCAAAAGAATTGAATAATATTAAAACACCTTTTCCTAGAATGACGTATAATGAAGCGATGTTGAGATACGGAACTGATAAACCTGATACAAGATTTGATCTAACGGTCGGTAACTTCACAATTTTCATTTATAAAAATTTTTAAAAATTTAAAAAAAAATAATTTTTTAGTTAGAAGATGTATCGTCAGCTGTAAATAAATTTTCTGAATATCAAGATTTTGGAGCATATGCGATAATTGTTAGGGCAACAAATGCAACATATTCAACATCACTCAAAAAAGTCATTGAAGAAATATCCAAAAAGTCAAAATGTAAATTTGTGGCAAAAAAGTGGACAGAAGTATGTACGATATTCACGATTTTTTGCTGTTTATTTTGTTGAATAACGTATTTTTTAACTTTTTTTTTTTTTTAGAAACCTAGTGAATGGACTGAAAACAGTGTAAGCAGGGTTGAAAACAGTATAAGCAGATTACTCTCTGCTGAATGCACTAGAAAATTGATGTTTATGCTCAATATTCAAAAAGGAGATTTATTATTTTTAGCGTTCGGAAATAAAAATGAAGCTGTAGGCCATATACGAATTTACACTTTATAAAAAATTATTGAAATTTTATTTTTTTTTATTTTAATTTATAGCAAACTCTTTTGGGTCGAGTTCGTTTGGCTTTTATTGAATACCTAGAAGAAAATGATAAAATTATGAAACGTAAAAATGATCAGTATAATTTTCTATGGATTGTAGATTTTCCAATGTTTACAAAAAATGAAAATGGACAAATTGAAAGCACACATCATCCTTTTACTGCTTGTCATCCAGATGATTTGGAAAAATTGAAGAGTAAAAGTGATTTATATTCAATAAAATCTTTAGCTTATGACTTAGTATTAAATGGACAAGAAATTGCTGGTGGATCAATGAGAATACATAATAGTGATTTACAAAAATTCGTTTTAAATGAAATTTTACAAATAGATCATTCATATCTAAAGCATTTATTGGAGGCATTACGGTCTGGATGTCCACCGCATGGTGGTATTGCACTCGGTTTAGATAGAGTGCTATCGATATTATGTGATACAAAATCAATTCGAGATGTTATTGCATTTCCGAAGGGAATAGATGGAAAAGATCATTTATCAAAAGCACCATTACCGATCACGAATGAAGAATTAAATCTATATCATTTAAATGATTTTACAAAAATAAAAGATGAGGAATGAATAAAAATAATAATAATTAAATGTACATAATTTATAAATGTAAAAAGTTAAATATTATTTGTATAGATTTAAAAAATAATCTTATTAAATTTTAGAAAAAAAAAATTGTTTACATTTTTCTCATATTTTTCAAATTGATTTATATATTTCAAATTAAACAGAAAAAGTACTGCTCTGACTTTAAGAATTCGTTTCTCCTTTAGATTCGATATTGGTTAATGGAGTCATTATAAAAAGAAATTTGAAAATATGTCTGTCAATAATTATGCTGTGATTGAAAAAAGATGTGCGTATATGAAATTGTTATCATTCTTATCTTAAACTATTATATATTATTGATTAAAAAGTAATTTTTTTTTTTTTTTTGAATCAAGAAAATATATTTCATGTATCAAATTATGGATACAAAATAACAGAAACTTACGAGTATGTTACAATAATATTTATTATTACAAAAAAATGTTTGTATAAAAATTGCAATAAGCCCAAATTATTGTTTTTTTCATTTTTTTTTTGTTTTCATTTTGTTCACATTAAATTGAATATTTTGAATAATTTTATCTCATTCTATTAATCTCATTAATATAATATTGCTAATAATTTAAGTAAAAGAAGCATTTAAATATTTTTTCACGTAAATTTTGTTCCTTTTTTTTATACATATAATAATTACTAAATATGTACATAATATTACGTAACAAAACAAAAGAAACATACACAATTTCAATTTTTATTTTTGTACAAATTTTTATATGTTTTCATGATTATGAATTATTATTATGAAATGATGAATCGGCTAAAATTTGTGAATGATGTGTTATAACATAATCATGATAATACATCATAATGCATAACGGTTGTCCAAGAATAATTGATGCCCATACAACAATATTACCCCATCGTGGACCACATCTTCTTTCCATGAATTTTGATACAGTCGATAATGGTAATTGTCCCATCATACCCATAAATGCCCAAATTTTAAATGTTTGCAATGGAACACTAACCTAAAGGGAAAACAATACAAAAAAAATGAAGGTATTGTCAGTTAATTTGATAAAATTCTGGATAATTGAAAATTGAATAAAAGAAAAATGAAAAACAAATGAATGGGGGTATATAATACCAAAGGTATCACCAGTATCACTTACCAAATATTCATGAAAAAAGGCACTTATGAAAAATACTATGATTGAAGCTGTACTACTTTTAAATCCTAATTCAACAATTGGGATGTATAAATGTCTAACACACCATCTAGAGAAAATGTAAATTAAAAAAAAAAAAAATTATTACGAAAATAATAATTTGAATGAAATCTTAACTAAAAGCAAATAAAATACATACTTATGTACCGGCATATTCCATGTTCTCCAAAATGTATCAATATTATTTGCATTCCACCAGTCACAGTAAAAATTTCTATCAGCAAAATGCAATAATTCACCAATTAAATTCAAAAATGAATGAAATGTTAGATAGAAGAAACACAACCAAACCAAATGATTTGGTATCTACAAATATTAAAAAATAAAGAAATAAATAATGAAATATTATAAATATTTGTGTACATATAAATGTTTTATTATTTATTTTTACCGCTAATTTAAGTAATCTTTCAGTTCCTTTCAAAATGTCCATGTTCGAAAATGGTATGAGTGAATTTTTAACAGACGGTATCATCCATTGTTGAAACAATGCCATTACAACATTAACACCGATCACAACTTCTAATATTCTTTTGAATAAGAAACGTTTCCTTATTCTAAAAATATGTTTTTTAAAATTATTTACATACATCATATTATACATATTGACAAAATGAGTAATATTTTATACGCATACCTATTTGTACGTGGAAAATTTAATTCATAACATAATGTTGGAGCACATAGAAAATAAAAAAGATCTTTGAGCGTCAAATTATCTGGATATTGTACAAGTTCAGGTATTGATTTGTCATTATCTTCATGATCATCTATATAACCATTTGGATTTTCTAAATGAGAATTATATATGTAAATATTTTATGTTTTTAAAAATCAAAAATATTAATTTGACAAAATAATTTCAAATAACAATTAATTGAAAAAAAAAAGAATAAATTTTGTTTGCTTACACAATATACATATTTATGTAGGTACAAGTATTTATTATTACTTACGTAATTGTGCTATTGATATACTTGGTCGACGACCTCTAGATTTATGTAATTTACCATCTTTATAATGTTGTCTACACCACATATTTACTTGAATGTAACTCCATAATTTCAAAAAAAGAATCGAATACAAGAAACAAACTGTTGTAGCTCCAACTAAATACAAAAATTATAGGTAGTATATATGTAAATTAAAATAATTTAAAAAATATTGTATTATATGTTTGTATTTTTTTTTTTATTGAATGCATATACTAACTTAAACTGAATATTTTGCCTTTTATGTGAATAACGATCATCGGTATCAGTACTAGAACAATTAAATTGACAACATGAGCTAATTTTCCAGAATTTTCTAAAATTATATCCTATAAAAAGTAATTATAAAAATACATTTATATAGAATGAAATTTTCAATGGATGCGTATATTATGAGAAGTATAATTTATATCTTACTGCAGCTAATCCTTTTTCAATAAATAGGCACAATACAACAGGAACTAAAGAATCTATAACAAACAATTCATTTTTATTTTGATTAATAAAATTTTACATAAATAAATGTAATGTATAAATTTTACATTATATTGTACATACAATTTATCTACATATATATGTACATATTTCAATTTTATACTTACATATAACAAGAATTAATGATGGTTGACCTTTTCCTTCATTTTTACCACTTAATACAACATACCATTGTACAGGATCTATTCTAATTCCATACCTTTAATAATATTATTATACAAAATAATTTTTATGATTATTTTCATTTTATTTGATAAATCATCATCATCATCATCATCATAATCATATTTTGTGATTAATTAATTGAATAAAAATAATAATGATATAATGATAATAATGATAGTGGTAAAATTTCAAATCTTACTTTAATAAATTTTCTAAACATAAACGAAAACCACCCATTGTTAATAGAAGAAATCCCCAATTTACAAGACCTGTAAAATTATCAAATCCTGAACTCCATGAAAATAATGAATCTCTGGGTCGATGACATCTTATGCAGAAAAATTAAAAAAAAATATTTTCTTATTATAATTATTATTATATTTTCATATTGCCATTATATGATGGAGAATAAGAACACGTTGAATACTAAACATTAAGATTTTTATATATTTTAACTTACGGTCTATCTGGTTGTGATCTTCTTTGTTTTTGTTCTTTTGTGGTTATTTCTTCAGCTCGTGTTACACTTTGAGCCCGTCTATAACGCATTTTACTTTCTTCACCTTCTGCAGTCATTATTATTTTTTTTTTCTTATTTTTTACTGTGAAATTAAAAAAAAAGAAAAAAGAAATGAAATGAAAATACATAAATGCGGTATAGATAAGTATACATTGCTGTAGGTGTACATACATATGTATTCATTTATTTTGTTAAAGATTTTATTTTAATTATTAATTTCTTAACTCAGTACTTAAAATAATTCTGAGAAATATAATTTTTTTTATTTTTTTAGAGATTTTTTAATATTTTCAACTTATTAGAGAGATATTACAGTATACGTATAGTGTGCATGATGTTACATATGTATGATATATAGTTTATTTTCCAATCCAATATTAATAATACAAGAAAAAAATTTTAATAACTGACGGAATTTTAAATTAATTTCAATTAAATGTAAATCATCTTCAAAATTCAATTAATTAATAATAGGTTAATGCAACACATGTTTAATTAATTTATAACTCTACATAAGTACATATTAAAATCACTATATGCTTAGAAAAATTCTTAATTTAAATTACTTAAAATTAGAATTAAATTTCTTTTTAATACTAACCAGCAATATTATAAAGTATGTATACCTATCAAAAAGTTCAATTTTAAATTTTTGTTAAAAAAAATTTTTCTTAGTTCTACTTTTTTCTGCTACAACAAACGAATGATTAAAATATTGATTTTTTTTTTCTTTAAATTTTCTTTAAATAATACAAAAATTATATTATCTCGCAGACAAATAATAAATTACTGTAAAAAACGATAAGAGAACATTACCAAAAAAATAAATACTATAAAGAAAATACTTGCTGGTATGTGCATATAAGAGTATAATAAAAAATGAAAGGGAAAATATAACTGATTTGAGTCAAGTCAACTACTGATAATTTTTATAAATAATAATATTTTTTTCATTAGCTTGCAATACAAATAAAACAGAAAGATAAAAGAAAACGTTTATTACATTACATCATGTTATATCTAACTAGCAACTACTATGGAAATAATAATAAGAAAATGAAAATTTCTTATTGTTACTACCTATATTGTCGTATTTATAAATTTTTCATTATTTTTGTGAATATAAAAATGTTTTATTTAAAAATTTTCAATTGAGAATATATATCGTAGTTACTATACACTACCCATATGTGAGATCTGATATGTACCATGTAACATTTTATATTTATATGCAATGAATATACATATATGTATGTACATATGTGTATTAAATACTAATTATAATAATTATCATTAGATCTTTGGATGTACCGGTATATAGTATATTAATTGGCTATTGAACTATGATTTCTGATCACAAATTTATTCACAATCATGTACTTGTAATATGAAAATATTAAATTATATGTTCGATGTTAAATGATTATTCGCTTTATTCGCCATATTCACAAAAATGCAATACAAGTTTAGTTTATTGCGATTTGCTAATTAGACTGTGTATTAGACACATAATACATACGTTGAACCTATATCTACTTTTTTAAATTATTTAATAAAAAACATTAATGTTAATAAAGGATATCTGGAATATTTCATTCTTGAAGATTTTATTAAAAACAAACTTTTAAACTTTAATAAAAGTTTTATTTTTAATTGCATGCATATTAGTACAACATAATGTCTATTAATTCGAATGTTTTTTTTTTTTGTATTTAAAAAAAAAATTACACAATTTAAATTTTATCTGTCTTATATTTTTATATAATGTAAAGTGATTTATCTAATAAATAGAGTAAATCAATTGTTTGTTGTTGTTGTTGATCTTTTAAAAATAAAATTACAAAAAAAAAAAAAATTCTTATCTATAGTTATGTTTTTATATCTTTTGAAAATGAGTATAAAATGTACATATATAGTAAGAACAAGTATTAAATTTTTATTTCTGTTAACATTATCTAGAAATAAATTGAAATTTGGTGCGTATAAAAAAAAGTAAAAAAAAAAATTTTATTTTTTAAATTTATATTTATTTACATATTTTGTTTTTTTTTTTTTGAAAATGACTTGCTATATATGCGTATACGATAAATTTAAAAGATTAAAAATATTTTTGAATTAATCTAGAGCGTATAATAATGTATTTAAGCACAAATTTGTCATTTTATTATTTTTTCTAGTTTTGTTATTTATTTATTTATTTTTTTTTTTGAATCAAAAGTTATTTTTATCAGGCCGATTTATTTGTGTTGTGTTTCACGATCTTCCATATATCCATTCATGTATTATTTATGGTTTGGATATTTCTATATTCTACAAACTGAAAGCCTAAAAGTACATAAGCACATATAATATGTATATACAATCTTATGTTGATACAAATATTATACATATAAATGTTTATTGAAATGAATGAATCGAGAGCGAAAATTTTTCATTAAAATCACGATCGCTTGTGACGTCTCCGGCTTATTGCTTACATATTGTACAATATATAAAATATTCAATTAATATTAATTGTGTTCATATATCGTAGTAAGTAGTACCATAGATTACGTAGTATTGTTGTATTATTCTATGGTAGTACCTTTATTATTTATTTACTTAAAAAAATACAAATTAAATAAAAATACATATTATATACATTTTATACATGTTCATAATATATGAGTATATAAATAACACGGATTTTTTTTTTTTTCAAATACAATGAACGATTAATAATATTATAGAATAAAATAAAAACTGCCAGTTTTATTGCTGACATTTTTTACCACTGCAATAATTTATAAAAACAAAAATTTGTATATTTACATACATACATATTTGTATATACACATACAGATAACAATATGCATACAAATACATACAAATGCATATAATAATATGTACAACACAAATGTGAATGTCCAAAGAGTAAAAACAAATATTAAATTTTTCATTTTTCACTTACCTTACAATTAAATGATATGTATTTTCAGAAGTATTTGCAAATAGCTGGATTTCTTTATTTTATTTTAATTATTATTTTTGTATTTTGTTTTTAATTTAATCAAATTTATAAATAATTTAATAAGTATTTTAAATTATTTTATTTAAAAATAATAAAAAAAAAATACAATAGAAAACTTTATTTTACACTTCATTTGTGTGTTAATTTTTTAATCAAATGTGTAATTATATTTCAATTGCTTTATACAGAATATACACTGACGTTACCATTTTGTTGTTGTTTCCGTTTTAATTTAAGCTCTTTTTTTCGCTTTATGTTCTCTTGACACTATGATTGATGAAAAAAAAAAAATACACATACGAGCATAAATTAAAATATATAAATATAAATATTCGTATACAGTTATTATCTATAATTTCATGCTGGTGCTGGTTGATTCAGATATGTTTGGTCGTTTGGTATTAAGTATATGGTTATGCGGCTCTGTACTCTACACTCTATAGTATACTGTTTAAATTGAACGTTGTAAATATATTTTTTACATTCACTTCTCCTATACTATACAATACAATATTAATATTAATAGATATTATATATTATTATTATTCCACACTTTAGGAATACTACATACTACAACGACACATTATTCTCATATTTTTTTTAAATAATACTAGACTGCTGAAAAACTCATTTTTAACTGAATTTAGCTTCAATATTCTCATGTATTTTGTTTATTCATTCATATAACATATTAAACATAATTATATATGTTATTTATTGTAGAACAAGTTTATTATTATAATGTCTGTCGCAAAAATAAACATATCTATATATTTGTTCATATACATATTATACACACTTACTTATGTGGTTCATATGTGTACACTCGTATATAAATATCATATTTTTATTTAAATTGAAATACAAAAGTAAGAAAAAAGTATTTTATTTTCATACTTGGAAAAGTTTAAGCGAAACGAAGCTATCTAGACATCTGATGAAGCGTTGAGTTGTTGAAGTAATAAATATATATAATATGTAAGTAAAGTTGACAAGAACGAGTTCTAAGAAGCACTTCGAAACATAAAATAAATTGATACATGAGAACTTTAGCTTCAAACTAGCAAAAAAAACATCGTGTAATGTTTTTAATCTGTAGATTTTACACCTGTTCTATCTGATCTGCACTGTCTTATACATTTGTATGTTGCGAAATGGAAATTCAATTCTGAAAATTGAATATGAAAACGTTAAAAAAAACGTTGAAAAAAAAAAATACGTTAATTTACATTTATACTGGTTTAGTCTAAAGTAGAATAAAACCATAAATCTATATGAAATTCTCAAATTAGGTAAATTATTTTTTATTTGTTATGAAATTCTTTTGTATAATTTATTGAAAAGATTATTTTAATTTGAAATTAAGAAAAACTGTATAGAAGAAATTTATATGAGTATTGTATTACCCAAGGAAGCAAGTAAATATGTATTTAAAAATTTTGTTTAAAGTACTAAAGAAAATCATTATCAGAGTATATCAGGTTTGCTCACATACCAAAGTACAAAGAATCAATCATAAATACTTACACTTGTTCTACGATTAATGATTGACACACGCATGTAAATTTATGTGAATACAGTTTCTATAGAACGGGCAACAATAATAATTTATCGTAAGACGAAATAATCAAGTAATATTTTTATAATGTAGGGTTTCGGTTGCTCATTGGGGGGAGCACTGATCTGTTGATCACAAAGTCCTGAGTTCAAGTTCAAATCTCAATGACACCGGGCCAGCAGAAAGTAAAAAAAATAATTTTCATTATTTATTTCCATCTCTCATTATACCTCCCCAAAGTCCACTCAGATTTGTGTCTACTCAAAACTCTACTCGTGTGGTACATTACAAGTGCGTTTGTGTTCGAATGATTGAAATTGATCTTCCGTCTTCTATCATGTGATAATACCACCACCAACACCAAGTAATTGCCACTAAACTAAAAACGAAACATTCTGAATTATATATAAGTATACATATGTATATTTTTTGTTCAAAATAAAATAAGTATTATAATGTAATAATGTCTAACATATGTTTTGTATACGAAATTAAATTGTTAATTAAAAATTTAACTTCTTGCCGAATTAAATGACTATATGCTATATGTAAGTACAAGTAGTAGAGGCAAAAGTGTTAAATATTTCATTTTAAAATTATGGAAGCTGATGTATTTATTAATTCATATGGCAATCAAAAGGAATATTAAATAAGATTTTGGGAATTTATAAATTCAAAATTGAATATTTTGTAAACTGTAAGTTTTTATATTTAATTTTTCGATTAACGCTAAATAACAGAAAAAAAAAATAAAATAAATATATATACAATATTATTATTAATTGAAAAATATTTTAACATTCAAAAAACTTTCTTCATTTCAGTTTTTGATTTTATTTTCGTTAGTATGTTGTTCTACCCGCACACATTATATGTGTATGTATGGTATGGGATGGGTAACAGTGGTAGTAGTATGTATGTACACAATTTAATAGCAGCCATAGCGTGTAGAACTTAATTATGTAATTTCAAATCACTATATATATGTATATATAATATAATGTTATGATTATGAATATTATTTTATGTTCATATCGTCTCACGCAATTGCGAGAAAATCGGTGGTTCGAAAGAAATCGAAAGAAAATGTAGGTAGGTATACAAATGGAATAATAAATTTAAAAATAAATTTTTTATTTTCATTTTATTAGCTATTTATATTTATATTCTTTATTATACATATTATAATTCACATAATAAAATAACAGCCAAAGTGAACGAATAAAATTTATGTGCCAAAAGCAATAGCATATTTTTGAAATGTTTGAAATGCAGTTAAAAAAAAAAGTTTACCTCAATTGTTTATTAAAATTTTCATAAAAAGTTTAATTGAGTATTCATAAACGATTCGAAAATTATCAATCAAACTAATTTTCCAGTTAATTAATTAAAAACTATATAAGGATCATGAAGAGGATTTGATGAGTTTTGGAAAATAAAGCATATAGTTAGAATGCCTTCAGGTTTGATTATAATATCAATATCTATATGGCTGAAATCAAATTATGTCGGAAATGATGAGGTTTTTGGCGTTTTAACAATGTTAGTGATGGACAGTTTTAATGATTTATTCGCAAACAAAAATATAATATGTATACGTATTCTATAAACCACCACATATAATATCTATCTATCTATGTATCTATCATATCATGTGCATATGTGAATACTCGTACATATGGTTTAAAAATGAATGAATTTCTTTTATACGAGTATATGTACAAATATATTTATAATTATATACATTTGTACTCGCCCTATACATATATAGGAACACATATGCAAAGTAAATTTTATTCATTGCATATGCTATTGAGCAATAATAATAGTAGGAGGATGTGTAAATGATGGCAATTAAGAATTGCAAAATATTTAAAATTCATCATAGACAAATTTCAATGATGTTACTTCCAGTTAAACAACTTTCATCACTCTGATACACACACGATTACAATCATGTTGTAATTGTAATTGTACAGAATTTCGTATATATGATTCGCTTATTGAAAAGTGGATTTACTGATGAAAATGATGTGAAATACAGTCTGGAAAGTAATTTATTCAATGAAAGGTACACATACGTATAGGCATAGGCATGTAAATAGTAAATGTTAAAATAATAGAATATAATTATCTTGAGAGTATGTAAATCTCTGTACACTCATATTGTGTACATGTTAACATATACTAACTCATGTAGTTTTTATATTTCATTTATATAAGGAATATAATAAGAGTATAATCAAATATTATGTACATATATAAGTAAAGTATACCATGTACATTAAATTTCTTAAGTGTCTTACAATTGTACATTTTAGTTTTCAATTGCTGCTGGCAATGAATTATGAATGTTGTAATATTTAATCTTTGCATCAACATATGTACGTATATATGTATGTACTTTTTCATTGTTTGGTCAAAAATTTTTTTCTACAAATAAATTTTTATTTTATTTTTTTTTTTTTTTCGTTAGAACCATCAACTAATTTAATCTTGTTTAGATTGTTTTGAGTATACATATACGAGTATACATCATATTATATAGAAATTTTCAGAAATTGCCTGTACGTAATTTAATTTTCCACCCCTATTATTATATCCTCATATAATGTACGAAAATAACAAAATTTGAGGGAAATTTTTTTTTTCAATTGTACATAACACTTACAACATAACATACATATATAATATCATACACACATGTACATATATTTAAAATATTTTGAAAGATACTTATATTTATGTATGTATGTATGTAGTACATAAAAATGAAAAACATAATTTTTTGAATCTATTTTTTTATAATGTCCATTCCTGGTTTGTATGTACTATACATACGGTTATGATTACAATTGCACATCCAAAACATGTAGAGTATGTATATAGGCAGCTAGTATGTAAGAAAAATAAAACATAATGTAATCTCAATTTGATCATCATGTATACGTACTTACATACGAGTATGTAGTTTTTTTTTTTTTTGGACTTATCTTTACCTACATACGACGTCTTTTATGCATGAACGATGTACGTACATACAAATATGTACATGTACGAGTATATATTATTTGCAGCAGCAATTCTCTCAATTTGAAGAGCTTATTTCCA
The DNA here is from genome assembly GCA_951394055.1 of Villa cingulata. NCBI lineage: Eukaryota > Metazoa > Arthropoda > Insecta > Diptera > Bombyliidae > Villa > Villa cingulata. Next base: position 56,291,598 of record OX596018.1, read on the forward strand.
TTTTAAGAATCTTTTTAGGATGTTGATTTCAATTGAGATAAGACAATATTGTGTTGTTCTAATAGGGTTTTTTTTTTTATTTTTATTTATTTTATTTTTCTAGCTTTGACATTGCTATCGACTAATATTAGGGATTGAATGTGTCAATAAATGTTAATCTTTGAAAAATTTCTCCTATTTTATGTTTCGTAATAAAAATTTTCTTATATTAGATAACATTCACCCAATGGCTTATATTTTATACAAATGTTCTCTGTATATAGTTAGATACAAATATCTATGTATGTAGTTTGGTCAAAAAAAACAAAAAAAAAGTTAGTGATCGAAGGAAATAAATTATGCGGTAGACGTAAGTAGTAGAGATATGGAAAATATATACTTCGTTTCTTTCTAAACACATACGCACATTACAAAGATAATAATGATGCCTATAATAATGCTTTCGACTTACATTATATAGCTGATAGCTGTTTGCTGTTTGCTGTTAGTTAATGATAAGACCATATATATTAATAAGACTTATAAAAGCAGTGCGATAATTTGACACTATATACGATACAGAATGCAAATAAGAATTTATTAATACTACATATGTATTAGATGTTTCAATAGAAATTATAATGTAATTATTAAACTATTTTAAAAATAATGAAAAAAGAATAATAATAAGAAAATTGCGATTTCCTAGTTATGGCTCAATTTCTTTTATTGAACATTTTTAATTTTTCCATTTTAAATTAAAAAAAAAATTTAGTTTGATGCTCTCTTTGTATAGGTTAAACCACGTTAAACACAAAAAATCGTGTGAAATTAAAATGAAAGTTCCCAGGTTAATTATAGGAAGAATTCAAATATTTTTCATCGCACCATGTTCCAATGTTTTAGAGTCTTGATTATAGCCAAAAATATGTTTATGGTGTCTAATCATTTTGATAGTTTTAAGTCAAAATTTCCTTTTTTTTTTTAAAAAGTTTATTTATTTTTTAATATTGATTTATTAAAACTGAGACACCCTGCACACTCTAAATGTATCTTATGTGAACATATGTACATATATAGATTCATTTTCTAATTTTCTATCTTTACAATTTTATTTTACTTATACATAGTATATACTTATTTTTTTTTTGTTTAAGGACTATATAAGATTCTTATATACACTTCAAATCTATTTATCAATCTTTTCTTATTACTATTATTACTTTTTTTTCCGTCTTTTATTTTCATCATTATTACTATATTTATCTTTATTACACATATAGCATAATTTTACTTTTTGCACATTTTAAGTACATACATATATTCTCTGTTTGTTTGTTGGTTTTTTTCTATTTTTTTTTTGATTTTTTTTTTTTTATATATAACATCGAAATATTCTTTGAATTACCAAAATTTCGACCAAATCTTTTGGCATTTGCAATAGAGATAAAAAACATTTGTTTTACAAAGAACTAGAAAATTTGTTAAATTACGGGATTTAAAGATAATGTTGGGGTTTTATATTTAAGTTATTTCAGATAAACTATAAAGACTGAAATTTTTGTTTTTTTTGTTTTTGAGTTTTCTTTTTTTGGTCCAATAACCATTGCTTGCTTATATATACATATACATATACATAATCATATATAGTAAAAGGAAATCAACAAAAGTGAAATGTTGTAATATTAGATTATGTTATATTCATGAATAAAAGTAAAAAGAATAAAATAATAAAAATAAAAATAAAAACTTATATTAAAAAAAGGTAAATAAATATAATAGGATGTTTATCTTATATACATATTTTTTGAATTGATATTATAATTTGAATATAATAAAATGTTTGAATATATGTAAATCGAAATAATCGAATTTCAAAATGACTTGCAAAGAATGTATACACGTCAAATGTACATAAGCATAATTATTAATGTATGTGTAAAAATTAACTGTATATATGAATCGATAAATTTTTTTAATTTTATTCCATATTCCATTAAAATTATTAAATTAATATTTTATGTAATTTATTGACTATATACATGCTATGTTACCTTTATATGTACATATTATTAATTTATTTTTTCTTTGAATCCAGAAAACATAATTTAATAGCTTTCATATTTTTATCAGTTCTGTGAGGAGAAAAGTTCTTAAAAAAATCCCAATCATTTTTGTTTTATAATCACTTATGCTGTGCTGGTGCATAAATATATGTATATAATACCAATACATACTCGTATGTACACATATATTTTTTTAATTATTTTTAATGCGTTTTTCTAAAAATTAATTATTTAATTTAATATTTTAATTTACATAAGTAGTATATGTGTATATGTATATATAGTTATATACATAGTATATATAGTTATATGTATATAAAGTTTTTATTTATTCAAAACAGATTTATGTATGTATGTACATATTTATTAAAATTACGTTTACCACAAAAATTAGGTTCATTTTATTTGAAGAAAAGTTTTCATCATTATCATCATTATAATCATCATCATCATTATCATCATCATTCTCTTTCCATATTGTTGTAGTATAATGTATAACATGGTATAGATATATTACTAACATTATGTATATGTATGTATGTATATCATAAAAAAGTGTTTGCTTATGTATTGTGCCAAATTGTTGGTAGTCTGCATATGCAACAAATGTAATGTATACACAATATAATGTGATGAGTGCGAGGCGAGGACTCATCATATAGAACGTTATACAAGTTGCAATCATTTTCAATATGTATACGTATAGTATTCAGAATTAAGGCAAAAAGGAAACCTATCTAAAATGTGTATATGATATGTATGTGCACATATACAATACATTTATGTATGTAACGATATATATAGCATATATCTTAATATGTATAAAAAGTACAATGTGTGTGTATTATAAAATATTTTTATGCATTATCTAATAGTTAGTATGTTTATATACACGTTGAATAATTTCAATTTACCTACATTTAGGGGATAACTACGAATTTCATAAACACACATCTACGTAGACGTACACGTAGACGTAATGTGTAGATACATATTCAAATTTGTATATATACATGCATACATACGTACATGTATTTAGATAAACCATGAACTGAAATGATTTTGTGTATATACGTACAACTCGACAACGATATTTCATTTTTAGAATTAAAGCATCCTTACTATACTTGTATATATATACATATGCCAGTATTGTATATCGTGTCTGCTATACGACTATACACACACAGTACATAAATGAATACACAATACATTGAAAATTCAAATATGTACACATTTTAAATTTAAACCGCCTACCTTTGCCTACCTTTATACCTTTGCCTACTTTCGCCCACCTGCAATTACCACCATTAACGTTTTCCTTACTTATGTATTTCTATACATACATGTGTTGATGTGCATTGATGAAGTCTGAATGTGTATTCATATATGATGGCATACATGCACATACAAACGTATATGCATACAGATAGTAAATACATACACTATATATATATATATATATAGATATATATATATATATATATATATATATATATATATATATATATAATGTGCATATTTGTCTATATTCAGAAAAAATTCTTCATTGTTAGAACAAGTGCTTTAATTGGATTCGTTAATCAAGGATTTAAACATTCTGTAACAATTTTATCGAGAATGGAGATATGTATTTTATTATGTAGACAAAATTTTGTTAGTATACAAGTAGTATGTATTTCTATTATTTTTCATTTTGTTCACTATAACTTCAATATTAGACTACATATATGGTATTATTGTATATAGAGTGCGTAATTATATACATAGTATGTACGAGTATATATGTGTTACGTACACATACATACATATTTTCAGAACAAGATAATATTCTGCCCGAATAATATTAATAAACTTACACATCAATTTTGTACAGAATTCAAATAAGAACTATATATTATATTTGCGATACATACATATACATAAATTGTATACATATATGCACATATCTATGTATGTTTATTTTATAATTTATAAATTTATAATATGTATTCATTTCGTATATATGTACATATATGCAAAATGTACTTATATACGTGTACCACTTATCAGCTTACCACCGTACCAGGTACATACATATTTATATATTATTATACATACTATATGTACATACAATCGTATGTTATATATATGTATAATTTTGAAACCCGCACATGATACCATAGTAACTGATAATGATGCTTCAGTATTGATGACGTTGTTTATTTTCAATTAACTGTTATTAATAATGAGTTTAATTAATTTAAATTTCAGCTACATATACATACATATGTATGTATTTTAACATAAATATGCATGTATGAAATGTGTCCATATATTGTACTTTTCTTAAACATATAAATCAATTTCAAAATTAAATATTGAATATTTGAGACATAACGAAACAATATGAAAAATAGGCTTTTTAAAATGTTGACAAAAAAAAAAAGGAAAAACAAGTATGTATATGTATGTACATACATAAATTAAAATGTACATTATGTAAGTATATAGCTAGATATATTAAAATTTTTACGTTTTAAATTTTATCATGGAGTAATTTTATCTTTGAAATATTTATAGCTAGTGTAAGGTGTTGTGTAATCTTATGTGTAATTGAAAAAAAAAAATTGCGTCAGAACTGTTAGTTTAAATTTTTATTACAATATTAATACATATATTGCTTCCAATTTTTCATATGTATTTATCTCGATTTGAACGTTAATTACGTTATTACCACATTTAACTTTTAATACCGTCTATTGCCACATGATTCGTTGCGATCTTGTGTAGAGCTATTGATCCAGATATTAATTTCTGACTTTTTTTCATAACTTCTTGATTTTTAGTTCATCTTTTTTTTAACATCATCATAGTATATTTCAGTGAAAAAAATATTTAATTTACACAAAGATATGATATCTTTGCTTACTAATAAATGGGCAGTTAAAAATTGACATTCTTTTCGATGAGATTTCTCACCTTTATTTGGATATTTTCTAAAACAACTCTAGTTATTCATGAACATTTATTTATTTATTATTTTTTTTCTGAATAATTATAAATTATTTAATTTATAGTTTCAATTTGTATTGCATTTAATTATTAAAAATATATATATTTTTTTTATATTTTTTTTAGATTTTATATAAATTGAGAATATACTATATGTATAAATCAGAATCATAAGCAAAAAAAAAAAAAAAAATGTTATCTGTTAATACCATAAAATGTGATATGATATCGTAAAATTCATCAATTATTATTACAATTTTTGTTACCATCCCCAAACCAAAACCATTATATTGTATTTTTTTCTTCATCATCATCATCATAGCATCAACAGTCTGAGTTGAAAAAATTTAGCTTTCAAAAGATATGAAAAGAAACAAGAAAATTAGTAAAAAAGATGTCTATGGTATAGTACAGTACAGTAAATGAAAACCATTTAGTTGATTGCTAATTCTGAATTCGCAAAAATTAATCATGAATATTGCTTGGGAATTTCAAATATACAACGTATACTATATACATTATAATATGTATATGTACACTATTGTTGAATGAAATTTATATTCTATATAATACACCATTTAGTAAATGGTTTTGTATACATACTTATTTGGATGCATAAAAAAAATATATATATATGAATGTGTACAGTTTGTTTTATAAAATAAATGCATCACAGAGAAAGTCATTACATCTATGTATGTATGTACTTATACCTACATAATATATATGTATTTGAGTAACGTAAAAATGTTAAAGTTTTGTAAATATAAATATTTTACGTTTTTGTGTAGAAATATTTCGATGGAGATGCGTATCAGCACATCACCCATACCACCCATACCAACCATTAGTATCTCTCTATAATAGTAACGCATATTGAAACTATTTTTTTTAGATAATATTGTTATTGTCTAATTACAAAATGTATTTCCACTGTACTAGCCTTTTCCAAAAATATTCAAATAATTCACTAAATTATTGTATAAAATTAAAAAATCAAAATCTTAACTTCTTAACTCAGTAAATACATACGTATATGGTATATGTATACATAAGTGTGGGGGATCTGGATATAGTGATTTTTTAGAGGATACCGAATATCCATATAAAGAAAACTCAGGACTTGAAGTCAGCTTCAATATTTTAACTTGATTCCAAATGATAAATGAATTAGTATTTTGCAGTATTTATTGAGATCATACTAATTGGATGTCGCGTAAATTAAAAATTCAATATCTATACTTTTACTTGTAATATGTAAATGACTTTACAAATTTCCAACTCAATATTTTTTGATAACACATTAACACAGACATAATTATTTATGTTAAAGATGAGATGATTTTTGACTAAGAGAAAGATTGTGTTTTCTTTTTTTAATCAATGTAATTTGTTTATAAAAATGTTTGCATAATAAGTAAGCGCTCGAAATGCATATATGTATGTAGCTCTACAATATGTAAATTCTATACAGTTGTTTCGTGCAATATCGTATATATGCATATATGATATAGTAACGTAACGTATTGTACATAGTTGAAAAATAAAAGGTGAATTATTTTAATGATATTTGAATGTAAGTATGCATACAATTCATGTACGCGGTATATCTATATTATATCAATTATGTATAACGTATATGTACATTTAATATACATGATATACTAATTAATAATATATGTACTTACATTACATGAGTAGAGTATACGAAGTATAAGTAATTCATATTTTTTTTTTCAATTTCAAACTAAGATTAGTAGCTACTCATGTAAAATTTTCATTTTATAATTGGAGTATACGTACGTCGTATTACACAATAAAACCACCACGAGAAATCGTACGAGAAACCACGTAAGTAATACATTTAAGTCGAAGTCTTTTCGACTTTTTGTTAGAATGCCTAATGGGACTAAATTTAAATTGTTGACTATGTTTATTATTTGATGATGGAATGACACATACACAAAAATAATGTTAATAGTAATATATGTATGTATTTATATAAAAATATAATAATGTTATATTCATATGCATTCTAGAATTATATATGTACATATGTATATTTACATTTATATATGTGTATATAAATATAACACATTCATTAGTGTAAATTAATGTGGAGTATATGCAGAAAAGCTTTTATGCATTAGTATAATTGGACATTATAAGTTAAAATGAATAACTCGTCGTTTTCTTGTTATTTCATTCGTTTCAATACGTGCACGTAAATAGTGCATTTATATTATATATACATTTGTTTATGTTTGTATATGCAAAAATATAATTTTTACTCTATATATTATATGACATTATAAACGTAAATATACTCGTATGCATGTTGTATATTTCATTCAATCATTATGGATACATTATTTTATATACGTAAGTTTTACATATAGATACTCGTATATACTCGTATATGTATATATTTGGGATTTGAAAAAACGTGAGAAAGATTTTAGTTTTATTATATATAGTAAGTACATATACATATACTCGTATTGTATAAATATATATATGTACATATATGTAATTACATTAACAGTAACTACATATCTGCATATTTGTTGCTCCAATTGATGATGATGATGATAATGATGATGGTTATAATAATGATGACGATTCCGGGAAAAATTAGTTACATTTCTATATTAAGTTGAAACTAGGTAATTAAATATTCGTTATTGCTATATAGGTAGGCAAAAACTACACATTTATATTATATATTTTTTTTTTTTTAGTATTTATATGAATACATGTATACATTATGTTTAATTATGATACATAATAATATAATAACAATTATAATCAAATATAGGAGTATGTATACATATATGTATAAAAACAAATGCATAATATTACCATCAAGCATCAAGTGCTATGGTACTGTACTTCTTGTTTAAATTAGCGATAATAAAGTGAAATTCATTTTCAACAGAAACGTTATGATATGTAGTACGTATACATATACATATATGTATGCATATAATATGTGTAATTTAATATCTAATATGTTTGTTATAATGCATTATTTTGTTATAATTAATTTAATGATTTTTATTTCAAAGTATGTAAATTAATTTTCTGTATGTAAAAAAGAAAAATTAAAATTCTCAGAAGCATAAATAAAATATATTGAGTAAAATGTAAAATATTTGGACAGATGAAGAACAAATTTCAATTATATAATTATCATCCATAAAATATACATTTTATATGTAGACATGTAGCTATACTTGCCAGTGTAGAAATTTATATACGCATGTATATAAATAAATTATGTATCACCAAAGAATATACATTATAACTAACGTAAGATATATATAACTAGTAGATATATATTCTTTGGTATCATATAAATTCATATCATTAAATTCTATACAATATATATGAACATATACTATATATCGTGATTATACATATATTTAATCAGATAATCTAGATAATTTATTTTTTATAAGATTTATAAAATTTTTTAAAAATTATTCTTTTCATAATTAATGTCTTTTCATTTTATTTTTATTACACATATGTATATACATGTAGGTAATATATACTTATATTAATGAGTACAGTAAAATACGATAATATATTTTTCATACTTAAAATATGTACATTAATTACTCGTATAAAATTATATTTTTGAAAATTATTAACGTACATAATTACATTTTATACAGTATACGAATTTTTAATTGCTATATTTTAATTTTTTCTTTGGAACAATCATAAAATGATTCTAATAAATTATAAAATAAATTAACAAAAGTTATATTATGTATTTTGTTCAATTGTAATTTTCAATTTCAATTAAAAAGTTTGAAAGTATGTCGTTAATTGCTGAACAAATCTGCAATCTTAACTCAACTGTAAGTATGTTATATGAATGAATGTGCCAGTGTTTATACGTAAAGATACTATTTTGTTCTTATTAATAAAAAAAAAAAAAAATATAATATAAAATAAAAGCAAATGAATTTCAAATTTAATTAAAATTTTTAAAATATGTGCGCATATTTACGAGTTATATTCATATAATGTAAAATGTACGTAAGTATATATAGACATGTGTATAGTATTATAGTAGTACAAATAATGTAATTTACACGAATATGTTCATATGTATATACTTGTAAAATAAAATAAAATATTATTTTCATTCATTAATAAATGTAATTGAAAATATTATATAACGTTTAGATTTTAGAATTAAATAATATTAAATTGAAAAAATTCTTTATTTTTCATCGATAATCACATTTGTGTACATTGTGATGTATATATGTATACAAATACAAATTATACATAATTATATTTGGGTTATATTTAATGTTTAATTTTTTTTTAATGTGATAAATGATGCTCAAACTCAGTACATTTAATGGTAAGCATACAATTTTTAAACGTGGTATGATATCTAGATTTTCTCAAAATTATTATAACAGAAGATGCCACAATAAATTATTATCGGTATGTATTTATCTTTGTTGATTCTGCTTTATATGATATAACGCAGCGCAGCAACTGAAATTTCTGTAACGATGTAAATTTAAATAACTCAGAATATATTTTGTACGAGAGAAAAATTAATAAAATAATTCTGATGGTAACAAAGATATGGCATAATAAATATTTAATAAAGATTTTATTAATTGTATATTGTTATATCAACAATATAATCACATATGTATACTGTATATGTAAAATGATATAATTAATAATTAAAAGATTCAAATAAAAATCAATACCAAATATGAATGCTCTAATCTAAAGCATCATATTTAAAAATGAATTTATGTAATCTAATATAATAATTATTATTATTATTATTAATTTATTCTCAGAGAAAAAATTGTATGATAGCGCGTTGTAACGTAAATGTAGGAATACAAATAATTCTTAGATACTATATGTCCAGAATCGTAAAACGGTATATGAATTTTTCAATTTATGCAAATTGTTTTAAACGCATAGTCTTGGTTAAAATGTTCAGGTCATTGTATTTATGACACACAGCTTCTCATATAATGTATAATGTATAAGTGAAACAACTAATGGAATTATTATTATGTAGTTTATTTCTAACTTTTAAAATAATTGTGGATTTATTTACCATAAACAGATTATTTTTTGATTAATTTAATATACTTTCGTTTATGTTTTGCTTTTTGCAACACTACAAGTTTGTCATTAAATTTTATTACTTTATACATATGTATATGTATGTACGATACTTACCTAAATAATATATATTGTACTTTTTTTTTCCTCTGTTTTCATTTTATTTGAAATTTTCAATCATCTTAAAAGTCCTAGTATCATCAGCGTCGCTTTTAGCCTCTTGGGCGCCCGGTACATATTTAAACTTTTCGCCTTCTAGGTTGAAACTTTAATTTTACACGGATCTAGTTTTTATTCTCCATGTCTCGTCTCTTCGCGGAAAAAGAGAAGTAGAAAAAGAAAGAAAAGTAGAAAAATACACCCGTTCTTCAGTGCAGTACATAAAATATACAAGAAGATAAGAAGAAAATAGTAGGCGTTTACGAAGAAGAATTTCAAATTGAAACAAGATTCGTATAAACACGAGTAACCAATAGATGTTTTGACCTACATTTTCTTGTGTAAACAAACATTGTCATTGAACTCTTGAGTATTTGAGAACTAAATATGTCTGTATACCATTTTAATTTTTAAGGCATTTAAGGCACACTTTTTATTCTACTTTTTCTAGTGTAATTTGTAAAATTACTTTTTTAAAAACGGTTATGTGATTTCATTCTGTCTTTATTCGCGCCTCTGAGATTGGCGCCCGGTTTCAGTGAACCATTTCAATCTAGAAAAGTATCGGATATGATTATCATCAAAATGGATATCACTATATCAACATACGTATTCTTTTTACATCAATCAATATTTAATAGCAACAATTTTCAATTTTATCATACATTTCTTTTATAAAATTTTCGTAAATACGTATATGTATGTATGTATGTATGTACATATCCATGCATAATAAATGGCATATATTCTTATGAATCAAAATACGAGTACAATGGTATGTACGTGTAAGGTACTACTCTTGTACTCGTATATCGTAGCATAGTTAGCTGCCAATAACGTCATTGCCAATACTTACTGCCTCTTCCTGTTTATCGTATACTTCTTATGATATTTGGTGCAGAATAAGTATGGAGAGATAATGAATTTTTCTTATAAATGAAAATACGGCTACATTGTATACAAGGTACAATAGCGTATATCTTACTATAGTTAGATGCCAATAACCTCATTGCTGCTATGACAATATAATATTACTATTTTTGTTTTCCAAAAGGTATAAAATCAGCTATTTGTGGTAAGATAGAAGAAATTTTAGAATTTTTACAAATCATTTTTAGCTGTATAATTGCCTGTCGAACAATAGTTGAGACGATGACGTCATTTTCTCTTTTATAAATTAACTGACATACCTTATCTACCCTATATACGATGATTGTATCTACAGATTTGCTATCATATACATATTGTAGAAAATGTATGAATTGTGTCGTGGAATTAAGTGAATTACATACATATATGTAGATAATATATACGTATGTATATATATATGTATATTTTTTTGCAAATTTATTTTATTCAATTTTATATTTTTTCGTTTTTGTTATCATACTAAAGGAATTCTGATTTACAGACATATAGACAAATACAAGAAGAATAATATGACTGTTATAAATAGAAAAATCCACCCGCCTTTTTTAAGTTTTTTTCAATTTAAAATGCCAATTGTAGTAATGCATTGTCGTTTCAATGAGATTTTGGATTTTGGTGTCGATAAAAGATACAGAAAAAAATATTGATGGCTTATTAATAAAATTAATATTAAATTCAATATGAAATTGAATGTTAAGGTACGTATACACGACAAGAGATTTTGGTCTCCAGAGTCCAAAAAACGGTCTTCGGAGTCCAAGAGATGTGTGTATACACCAAAGAGATCTTCAAAATTTCAAGAGACCAGTGTTCCCTGGAGTCCATTTTGGTCTCTTGTTCTCCTGCCGTGTATACTGAAAAGAAGTGGACTCCACACATGGACTCTGGTTTTCAAAATGTTTTGATATTTGACTCTTGGACTCTAGAGTCTAAAAATGACATTTCGATTGTTGATGTTTGAAAAAACAATAGTGTAGTTTTTTCTAAATAATATTATTAAAAAATATAAAAATATAATAAATTAAATAAATAAAATAAATAAATAAATTAATAAATTTTATAATAAATAATATAAAATAATTTAAAATATAAAATATACTCATATTATATGTATATACTTATATATATATATATATATATATATATAGAAATATTATATAATATGTACATATATGTATATAATATATATAATTACAACAATATGTGGACAACAAAAAAAGTCAAAGAGTTGCTGCAATTAGTTGAAATTCGGCCAACTATTTTTCAACTTATCCATCCGAAAAATTCATTACGACTGGAATGACGGCAAGTAACATCAGGAGAAACATCAAACAGGCCTCCTGAGATTTAAACCAGGGACCAAATGCGTATTCCATGTATACACTAAAGAGACTGGTCTCCAAGAATCTCCTATTCTCTTGCCTCCGGAGGCCTAATTTTGTGGTCTCCTGGCACCAAAGTCTCCTATCGTGTATACGTGCTTGAGATTTTGGTCTCCAGAAAACGGAGTCCGGAGTCCGGAGACTCTCGTCGTGTATACGTAGCTTTACATTACTTATATACCATGTGTACATTACGTCACTACGTTTGGTTATATGTAGATGTACTTAGGTAGTACGTTATATGTATAGTATGTAGTATGAGTACATTTGCATAAATTTTGTTTCTTCAACAAATTGATAATTAAAATTTAATGTGTGAATTATATGTATATAATTTAGCAAGAAAAATATATTTTTTTAAAGAATTTCAGCAGGACTTACGAACGAGTAGGTATGTAAGATGTCAAATTTTACTCTGATTTTATTCTTTTTATTCATATATGGATAAATATTTTAGAAATGTATACATAGAAATGTATTAGTGTTAATTTGGAAATAGGTCATAATATTATCGGGAAACAATTTTATTTGAATAACATTTGAAATACAATTGATTATCAATTCATAAAAGGCAACAAACAATATCTAACTTAAATTTCATTTTTTGAACATTTTCCATTGAAGTTATTTCAAGTACGAATAAATAAAATCTACTGTTAATTGAAAGAATATTATACATATATGAATATCAAATTGTACATACATACATATACTTACGTACGAAAACATTCACCTACATTTCTAACATAATCATAATTTAGAAGCCTAGTGTTGTCAAGAAGATATCAGAAAATTTGGTGAAAATTAAATTCAGTAGGTACCTACATAATATCGATTCAAAATTCTCATCTCAAAATATTAGTAAAATTTCGAAATATACTTATATGTATTCGTATGTATACAGCACGTAATTATAAGATATCTATTCGTTATTCATTATGTGACAAATAAACTTTAATTTGCATGAATATTATGAACGTTTGAGATAAATATGAGCTGTGCTGTGTATGTATTGTATGGTTAAAAAAAAATAAAAAAACGTTAGTAATTGAAATAATCATTTCACTGTAATCAGTGTTAATGATTGCTATTGTTATTAATTTTCATTTCAGTTGGTATAAGTTTGTTATTATTCTATTTAAATTTCAGCAGTTTATTTTCATTCATATATCGTATACCATACCTACTAAAGTAACATACAGAAAATTATACGTCCAAAAAATTCACCGTCATCATCAATATTTTCATTCAAGTATGTTTGAGAACAATATTTTCCTAATTAAACACATTACATGCTTTAGCTCTGTACACATCGTGTCATCATCATCATCATCATCAGCATCATCATCATCATCATCGTCATCGTCATCGTCGTAAAAGCCATCACATACATACGTACGAATACTAACAACAATTTACTATAAATAATATGTAGTTGAAATATACATATTCTAGTGCACATATATTGAGAAGAAAACGGAAAACACAAATGATTCATCATCATGAATGTGAGAAATGTTCATAACGAGATTTGAATCGGTAAATTACAGTCTCTGATTGCACGAAATTACCACCCGCTGATTAAATCTGGTATTCTAGCTGTGTTACAATCATCATCATCATACCAGACCAGATGCAGATCATATTCTCTCTGTGTGTATTGTATAGTGTAAATTCAGTTATATACATACATATAATTCTCAATGCGAATGCATTACATTTATTTAGATCTATATATTCGACGACGAGTACAGCTGCAAGTATGAACAAAAAAAAAAACTCATATACCAAGCGGGTTGGGAAATTCTGTCTAGTGAACACAGTAATTGAAGTTGAAAAGCAGAAAAATCGACATAATTCAGCTATTTCAAAATAAACTGTATAAAGTACACTATTTTGGATTTGGATTAGATAAATACAATAACAGTTTTGTGTATACATTCGTTTAATGTAAAAAATATAAACATACTCGTATATAAGTAAGTTAAGATATGTATATAATCATCGAATCTCTAGCTATGTTTGTATATGTATCTAATCCTATGTAAGGTTTATTTGAAATGTACATTTGAAAAAAAGGAAAAACTTTTATAAAGACCTACATGTGTGCATTAGGATATAGTGGTGCATTATATATTAGATTAGTTTAAAATAATATACATGTATCTCTAATTTAGATAAATTTAATTAAAATTCAGTATTGAAAAAGCATCAGATTTCTTCATACCTCGTATACCACAGCTATAAATATGTACATACATACAATATTTTAAATAATATAAATTGATTTATAGAAATGTTATCAAAATTCCATTAGTATAATTACACACACATATATTTATAGTAAGTGTAAAATAGTACTAATCAAATAATCACGCAAAAATATTAAAGGAATAATGCAAATCTTTCAGGTATTCAAATTATATTAGTCGCACAAAAGAACAGATTAAAAATATTAGACGTTTTATATACAAATATAAATATTTATTGTACAATGTATATATGTACATAATCACAGTAAATGTTTGTCTTTTGTGTACAATATTCAATATCCTACTCCCGCCCCATCATTATTCATTATCATTACCATTATCTTTCTCCCCATATTTTGTTTTTCCAACAAAATCTCCCTCCAAATGATTTGTTATCGTTATCCACCTTTTTGTGGTTTTAAAGAATATAATTATTTTTCAAATTTTTGAAATATTCACGCACATCCATCCTATTTACGTGTCCATTCCATCGACCTACTTATAATAATTTGAATATGGGGTTCGCAGCACTTTGCAGTGTATCTCTATCACATTACCTTTATATAAAGCTCATTAAGTTCTTTTTTTTTCATGACGTAATTGCTTTCATACTGTAAATGTTAATATTTTTTTTTCTTTTCCAAAATTTATGAAATTTCAGAATTTAAATAACTCCTACTACTACTAATATTAATATTACTACTAAACTGCCTCTAAAACAATTTACCTAAGTATATTAATAAATATATCGTATATTTTAGGATTTTTAAATTTCAAAACATAACAACACACAGAAAAATTATGTAAAATTGTTAAAATATATATGTGTATGAGTGAAATGAAAACACGATAAAATGTAAAATATACAAATAAATCGAATAAAAGTATACATAGGTAGGGGGTATAGAGGTATACTGGAACATAATATATGGTAATATAATATAAAAATACTTTATTTAAATACACATTTTATACATTATATATGTAGTACATATATGTAGTACATATATGTGTATTTGATTTAGAGAAATTATTTTAATTATTATCATAAACCAAATAAATGCCAAAAGGTAATCTTTATTAACTTGTCTATATAACGTCAATATGTTCATTTATTTAAAATAGCTTTAGGGATATTTATAAATTACTAAGTCAATAAAAGCTGTCACGAACAATAACATTCAAAAATTAATGTATACATTAGTAAAATTGTGCATTGATTTAAATTGAAATTAATTTGTTGTTACAAATTGGGTATATTATATGTATGCCTATATGTGATATGAAGATAATAGAGAGTGTTTATTTAATAAATTATATACTCGTCCTATATGTGTGTATAGCTACTAAAAGTATAATGATGAATATAAAAAAATAAAAATATTAACAGGATAATGTTATATATAGCATTCGTAAGCTATAGTGATTCTGATTATTCGATTAGCCAAGGATGAATATATAAAAATTAACGTAATTTTTTTCATGTCAAAACTTTCTAAAATTAATTAATTTTTTATTTTTTTATTTTTTAATTTAAATAATGTTTTTGAGAAATAGCAAAAAATTCATTTAATTTAGCATACAAATAAACTGTACAGTAAAAATATGTAGTACATGTACCTATAAGTACAAATATACTATCTTTAATTATATGTACACATTGAGTAGATCTAAATCATAAATTAAATCAATCAATCGAATATACTTATATGTTCATATGTATACGTATAAAAGTATATTTCAAATTTAATTATAAAGATAAAAATATGGTGGAGTAAAAGAAATTATTTATACAGAAAATATAGAGTGGGTATATTCATTTCGTAAAAAGCTTTTTTATTCATTTTTTTTTTATTTTTTTTTATTATTATTTTTTTGTTCAATTTTCATTTATTATTTATTCAATTATCTAATCCCATTATAATTTTCTTAATTTATTTTGATGTACATACAATATATATGAGCATATATGCATATATACCAGTGTATACATACATTAATATACGTACAGTATCGGTTAAAAAAATTGTACCATCAATTGTACAATTTCTTCACATTTGTAAAAAATAAGACATTTCAAGAGAAGATCCTGTGGCCTGTGTTCTTTCGTTGTTAAAGATAGAACGACAGAGTTTTTACTAGTTTTAGATTTTAGGTGGTTTTAGGTTAAATAATATTAATTGAAGAAAAAATTCGTTACTAATTTGTAAATGAGTTCATCTAAATCAAAATTGGGAAAAATAAATTTTACGACTTTTGGAAAATTTTATATGTGTGGTGCACTTTTCGTGACAATGTCTGTTCTGTATGTAGATATATGTTTATATATGTATAAGTAGTATCTGAGTGCATATGCAATCATTATGCATAACAATAGAAAATAAATAATATACGCATGTGTACATATACATATATATGTACATTCATATTTATATGTGATTGCATTCACACATTACATAATTTTCTATTTTATATATAAATACTCATATATGTACATTCATACATATATTTACGACATAATAATATATTATTATGTATAGTATACACAATATGACTGTATCTTCATCTTGCGTCTGCTAATGGCGATGCCATGTTAATTAGATCATATTATCAATTAATTACTAACTCTAAAATTAACGTTCTAATTGAATGCCAGAAGTATTGTTTTTGTCGTCATGGGATGTAGGCATGCATAATTATTTATATGTTTAATGCATGCTTTCGTTTATGTATGTTTGTATTTAAACAAATGTACGTATGGTTTTCACGTAATGTACATATGTATGTATGTACGAGAATATAATGCAAAATCTGTATTCAAATAATGTATGTATGTGATGTGATACATATAGGTATATATAAATATAAGAATGATATATGTATTTACATACACATATTATATGCATCCAACCAAAGTATACTTATGTATATGTGTATACTAAAAATATATAATATATGTACATATATCTCCAATTATTCGCATATATAATATAAATATACTCGTATAGATATCAGTCGTATTTTCATTTGAATTAAATTACACTCGGTTAATTACCCAACATGACGTCAAATTGAAAACGTCATCAATCATGAAAAAGGACTAATTACCACTGACATGTGTAACGTACCGTTCTTTTGTGAAAATTAAAAAAATAAAATAAAATAAAATGAATTTTTTTTTTCAACAAGAAAATTTTCAGCAATCAATATTATTATTATATATAAACAATATAAAAATACATGTGTGATTATTAAAATCGTGCATTAGTAATTATACATATATGTATACATCCATACATAACATGTTGTATAATAGCTGTACAGTATATTCTCTTATATGTAACGTATATAGGTATCTGGATTATGAAAAAAAACCAAAGGAAAAAAAAAATGAAAACAATAATAATAATGGCAAAAATAATAATGTAACGAGTGATATACCATTTATATTTTATACACATACGAGAGTATGGTAAGGTATGAAAATAAATAAACGCTCAACCTTTTGCATGATATAAACAAAAATAATATTTATATGTAGGTACATATGTACATTATGTGTATGTAATACACCATCGATTTCATATATGTATATGTATGCATGAAGGTACTCGTAAAAAAGATTCATTAAAAAATATTTGTGTAATATTCATTTCTTAAGTGCAAAGGGAAAATACATCATATGTATGTACATCAATATACGACATGTATATATACATATATACGAGACATACAAGTATAATATATAATACTTATCCTATAAATATAAAAATAAAATAAAATTTGTTGTGCACTTACATACATACATTATGTATGAAAACTTTATCACACGTACTTCACATAATACATGCAATAAAGATATATGTATGTAAGTTTATTATGTATGTACACATACTAGGCGTGTATGCATATTATATAGATACTATATACATAAATACATATGTATATATGTAGATGTACAGGTACGTGATTTTCATATAATTAGCGATAAGTGATTCATTAGTGTTTATTCATCAAAAAATGAAGTGAGTAATACATTTGAAAGAAACCTTACCTTACAGACTTACACATAGTATACTGTCAGTGGTACAACTTTCAATGATTCCCTCTAATAGTATACTCGTACTCGTGCAACGTACATTCGTATTCGTACATAATTCTGCACAATATTACATATGTATATCTAAGTATACATAATTTCCATGAGAGGATATACATAATATATTTGAGTATGTGTACGTACAGTGTTTTTTGGATATGTGAAAGGCGTACGCGCAGAAAATGTTTTCGTTTGAAAGAAACATCGAACCGAACCTTGAAATTAGAAGTAATTGAGACAAGCAGTGAAAAAGTCTTATATTAGATGACGGAAAATTGGCAGATACGTATAATACTACATGTTCTCTTCTATGCAATATGTGTATATGTTACATACATAGTATATAAAAAAGTGTACGATGAGATTTTATCGAAATACCTAATTCTTGTGATTTTTAATAGTTAATATAAATTATATTCTGCATCCAATTTCATTACATACACCCTACTAATGCCATACCATCCATAAATAAATATAAATCTATGTACATATAACTAGCACTTTTATTGTGATTAGCTTTTTATCTGTTTAAAGTATCGGGATTTTCATTACATAAATTACAAAAAATTTTTTTTTTATTAATTTTTTAAAATTCTTATTTCTCTTAATAGTAGTAGAATCCATAATGTTTAAAAAAATTAATATAATGGGTAGATGGATGGAATATTATGACGACGTGCCTACATATTGAATAGTTATATGAAGGACTATGCATATATTTAGTATTAAAAATATATCTAATGTATTAGGGTATTAGTATACAATTCTTTGTATATACTGGTACAGATAGAAATATTATATATTTTATTTATGCATATAAACGTATGTATAAAAGTTCAGTAGAATAAATGATAATGTATTTTAAACTTTTTTACCACGGTTTCGTAATAACGTAATTTATACAATATGACAGTGTATGGAAAAGACAGTATAACAGATAGACATTTATTAGATTGCTATGATAAATAAGATATTAATTTCATAGTGGGGATAGGAGTTTTCAAATTTTTATACAAAGAATTTTTAGATAAAAGAAAAACTACATATATGAATATCTCTGGATGTAAATCGCTAAATCTTTTCTTATTCAATTAATGAAAATTATATACTCAAAATATATGTATGTGTATGTTAGTATGTACGAATACATAAAAAAGTAAATGAAAGCAATTTTTCATGTTAAATTTTCAATTAATGTTTTTATCATTTTCAAACGACAATTTCTATTGATTGATTTGAATTATTGTATTCCCATGAAAGGTTTCATTTAAAAGTATAATTATTTAAAGGATTGCAATATTTTCTATGTGAGATATATTCTATTCATATTGTATTATACACGTATATTTAGATTATAATATGTATTAAATTTTACATATAGAGGTATGTACATATACTCGTGTATGTAATCATATGTATTTAGTATAGATTATTTTATTAAAGAATTTTATGTTTTTTTTATTTTGCAATGAAATTACATATTTAAAATTAAAAAACTAACACGTATATTTCTTTAGAAATTACATACAAAATTCCATACTCATTTATACATACAGATGTACAAGTATATGTACTTAATGTGTACGTAAACCACAATTTGGTCAGATCATCAAAGGGAAATGTTTTAGAATTGCAGTAAATTTTCATTCAAAATTTTACAAAGGGAAATATAATCAAATTCAGTCCAAAATTAAATACAAGAGTGTACGTAAATACTTTTACAATTATATGTAATTATACATAAGACTGTATATATTTAAGGTAAGTATAAGTACTTGTAGTATGTACATAAGTGTATTATCAAAAAACAAAAATTTTATCTAAACTCATACATTCGTTAATATCTATGTATACTCGTATATATATATGTATATTTAAATATTATTTAAAATTAAGATGTGATATTCAACTAAATTCATATCCATATAAATGTCTGTATACATCTATGTATGTATGTATATAATATTACGAATAATTTTGTGTATATACATGTGTATGCATTTAATATTTGTGTAATTGGTAAAGACACTTTTACTGTTCTATGAAAACCTAAAACCGATTACGTATGGTTTAGTTTAGAAAATAGTCGTATTTTCTACAAAATTCTAAAAATTTTATTTAACTGATATCTATTCACCTTTGTCATATAAATATACTATAATATGTAAGTATGTACATAAATGTGTTTACTTTTGTATATATAATATGGTATTTGTATACATGTAAAACTATTCGTTATATGGTTGTTATATCTAGCGAGGATATGTATGCACAGTCATAGTACATTTTAAATTTGAAATTTTCTTATATGTAATTCGTAACATTTTCTTCTTCTTCTTTTTCACTTTCAAACGAATAAAATCAAAAACTTGAGATACTGTGTACCTGATGTATGCACATAACCAGCAATAATTTAACAACGAATAACCAACCATATTAAGTATTTGAGAATGTTATACAAGAAATAGAAAACTTAAGTATAAAGTAATCAGTATAAACATATTTTATTTGTAATTTGATATACAAAAATATATGTATACCAATATTTTATTTACATTTTCAAGAAAATGACAAGAGATAAAATTAGACATTTTGCGTTGAACATGTGTGTATGGGTTTTTTTTTTAATTTTATTTTTCTAATATAAAATCTATTTATTACATTACATATTATATTATATACTGTATATTGTTCAGATTCATGCATTATATGTAAAACAATAATTAAATATTCGTCATTTATATAAAGACAATTTATATGCAAAACTATATTATTTATATACATATTATATATTAACAAGTAGTGTATGCATGTATTCAAAATTAATTCACACATATACAGTTATAATCTGATACTATCACTGAATTTATTATTATTATTTTGCCTCATCTCTCACTATTACCATCATCATCCTCTTCGGTAAAAATCTTCAAAAACATTAGAAAGAAAACAATTCATTTAGAAGATTTGCATGATATTCTTTATTTAAGTTAAGGTACTCGTATCTCTCTAATATCAAACGTACAGTGATTTCCTTTTTTATATACATATACGTACATAAAACAAAATGTAACATTATAGGATTTTATGTATGTTTTTGTATATATTTGTATAATGTTATCTTTTCATTATTTATATATACGATGATAGGGTATAAAAATGTCTTTCTTGCAAAAGTAAGAAATTTTTTGCATATTGTACGTTTTCAAATAATCCTGTATAATATATAATTATAATTAAAACATTTCAATTTCAACAAATTGTATAATTTTTATGGTTATGTACTGAATATTATCGTATATACTCGAAAGAAGTAAGTATATATATAAATGTGATATGTATAAAGTGTAAAGCTATTCAATATAAGTATTTGATTTATATGGACATATGAATATACTTGTAAGTATACTTTTGTGTATATGTATATGTAAATATTTGGTACATAATAATATTTATATGTAATATAGTATACATTTTATTATAATTAAGTATGTACCAAATTTCAAAGATAAACAAATTATATTAATCATTAATGAACATTTTACATTAATTAATTTTGATTTTTTTTTGCCATTACCTACTACATATTTATTTTAAATATACAAATACAACGGAAACATATTATAGTAAATGAAATTTAATGAAATTTTTGGTATTCTTTTGAAAAAAAAAAAAAACAAATTAAGAATGTATAAAATCTGTAAAATTAATTATTGATCATCCTGTGCTATCTAGTACCTAGCACATATCATATAATATGTGTAAATATTAGCATATGTTCCAAAATAAATGTATAAAATGATGCAAAACAATTGTACTCGTATTATTGCATGTGTATACACATTATAAAATTCTACATACATATATTACCATGCCATATGCCATGTAAATACTCGTGTGGTTTTAGTTTCTTAAGAATTACAAATGATTTTAGGAAAATTGTATATTTTTATTTTTATTGCACACACACACACAAACACTTTATTATACTGAAGCATATGAATATACAGACTAAAGAGTGTGCATGTAGTAAGTATATGCGTTATATATGTACTCTGCCGCATATAAACATGTATACCATATGAATGCATACCATTCCATTCATTTTGTAATGCAATTATTAAATGATTTTCCGTAATTTGTATAATAGAAATTTGTAAAACGTGTTTGAAACTTTAGGAATAGCTACTTGAAATTTGAATTTAATTTAATTTGAAAAATATTACATGCATATATCAAATTTGAAATGAAATTAAATTTATCTCTAATGGAATATATTTTTTTAATTTTTCTCTTTTACTTTTCAAATTTAATTGAAATTTATAAAAATTTTTTTTAATTAAAATCAATTAAAACTATACTATGTACCAGCGGTTTTAAGAAATATATATACATATATGTATATATAAACGTATACATTCATACATTTATGTTACTCGAAGTCGAAAAGTTAAATAAATAAATAATTCGAAAAATTAATAGTGATATGTAATTCCATTATTGCGTTATTCATATTAATGTATGGGTATTAATTTATTTTGATTAAATAACAAAAAAATCTAAATTTACAAATAATGTCAGTTTATAATATAAAAATTAAAAAACGAAAGTCAAAAAAATCAGAATATGTAAATATGTATGTAAAAAGTGGGTCAAAATTAGCTCATTAAAATTCACTGTAAAAAAAAAAACAGAAAAGAAAATGTAGTCAATGTAAAAATGAAGTTAAATTAAGCTTTTTTTTTTTAAAAAAAAACTATGTAATAATGCTATTAACTACATACTGTACCACTACATCTATACACATACTCATTACATTTTATTATTCTATACAAAAGCGGCTATCAGTTCCCATAACAAAAAGAAAATATGTAATAATAAATCCATACCATTAATTTACAACAAACAAAAAAAATTTAATAAATTTCCATAGTGATTTCAAACAATTAATAAATAATTATTGCTGTAATTCTGTATATTTATACTATATGATTGTGTGTACACACAAATACATTTAGAAAAAGAATATTAAATGAAAATCTTACTTGATTGTAAACGTATTTGTATTTGCATACATATAAATTATTACAAAATTTTATTTTTAAACGAACAAAATTTAAATGAATCCCAAAGAAAATTTATTGTTTGTTAATTTTTTATGTATTTTGTATGTTGAAAAGGATTATAAAATAAAACCGGTAAGAATATACTATGTACATATATTTTATATCTCATTTATATAATAATAATGATAATAAAATAAGTAAAACGCGTAAAACATAAATTCGATGTCTGTATGACTGACTGACTAAGTATATATTATAATGATACATTATACATATAAATATTAATAGGTACATATATAATAATACATAAATACTTACATATATACTTAAAGAAATAACAAAAAGAACAAGTAAGTAACTATATGTTAAAATCATGGAAACAGAAAGAAATATGTAATTAGTGTATTTGACATTAATTCATTTAGAGTAAATTAATGAGGAGCGTGTAATACATTAGATGAATTACACAGTGAACACAAAAGACGATAATTGCAGAACAGTAACTGGATGTTGAAAGTAATTTATTTTTACATGTATACCGCATATATTTATGTGTATGCATATATGGATCTGCTAATATAAAATTGTTGTATAAATACATGCATCTACATCTACATATATATTAGACTAGTATAAACTGTTATGTATCTACTAATATGTTTCATTTGGTTTTCATTTCGAAAATTTTTTTTCTTCTTATTATTATTATTCTTGTTTTGGTCTAAGGAATAAAATACACAAATACACATACACAAACACACTACATATACCGTAT
This sequence comes from Villa cingulata, assembly GCA_951394055.1. Lineage (NCBI taxonomy): Eukaryota > Metazoa > Arthropoda > Insecta > Diptera > Bombyliidae > Villa > Villa cingulata. The sequence goes on from OX596018.1 coordinate 56,316,421, forward strand.
AATATGTAGTCTATATAGTATGTATACATAATATGTGTACATATTTTTGCATTAAAAAAGGGGTTCAATTTAATTTTGTATATGTACACATTTCAAATCATTAATATTTATTATTGGTAAAGCTTTTAAAATTTTAATCGTTTCATTAATTCAATTCCTTTATTTTTAAATCATTGACGTTTTCAGTTTAAAAAAAGAAAAAAACAAAAAAAAAAACAACAAAAATCAGATTTTAATTAAATTAATTCGTTACTAAAGCTTTATTAAAATCATCTATTGAAATTAATTATGTTTGTTTTTGAAACGTTTTTATTATTCGTACATGCATACATACTCGTCGTGTATGTACGTACGTCTATGTATATACATATATGTAGTTGTTATAGATACACATATAATAAAATCTATAAAAATGATACAAATAAAAATATGTGTATGTACGATTAATATATGTATGTAACTTGTAGATACACAAAAATACATATATACCATATTCAATAAATATACGAGAGAGTATACACACAATAATGTACATACATATGTATGTAATAAGAATTTTGATGTATACATATACACACATTTGTATCTCTATACCATATATTCATCGACATGTTATGTACATACATAATAAATGTATTTTATATTCATACTCTTTATATGTGTTGTGTGGTGTGTACTTACATATATATAATGTATGTAGGTATGTATGTACATATTATATTGTGTTCGACCAACAGTGAAAAGCATTTTAATTAAAACTTTCCCAAATTGTTATAGTCATCATTATTCTTATTTTCAACATAAAATTTTCGTATCAAATAGACGTAATTTAAGTAATGAAGGCAATTGAATAGCACCGCAAGAAAAATTAAATAGTGATTATAAAAGGAAATTAATTAAGAATGTGCAAAATGAATAAAAATATGATTCCTTTCTTTATTATTTTTTGTTTTTATTATAATTGAAACTTTTTTTTTTTTTTTAAATTTTTATAAATACAATTTATCATTATTGTTCAAAGAAATTATTTCGTATAAAAAAAATGTGTATCTTCTTATACCAAATACGTATTTACAGTAGATGGTAGATGCATTGTATATTGTATGTGTGTAGAAAGTACCAGTATGTACTAGGTAAATAAGTGTAGGTACATATTTTAATTCTTTACATAAGTAATACAAATGTGAAAATATTAAAATACTTTTACACTATATTTTACATCGAATAAATTTTTCATATTTACACTATTATCTGTGTTTACACTATTACTATATCAATGGTCTGCATTTGAAAACAGTCCGAATTGATTCAAAAATTTTAGCAAAATTATTACTGAAATTATTAAGATAATACATTTTTTTTTCAATTAATTACAAAACAATGCAGTTTTCGTATACATGTTTCTTGAATGATGCGTGCATTAGACACAGGAACAGTTCAAATGGAGCCAAGACCTTCAATTGAAGTGTCCTTTTTTTTTTGCTTTTGACTTTTTAATGTTAATAGAGAACCATTGATTCTATTAATTAAAAGTTGTTTATAAATGAAAATTTAAAATAATTTCATAATAAAATTTTTGAAAAACTCATAAAATCGCAATGTACAAAATTTTCGATGTGATACAATTTGTTAATATTTAGTAATGGAATTCGATTGAATTAAAAATATTGTTTTTAAAATTATTTTAGAAATTTCTGTTAAAAAAAAAATACCAGAAACGTATATGTACATATACGAGTAATTTCCGTATAGGTTCAACTGTTCAACAGATTTTCTGAAATCAAGAAAAATACTTGTATTTTTTTTTTAAAGTAAGTATTAATTAAAAATAATTACGTCTATGATAATAAGATATGTAATAACAAAACAGATAATTGAGCGATATACTCACATTTATCGTAATCGTATGTACACACATATTTATATATACATATATTCATACATAAATTTACGTATGATGCATGTATGCATAAAAGGTTCAAATAATTGGCTAAATATTTCTTTAATTAATGTACAATAATTTGTTATTGAATATAATGATGTGAAGATTATGTTACTTATCTATGTGCACATGCATATTATGTATGTATCTAAAGTTTTTATTCAAAAAAAAATAAATTTGAGGATAATGAATTACGCCATAAGGTAATGATGACGGTGACGGAAAAACAATTTCCCTTTAATGATTCTTGTTTAATAATACAATAATAAATAATCGTGTTCGTATATGCACATGCAGATATTGATACTAGAAGAGAAGTGTATCATACATACATATGCACATGCTTCATTATTATTATTATTATTATTATCCCAAAAGTTATTTTACATATTACATCATCGAAATAAGTATGTACATACGTATATATGTGTATATGAAGTAGGAGTACGTGTAAAACTGAACGAGTGAAAATTAATTTATATACGAGTATTGTTGAATACATTTCAATTAAATGAAAAATATATACATGCATACATTTGCACAGTACTCAACACACAGTACGTTAAACCAGTATGATTTGGACATGTATTGTAGATACATATGTATATAAATGTAAGTATATTAACGTACATACACTACATGTATTTCATAATCCATGAATTCGCTAAATTCAATTAAAATTGTACATATACTCCAACATTTTATCGAATATTCGATACATGAAATATTGCGGGATAATGATGAATAAATTTTTGAATTTTAAGCTTCAAGACTCTATCAAATACTATACTTACTTACTTACATTATTGTATAGGTATACCATGAATATACATACGAGTATTTACACATTTACCACATTATATATTGGATTGTGTCACGTTCTAGTTATTAACTTCGTTAACTTATGATGATTGATTTTTTTCATTATAAATGAGAAAATAACAAATTAATTTATTTATTATAATATTGAGCGCGCGAAAAATCATTCTCAAAATATAACCGCTGGGATGATTTTGCAACACAATGTTCGTATTTATTTTATAGTTTTTTTTAAAAAAAAAAAAAAAAAAAAAAATGTTTACTAATAAAAAAAAATGGTAACAACAACAACAAAGAAATATGTATACATTACAAATATGTACATGTATGCATATACATAGATCTGTATGTATTAAATGAATATATAAATTTCTACATATGTACTGTACGTATACGTGTTTTAATTAATATCATGTATCAACTTTTAATTAACTCGCCTCCTGGATGCTTGAGTATTTTCACCTCATGTTATTTTACTAATTATTTTATACATACATATGTATGTATAGAAAAAAAAGGAAATTATATATTCTATATTATATGCTACACATATGTATACGTGTATACATTTTATATACATGTCTACGTATATATGTATGTACATATATATACATACATAAGTGCATTCATACATGTATAAATATATTATAACGTACTTATGTATGTATAATAAAGTAATAGCAGAAAAATTATCAAATAGGAAAAGCAAAGCATGAAGGCATAAACTTTGATATGGAGAACTTATTACGTAAATTAGATGTGCATGTGCACGCAGAAAAATTTTCTTCTTCCTCTATTTTCTGTTTTTTAATATTTTTATTTATTTTTTTTTTCTGTTTATTTTTTCATTTCATTTTGTTTTGTTTTATTTTTCCAACTTTTTTTTTTTTTTTTACTTTTTATTCGTATGTATTATATAATATGTACTTTTACTGTGCAGTACTGTAGTCTAGTACTACTGTTTTATAATAATAATAATAATAATAATAATAATGAGAGAGAAGCAGAATTATCTGGAAAGATACTACCATACTACCATATACAATATACAATATTCATGTACCTACTTACTATAAATGAAAAATGAAATCTAATTAAAAATAAACAAGCAATTAAAATTATTGGATACATTTGTTTTGTTAGCTTTAATTTAATTAATTTCAACTAATTCCATATAGTACACATCATCATCATATATCTACCTTATCTGTCAGTAGATTAAAATGTATAGTGGTGAGTAATAGTGGAAGTGGATGGTGGTGGTGGTGTTGGTGGTGGTGGTGGTGGTGTTGTTTTGTATCAAAAGTACAGTTACTTCATTAAATTATTTGATGTTTTTTTTTATCTTCCTTTATTTTTTGTATTTTCATTTTTTTCTTTCTTTTTTTTCAAAATCTGACTAAAATATTATTCACCTAATTTTCAAAAAAAAAAAAATTGGAAAAAAATGTAAAAAATAAAAAAGAAATTTATAATAATAATAATAATAAAACATAAACTTTTTATTTTCATTACAAAATTAATTAAATATGAACTTAGTAAAAAACAAAAAAAAAAAAACAAAGAGTATATGTGTGTGTATTTTTTTTTTAATGCTTAAATGCAAAACCCTTGTACAAAACCAAATCGAAAATAATGAAAATAAAAAAAAAAATGTTTAAAAAAGTAAAAAAAAAAAAAAATTAAAAATGAAAATGAAAAAACAAGAAAAAAAAAACTATCTTATAAAAAATATATATTTTGTATACATACACATTACATACGTGTACGTATGTATGAATGAATGTTGAATTTTCAGAGATCTTCAAATTAATTATCTTTTCTCCATTTACATGGAAACTTTTATTTGCAGAAAATATAAAGCAAATTAATTAGAGAGCCAATTAAAATTTTAACTAAATAACAAGCGAGGGAAGGTATACATTCATATACATATAATATACATATGTACATACACACACACACACACATACAAACAAACAAAATAAAAGTCCCATCATGCTTTAATTGTATAGTAGAATCTGGTTTGTGTACAATATGTAGGTATTTATTGTAATAATGGGTGAGTAGATATGTATGTATGTATATATTTATATGTACTAATGTATGTATAATTGAAAATTGTTTTAATATATTATATATAGATATACATATATATGTATACATATATGTAAATGAAGAAGGGTTGGTTAGATGGAAATTATATAAATTGTTTAGTGGAACAAAATTCGTATGCAAGTGTATGTGTGTGCTCATCGTGTATAGCTAAGGAGACACATACATATATAGGATGTAATACACACGAATGGAAAATGAGAAGTTGGCTATATAAATTCATATTCTAATGGCTGAGAGTTAAATTAAGGTTACATACATATGTAAGTATGTACATTATGCGTATGTACATATTATTATATATAATTATATATATATTTACTTACTTTTCATATAAATACCCATCTATATTTTATAAAACATGTCTTTTAAGTATGTACATACTATACATTAATATCATATATTATATTTGTGTGTATGCAAAATAATGAAATTTATACTTACATATCTACATACATACATGCATATACATATAATGTACATAATGTAAAGTGTATTGTTAGTTATTCATTATGGTAACTTTGGGGTTGTATAATATAAACATATCCAATGTGTATTACGTATAATTCACATAATGAATGGCTCGAATAAAGTCGTTTCGTTTATTTTTAATATTCAAAAGCCTAAAATAAAAACAGAAATTTATTATCTTTTGTATATTATACGTTTACGTGTACGTATGTATCAAAGTATGTATGCGGTATGTTATTATTATGTATATGATGGTATATGCATGCAGTGATACACTTTAATATACATAAACAATATCTTAAATTGATACATAACGTGTTGTACAAATATCTATAATAAAATTAACTATGAAAATAGTCTAAGTCCATATTTCTAAAAAAAAATTTTTGACTTTATACCTACCTATTTAAAGAAAATTATTTAATCTTTTTAAATAGTTATAATATTCAAATTTTTCTCTGAAAAATATTTTTAATTTTAATTTAAACAATAAATTTTGTTTTATTTAAGGATTTTTTTTTTTTTTTTGCAAATTCTCTAGCAATTTTCTGAATATTCTTCACTATTTAACGTTTAAAGTTGTAAAGCATCCAATTATTTTAGTTAAATACAAAAACACCAGTATTATAAAAATATAAAAACATATAATGTCAATCTAAAATTGGAATCATACTGTATTCATTGTACAACACACTGTATAAGTCATATCATAGGTACACATAGCAAACTTTTTCAATAGAATTAAAAAATTTTAGAAAAAAAAAAATGAAAACAAATTGTCTATTTCAAGATTGCGGAACATATAACATGTACATACATACATATTTATATGCATGTACATTAGAACCAATTAGTTTTAATTACTTTTTACATTATTCCACTTTGAAAGAGATCATTTATTTCATATAGAAATTAAAAATTCGTCAAAATCTTACACGCAATAGCTATAAAATATTTAATTTAATTTTATTTAATTATTATAATTTCTTTTTTTTTTTTAGAGAGAAAGAGAGATACTCTTAACTAAAATGAACGAATAATGGATATGCAGCATAATATGATAATGTATGTAATATCTATGACGAAGACAATAGTAAATCTAAGTAGTATATATGTACGTATCTACATAAATTATGTAATTTGTTTGCATCATTTATCATAGTCATAATTAATAAATTAATTAAAAGTTTTTCTTTTTTTATATTTTGTACTTTATTTAATTAATCCTTTAAGAATATTAATTTAATTGAATACACAAAAAAATTTTAATAACGTAATTTTGTAATTTAGGTAAAATTTTATTATTTTATTTAACCTATGAGATACATACATATGTACATATATATACGTACATATGTATCACACTCGTATATAGTATATAGGAAATATCCTCATGGCACAGCTGAGTATAAAAGTTAATTTTAATGATTATATCACATTATATTCAGATTAAACATTTTACTAAGTTACAAATATAACATAGATACATACATACATACATACATACATATATTTAAACTTAACAGTATAAATAAATCAAATATATTACACACCTATTATATATGTGTATGTATAGCCATTCATATATGAATGCACGTACGAATATCCGTGTTTGTCTTGTACATTTTTAATTTAAATCCCAATAATTAGAAACTCATATCATTTAGGCAATATGTCTGCTTTTACAAAAATTAAATTTTCATACGATATTTTAATGTATGTAATATGTTTTGTATGTGTGTGTTTGCTCATATGTATATGCATTCACACACTTATACTTACATACATATTATAAAATTTATATATGTGTAAGAGCAAGAGCGTATACAATACGTGTAGGTATTCCTTTTAGACCTAATTATTTTATTTTATCAAATAAAAGAAAAAAAAAAGAATGAAAGAAATAATTTCTAATTATCACTGTGATCATCAATCATACAAGCCAGAGATACAAACATATACTCGTACACATGTGTATAATAGGCTATATATGTATATTTTCATACATAAATTTATATAATATATATTTATAGAACGAATGTTTGTATACATACAGTTCTATATTCAGTCAGATAAATGTTATTTTTACCCTCACGAGAAGACATGCATCCAAACATTCATAAGGCTTCGTTCACAATGATGTACTCCTGTAGCTGTGTATTTCATTAGTGATTTTGAATCAGCGTATATTGTCGTATATATTACAAATTAAAAATTGCAGTACAAATTTTGTATCTTTTCATGATATTTATGACGAAATATAACTATTAACATATTATGAGGACGTTAGTCATTGTATTTTGAGTTTTAAACTGGAATCTCTTCTTATGTATTATATATGCTATGCTCTGAAATATCGTATGATATGAGCATAAGGCGGTTGAAAATGTTGAAAATACATATTTTTAAAAAAGACATCATTAACGAATTTATAAAAGAAAATTATAAATTTTGAAAAATAACTTTAGTGACAAAGAAGAAAAAGGATAATGATGTAGAACGATGTACAGTAAAAAGTGAAATAATGATAATCAATGAGAATGAAATGAATATAATTCAAGTCGAATGCATATACATGTATGAAGATGACTATTTTTTTTATATTATTATTGAGATGTATCGTATATGCGTATCTTTTTAGTATTGTCAGTATATTGTCTATTATTATGAATATCCATAATATAATATACGAGTACCATATAATAATGTTTCGAGTTTTGAATGTTTCTGTGTCGAAGTTATTTTTGTTCGTTATCTAATGATATAAGTGCTAGATTCTCATCCACAATGCACATATGTACAAATAATGTATATTGGTTTTGGATATAGTGAGACCATTAGACTATTATATGTATATAGCAAAAGCCACCCACGAATACTATAAGCTGACTGTACGGAAATTCGAAAAAGGTGATTCTAAATTACTAATAATAGTGGAAAAATGCTATCATATATATGTATGTATTGTATATGTGTAATGTATGGACGAACAAATTAAATACAGCTATTACAATTTATTTGTTGTTGTTACAATTCTTATAGGTTGGTTTCGTTGTTGTTGTTGTTGTTATTATTATCGTTGTTGGTAAGATACATAATAATAAGTAACAACTTTTTTACATTGAAGAGAGAAGTAAGAGAATATCTGTATGTGTATGTGAACAGACATTATAAGTTAAAAACTAAAAACAGCAAGAAAAAAGAAATTCTCAAAAGTTGTTGTGCTTTATTAATATAAGCATAAATGCATATAATACAACATAACATGTATACACATTGTACACAACTACAGAAATACCCATAAAAAAATAAAAAAAAAGAAGCAATAAACCCTAAATGCCAGAAGGAACAAAAAATAAAAAATAAAAATACAAAATATAAGTACATATATGAACCGAACGTATAGACCGACAACACAACACAACGATGATGACGACCCATAGATATTATATTTTTTGTATATGTGTATAGAGTATAGTTTGTATGTACATATCTTGGAAAAAGATGCTAGACCACTTTACTCCACTTTTAATTAACGGAAAGTGGTTCATTAGAGCTTATTCATTAAGCTGGGAGTAATTAGTGAGCTCTAATGAATGCTTCCATAATATACGAGATGGCTCTAAATACATATATTTAAAGATAAAAATATTTGATATTAATATATATACGTATGCATGTATAACAACATGCATATTTTTGTGAATTAGATACGTGTGCATATAAATATGTACATACATAAGTAATTACATTTATATATATTTTTATTTTATATAAATTATATAGAAAATACACAGATAGATATGTATACATTTACATAGATATAATAATTCATTTGAAAATATGTATCTAAATATATAAATTTGATAATTTTACATGTACCTATCTTGTCGAAAGAGAGAAAAACATCGTTTCTTGTGTATGTGATGTAAATGATGAATAGTATATAGCAATAGAAGAGTTTATTTTATTTATTTATTTTTTTTTTTGTTCACATAGGTACTACAATTTTCTTTCATTTATTTGAATTGCTTTAATAAGTAACAACCATTGAAAAAATTTGCTATACATATAATACAACATTGCATAAAATATAAATAAATACTACATACATACAATACTACATACATATGTAGATTTTATAATTATAAAAAAAAAAAATTTTTATATTTTACTGTTCAACCAAAATTTTAATTCGAAATACGTTACTCAAAGTATAGTGGATTTCTGTTAATTAATTGATAAATATAACATGACCATTTTTATATAATAATGTACATGTATCATGCGCATGATACAATTATATACGTGATACGTGAACGCGAGTACATAACATTATGTAGACTAATTTTTATAAGGATCTGTATAACAAGAAAATGTAATTAATTTATATGTATACATGCATATATGTATGTACAGTACATATACTCGCATGCATGCATGATAAATTTATTGAATGTACATTTTATATTAATTTATTAATTGATACTTTTTACGTAATTACACATAAATTGTATTGTGTTTGTAAAAGTGATGAAATACTATATATATCTATTATAAGAGTGTAATGAATTGCAGTAGTTTATATATGTATAATAAAAATAAAAATTTATGAGAAATACATATTCTACAGAATTGTTTTGTTGTCGCTACTCACAAGTACTTATCACTCTTCCTAAATGCTTCTATTTTTTCATTTCTTATCATTATTATCATTATAGAATGCTAATTTTTTGCACACGGATATCAGGATAGAAGAGAGTGCCAAACGATATGATAATGTTTGAAATGCTCATCATGCTTCTATAATATGTATAACGTATATTTTAAGTTTCACGGAAAATTATTTAAATTGAAACACCATGTGTCGTTTATATAATTAAATTATATTCTCTTAAAATAAATTAAATTAAAAAAAAAAAGTGATTGAAGATGCAAGTTTATTTGGGATCGAAATAATATCTATACAGACAGATATATAGTTAACTTCAAATTGAATGATTTATAAGCCATCTACATATAACCACCCATAAATGGCAGTAATGACTATTATAAAAGTTACCATACAACAACGACGACGACAATAACAATATTCAGTATTCAGATTCTCGACTATTCTATTAATGATGATTACTAAACGCTGGATTTATTAAACGTTAAAAAATATGTATAGGCACGTATAGGTATACTAAAGTACATATGGTATGTATACTGGCTGGCAAATACTAGATTTATGTTTTATGTTGGCTATTAAATTTCATGCTTAAAGCAGACTTAAATCTTTGAAGATGATGATAAACCTTCTCCTTATATATATACATATCAAATATAAAAATGGTTTTCTATAATGACGTGTATTGCCATTGCTATTATTTATAAAAGATATACTGTTTATACATGTATGAATTTTTGTATATTTTTTTTTTTTTTTGTAATTTTAATTTTTTTTTTTTTTAATTATAAAAATAATTATTAAATTTTTGAAGTTTTTCTTAGATACTTGAAACTTTTCATTTCATAAAAATAATGAATTATATAAATTATATGATTACTTTACTATATATACATATACATAATACATATATGTATTTATATGTGTATGTATTAATATTAGTTAAACTTCAAGAATTAGCGAGTTGTAAAAAATTCACACAAATTTAATTAATTTCGTTAATTGGATTTATTGTTAAAAAATAATTAATTAGATGATACAAGAAGATGTGTTTTCTTATTTTATTTATTTTTTTTTTTTCATTTTTTTTTAGTGTATATATGTATTTAATATTTACAACAAAAAGCAGTGTTTCCCATTTACAAAATTCAATTAAAATAATAAGAATTCATATACATGTATGTACAATGTACATGTATAAGTACATACATAAATACATACGTACATGAACACGTAATGATGAATTACTAAAACTGACATAAAATTCGTGTTTTTATGTACATGAACATCCATACATATACGAATACGATGATGAGATATTTACAGCAGCTATATATAATATGTATATTATGCATACATATAATGTACTTATAGTTACGTACATAAATAATATTCGTATTATTTATATTTATGTATGTATACATAATATACTCGTATGTATATGCGTATATACATACATATGTATATATTTTTTCTTCTGGTGTATAATAAAACATCTTTTATTACAGGAATTTCAAAATTCTTTTTAATTGAAATTGTTCTATTTTTATTGTTTGCCGTATCATATACTTTTGCTTATACACATAAATATGTAGTATTTCACACACATATATGTACATATATATATTTACCCATATAATACTACTACCTACGTCTATATATTTGACGATGGATACATTATTATAGTGAATGGATGTGCTAAATAATACATCTATATATTCATACATTATGTATGTACTTACGTATAATATGTATGTACGTATAGATATACTTTCATTATTGTTTGCGCAAGGACGAAGAAGGTAAGTAAATTAATAAAACAAAAAACGGTGATGGAATAAGACAATTTAATAATAATATGTAAAGGAGGTAAGAGGTAAAAGATTTCTTAAGTTAATTGATAATATGGGCCTGGTGATGTTGTTAAACGGGTTTGGTTTGGTTTGGTTCGGTTTTGGTATGGTAGACGAAGAGTCATATAGTAGTAATTTGATGTGTATAAAGAAAGAAAAGTTGGCTAAAGAAGAAAATTAATTAGACGCATGTAATTAGCTCCAACGTCACGCTATTGGGTATAGTGTATAGCATATGTATATGTATATGCATAATATACAAAAATCTACATACATCCATACATATATATAATATGAGTTTTTTATATTCATTTATAATTATAAATTGTACATATGTACATGTGTGTATGTATACTGTATAAATATACGTAAATATATGTATGTATGTATATAGTATATTATAATTAATATGAACATTGTGTAATCATACTAAAAAAAAACATATGTACACATGTACGAACATCTGCATATATATGTATATACATATTTTACACTCTATATAGAATGTCATAATATATATTATATATGTATATGTATGTATATACCGTTTCACTCCTTCTGATAGTATTTGTGAATTTTCTTGTTTTTCGCAAATGTAAAGCGGTTCATATAAAACACAATGGCTAATTAAACCGAATGTTATACACAATTAATTAAGCTAATTAGTAAATAAACCAGAGGCACATACATATAACATTAACAAATACATATATACATACATTCATTTGAAAAAAAAAATATAATATTGTTTAGGGAGATTGTGCAGTATATGTACATTATATTGTATAACATACAAGCATTTTTCTATTCAACTCAACCTTCCCACTTATTTTTCATATGATATGTGATGTTAGTTGTCTATATACATTATTATTATTATTTATATGACACTATATACGAGTAGAATATAAATACATACATATGTACGTAGTATAGAAATATATATAATTTACTTTCACAATATACGAGTATAGTACAGTACATACTCGTATATTTATGTTGCTGCGTCTATTCAAAGAATTTTCATACACAAAAACCTCAAATAATTATAAACGAAAATTATGCTTGCTTAACGTTAATGACGATTATTATTATAACTAACGACAAAAATGAAAAAAAAAAAAATAATAATAATGGGAGAACAGAAGAATCATGATTCATGAATTGCAATATATTCGTACAGATTGTTAAAAAAAAAAATTAGAACAAAACGATGTAAAAGATGAATATTTTATGGCAAAAAATGTGCCTGTGAGGGGGTGAATAGATATAAATAAAATATGTATAAGAAAATCAAAAATCAAGCTTTTAGTGGTCAATTAAAAATGAAATTATGTATAAGTTTTGAGTTGAGTTTATAACTTTTTCTTGTGCAGTACTGGTAGTTTGCTGTAGGTAAATAAATTGTTTATTATCAATAATTATCATCATATTTAGTAGTTAGCCGGGTTGGTCTATTGTATATTTGACCTTCTTACGTATTTAATTGATTCAAATTTTATGTGGTTTGATTTGTTTCCAAATTAGCATATTACTTTTACAAATACATAATATTAAAATCATATAGCTAAACTATTTTAAAATTTCATAGCAGTAACAATCAATTTTAAAATCTGCAGTCATTCAATTTGCTAATCGAATGAGAGAAAGTTTCATTATTATGGCGAATTACATTACTTTCATTTTTTTCATAACACACAGAGACTGTATGAAACATTTGAATTTTTTCGATTTATCGTAATTAGTAATTACAAAAAATCCGCAATAGAGAATAAAGTCCAGATGAAATAGTGCTGCATTTCGTGTATGATTTACAATTTCTACAACCACAATAATATGGTAGTTATGAACACAGTTCTATCATTATAAATGATCTTGATATGATCTAATTTTGGCAAAAAATAAAAAAAAGTTCAAAAATGAGTACAAATGATGTGTGAAGTCTGAAATATTACTCGTTTTAGCACAGCGTATACTATAGGTGGTAATAGTCAAAACATTCACTGCTCTAGCTAGAGTATATTATGGAGTAGAGAAGCAAGTATAAAATGCTGTTTGTTGATTTTCCGTGTTTGTTATGTACAATATTCGCATTCTACTAAAAGAGAACAAATCGACATCTTCTGTCTGAAGAATGAAAATACGAGTACACTCATGATGTGTAGAGTAGATCGTATGAAGGGGAGAAGCAAGTATTAAATGTTGTTTGTTGATTTTCCGCGTTTATTATTTACAATATTCGTATTCTACTCATAGAGAAAATCAACTTTTTTTGAAGAATTAATAAAATACGAGTAGACATGAGAGTACAAATGATGTGTGAAATGCTACTCGTACCTTTGAATTGTGTTGAACATCGAATAAATTGGATTGAATTATAAAATTTTTTGTATCGGTAGATTTACACAAGATACACAAGAAATAAACTTTTCAATTTATATTTTTTTGCAAATTATTAAAAAATTATGAAATGGTATTATACTATTGGGTATAAAATAGATTCGTATACGATATGTGCCAATATTTTTCTTCTGTTCTGTTACAAAAATTTTCATGAAATAATGAAACCTTCATATCAGTAAGTAAATGCATATTGCATAGTAGCTTAGTTCTTACATATGTCTGAGGTTCTGTTTCAGTTCGAGTAGATTATTAATGTTTTTTTTTTTTAAATGTCAGCTTTTATTAAAAATATAACTCGTCTGTACTTTTAACATTTAATTAATTAGAAGCACATACGAGTTGTTGTTACTCGTATATTTTGCACTTTTCATTTAATATATTTCATTCGAATTAAACAGAAAAAAGAACGAAAGTCAAAAAGTTTTTAGTACAAACAAAAGGATATCGATAAATCAGTCAGCAGCAGTTTACGTATGTACACTTACATTCACATACGGGGTGTTTCATCCTTATATCGGGTACATAATTTTTGTTAAGATATTCAAATTAATTATTTTGTTAGGGTAAATGTGAATTGAACAAATTTCGAAAACATCCATTCACTTTTAATATCCTGTATTGTTTTTTATAATATAATATTACAATATATACATATATGTAAATGTTTTATCCAACAATTTATCAACATTTAAAAGTTGGAAGTAAAACACCCTGCATGTTATATATTTTCTGAATTGAATACTTTTTACTACTTTATAAATAAATTATCTGTATAGCCTCTATACAAATACGTATACACATTCGAGTATACATATGTACAAATACATAAGTACGTGTAAGCAGAAACATGGAACAAAAGTGTATACATACCACATACATACTATACATATAAAAAGACAGGGTTATGAAAAATGTTTAAGAAAGGCTGAGGCCAATTAAAATTTAATTAAACAAATAAAGTGTTATCAGGAAAGGCAGATAAATTAATGAAAATTTTAATTGCATTTTTTTCCCTCCTTTATATATGCTTAAAATAATAATAATAATAATAATAATAACAACGTATAGAGGGTGTTTTGTATAATAATTTAATGTGCACATACTACATAAATATGTATACACAAAACTTAAATTAAATTTATTTATGTAATCTAACCGACAAAAATTTTTTATTAAATTAAAATTAAAATAATATCCCATAGTGTATATGATGACGCTTATACATATTTTTAATTCGCGTGAGTATAAATTATTTTATATTATGCGAGAAACGAGTATATTATTATTAACATAATTATTATATGTATATAGAAAATGTTTGTAGAAGAAATTTGAAATTTTATTGTATTACTTACAACTACATATATATAAACCACCCCATTTTATGTAAGGTATATGGTATGTATATAGTACATGCTACGCTACGATACTTACGGTTACGATACTACATGTACTTATGTACTTATGCATATACTCGTATGTAAAGAAAGTGTATATCTTCCGATTGATTTACATACATTTGTAACAGAGGCACATAAAATTGCTATTATATTAATTTAGCTAAAAGTTAAAAACGTAAAAAAAAAGTCTGATAATTTGTTTTTTTTTTTTTATTTTTTTATTTTTTTTTTACTGTTGTATCATCATCAATATCATATACTTGTCGTACATATACTACATATTATGTATAAGAAATATAAACTTTAGTTATATATGTATGTGTTTTAGTGTTAGCGTAATTTTTTTGGTTTTGTCTTTTACATGCTATTTGCTGCTACTTCTGGTTAACAACATGACGTAATAAATAGTCTGCAAAATTTAATTTAAAAAATTGTTTATTACAAAATGAGTGAAAAGCTTCTACATACACACATTTCTATACTTACATAAATATAGTCAAATCATCGCAATATTACATTTACAATATTATAGTGAATTTTTTTTTTTTTTTTTTTTTTTTTTATAAAAATATACATATATACATAAATGTATATAGTATATATTAAGTGCACGCGGATACTCAGTCCATGGCACCGCCGATCAGTAATTTTATGTCAGATATACATATTATCCAGTTTATCATCAGTAATCAGTTACTGGTGTACATTGCTGATGGGAAAATTTTTTGATCGACTTGGGCAAGAGTAGTGCGCTGACTGGGGTTCGAACCGTGATCTCAAAGATCGCAAGACCGACACACAACCATCGAGCTATTCAAGCCCCTGTATTATAGTGAATGAAGAGACAGAATGAAAAAAAAAAAAGGAGCTACAATAAAATATAGCGAGCAAAGCACACACAATCCAAATAAATCAGATTTTTTTTAAGGGTAATGGGTTAGAGGGTGTTTCAACAACAACAACAACAACAACAACATTAAATTCCAATACTAAGGGCTTGGTAAATTATATGATGGATGTAATGTGTACATATGTACATATGTTTATTTTATGTATACACATATTTTTTTGGATTATTTGTTATTTATATTGAAAAAAAAAAAGGCTCATCCTTCGTTTGTGTGATTGATATTATGCCAACGAATTATATTTAATTACTCGCCGACGAATAATTGAATCCTGTCATTTTATATTTCATATAAAATGTTATGTACATATAATATAAAATAATAAATTTTTATCTTGAATATTAACAAAAAACAGCATTTGTATATGTACATATATATGCATGCATATATATACTAACACATATTAAGGCAAAATTTAATAGTTTACTTCCATTATTATAATTAATATTCTATCAGTTCAATGATCTTTGAGATAATTTAATTAATTTTATCTTATCTATTATTGTAGTAATTTTGGTAATGTATTTTTTCTATATTATACGATTAATTTTTTTTTTGTTTTTTTTTGTTTTTGATAAATACTCGTATTTGTATACGAGTATGTACATAAAATAAATGAATGAATCACGCTCAAGGACAATAAACGATTCGCTTTAACTTTTTAGTAATATAGAATATTACATATGTACTTATAATATGAGTGTTGTATTCGTTTAATATACATAATGCGTGCGCCATCAGCCATACAAACTATTCTCATTAAATATATATGTATGGTATAGAGACATTCCACCCGCCATAAAAGTAATTTATTCATGAAAAACTATATCTTATGCGTATGTCGTGTAATATGTAAAGAATATTTTAATGTGTGTCTTTAAAGTATGTATGATATTTGGATATAAGAAGTTATGTATTTTGGAAAATTATTGATCAGATATTGATCGTGCATTTTATAATTTTTCTAGTCCTGATATGAATATTGGCTTGACATTGAACATTTATGGTGGATTGGAAATAACAGAGATGTTGGTAGGGCAGTAAAAAAAATTCAGATTGATCTATTTTTATTGAATCAGCATTTCTATACCTCTTTTTTCTTAGCAAGCTGGTATAAGCTCATTCAAAGTTAAGTGGACTTTTGGGAAATAAATAATAAAGATTTTGGTTGTCACCAAGATTCAGAGTCGATAGAGTCGGGACTTTGTGATGAAGAGATCATCATTCTATCACTGAATTACCAAAATCCGTTACACATCATCATTGCGGGAGTAAAATTGTCTAGCTGAACATTTTCACATTTTCATTTAATTAAAATTGATTAAAAATTTTTTAATTGCCTTCTAGGAACAGGAACGGTTCTGAATATGAGTGCTTTTATGGGTATCGATCGATATTTATTATGCTCGTCATGAATAAAAGTACTAATAAGTGTAATCGGTTCTTTTTACTTTTCTTTCTTCCTTTTTTTTTTCATTTAAAAAAAAATATTTATTTATTAAAAATTTTATTATCTTTATTGATTAAATTAAAACCATTATTCATATTTGAAATTGTTCATATCAATTATTCTGATTAATATTCTTGTGATATTCTCGTTATTGTTTCTAGAGATACTTTCAAACAATTTTCTTTTTTTCCAATCAGACTATTGATGAGACGAATAGAAATCATTGCCATTACAGTCTTTACAGTTTGTAACTGCTAATAACTGCTCTTCATTTGATTTATTTACATGTATACATAATGTGAAGATATGAAATACTTACATAAGCTTTTGTTTTGTATTTAATTGATGAGTCCTGGCATACATATTATGACGACGTGTCCTGGCTAAATAAATACATAAGATGACTTGAAAGATATTTCATCTTGGTGATGGTGACTGAATAAGTAATAATCATCATAACACAAAACAATATGCTATCGTTATTATGTAATACGCAAAATCATATATGCAAAAAACAAATACGTACACGTTCATTACAATCCTTGTTTTTGTTTTGTTTTGTTTTTTACTTTTTATTTTTGTTATTGTTAATAACTGACACCAACTAGTACTCTTCAAAAACGTATCAGTATATCAAATTAAAAAAAAATTATACATATCGAGTGCAAAACCACTCAGGTATTGAAATTGAAGTATCGAGAGTAATACTCGAGTACTTATATTCCTTTTTTTTTTTTTTTTGCAAAATTCTTCTTGTATTTGTGTATGTATACGATGAATATTATTTTGTTTTTGCAACAGCAATAGCAGTAGTGGTGAATACATAAATTTTTGCTGTGTAAAAAATCTGTGTATAATAATATTGAATTTAAAAAAAGGGTAATTGAACATAAGATATTTTACAAAAAACAAACAAACAAAATGTTTCATTATTCAGTACTTTATTTTTCTTCTTAATTTATTTTTTTTTTATTTATTAATTTTTTGTTTTTTTTTTATTAATTTATTTTTTTTTTTTATTTTTTTTATTTTTGTTATTATCTATTACTTTTATTTCAATCGACAATGTTTCTTCTCTTGGTTGCTTGTGTGGTTGTGTTATCTTAAAACTTACATAGTAAAGAATTATTTTTTTTTTCATTTTTTTTTATCCTTATATTTGTTTTAGTTCATTATTTACAATTATTTACAAATAAAAGTCATTTTCAAAGAAAAAAAAATAAAAATAAAATAAAAATGAAATCATAATAAAGTTACAAATTACATTTAAAAAAAAAAGACGCAATTTTAATGCCTTTTTTTGAAACTATATTATATGTATGTAGATATTAATAACGTAAAAATATACTTTTTGTATATATGTACTTAAATTTATGTATATAATGTATGTATGTACTTACATAAATTATTGTAGAATTATTATACAGGATATCAACAAAAAAAAAGTGTAAATAATTTCGAACGTGATATAAGTTAAAACATAAAAATTATTTAAAAAACGTGAATAAAACTATACCCTAAATGCTACGTAATGTAAGTTAGAAATTTAACGAACAGAATATACGTACGTTAAAAGTTGATACATTTAGGCCGTTTTCACACACAGCGGCTTTTGCCGGACGAAAACCGCTTCTAAAATTGCGATCCGTCAAAAGCTTTTACACACGACGATATAAACCGCTGACGATATAAACAAAGTATGCTGAGAACAAATTCACAAATTTCATTTTCATTCAAACCTTCTATAATATCTGTTCATATCTTCTTTTTCACACACACTGTTTGAAGCAGCTGTCAAACACGTTTGTTGGTTGAAGATTACTGGCAGTAACACTGAAAATTTTCTTATCATACGCGAATCAAACTAAACCGTCATACTAAGTTGAGGGATGTTTGATTATAAAGCGGATCCGCTGCTAGATGCGGCATGCCGCTACCGCTTCCGTCGTGTGTGAAAACTCTTCGTTCAAATACATGCAGTTCTGTATGCAGTGATTTTTAAAGCGGTTTTCGTCCGGCAAAAACCGCTGTGTGTGAAAAAAGGCCTTACTAAAATCAAACGTAAACAACGTAACAAAATTAAAATTAAACATGTTTTGTCGGTTGAACATTTGTGCCAAAAAGAAAAAAATTATTATTAATTTTTGCTATAATGGCCCGCATAATGCCGCTTCTACATTCATTGCAGTGACTTCAACTTCGACTTTGTTTTAATGGATTTGTATTAGAACTTCTATGTACATTCAATGCCGTAGACTTGACAGCTACTTTTACATGTTAAGCATGCTGTGAAGTCGAAAGTCAAAGTCCAAATTGAAGTCACTGCATTGAATGTAGAAGCGGCATAATTCGAATTAAAAATTTTAAATAAAAGTGATTATTTCTACGTAAGGTGCGGATCTTATGGCATAATATTTACGTAAATACAATGACATTTCTAAATTCAACGAACTTGATGAACTTGACTTACGTAGCATTTCGGGTATGTTCATTTACTTAATCATCGTTGCACCTTTGTTTTACTTATGTTACGTAGCATTTGGGGTATAGCTTAATTGTTAACAACAAACGAATATTGTACCTAATAAATTTATTGTGAAATTATGTACACATACAGTATAGTCAGCTTGATTTTGAAGTGTTTCTCAAGTGTTTCATTGAAATTTTTAAAAAACAAAATAAGAAAAAAACCAAAGAAAAATAACTAATAAATTATCATTTTTTTCTTCTTCTTCTTCTTCTTCTTTTTCTTTCTATCTGATTTACAATTTATGAATATGAACAAATAAAAATGTATTTTTTTCTACTAAATATTTGTTTTGTTTTCTTTATAAAAATGAAAAATATTTTTGTACATCATTATAATAAATGTATGCATGTATAGATAGATACATTTTTCTAAAGTTTTTTTTTTTTTGCAAGTTATTGTATACGTATTTTCTCATTAATTTTTTAATTATAGGATTTTTCTTATTTTCATTTATTTCAAATTTTTTTTTTCTTAAATTTATTATCCATTTTTATTTTCCCTTCCTTTATTGCTTTCCTTTTTTTTTTTTCTTTACAGTATACGGTGTAGTAATATTTCATACATTCATTAATACACTAATGTAGGAATATTTAATTAAAAAGAGAAAACAAAATGAAAATCGATTACAAAAAAAAAAAAATAAAAAAAAAATTGAAATTAATTAATTAATTAATTAATTACTGTCTGAGTTATACACAAGGCATATACTATACATATAAATATACATTATATCATTATAATATTATTTCGGAATTATTTACAGTTTTAATCTTTGATTGGCCTGTATAAAATATTTAAGTATAAAGTATGTATGTAGAAAAATGTTTTTATCATTTTGCTTGAGCACCAAACATCTACAAATCTTTTATACATCTACACATCTACAACATCACCATCATCATCATCATCATCGAAATGATCATCATCAATCTTCTAATCATCGGTTAACTCAAACATAAAAAATAAAAGAAAATAATTAATAAAAACAAAAAATAAACAAATTAAAATAAAAAAGAATTTTTGTTTTTCTTCTCTTTTACATCACTAAAAATATTTATTTTAATATATTATGTACATAATATATATTTTTAATTTTTGTTTTTTTTTTTCATTTTTATTTTTTTTTATTTTTATAAATCTATTTTCGTTGATTAATCAAATTGTCTTACGTTCTCATCTTTATATATAATAATATTTTTATATATTTATATCTTAATGTAAACTCTAATTTCCTTCTTCTTCTCCGTTTTTTTTTGTTTTATTTTTATTTTTTTTCTTGTTTTTTTAATGTTTTTTTTTTCATTATTCATTTGATCAGCTTGATTGTGTATTGTACATTAAAGGGGGAAAAAAAACAATAAAAAAAAGAATTTTTTTTTTTTGTTCTTTATAATAATTAAAAAATATAATTAATTATTTTTATTTATTTTTGTTTTAGTATACATACAGATATATATACATACATGTATATTTTTTTGTATTGTATATATATAATTTATATAGTATAAAGAATTATTATCTAAATTGATAAAAAGAGATTATCATTTGCAATAATCCAGAGTATTATTATGTGTTTTTTTTTTAACTTTTTTTTTTTTGAATTTATTTTTGAATTTTTGAATGTATGTAATGTATGCATAAGTATATCCTATAAATTGTGTAATATGTATACATGTAAATGTAAATTTAATAATGAATTGTATTACAATCATCATCATCAACTATTCTTGTTTTGTTTTTTCGTTTTTTTTTTTTTTTGAATTAAATTAATTATTTTTATTTAATTTGAAAGTAATAGCCTTGTTTTTGTAATTTTATGTTTTTTGTTTCTCGTATTCATATTCATATTGTAATAATTGTAATTAATTCTCATCAATATTTAATTGAAAAACAAAAATATTCAAATTAAAATAAAAGTAAAAATAAAAATTATACAAACATATTCTATATATATGTACATATGTTATGTATTTTTTGATTCATACTCATAAATAACTAAAAAGTTCTTTTACATCATTTTTATTGTACGTCAACCCAATTGGTAAAGTATGTAGGTATATGAGGGTAATGTTTTATGGACTCGTGTAATGTCAACTTCAATATGAATGCAAACTGTAATTGAGAATCGAACTGAAAAAAAAAAATTCAATAAAATTGTTTAGAATGTTTATCCATAAAGCATTGATTCGAATTGAATCAACATGCATTGAATTCACGAATCACGATAGTTATGTTCACCTATGAAAAATCAAAATGCTGGAATGCAGCTAACAAAGTAAATTATACGAGTTTTCTTTTCAGTGCGCATTGAGAAATTTCATTTCAGTTAAGAAACTGAACTGAAATAGTGCGAATTGAAATTTTAATTCGTACTGAAAAAATGTTTAAGGAGTGCATTAAGGCAGTCGTACAAACGAGGTAATTAATATCATTTGGATAAAAGAGTTCGGATTACAAGTTCTGTAACAAAGATTTTACATTGAATCGGTTCAGTTCTATTTCTATTTGCTACAAAAGTCACACTTCATTTCAAATTATGTTTTGCGTATGTTAGATGGCGTCATTTAATGCAAAACTTTCTACAACAATTTATAAATTAAAATTTGATTATAGATTGTAAAATGATAATTACATTTTGATCTTAGCCATGAGGCCAATAAGTGACGAGAGATCGCTACTAGAATCATGACGATCCTAATATTAATACCATCATTTAATATACATATATATACATTTCAGGGACAACTCAGAGGAAGAAACTCTCTTACATTATCTTTCCACGTAACCGGTCTTGGTAAAAACTAGACTAAAGGGCTTTCGGTTTTAAAGGCTTTCGGTAAGTCTCTCCTCGACGAACTCACGGATATGGGCAGTCTTTGTATAGGTAGTTTGATCTACTACCTAAACAGAATGAAATAGCTATAGTCTAAGAATCTGAACAATCAACAGCCATGAGGAAGCTTTGTGGAAGCTAGAAACTGAAACAGACTGCCACTGCAATCAACCAAATGATAATTAATATTATTTCATACAAAATGTTTTTGACTCGCACACAAATTAGCTGACTCTTTATCAATTGATAATAATGTGCGACAATAATAATAGTGTAAAAGTACCTTAAATATTTTTCAATGTATATATGTATGTAATATACACATAATATATTTTTGTGTTTTATAATTTCATATTTTAATTATTTATATTTAACTAAATTAAAAATAAAATATATGTTTTTTACTTCATTTCCTTTTTAAATGACAGTTTTATTTTCATGTATTATTTTTTTTTTTTTCAAATTGTTATCTTTAATTTTTATTTAATTTATACATAATATATACATTTTTATTTTTATTTTATTTTATATTTTTAATTGTATATATATATATTTTTTAAAGTTTTCTCTTCTTCTTTGTCTTCTTCATATTTCATTTCATTTTCTTTGTTTTTCTCTCTTTCAATATTTGTATGGTATGTGTATGTTATGTATATGTATAAATGTAATGTATAATAATTAATATATTAATATTAATATTATTATTATTATTGCTCACTATATTAATTATATAATAATCAAAAGCGCAGAAAATAAAGTAAGTTATAATAATTATGTACTATTTTATGTAATGCAATATGACATATGAAAAATCATTTCATTTCATTTCATTTCCCAACATTATTACAAGCATGATTTTTTACTTCATGATTTTTTTCTTGTCCTTTGATTTGTTGATACTAATCCGTGTGTTGTTGAAGAAATCTGTTGAAACAGGAATATAATTTAAATAGTAAGCGCTAGTTTCACACACAAAAAATTCATATAGCAGCAACTATTTTTTTCTATTTTTTTTTTTCTATATATTTTTTTTTTTTTTTGAATTTTTAATTTATCATTTTCAGATTTTATTCTTTTCATACATTTCCTTTCTATCTATCCTATCTATCATTATTTAATTTATATATATTTTTTTTCTGCTTATATATGGGAGGAAAATTTATTCACTTCACTTTGTGGCGGCATTCAAATAACAAATATAACAACAATAAATTTTATTCAACGAAAAATTTATTTTTTTTTTTTTTTATTTTAAAAATTTATTTGTAATTTTTTTTTTTTTTTATATAGTTATTTATATTATTAAATTTTATTTATTTATTTATTTTGTTTTAAATAAACGACTAGAGATGTTGACGAGTCAAAGAGTGAGTGACATTTTTTTTGTTTTCATATTCTATATAATATATATTTTTTTCTAGTTTTTTTTTTTTTTCTAGCACATAAAAATATTTACTGTAATCACATATGATATTTTTTTTCCAAATTATATCATTATTATTATTTTTTTTTTTTGTTTTTTGCTTGTCATCATATAATTTATCATTATTTTACTCCATTTTTTATTTTATATTATTCTTTTTTTTTTTCAAAACAATTTTTCATATTGCTTCTATATACTATTCACTCTTTTGATCGTCTAGGTCGCCCAACTTTACCTTTTCGTACTGGAGGATTAGCACCATTTGTTGGTGCCGTTTGTGTTGTTGTTTTTATCATTTTATGCCAATCCTGTTCACATACTAAACTACCAGCCAACATTGTGTATCTGTTACAGAGGTTAAGAAAAAAAAAAAAAAAAATTCTTTTTTTGCATTTCAAATAAAAGGGAACAACAAAAAGCCAAAAACAAAAAGGAAAAATTTTTTTCTATTTTTTTTTTTTTTTTTTTTTTTGGAAAATATCTCCTCTACGCTTTTTTACTTACCTATCACCAGGCCTCAAGTGTGCTCCACATTTAGTACATGAAAAGCATTTCAAATGAAATACGAATAGATTGTTTTGGCTACTTTTTTGGTTCTCTAAATTCGTTGCTTGTTGATTAAGCGGTGTCATTGCTTTCGCTACTAGTTCATTTGGAGGAATTGTTTGACCACAACCCGAACATGTTCCAGAACAACCGAACATTCTGCATTAAAAACATGAAAAAAGATATTTCGAAAAAAAAGAAAAAAAGAAGAAAAAAAAAAGAACAAAAATATAATATAAAAGAAAATACATGCATGTAATTAAAATATCAGTGAAAAATTTATATAATTTTTTAATAAATGTTCATTTTCTAGTTCGAACAATAAATTCTGTGGCTGAATAACAAATTTTGAATTTTATTTTGTATTGATGGAATGACAGTGAATCGACGAGTTTGATATGGAAGCAAAGGAATCACGCCTGTAAATTGCTTTAAAGAACGGAAAGGACGTTGTGTTTCTTCTAATGATTCCCGATACCAAATTTCACAGAATTCACATTGAATTCAACAATAATTTTTGTACATGTCCACACCTGAACATTTTATTACTTTGTTGATTTTCATGTAAGGATTTTATTTTTTTTAATTTTCATATATTCACACGACACAAACTACACACCCACATAATGTATTTGTACACCTGTACATATGTAAGTTCAGTAATAAGAGTAAAATTTTAATCACAGGAATTATTAGAAATAATATTGCATATTTTATTCATTATTATTAAAGAAAAGCGTTCCAAGAATTTGAAATTTCATAACTTATTTCTTATACATACATGTATGATGAAAAGACAAAATTTCTTTTACGAAAACAAAAACCAACAACTTTTTCAATGCATAATACTATGCATAATTTATATAATGAGAAAGGATTTTTTTTAATTATTTTTTATTTTCGAATTTCTTCTACGTCTACCACACATACGCCTTATACAAGTCAAACCTTTTCACATACATATGCAGAGTCTTACATAAGTATGTGTACAACATTATAACGATTACATATATCTATATGTATTTAGCCATTGTAGGTAATGCACTATGACTATCTATAATACATGATATACGAAAATATTTGTTAGGCTTTCCTTGTAATCGAAAACTTTACTGCAGCAGTAACTTATAATTAAAAACCTTCAAAAATATCGACACAAAAAAAAGGAAAAGTTTTTTCTTTCTAACAGTTACTGTGCATATTTTAGAGTGTAATCTATAGACATGTACAAGAGTGTATGAAAACAATGTGTGATACATATGTAAATTACACATTCATATACAGTACATAAATGTACGTATAAATACATATATATAAGTTTTAAGTGAAAATTATTTTTTTGTATGCTTCTATCAAAGAGAAAATTTTCCTATTTAACAAGGAAAAAGTGTAGTAGTAAGTATTATGTTCCATTATAGATTCCATATGAAATGTATGCATACAAGACATATCCAACAACATATAAATTATATGTAGTTTTCAAGTAATAATAGTATGCATTTTAGTAAAAAAAAAATACATTAAAGCTCGTATTCACCAACCAAAATTATATTTTATCTGAGATAGAGCGTATTCATCAACCTCGATTATACATTATTTGGATATCTCTAAGACAATCTTGGAGTGGAGAGACAACCTTGGAGTGGAGAGTAACAGCACAGTGCTCACATAACCATGCGTTCGGTAATGTCAACTGCATAGCAGATGACAAATGTCGAAAGTTCGGTAATGCAGATTGCAAAGATCATACATTCGGTAAAATCGATAGAATCAAATTTTTGATAAAAGCCATGCAGATAACGCAGGTGATAAATATATGCTGCAATCTGCAAACATCAACGTGTCTAGGCTATGTAGAAAGTAAAAAAAAAACTAATTGAAAACAAAAATTTTGTTTTGTTTTGTTCTGTTAAATCATTTTGCTCGTTATTATTTCACATTTTGTTTTTATTAATCATAATTTATATAAATTTATATAAAATCACTTTCTCCATTATTTCACTTTAATTTAAAAATCACTCCAATTTATATTTATATTTTCAATCCGTTTTTTAATGTCAACTGCACAGACTGCATGTTTGATCACACAAAAATCAAGTGTCTTTTGACATTTGTCAAATCAATCATTCAATCCATCAATTGACAATATTTTCGACATTACCGAACGCATGGTAATATAATCATCACATCAAATAATCTCTTTTTCATTTTGTAATATAAAAATACAATCAGCTGACATGTTTGACACTTCGAAAGCGAAGTCGGAAAACAAATTTTATTTAGATTGATGAATAAGCTAAAATTATGCTTGGCTAAAATGCATCCGACAGATAATCTTGGTTGGTGAATGCGACCCAAATATTATACCGTTCTTCATAATGTAGGCATTTATTGAAACAAATACATAAATCAGAATAATATGCATACTCTCGAACACATAAATATATCTATTTTAATTTGAGAAGAAAAAAAAAAATGTTCACTCTCTCTCGTAGATTTTCATAAGAAAATATCGTACAACTTTATTTTATACCGAAGTGGAGTCAATTTAGAGTTTATAAACGTATTGAATTTCATATACACATTTTACTATACATAAATATAGAATATGCGGATAAATTATATACTCGGTATGTATGTGTATGTTCTATGTACTTATCATTGTTATAAATTTAATACATTATAAATGAATGAGTGTTGAAAGTCATGTGTTTCTATTATGTGAGAAATAAAATAAAATAAAATGAAGTTTAGTCACAGTCAACGGTGCTATGGTGATGATGTTGTATATGCATGGACTGATGAAGAAACAGAAAACATATCTATAGTCGAATCCACATTATTACATATTACATATTTCCAGAAGTATCACAGAATTTACTTGATGATAATTATAATGATGATGATGGGGAACTTTCGTAATGGAAATTAATGTATGGACTGGATAAATTCAAAGATTATGTACTACAAAAACTACGAGTATATGTGTTTTTTATTTTAGCGATGAATAATCGTGGTATTTTTCAAAGGTATATTCTATAGTCCTTAACTTTCATACAGTTCTGTTTTGAGTTACCTTGTATCATAGACTAATCTATAGATAGGAAATGACCGTATAAATTTTTAATACACTTTTGAAATCGATCATAGCTGGCAGAAACTTGAAGAATGGCTGGCAGGAGCTTTTACTGAGAGGAGAGATAATTTTTCGCTCACGAATTTCCATATATATTACATATATTGAGATTTCAATAGCTGGCAATGAAAATACATGCATATTTATTTAAAAAACAATACACAATACATGTTCATTGCAATAGCTGGCAGTAGTACTGGAATCAATATAGAATATTTATCACTGATCAACAAAGCAATAAGATGTGACACTCTTTTTTTTTTTAAATTTACTAACACACATAATTACTTATTTTAAAATAATAAAAAAAATCAAAATTCAATTTACAAAAACAGTACAGAATTAATGTACTTATGTCAAATCCATATTTCCTTATAAACCGCCGTAATGAAGAAAAGATACAAAACAATATATACATGTGAGCAATACAATCATTTTTTCACAATGCATTTTTAAAGGCGATCTGGAACTTTTTTTTTGACTACCTGACGCGTCATTATATCAAGATATAAGGTGATTCATATAATTTCTGAGAATTTTGAAGACAAGAAAAAGTTTATTTTGTTAAGCTATATATTAGAGTAAGAATTTAATTTATAATTAAGAAATTTAACAAAAATGTAAAAACATTTGATATCAAACACAAAATTTTAAGTGTAATGCATTTACAATTAATTTTGTTTATTTTAGATAAAAAATTTTAAATAACAAAATTTGTACTTTTTTTAATGAGTAGGTATACACTGTAATAATGTTATATTTTTTAAAACAGTTGGTGTTGCAGTTCCATTTTTTTTGTCTCTTTTTCGTATACAAAGGCTCTTAATTGCTATCGACTTTTAGCAAAACCGTTAAGGCCGAATGAATAACGGGACAAAGGTCATGAGAAATTTTTGCTAACGCGTGCTCAGTGTCATTACTGTATGAATATAGATATACTGTGATTTCAATAGCTGGCAATGAAAATACATGCATATTTATTTAAAAAACAATACACAATACATGTTCATTGCAATAGCTGGCAGTAGTACTGTGTTATACGGTTATGTTATACTGGTTATACTTATGTTATACCGTCATACATGGTCTTACTTGAATCATGAATATAGAATATTTATATTCATGTAGCCAACAATACAGATTGCATAGTATCAAAGAATATATAACTAACGTAACTAGTAGATATATATTCTTTGATAGTATGCATGCACATATGTGTTAGATACTTTCAAAACCAGTTTTAATTGTATATATAATATCACAGATAAGGATATTTGTATGTGATAATATATATTATTATATTCATTGCCAGTCATAACATAAATTTGTTGAAAATTTAAATTTCCTTTAGCCTACTGTCACATGAGTCTGATTCTGAATCTGAAAAATTCAGAATCACTTTCAAATGCATTGTAGTAAATGTGACTTGTTACATGGCTCTGAAAAATTCATCTTCTAAAAAAATTCCGGTTCGTACTTCCGTTTTGTAATCTGATTATTTTCAGAATAGAAAATGAAACATGCTGACAGTAAATGTAACATGTCACATGTACCTGAAATCTGAATCTGAATTCATAGCTAAACCACTCAATAAATTGACATAAAATTACTTGTTTATATACAACTTGAAGATCGTAAGATAGAAGACAGAAGACAGAAGACAGAAGATTAACTTTATTTCACCCTCCATTGAAAAGTGCGTCTTACCAACGTACTCGCCACTCATAGTAGTTATTGTTCGATGGTTTAATGTTCACTCGATAAGTAAAGTGTTTTATAACAATAACAAATTTAAAGAAAAATATTGAAAAGGAGTTTTCAGATTCAGAATCAGAATGAACAAAAAGTGAATTCTGAATCTGAAATTTTACGTTTCAGATTCAGAATCAGAATAATGTGACAGTAGACTTAAAATATACGATTTTGTACATTTGCCTGTTATTTGATATTTTTTATCATTCCCGATAAGAATATAGCTACATAGATTTTTGATTTTTAAATTTGTTTTTTCTTCAAGATATACAAGATTTCAAAAGATTACAAAAGTTCTCTCATTTATTTTCCTTATTCTGATTTTATAGCTTTTTCAAAATCTCTCAAAAGCTATTTTGATGTTTACTTAATAGTTATGAACACGATTTCTGCCATAAGCATTTCCAATCTATATTAGTCTATGCTTGTATTCTAAATCTGATTTTTTCGGTATCATTTCTAACATTTCTCAATACCCAAACCAAGTTATTTTATGGGTGCCTAATAATTTTCTAATATGGCCATTTCGTTTTAAGCAATTCTATCTAATTTTTTCGAATACTTGCGTTCTATTAAAAATTTACCTCGTGCTCGTATAATCTTGTAATATTTCCTATAAATTCAAATTAAATAAAAAATTCATTTGAAAATGACAAATGGGTGTAATTGCTTATAAGAAATAAATAAAAAAATAAAAATAAAAATTTGTAATTATAAAAATTTAATAAATCAAAGACTAAAGATTTATACAAGTCAACATTTGATTATTACGTATGTATATATCAATTTCAAGCTATACTATCAAAAGAAGGAATAAAACTAATTAAAGGATAACACCAAAAATGAATAAAAAAAAAATGGATGTTACACTTGTATGCATGTAGCTATATATTTACGAATGTACATATATACGTATTATGTGCGTTTATTAAATAAAATCTAATATTTTATCTTTTTTTATTCAATCAATTATACGTGAAAATTTAATTAAATTTTTCAAATTCTTAAAAAAAAAGGTTGTTTTTGTTTTTGTAATTTGGAATTTTTATGATTTATTATTAAAGTAAAAACAAAATTTAATAAGAGTATAAAATCAAAAGGAAAACAACAAAAAAACAATTATTCAGAGGTTGTGAAAAAAATCTATATATGTATATATGTAGATACGTACATATTTAGGAATATTTATAAAGATTCAGGTGTTTATAATACATACATAAATGTATGCGTATTCGTCTATAAAATGAAATTTTTCAGCAAATGTTTTTTTAATCGTAGTGAAATTAAAAGAGAAAATTATGGTGAATTGAATTCAATTAATCGAATCAATTTCTTTGAAATCCTATCATCCGCATATATATACACATACATACAATATACAAATATGTACATAAATATACTTACACATGTATATATAGTATGTTATATGTTATAACATATGTTTTGAGATTTTTGATTTGTTCATTCGGAAAATGCTTGGCTTCATAACACACATTCAGATACAATTATTATTATTTCAAAATGAAAAACACATGCGAGAAATAACTTGTGATATTTCAAACATTTTTTGAGATATTTAGAACATTTTTTGAAATGCACACACATGAAAGAAAAAAATAAAAACAGGTTTCTGGTGTAAAAAAAAATTTACAGATGAATAAAAAATAAATAATCTTTATATCTTCTTTTTTTTTAATATAAAATATAATATATATTTATTTTTTGTTTTGTTTTTGATCTTATTATATACAGGTGATGGAGAAGTATACTATTATTATACATACAAGGAAAATAGTTTCAATAATATTGCCAAAAACAATACATAATTTATATACTTTACTATACTTTATACTTCTGCCGGTTTCACGTTTCATTATAAGAATTTTAAATGATTTTCATTACATTCCTTCCTTTAAATTCAAACATATTCTTAATTTT
Organism: Villa cingulata; assembly: GCA_951394055.1. Taxonomy (NCBI): domain Eukaryota; kingdom Metazoa; phylum Arthropoda; class Insecta; order Diptera; family Bombyliidae; genus Villa; species Villa cingulata. Next base: position 56,348,612 of record OX596018.1, read on the forward strand.
AATTTCTTTTGCTATAGGTAATCTGACAGATTACCAAATACTTATGCTCTATCTCGATTCTTAATCATTTTTTAGACGAATTGTTGCATACATTTTAAAATTAAATTTTTACATTTTGATCTTCGATACAATTATTTGCATATAATCACCATACTGGTACACATACAAGTCAATAATTCAACAAAACATTTGCAACAAAACACAATTAAACTTATAAACATACATAGATTGATGAAATAATCAAATGAATTTCTTGTAATTATTCTCAAGATTTTTAATTATTTAATCACAGTTGCAAATGTTTTGTTTATCACTGTATATATACTATACGTAAGAGAATCTGATATTTCAAGAGGAGTATATGATGCACGTTTATGTCTGTACACACACATATTTGCCAAATCAATAGAAGACCAATTTTATTTTAAATGAGCTTTTCATTATATAGTAGTTTATTAAAAAAATATTAATCGAGCACACGTATAAATTTTATACAATCGTAAAAAAAAAAAAAATTTCCTTTTACAATCATGGATATAAATACAGAATGTTATCTGTATATGATCGCAATAATTAATTACATATTTATTATTGATATACGTATGTATATGTATGTATAAAGAGAGGCAAATCTTATACACGCATACATACTCGTGCATTATATTTTATTAAATTTTTACAAGAAAAACAATACAATATTAATTAGTTAATAATTAATTAATTATAAGACAATTTAAACAAATTATTATTTATGTACGCATAGTTCATACATAAAATTCAATCTGATTACATATCTGCTTGTATTCATACTCATGTACTTGATATGAAATTTACTATGTACATATGTATGTACATGTATACATGATATACGATACAGAAATTAATCATATGCAATTATAAATGAAATCTTTACTTACATTATTAATATCATATTATATATACATGTTCATTAAAAGTATTTTCCTAATGTAATAATGTATAATAATAGACAAGTATACTTATGTACATTATATGTACATATATCCTTTATATATTATATGTATATTATTTATAGTTATAATGTGCATGAAGAATATGTGATTCAAATAACAGCTAACAGTTAATACATATAATAATGCATAATGCTGTTGTTACGGAGGTGAAAACTGATTGGTAATCGATATAATCGGTAAAGTCCTTGATAGTGTTTATTTAATTTTCTTCCATTTACTTAATGAAAAAAGAGTGTAAGAGGAAAAGAAAAATGTATACATTTTTATATATGTATGAATGTATACATATGTGCTTAGTAGAAGAAATCCAACAACAATAACAATAATAATAATTATACAAAAACGAACAATAAGAATACAAGTAGTATAAGAACACAAATTTGTTGATGGTATAATATTCTTTTTCTTGTATACATATTTTTTTATATATGCATGTACATAATGTAGGTAGGTACATACATATGTACGTACTACATACTACAATGCGATTACTCCATCATGTAATAAAATAACACACATACACACAAAAAAAAAAAAAGGAAAAAAAAAAAGTTACGAAGAAAAATACTAACATTCGAATCGAACATCATGTAATAAAAAAAGTGAAATTTACCCAGTCAGTTGTGTTGTGTCTATCTAGCTAGCTGGCTCAAAAAAAAAAAAAAAATGAATTGATATTAGCAAAATGAAAATTGATTCATGGATGGAAGACTGTAACACGATAACAAAATGTAATTAATTAATTAATTGAATAGTCTATTCGTATGTATATGTACATTTGTTTTTGACTGTTATTCATTTTTACAAATATGTATGTACCAACTTACATAAATGAAAAAATTCTAAATTGATTTCAAATTATAATTAACTCTTCCTCCTGGTGTTTTACGGATAAAAAATTAATCTACATATATGTAAGGTATATAAATGTAGATACTTGCTTGTCTCTGTAGAAAAAGATTTTTAAAATATCGATAATATAATAACAAAGGAACAACAAATAAAAAATAAATTAAATTTAAAAATAAATATAAAATTATAATTACAGAAAATTTTAATTAATTTCATTGCTTTGAAAACAAACAAACCCAATTTTTTCATTTCAATTTTTCATTCAAATTTTTTTTAGATATTTTTAAAGATTATCCAAAATATAATATCAATTAATTTTTGTCTGAATGAAATCTCACGTTTGACAGTATACGTGTGTTATATGTACATATACATACATATAAGGGCAGAGAGAAGAATGAGATTGATAATGAAATAATGAAACACAATCACAATCAGCAGTTAATGATGATTATTCAGATTCTGAAGGACGACAACTGGGTAGTGGGTACTGATGAATTCTATAACATATTGTATTTCAAATTGCCATACAGTACATACAACGATACAATATACATACGACGTACATACGTACATGAGAGAAGAAAAAAAAAACTATGTATGCACGTATATAATACATATACTATGATATTACATATGTATGTATGCACATGTATAAGAAAACACTAAAAGGAAATAGAAAATGGTAAAAGATAAAAACTTGATAAAATATTTAAAAGCTAAAGTCATAGCCATTTGCTTGATAGAATATTTGTAATGTGTGCAATATACTATGCTATAAGGTAATATGTATAGTACTACATATTGAATTGATTGTACACATATTTTATACATATGTATGTATAATCATCTTTGTACGTACGTGTATGTATCTATGCATGTTTTATCGTATATTATAATGTATACAAGATAATATGTTCATATATACATTTATGATGTACATTATTATATGTGTACATATATTAAATTTATATAAAACACATTTATCCTTATATAACCCTAAACAAAAGGATTCAATTTAATTATCTCGTTTAATTATCATATGGCAGCACCCTCATAATGAATTTAATTTGATAAATGGACACGGGAACACCCAAACTCTCTTTCTATATATATGGATACATTTATATGTACATACATATTATATAATATGTAGGTGGGTATACGTATGTACACAACATGCATGTATATAAGATACTATGATGTTGCTATTGCTGGCTGGCTGCTGTTGCTGCTGATGTTATAATATTGAAACAGCCCGGAAATCCTAAAATAAAGAATGAACAAAAATTTTTCAATGATAATGAATAAGTAAAATGTACACCGAAGGATGAAGTTTGGGAGAGAGATAATAAATTATAGATTGAATATCATGTCTTTGCATATCTATATGTATAATTGTATATGTATATATGTATGTACATATTATATTATATATTATTATATATTATTATATATTACGACGTGATATTATTTATATATACATATACATATATATATGTACATATTGTCATCGCTGTATATAGGTACCTTACGTACATGATAAAAGTATAAATTTGAATTTAGGTTTTTTTTTTATTTCATTTTTTTTTCAATGCCTTCAAAAATGAAATCATTCCAATTATAATAAAATTTTAATTAATTACCCAAAAAAAAAATATATATATATATGTATATATATATAAGAAGAAGACATGTGAGGGAGGAATAATATGGAATATTTATTATGAATATTAAAAAAGAGACATAAAAAAGTTGTCTCAGTTAATTCATTTTTTATCTTTGTGTTTGTTAATGTGTGTATACCATGTGTACATACATACATACATACATTATTATATAGTACAGCAATTAGATACGTAGAGTGTATGTATAGTGAAATCGATGCACATTATAGTCAGCTAAAACTATAGGGGATACATATATGTAATATATAATACAAGACACAAGTTATAAAAGTTTAAAATAATATAAAGATGTGTATGGATATATGCATGTAAGTAATCGTATATTTACATATATAACGTACAACCAAAACCAACCTACAACATATTCGTATGTATATTCATACATATATATATATATACATATATGTACATATATTGAAAACCATAGATATAATATGAGAATGTGAATAATTTAAATTATGAATTAAGTAAAAAGGTGGAAATCTTTCTCATTAACAGCAAAAATATATAAAGTAAGTACGAATGAAATAAAATTTTATTCATTAGAACGACTTGTAATAGCCATGTAATAATATGAAAAAAAAAATTTAATTTAATTTATGTTTTTTTTTTTTAATATTCGGTAATTGTATGTACTACATTTATGTAAGTAAGATACATAAATATACATATACATACATATGTGCATTTGTATAACAATTTATTTAATTAAATCGTAGAAGATTTATTCAATTAAAAATATTATATTTAATGATTGTGTTTTGAAATTTAATTTTTTTTTTTTTTTTTTTCATTTATATACATATATACAAGTCTATGTATAGTAATGTGTATGTATGTATGAAAAATATATATAGTAACTATATGGTTTTTATGTATACGATATTAGTATGTATGTATATAACTTATGTGACTAATGAATAATATTTTTAATTAACAAAAATTCAACGATAAAAAAAAAATGTATGTGTACATATAATATTTAAATTATATAAATGACATCGTCGCCAATAACAACTAATACGATTCATCTCTCAATATACATATGTATATGTATTGTATATACATATATGTATAATGAATAACCCAACTAATTAATTAATTAGCTAATTAATGAAATATCATGCAGCGTTCAACAGACTTAGTCAGAATTTTTTCGTTTTTTTTTTTTTTTCATTTTATTATTTTATTTCCATAATGAGTTATTTCACTAGTCACATTTTTTCTTCATTATCATCATCATCATCATCATCATTATTATTATTATTATTATTATCATGATAATTATGCATATACATATATATACTTCTCGTACATGTATATTAATACATATACATACATTTGTGTGTGCGTGTGTTTCAATCATTCACGAATCTAGTAATTATCATCGAGAATTTCATAGTGGTATGCCTTTTAATTTAATGACTCGTCATTTTATATGTACATACATGTATGTATATACATATTTTTTGTTGTTGTGTTTCTGTTTTTTTTTTTTTTTAATACATACATATAAATATACACTCGTATTTTTATATTATTTCATTTCGACTTACTTTAGTCGGTTACGATATTATAATATGTACATACCTATACAATTCCATGCATAATATAAACGCTAAACTCATATAGTATCTTTTCTGTATTACCTTGTTATTTTGAATTTTATCATTAAAACGACTATATGAGATGGCGGCTTAACAGTCATAAAAAATATATAAAATTGTATAAAAAAAAAACGTTACAAAATATAAAAACTAAATAAATTAAATAAAAATAAGCAAAAACAAAAAGAACAAAAAAAAAAGAAATAGAGAGCATTTTTCAATTAACAGAAATTGACAACTCAGGGGACTGATAATCTAAAATGTCAATAGTCGAATGTACAACTAATTAGTGAAAAGTAAATGTCATTGAGCAAAAAAAAAGAAAAAGAAAAAGAAAAAGAAAAAAAAAATAAAAGTACATACACAGAAAAGAAGAAGAAAAGAAATATGGTAATAGTATAGAACTTCTATATTGTAAAATGTACTTTAGAACTGCAGAATATTTTACAATTAAAAAAAAAAAAACTAAACAAAACTCAAAATACTGAATGCAAGTATATATGAAACAATAAGTAATTAAATTGCGGTACAAGTAGACTAATTGGATCATTTAATACAATTGTGTGCGGTTATAAATTTTTAATTTACTTTCCATCTTATATCTTGGTAGCAGAACGAATGAACGAACCTCTTTTTGAATATGTATATCCTTATGCTAAAAAAAAAAAAAAATTTACGATATACATATACACATGCACATTACGTACGTAAATTATATGTGTATACATAAGTAAATGATACATGTATATATGTAGATATAGTACATGCATGTGAAGGAAATTTCCGACCCACTGTGAACTGTAATTTAATTGGTTTTTTTTTTCTTCCATTGATCTTCAATTCAAATCTTTGAATCTGTGTATAAGCAAGCATTGAACGTTTAAGAAAATTGAAGTGTTGTCGGGGAATGCATTTCTATAAACATTTTCATACGTCAAAATAATTTCTTTAAATAATTTCAATTTCTTTCCCTTAGTTTTTAAACAAATAAGAAGTTATAAGATATCTTCAAGATTAAATGATATGATCAAAATTGTAAGAGATTTAATTGTGAGAATGCATGATAATAATCAGTAAAAACTGAAAAATTAGTGAAGTTTTGGCTTCCTTTTTTCCACAACATTATATTTCTTGCCACTACTATATTAATTACACCAATTCACTATTCTGTTTAATTACATCGGGTCGGATTGATTTTCTTAAACTTAAAATCTTTGTATGAATTTATAATGTAACACTACGTCTGGAACAATGCTAACATTATATAAAATGAATATTTTTATACTTGGATAACTTTCACTTGAGACAAAAACAATAACGATAATGACAAAGTGATATTCGCTTCATTGTCGTTGCTTGCATCATCCATCATCTATCGGCGTTTAATTTTGACACGATCAAAATGAGTCACACAATTCGAATTGGATTAATTATTACTATTGTATTATTTCGTTCCATTTAGAGTGCCATATGAATGAGTGAAGTTGAATAAATCAAATTATATCAATGTTTTTCCAGTAATTTTACTTAAAAGGTGCAAATTCATGTTTTTTTTTAAATATATATCGTCCCTCTAAGAGAAAATATCGATGCGGGTACATGATGATTGAAAAGAGATCATGGTCATCGGTGTGAACATTTGTGATAGAAAGAATATTAAATTTCACAATAAAAAAATATTAATTTTTTTAAGTATGTATATTTCATAATATTGAAAAAAAAAATAAATAAATAAATAAAAAATCAACTTCAAAAGGATTTATTAATTTGCAAAAAGAAACGCACACACACAGAGAAAAACAGACGCAAACAAGAAATTATTCGTCTCTGTTTTAACATTCGATATACATATTTATGATGATTTCTTTTTTTTTTCTGTAATTTCAGATTTTTATTTCTCATAATATTCCATTTGGTCTTTGATTTTTATATTCTATAATACTATACGTTTTTTTTTTAAAAAATTAATTTAATTGTTTTTATACTTACGTTGAATAATCCTTTTTGCATAGTATAAGACCTCGTCTTGTGTAACAGCTGGAACCCATGTCGGCTAACATTACACCACAATAATGACATTTCAAGCATGAATTATGCCAGTACCTATCTAAAGCGTGTAGCAAAAATCTGTCAGCAATTTTTTCTGTAATTTTGTATACAAAAAAAATAAAAAATAAAAAATAAAAATAAAAAAAAATTACATAGATATATATTTTATGTATGGTACGCGTATATAATGAAAAGGATCAAATTATTATTGTTTTGTGATTTTTTATTGTTTATAAATGTATTGATTATCTGAATTTAACGTTCATTATTTCTTTGAGATATTATATAGATACGAAAACTTATAGAACAAATAGATCCTTTTCCTTTGAAAATGGTAAAAGTCGTACATGACAAAAATTAATACATAAATGATATCAATATGAATGGAATCTTTCATTAACATTTTTTATCTATAAACAGTTCATCAACTATATAATATTATTTCAGTTGCCTTTACTGCAGAAGATACAAATCCTTTCTATCCGTATTGCTATTCTTATGAATAGTTTTCAAAAAGGAAATTTTTAAAAATGTTTATCATTTTGTTAATATAAATCCACGCAGTAAATTCATGAAATTACATAAATTACCATTCAAATACAAATCCTTAAAATGTCTTCGTTTAATACCAAATGGATTTACACCACTTTCAAAGAATATGACCCAATGTATAATATGTATATGTATTCTAGGATTGTATGTATATAGTATATTTCATTTTTATAGCGTAAATGAAAAGTTAAGTTTTTAATTTCAGATAATTTATAGAATAACGAACAGAAAGAAGATGTGTATGTACGATTACTACACAATAAATGATCGAATAAAATAAACAAATACATAAATAAATATACACATATTATATGCGTACGCGTACTATACACATAAAATCATGTATATAATGTAATATAACGTATTGTATGTATTATTTCCAAATCCAAATTGAATTTCTATTATTCATATATTACATACATATACATACATATGTATGTATATACTCGTATAATGTACTCGTATACATATTATATATGTGTATAAAGAGAATTATGAACGTCTGATATACTTTGAACAAAAGATATTAAGGATACTAACTCACCTCCACAACCGGCACATTGTTTAATTGGATTGCTATTGTTATTGTTTAATTGGTGATGATGATGGTGATGATGATGATGAAAGTCTGGTGAAACATCTTCCATTGATGTTAATTGAGGCGTATGAACACCACCATGACCATTATGATACCCACCGGATATTGGTGGATAGTTATTATTATCTGGACTGGGTGGATGTGATGGTGATATATCCGAATACGGATGATAGGGAGTATTCATTGCTACGGTAGCCGCCAGCTTGACGTTTTTAAAATGTAAAAATTCTGATTCTAAGTCTGAAGACGAATAGTCTGTCATACAATCTGTTTTAATTTTGTACAATTTTTGCTATTGCTATATTTATGTATAATTTCAATTATGTTATTTATATATTTTTTTTCTTTTTGTATATTTATAAAAGTTTATATCGTATTTCGTAGTAGTAGTAGTAGTAGTAATAGTAGATAGTCGTTGATAGATATTTGAAAACAAAATTTTTTTTTTTTTTATAATAAAATCTTTACAGCTTATTATAATTGATGTATTAATGTAAATAAAATTTTGAATGGTGTTACTTTTCTCATTAATCCAAAAAGGCAGATTGATTTAACAGCAATTTGATGCATCTTAATCCACTATATACCAATCAATCAATTTATTATATGCGATGGAAGTTTAATCAGCATTCCATGAATGCAATACTCAGAAAAATTTAATGAAGTATGCTCTAAAGTATGTGCAATGTTTGTATTTCTTATTAGTTTGCTCGTTACGAACGATTTACGAATATCATACATACACAAGCACAATACTTTATTTTTTTTATTTTTTTTTTTTTTAAATTCTTTATTCGTTGTTTTTCATTCAAAATCAAAACTAGTTAACTGTTTTAGCCTTCTTATGCTGACAGATAAAAAGTTGTAGTGCAACAAACGAAGCTTTTATTATACTGGAATACACGACACGACTATTATTATTGTGTTGACGATAATATTTTTTGTTTTTTATTTTTTATTTTTTCCTTTTTTCTTATTATTATATATTATTTATAGATTATAATCGAGCAAGGGATAATAACTGCTATACTATAGAGTTGCAATGTGTAATTTGTCTTTTTAATAGCGCAATTAAAGTAATTTTTAATTTTTCAAAAACCAGAAAACCAAAAAAAAAAATTGTTTCAATGATGGTGATCTCCTTTTAATGATGTGACTTCACGCATTGATAAAGGAACACAACCGTCTAATTTTAGAACAATTAATTGCGCTGATGATGCTGATGATGAAGGAGTTTGTCTCTCGATGGAATCAATGAATTTTAATTATTCATCATTTTTATGTTATTTTATAATGAAACTGCAGAAAAATCCGCAATTAAAATAAAACATTTAAAGACAGCAAATCTTATAATTGTGTACCCCCACAAGATTAAATTCAATTTGAACTAAAGACGAATTTTATTATTTTTATTCTTATTTCTTACTTTTATGTTCTATTTATTTATTTTTTTATTTAAAAATAAAAAAAAATTATATTATTTTCTCATTAAAACTAAAATTAAAGATAAATTATAATATATGTATATTCGTTGACTGACTTTGATGACAAACTAAGTAAGTCTTTACACTTTATATAATACGTATAACAAATTAAAAATAGTATAAATTTTTGCAATTAATAATCCAGATTTTGCACACACACACACACACTAGACACTAAAAGTAGATAACAGTTGAATGTTGTTACTGTTGGCTGCAATCTGAAATTTGAATAAAAATACAAAAAAACAAAAAATGATTAGTGAAAAAATTATTTATATATGTACATATATGTATGTATATAGCAATTAAAATATTAACATCCTTAACATATAAATGTAATCATATACGATACATAGTTACTTATTAGACTAAACACCTATACATAAAAACATAAAATATTCTAAAAATGAATGAAATAACGGAAGTAGTAAATAATATGTATGTACGTACAAAAAAAAAAAAAAAAAAGAATTTCTGTTGTTGTTATGAAATACATACACTACTCGTATGCACAAATTATACATAAATTGTAAATTTATTATCAGAGAAAACACAAAAATTATTCAGAAAAATCATTGAAACAGAATAGCCATACATGCCATTATACAAATACATATGTATGTACATAATACTGAGAGATAACATAACCTGCAAAGTATCATAATTTAGACACTGCGCGTACTATTTTATTTAATACAAAATACAAAGTATGTATATCAGTTCGAGAGCTATGTATATTTCTCGTTTTGCGATAAAATTTAATTAAATGAATAAAAGTATATATGTTAAAAAAATATAAAATAAAATAAAATAAAATAAAATGAAATGAAAAAAAAAAATGTCAGATACGATAATGATAAATACATATAAAAGATTTATTAATTAATTAAAAATAAGAGCTATAACTACAATATCACTTCTCTAATTAAGTTCATTATTTTTAATTGGATGCGGTATGTTCTTTTACCGGCGTTGAACGTATGTGTGTTTGTTGTGTTGTGTGTATACTATATTATGTTCATCAGACAGATTATGTTGCTTGCGGCATTAGGAGAGAGGATACATCATGAATATATACACACACACACATAAGTATTCATATATATTTATACAAATACATAAATATATATATGCATATATATTTTTTTTTTTGCTTCTATTAGATAGGGTGTTCCAATTTCAACTAAATAAATATACATTCACATAAATATCTATGTAAGTATCTACTCTTGTAGATAATAAATATAAATGTATGATTGAACAATATAAAGATATAGATTTTATATTTTAGTTAGACAGAGACAAATAGGTAATCATAATAACATCGTATAATGAATGATTTAAGATAATTTCGATTCTATTTTCTATATTTTATCAAACAATAAACAGACAGTATCAACAAATTTTATTTTTTCTTGTTTGTAAAAAAAAAAAAATTTGTGATTTTTAAAATCTTTCTTACTTTGTTCTGTTATTAATTAGGTACACATATTTACACTCAATGTGTAATAGCATGTAATAGCTACAAGTACAACTACATATACATATGTATGTACATGCTTTTACAGAAGCAAAAAATAATATTTAATTCAAAAATTGCACTTTGTTATCAACATTTTAATTAAGCATTAATTTCCTAAATTTTCGCATCTAAGTATCTGTATCATTATTATTATTATTATACATATTATATTATTTTATTCAACAGTATTGCATTTATATTAAAATATAAGCAATAATTATATTATCTCCGTACACATATGTATACTTATGTATGTAAATATACAGTGCACGCAAATTATATGTACACTAATAATATATATATATATATATATATATATACATATGTATCTTTATTTCTATATAAACATTCACCATAAATATAAATTCAACTAATTAGGCGCCAATGTAAATGCATTATTTTACCAAATAATGAAATTTTCAAATTATAAATGACAGAGATATTAAGTATCAACATCATTTTATGTATATATATCATGATATTTATATAATACATATATGTATATATTTAGTTTCATCGTACAGATGTGTGTGTAGATAATATATGTTATTATATACATATATGTACAACTTGCATGAAGTGTATTTTATTGCATGTACATAAATACGAGTATACAACATAACTCTATACGTATAATTATAATAAAAGTAATATAAAATGTACAGAATAAAGAATAGAATATAAATGCATAACTTATATATATATACGAGGGTAAGGTGAAAAGTTCTCGGCCTGACAGTGAAAGCCTATGTTTTTTAGAATAAAATACATTTATTTCTCTACATAATCTCCTTTCAAGTCTATGCACTTTGTCCAGCGTTTCTCCAATGAAAGGATGCCCTCCTTAAAGTGCGATTCTGGAAGGTCTGCAAAATACCCATCTACAGCTTCCATAACCTCTTCATTTGATTCAAAATGTTTCCCAGCTACGAATTTTTTTAGATTTGAAAACAAATGAAAGTCTGACGGAGCCAGATCTGGTGAATAGGGTGGATGTTCCAGCAATTTGTACTTCAAATCCCTCAGCTTTCCGGTCCAAACAGTGTTTTGAAATTCGTTTCCGCATTTGTTTTTGATCAGCAGTTAACAAATGCGGCACCCATCTTGCACAAAGCTTTCTCATATTTAATTCTTGATGTAAAATGTACCGCACTCATTCCTCTGATATGCCTATTGTCTCAGCTATCTCATGCACTTTTAATCGCCGATCGTCCAATACCATATTGTGCACCTTCTCGACGTTTTCCTCTGTAATGGCCGTTTTCGGTCGTCCTTCACGTGGATCATCTTCAAGAGATGTACGTCCACGTTTAAATTCAGCTGCCCACTTTTTGACTGTTGAAAGTGAAGGAGCAGACTCCTTATAAACTTTTACCAACTTTGGATGGATTTCAGAAGGTAATAAACCGTCCAAAACGAAGAATTTAATTACCGCACGATATTCAATTTTATCCATTTTAACAAAACACACAAACACGTCTACTTTAAACATCCGTATAAAAAATACCATTTGACAGATCAAGTTGAAATTTGAAATATGTTGTTTTGACAAGTGTACCAACATAACAACAAAAAATTTTAATGATATCACTGCCAGATCTGTGTTAGGCCGAGAATTTTTCACCTTACCCTCGTATATATATACATATATATACACATATATAAGTAATATGTGTGCATGCGTTTAAAACCCAGTCGTAAAAAATATAGAAGAATATTATGTGTACTTATATGTATTCTGAGGCTGAGGCAAACATATTCGTATGTAGATATTTAAAATCTATTACAAGCAATTAATTGAAATTATACTATGATACGATTTCCAGCTATAGGTATAAGCATTAGTAGAGTAAAAATTTTTTTTTCTTTTTTTTTTTGATTTGATTTTTATTGCTATAGATCTTTTTATGCATAAAAATTTAAATTTAAAATAAAGTGGAATTGAAATGGAATTAAAAAATATGTATACATTTATGTATACTATACCTATATAATGCATACAAAAAAAAAACTAACAAGATTTTTAAGATAAACTTTATAGAATTATAAAAAAATATAGTTACAGAGTTTTATAAATTTATTTTATTAAATTTTCGAACAAAGAAAAAACAATTTATTGTGGTTAAAAATATGTATGTATGTGTGTGCATATGTACTTTTCTATAGAACCTAAAAACATTGCGTGAGACAATTTCCTTATTGCGTGAAAATTGTCTTATTAAAATGCTCGATAATATAAATGGGAACAGCAGATCTATAAAAAGAGTTACACACACATATATATTTTTTTTTCTCTATATATTGACTGGTTCATTTTAATTTTAAGGAAACATTTGAAACGATAATCATTATTATATATATCACCATTACAAGAGTATAGATATTCCACAGTTCTCTTGTGTTTTCTATAAAAACTTCAGCATATAAGTATGTATGTATATAACTTAGTGAAACAAATATGAAAACATATGCACATATATGTATGTATATTTGAGATAATATGGATGCTATTTGCAATTTTCCATTTTTTTGTTTTTTTGTTTTTGTATTTAAATTTTAAGTTAATATTTTTTTTGCAAATAAATTTTTATTTTACAAATGCATGTAAATTTATATTTAGAGGAGATGCAGATGTTAAATATGTATATTTATACTTCAATTTTTTTTTCTCCTGTTTCAATTCATCATCATTTCACATTTCAATTTTTGTCATAAGATATATGTACATATTATACGACATATGCATATACCAATAATACCGATGGTATAGTATTCGACATTAATATTACACCTTTTATTTCCATTTGACATATGTATACGCCTTAATAAGCCTATTCAACTGTGACAATAATTTCTAAGCTTTCGGAATCAACTTCAATCCGATAACGTTTTGAAAATGATTTTTGTTTTATTTTCATGTCATATGTAGGTACATACTACGTACGATGGAATACGTATGCAAATGCATACATTATTCATCTATACACATACAATCGAAAAACGACTACATACTATAAATATAAATATATATCCCCTTTATTTAGCTTTTAGTCGATGTAAATTATTTGTATATTTTATAAATTTTGAAAATAAAAATGCAAAATAAAATACATAAATGAAAAAAAAAAATACTTAAATCTGCATAAAAAGTAATTTTGCAGCATGAAAAATGCATCAAGAGCAATTTTCACCAATCAAATTGAAAAATAAAATTTTTTTATTATTTTTATATTCTTATCAATAAAATACGTGATATAAGTCCGCATTTCAATAAGCTGCAATTAAAATTGGACAATCATTCAAAAATATGTTTGGGAATCTCAATGGTGTATATAATCTTTCTGTTCAATTAAATGTTCATTGCTTTTACATTATGTATTCATGTACCTATACATTTATATTTGCTGTTGCTGTATGATGATGAGCATTTATGTATACGCATAATACAGGGTATTCCGTTATATTTTTATATCTACAATTATCAGACATAATCATTAAAGTATGTACAATGTATGAGTATTAATGTAGTAATATGGTAAATTACTACAGAAAAATGTAAATTGTTTTGACTTGATTTTTCTTATATATGTATATATATTCTACATTTTTGCATTTAAAAGTTTGCATTACATTTGCATTTTATGAAGAACATAATAATAGAAATAATTCTCGTAGTATCATATCATTTTGTTTTTCTTATAATTTTCGAAACTTTTAATTTTATTATTTTTTTCAAAAAACTTCGTTAATGGAACATAATGTATTTAATTTTTCAAATTCAATAATTTATTGAGATGCACGTACAAATACATTTATACATACATGAAATATATTATTTTTTATACAATGCAATAATTGGATTCAAAATAATAATTTTGAGTTTCATCATATATACATATGCTCATATTATGTACATGAATTCATATCTATAGATATACTGCATTCAGTATATGAATGATATAATGAACGAATTCAGGAAGGATAAATTTTAACATATTGACAAAATTAGAATTAACTACTTTATTACGTTTACATGCACACATATATATATACGATTTACAATATATACATGTGTGTCTGTATATTTGCATGTATACATATGCATGCATTGCGTAAAATCAACTTCGCCATAATAATATAATAATTCATACATATGATATACATATGTATGAAAAGTGCACATGCATGCACATATGTACATATATACATATTTACATTTGTAAATTAAGTAAAAATATGTTATATATTTTTATTGTACATATCTAATATACATGTATACATACTTATATGTACTTATATGTACTCACACTTGTATGATCTGATTCAGATACTTATCGAATGGAATGTATACTATTCTAAATGTATGGCACTTAATAGTGTTGTTATACATTCATTTTGTACGGCGATCATCATCATCAAATCATTAATAATACGAATTGAATCGATACATTTTTGCTCGGAATAATTACTATTATAGGTATACTCGTATATCGCACTATTGTATATTTTAAATACATATACATATATGTACTTTAGAATGTATACATTTGATTATATATGTACATATATATCATACATATTTACGATTTTTGTTTGATTAATGATAAATTGATGACAATTGCAAAATTCATTTTTATTCAGCTGATACTACAATTATTTTGTAAAATAGAAAATATATTAGATATATTATGAAAAAATAATCATATGATGTAAATGTGTTTTACGTATCAATCATTGTATACGTAATAAAGTATATATAAGTTTTCTTTCTTATTAGTTCGAATTTATAGCACATGCTAATTATACTTTGCGCATTGAATTAAAAAAATAAATATGTATATATACTTATATGTAACATATAAATGGAAATTATTGCTCTTACTTGTAAGTGCAAATTCTTGCACTTACAGACGTAAGTACAATTATTGTGCGCTTATTGGATGTCTGCACAAAACCGACAATCTTTATCCAGAACAACTTGCACTTATCCGGACACGACTAACATATTATATAATATAATATCATAATTGTTGTTGTAGAATAATTTTTTATTATCTCTAAATTATTTTCAATCAGCAAAAATTATGTGCATGTATTCCATGTGTTATAGGCAAAAAAAAAAAAACACATGGGTAAATGGGTAGTAATTTTTATTCTTCCAGCCAGAGTATGGTGCACAAACATAATACTTTTGTTGAAGTTACACTACTATTTACATGGATATTCCAGACATTATTGAAGTTGAGATTGTGAGTAATTAACCGACTAAAAATCAAATACAAAAGAGCTAATATACATATACGGTTTCTTTATAATTAAATATTCTATCAATTACTGCATGTAATAATCAGATTTATTTTTCCCCCTAAACAAATCAAGAAATCTGTATCAATATAAAGAGTGTATTACAATTAAAAATTGTTGGAGAAAAATGTGAACTGGAAAAAAAAAAAATTTTTTTTTTATTTTTGAAGCAGTACAGTTTTCAAAAAATTGAAATTTTATTTCTCCATACTGAAGATTGCTGACATTTTAACATTGCATTATGGAGATAATATCACTATGGATAATATGGAAATAATATGGAGGTAAGTAGGTACTATGTATGTATAGTAGAATTCACCATATTTTTATTCTATTACATATTTATAAAAAATTTATTGTTTCATATTTTATTTGTCTATATTTATTACAATTTTTTGATATTTTTGTAAACAGGGTGATTCTAAACATCAAAATCAAAATTAAATTTATTTTGAGTATTATATACACTCTGAAATTTAATCTAAATTCAAATATAAAATACTCGATTTCGATTAAAATCACAAATTTTTCAAAAAAATTCAAATTACAAAAAATTAAATCTGATTGATAAATAATAAAATTTACCATTTTGATATTTGGTATACCAAAAAATCTTGTAGGTATTTGGGTATAATGGCCTCTGATTTCTTGATTTTGTAAAGGAAGTGTATACATATTATATTTGAACTTAAACTGATTGCATATAGAGATAACAAATAATTTTTTTTATATACATATATACAAGATATGATAAGTTCGCAATCCTCTGAACAATACAAGTTGAATGAAATCACCCTATCTATTCATGTAAATGTACATTAAATTAAGATTGAATATACATGGAAGAGGAGTTCATCGCTTGATTTTTTTCACGAATTTTACATATTATCTCATTTAGCTTAGTATACATATCTTTGTCTATATAATACCTCGTACATGTTTATATATACATATGTATACATATAATGTATGTATGTACATCTACTCAAGATTTTATTATTCACTGTATATAACAATTCAATATTTTATAAAATATAGGTACTATGTACTATATACAATTTTATATGTACAATAATTATGTACATAGTATGTAAAAATGTTATTATTTATATGTGTATGTATATTTACGACGCGGTGAAGTACTCACGTATATAAATGTACATACATATTCGTACATAAAATATGGTATCTTTGCATAAGTATATATGGAAAAATATTTTATCAGATTTTTTAAATACTGTGAGAATTACATCACCTGTTGTCTTTGTTATACACGAGTATATATTTATAATACACAACACTTAAAAGGGAATTAAGAATTGAAAATGTTTTTTACTTGTATACAACATATTACTATACACAAATCTACAATTCATATATACATTTTCACATGATACATACTCGTACATCCTACTTGTGTACAAGAGAGCTCAATTACTACTTGTTATTTATTACATTATGTCGTGTCGTTGTGTTTTGAATAATTATAATGATGACTATGACAATAATTACACAATGATTTAGATTTAAGAAAACCGTCAACGGAGTGAAGGAGCAAACATTTATTTTTTTTTTTTTCGTTATATAAAATAAAAATAAAAATGTTACGAATACTAAAAAAAAATATAAACAATTCAACCATATGATTTTACAAATCATCTTTACATAAAATATCGTATATCTGGTATCTGATTCACATACATATGTACATACGTATACTCAATTCCCAATGATACCCTTATTTTTATTACGATAAAAAAATTTGTAGATATAGTTATATGTGTACGTGTTGATATACAAAAGTATCAGTGTTGCAGTTATACTATCATTATGTATGTATCAGTAAATTTGAAAATATTTTTGTTTCGAACAATTTCCTAACTTTCTTTATTAAATAAATATCTGATAAGTCTAACGAGTGTTTGATGTTTAAAAGTATTTGCTATAATTTGATTTAAAGAAAATATCGCTAAAACATATCGATCTCTAATGAAAGTCAATCATTACAAAAATATAAATACACAAAGTGTAGTAAATTCAAATGATATTCTTCAATCGCATTTTTTATGAAATCATTACGTGTAAATACACAGCGGCAGCACTTCACAAACATTCAAATAATATTGAAATGAATGTTAAATTAGTTATCGTTATTTCTTGTAACTTATATTACGAAACATATTTCGATGAACCATGCATTAAATGCACTCAACGTGAACCGACAGAAATTTTTATTCAATTTTAAATATTTTCTAACAAAGAAACAAAAAAAAAAAATTATTATGAATATTAGATTGTGTGTATATTAGATTGTCTAAAATTCAAGGAGAAAAAATACTAAATTTAGAAAGACAATTTTGTGTTCAGATTTTTAAAAATTAAAAAAAATAGTAAATGGAATCATTTAATTATTTAAACAAAAAAAAAACCAACAAATTTTCCGTATTGTGTTTTGCGTGGTGACGATTGTATCACATCATACCCCTGAGTCCCTGAGTGAGCACCCTTTTTTAAATAATATGCATACAGTAAAGAATAATAATATAAAATCGTATTAGAATCGAATGTACATACATATATTACATAGTAGTATCAAAATTTTCAATTTTTTAATGTTTATCTTCATTGTATTTAGTACAATCATTATTTTTAATTCAAGTAAACACTTTAATTAAACTTTTAATTAACATAACAACGGTCACGAATCACGATATATCTTTGGTGATTTTTGATACTAGTATAACAATTATTTTTTTTTATTTTACTTTTGCTTTTTTTTTTCGTTACAATACCAGAGAATGAACTTAGTTAAATATACTAAATTTCAAACTATAAACATAAGTAAAACTTTTGTGTGCTATCTTTTTTCACAACCGTAATTTGTTTCTCAATTGCATGATACAATCTTTTTGATACATAAATTCCCTATAATTAGCTACATTTTGCGCTCGCTTTAATTTACGTTAAAATATTTACTTTTTTTTTTTTCAACGACGGATTGAGTAAACACCTCTTTTATATTATTCCAAACCAAACGTTATGCACATAATAAGTATATACATATGTAATATACGTGCACACACATATTCATACACATACAAACATTCATATATTTTTATATTTAAAAACCAAATACAACCTGGAGCATTATAATTCAAAGTATTTCAATCAAACCATATGTATATGTATGTATGTTTGGGTTTATACAATTCTATGAATATATATGCATATATGTATATATATATATATATATATATATATGTATATATTTACTTATATATAAGTGTATGCATATGCATATAAAATACATATACCCATATATACATATCTGTATAGATTTCGTAGGCTAAGGGAGGTCAAATTGTTTATGAAAGCAAAATTAGTATGATACACAGAAAACCAAAAAACAGTACACACACAAAACGAAAAAAAAGTAAAAAAGAAAAGAAAAAAAAAACGTTAAAAATATATACGTTGGACGGAAATTGCAGGGGTTTTGATTATGGAGTCTTGAACACCTATAATTAGAGAAGTTTACCGCACGTTACTTTCGTTCAAAAAACCTTTACCTTTTAATCTTGTATATACACATGTATGTTTGTAATGTATACAATATGGATGGGATATATGTATTTTTTTTTATGTACGTATACATATGTATATTTATTTATACATACCAAAATACAAACATAACATATATCAAAAAGTAATGGTAATATGATATATATATATTACTATATTACGTACATATATGATGTACATTTGTGTGCATACATAATAACTGAGGTAGGTACACACATAAAAGTGAACTCAAGAGGATCTGCACCGTCTCTGTTTGTATCTTTAGTTGTTATCTCGTGAGCTGGATGTACGTGTATATGCATGGAATATATTTATATTCGTACATTAAATAACATAGATTTGTGGATATGAAAGAAAAAGGTAAAAGAAGGGAAAAGATGAAATGAAATTAAAAACAAAACATACACATCCAAAATGTATGTAACTATGTATATACAACAAATGTTGTTATTATAGAGAGACAGGTAAAGTTCATAATTTTTTTATTCTCGTATTTTTCTCCGGTACATTTTAGAAAAAAAAAAAAAAATAGAATCAAATCATTTCAAAGGCACGTCCATAAATATTACTATACCAACTATACTATACATGTTCAAAAAAGTATTCGATATCTGTCATTTTTTGTGGGAAGAAGTAGAAGATAATATGTACACATTTCAAAACTATTTTTATTTTCGTATAGACATGGATCATCTTTTTAAAAAAAAAAAAAAAAACACCAAATAAAAAGGTATATAGATGCGTACTTAATTGTTCAAATTGTATGGACGTGAACTATGGAAATAATGAAATATTCGATTCGTTAATAAATATCTTCCATTATACAGCTAACACAAGACGATAATTGCACAAATTATAATAATTATTGTTGTAAATACTATAGCTTTTCTGAATTATTGTGGTGGTACGATGGCACGATAGTTTGCCGCAAAATCTTTTGCAAAATAATTTACAATTCGAGAATATTTCTACATTTCATTTTGTTGGCAACAAGCTATCAATCACAGGTTTCCGTAAAAAAAAATGTCATTCATAGTATTGACGAAAATTTGTATTACGTATTACACTGACCGTCACCAAATTTATATTACTGAATGCAAACATCATAAAAATGTTTTTGAATCGTTTACTTTAACAACACCTTGCGACATTTTGTCGCCCATTGACAAGTGTTGCTAAGTCACTGGTTATTATTATTTTCACCATAAAACGATTGCTTTCTTTCTTATTTCTCGCATAGATAACTAACTTATACTTATACTTATAGGTAACCTGTAACTAACTTATGCGTTATTCTTAATCTAAATTGCAATAAATAAAAGCATAAAGAATTTGATAAAATTAATTTAATTTCATTCTAAATCCATAAATTTTTATAAAAAAATAAAGTAGGTATTTATAGAATTTCAAAAAAAGTAAAAAATTAATTAAATTTATTTTCTCATACGTATAATTGTATTTTTATCGATATAATATATAAATTTCATTCTATTTTATATTTCTTTATATACATACTATTTCATGTAACAAATTTTAGTAAAAAAAAAAAAAAAAAATTAAACTAAGTAGTTTACCTCGAATTAAAAATAATGTTATTTTCTTTCTATAATGTTATTTAATTTATTGCTCAGATATTTTATTTTTATTTTTTTTTTTTTTTAGTTTTTGCTGTCTATAGAAGCTAATTGCACTTTATTATTTTATATTTAATTTTCCCCGTGTACCATCTACCAATAATATGTATATATGATACATGCATATACTGTACGTATATGATAGTAGATAATGTATATAGATATATACATATATGTATATAATTGCAATAATTTACGTACATATACAGAAAATTGTACAATGAAATGAATGCACTTTGTGTACATATAGTTGATATAAATGTGTATACATATGTACATTTATATCTTCTTTATACAATATGCATTCGTATAATTATTTATTATAGTATAAATGTAACTACATATATACTTATGTACCTATATTCATATAATAACATACAACATTTAATTCATAACGTTTTTAAGGTCTTCACTGATAATAACATAATAATTACCGAGTAATTGAATGAGAGAAACAATTTCGGTTTTTAATTAAATTTCAATCAATTTCGTTATTTACACTGGACTGAACTAAATACATATACATGAAGTTTATATAATACGAATTATATATGTTTGTTTTATTTACATACACATATATTATGTATTGCTATTGTATATTGTACACCTATAAAAAAAATGCCAATGACTGCATGTACGGATATGTGCATATAGGTATGTAAATACAATTCGTTCATAACGTATAGGTAAACAAAACAAAACATACTGGTTATTGGTACTACATATTATAGCCGCATGTACTTTATAGATATTTTGTATAAGTACATATATTGAAGGTTTAAAACGGCATATCATCATGATATCTACGAGTACATTACATAATACCTAAAGGTATATTTTAAGTTTAAGCTAATATACAGATAGAATAAATTCAATTCTATTAATGATTCAGCTTCTACCGAAATTCATTATTTGATTTGAGAGTTTTTATTAAAAATTTTTTTTTGTAATTTTTCAAATAGCCAACAATTCTTATCTATCGAATATTTTATATACATGAAAATACAAACAAATAATATAGAATTTCATAGAAATAAAATTAATATGACTACGTAGTTTCATTCAAAAATAATTTATGTTATCGTTTTATAGGTACATTGTATAATTCTCAAATATTGTTAAATTTTGAAATTAAAATATAAATTAATTTTCATACACGTTATGTAATGTATGTAGATAATATCTGATTGTCTTGGAATACGAAAATAAGTGAATTTAAAATTAAAAAATAAAATTAATAAATTGAAAATGTACTTTTTTTAATTTGACAGAATTCTCAAGAGGAATGTCACTTCATATTGATGTAAAAATTTAGAATTCATCATTTTAAAAGTTTTTGATGACTTTTGATTTTTTGATATCCCAAATTGGCCTTTCAATCTTTTGATGATTTTTCATAACTTTCTTCAATGCAAGATATGTGTAGCATTATAAATTAAGATGTTTATCGTGTCCAAATGCACACAATTTCTGACTGAAAGATGAACATTTTTTTTTTATTAGACATGTATGGTAGTACGTATATATATATGTATACTTACATATTTCATAGAAATTACGAAAAAATCAAATTATAAAAATCATTTTTTCTGTTTCCAGGAAAATATATTTACACGTAGGTATCTGTTCTGTAGTAGGTACCACCTATTTTTTATGACTGACAAGGCAATTGAAAATACAGAAGATTAGATATCTAAATAATAAGAAGAAAAATTTTTATTACAATTTTTTTTGTATAAATTTAAAAAAATTAAATATTTTTTTGACAAAATTCCGTTAACACATTACACATTAACGACACATTAACGATATTTTAAAGTGTTTTGTTGAAAATGA
Organism: Villa cingulata; assembly: GCA_951394055.1. Classification (NCBI taxonomy): domain Eukaryota; kingdom Metazoa; phylum Arthropoda; class Insecta; order Diptera; family Bombyliidae; genus Villa; species Villa cingulata. Next base: position 56,372,312 of record OX596018.1, read on the forward strand.
AAAATTTACAATTAAGTGTTAATGATTTTAATCACCCTGTGTATGAGACACATTTTTTTTTTTTTATCAAAACACGCATTATTTAAAATTATGTTTTTTAATAAAACGTGCAAGCAAACACTTGACCAAGTGTTTGTCATATGTTTACCACGTTATTTTATCCAGATTTCTTTTAGGTAATGCATGAATTGTTACCGTTACTGTTGTACTGTTGCGATTGTCAACAGGCAAGCACATGCATGCTGTATCGAATTTTTATAATGGATACTCATGTACAAGTCGCGTTTTTAGAACCATAAAAGTGTGAAATTATTATGCTTTATAATTCAAGTACATTTGTATTGTATTGCATTATGTATATCATTATATGCATAGCTATGTATCATAATTTTCAATTTCGAAAATGCGTAACTTATGGACTGTAAGTAATTTTTTATGAAATACTTTTTTACATTTTTTTTTTTTTTTTTGGAAATTTTTTTATGAAAATATAAAACACAAACGAACTAACTAATATTGGTTGTGGGGTTTTATATAGTATTATAATAGTGTTAACAACCATAACTGAAAATTGACAGTCAAAATTTTTAAGAAAACCTTATAATCAACCATATAAAATTACGAATATAATTTAAATCATCTTACCATGACAAATTTTTTATCAAGTTTAAGCTTTATTTATTTCTGGTTTTTTTTTTTTTTTTTTTTTCGTAGAGTTAACATTCACACATATTTATAAGGTAGTCCTAAAGCTACATTATATTATGGACATTATGTATATCTAGTAAACAATAATAATAAAATGCATAGGATTAAAGTGAAATTATATTGTCCACATAATTAAACACATATACTACTTCACATACAATAATTATAATAATTATATAAAATCAATTTCAGTTCATCAACGCTTCAAGATATATTTATGTAGATGTGTAAATATGTATGTATTTATGTATGGTGAATGTTTGTGATATTATTTAGAATGTGATTATAGTTAATATCACTTTTGCCACTATAATATAATATAAATGAGTATTATTTACATATAATACATTAATTACTGTTGGGTAAATGCATAATTCAATCAAACATTATACCTTAAACATTACGTTGATATGTAAATAGTATTTAATGTAAGAGATTAGATGGCATGAAGAAAATTTTAATATGTTGTAAAGAATTTTATTATTTAAAAAATTCTAAGCATATTTTAAACTTTAACAAATTAGTAATTAATGTCATTAATAATTAAGTTTGAATCTGTGACATGAATATAATACAAAATGTGCAGATATAACTATCTACATACTCACACATTAAATAATATGAAGTTATTATACGTATACGTTACTTGATTTATTTTATTATTTTCTTTCATTTAATAATGAAATTTTATTAATGCAGTATTCAATAATTCAATAAATTATGACTGCATATATAAATGTATGTATGTAGTAAAATCTTAGTGAAAGACATCTGCCATTTTACCTGTTTTTTTATTTTTATTATTATTATTTTTTTCTTTTTTTTTTAAATAGGTATGTATTTCATTTGTATTAAATTAAACATATATATTGTAAAGCAACGATCATTAAACTAAATCTATATCATCATATACAATTTGTGTGTGCACTGTACATATACTTGGCTTGGCTATATTGGTTGTAGTACCGTATTATTATAATGTTCATGTGAATCATGTGGTGTACTATGTCGGGTATGGTTTATGGTATGGTATAATTGTATTTTTCCCCAAAAATAATTCTCTTCACAATCGAAATAGTATGTGATATATACGAATGTGAATATATGTGCATATAGTACACATGTAAGTATCTACCATCAGACCAATTCAATACGGTAACAGCTGGTTTAAATTCAGGTAAAACATTATATACCTATAATAATACGATTAGATATGTATTTACCTTTACTTTATTTCCTCGCATTATAGCCAAACGTTAATAAAGATTCATGTATAGAATTGTATGTAGATTAAGTTTATGCCTATATATATACACCACCGCAAGGTGTTGAAGCCAAATATCACGAATGAATCTCATCGAAATTGAAAGAGAAAATTAAATGACAGACATGATTACATTAATATTTTCAACATTAGATGGAGTTAAACATTTGACATTAATATTAATACATTTTGTTTTATTTAATACTTTCTATAGATGTAACTGAAACAAAAAAAAAAAATAAGATACAAATTTTTTAAAATATGTAGTTACATGACAGTAATAGGGTAATAGTTTGTATATTTTATTCACAGAAAATCGTTAATAACTTAACTCATAAAAATACAGTGATCCTGATATTGTTTCGAATAATTTTCTGAATTTCTATAACAAAATGTTCATAATAACTCTTATAATAAGATCACAAACATTTTTAAACATAAAATCAAATATCTGTAGGTACATGAATATTAAAAATATTAAAATATTTGAAATTAGATATGATATATGATTAATGTTGTGTTGATAATTTAGAGCATATTCTTGCTGATTTGCCGAGCTATATATTCACGAGTTTGTATTTCCCCTACATGCATTATGTACCATAATATCACTGATAATATTGAATTTCAAAATTACAGAAGGCATAAGAGATTGATTTAAAATTTTCATCAATTTTTGTGACATACATATCGGTATATACCTATTTCTTAATTAAAAGTTTTCTTTCAAATTTGTATTCGAACAAAATTTTGTAATTTTCTTATCTGATTTTTTATTTTAAATTTATGATGTCTTCTGCGATTTTTAACAGTAATAATGAATATTATGGTAGATTTGTGCTTAGTACCATTAGTACGTAGTACGTGGTAGTACTGATCAATTGCATGAGAAAAATAAAACAAAAACAAAAAAAAATCATATAATTGCGTGTACATAATAATATTGATATATTTGTTTGGTATGATTTTTTGATTACATTATTTTTTTAGTACCTACCTACATGCTATGTTAAACGTTAAAAATACCAATAAAATTTTGTTGACCGTTAAGTATGTATAAAAAATGCTTATTAAATTATATGATTATAATAGTAACAACAGTGTTAAGTCAAAGCACATCCAAGTATTAATAATGGTAACAATATAGAGGTCAATAATTTTTTTAATCAGAATAACTATTATAGATACCTATCATGTACCTCTACATATACATGTATGCATACACCTACACATTACAACCTTTCTATATATACCTATATTAATAATATTAAAAAGTTTAAATCGTTTTATTAGCATACCTAAATTATACTGAAAATTAATTCAAAACTTTCTAATTTCAAATGTGTATTATACCTACTTACATATTTATTTCGTGGGCATTATTATACTATGTATTATTGGTATTATGATGAAGGAATGCGTAACGTTATACATTTACGCAAAATATGTATAAATATGAATACAATACACATAAATACATCATGCGTCCATATTGCATTTATGTAGGTATATGTAGGTTTAATAATAAATTTGAAATTCACTTACATTTCGATTGGGATAATAAGGGGGTTGATATTAAATTACATACGTATGTAATACTTATTGTGAATAGAACTACCCACATTGATTTTTTTTTTTTGTTTGTTCTTGGTTGACTTATTCTAATTTATTCAGCATTTTCTTTGAAAGAATTCTTGTCGTCGAATATTAAAATACGAGACAAAATTTTTCATAATTCATTGCAATAATTATAATAATAATAATACAATACATAATTACATGTATACGTTACATACATTGTTATGTACATAAGTATTTATATATATTAAAAAACATATAATTTTACTTATTTATATGAAAAATTTTCTTAATGAAAAACTTATAACAACTCTTCTATAGTTATGTATATCAATCACCCTATTTTGTATTTGTTCTAATCTGTTTTCGTCCTTATCACCTCACCATACCATACCATATCAAACTACACACTACATCACCATCATTTATTATTCCATCCTATCCAATCCATATCTTAGTCATTTTTGCCTCTACCTTCATATTCGTAATTAAATTCCATTCGGTCTGACAGCGAAAAAGTTCAAAACGACTATGCACATGTACTGAAATTACAGTCATGACCAAAATTAATTTCATATTTAGAAAAATTTTGAAAAAAAAAAAAAAAAAAATTACGAATATTTGTAAATATTATTTTGAAATATTCTAAAGATAAAGATAAATAAAATTCAAAAAATAATAAGATTTACATACTTAATCAAGAATAAACAAATCAATCTTGTACGCAGATTTAATATTATACAAAATTTATATTTTTATCAATACCTACTCTTATTAGTTTTGTTTTTTTCTAGTCATATTATAGATGAAAAATTATGTGTTTTAATTTCTATTTCTTCAAAGAAAAATATATAAATTTTCTTGGTGTATAGTGTATACAATAATTTTGTCATTATTGTATTTCTAAGTGAACATAGTAGTGTATTTTGAATACTTGAATGTGTTCATGTTACAAAAAAATATGTAGCTACATCATAATACCCTACTGGATTCTGATCATGAGTAGAGGAAATGACAAATCGGTGCGGACTGAGAGGCTTATATAAACCAATACAACTTTAGATAAATTTTGAGAGTATTAGTAAAATTGGTAAAATATATTGATCCCCCAAAATCTATATATGCTTCATAATTTACATTTGTTTGAAAATTTATTTTTGAATCGATGAGCGTTTCGATGATCGTATCAATGAATCTTCTAATGAAAATTACGTGTAAGGTATCTATAATAGTCATTAGAAAAAACATTCCCGTTATTGTTTGGATATTTTTTTTAATTTGGTCGGCACGTGGCTCAGTAAAAATTTTTATTTTGAATCATTAAATTGTGTATCTTATTAGTAGAAGTGCAGTATTTTTAGAACGATAATAAATTAATTATAAAATATTGGAAGTGCAGTGTTTTTAGAAAAAATCAAAAAATAATTGAAAATTAAAAGTGGAGTGCATTATTTGAATATAAGGTAAGCTTAAAAAATAAGAAATATAGGAAATAGAAGAAATATAGGAATTTTTTGCTCTTTTTAATTTATTTCTACTTATGCCCTTTAACTATTTACTTTAATTTCTTTTCACTGAAATACTCTTTACTGTAGCTATTCAAACTTTAGAAATGTCTTCGAAAAAAACAATTTCAAATCAAATGAGTGAGGAGTTAGTTAATTATAGAGAAAACGTTGAAAGATACAGAAATCTTGATTCGTTTGCACGATCTAATTCCTATAATATTAACAGTAACAACAATACTTACTTGCAGAATGAAAGAGAAACAAATCTTGAAGAAATAAATAATGCTAGTAACGAAAATTACGGCCTGTCTGATTCAGACGAAATTTTTGAAACAGAGACCGAAATTGCTCCATCTGAAATCCAAAAAGACCTTGCAGAATGGGCAATAAGAAATAAAGTTTCGCATACTTGCATTACGGATTTATTGAAGGTTTTAGGTAAAAATGGAATAAAGAACTTGCCACAATCAGCGAAAACACTTTTGCAAACATCAACTGCTCCTTTAGAAATTAAAAAAGTTGGTCCTGGTGAATACTACCATTATGGTATTCAAAATGCATTTTTATGTGGGCAGTTTAAACATTTAAAAAATTCAAGTTTGATAGAAATCGATATAGGCATAGATGGAGTTTCACTTTTTAAGAGTTCTAAACGAGTTATATGGCCAATAATGGGAGCTGTTTCTTCTGACAAAAACTCAAAATTATTTCTAATTGGATGCTACAGTGGAACAGAAAAACCACATAATGTAAATGAGTACTTAAAAGAATTAGTTAATGAAGTTACAATGCTTCAAATTAATGGAATTCAAGTTGAAAATGACATAAAAGTATTCAAAGTTCGGTTATTCACGTGTGATGCTCCAGCTCGTGCATTTGTAACAGGTTCTATCTACCACACTGGAAAAAATAGTTGCCCAAAATGTACACAAAAAGGTTTTGTTTTAAATCATAAAGTGGTTTTTCAAACCAATGAAGAATTACCAAGAACGGATGTAGAATTTAATACGAGACAGGATAGGGAATTTCACCATTCATATTTTCTAACAAACCGAAATGCATTGGAGATGATTGACATTGGTATGGTATCACAGTTTCCTATCGAACCAATGCATTTAATAGATTTGGGTGTTATGAAAAAAATGTTGTCGGCAATATCGAAAAATAAAACTGGCCATTTTGCTTGCAATATAACAGAAATAAATAGAAGATTAGAAAATCTATCAGAAAACTTACCCACTGAATTTTCAAGGAGATGCAGGACACTAGATGATTTGGCTCTTTGGAAAGCAACCGAATTTAGGACATTTTTACTTTATACTGGAATAGTTGTATTGAAGAATGCAGTTCACGATGATTTATACTATCATTTTTTGCTACTACACACGGCAGTGAGAATTGTTTCCTGTAAAAGGTCTTGCAATGCAAATTTATCAACAGCGAAAAATATGTTCAAGGAATTTGTAGAACTGTTCCCCATAATATATGGAAAAGAAAATGTCAGTTTTAACGTACACGGTCTTTTACATGTCTCTGATTGTGTGCAACAGTATGGTGTATTAGATAATTTTTCAGCCTATAAATTTGAAAATTTTGCACAATACTTGAAAAAACTGGTAAGGTCTCCAACCAAAATCCTACAACAAATAAAAAGACGGTTATCAGAAGGAATATTTGCTAGCCAGCAATGTTTTTCAGAGAATTCTATGGACTTTCAAATAAATTGCAAGCGAGAAGCTGATACCTTTTGTTTAGTCAAGCCTAATATACCATTCAAAATCACTGACCAAAAGTTTGAAAATGGTGTAGAAGTGTTATCAGGATATGAATTGCAAAACTTTGATAATTTCTTTTCTTTACCTGTTGAATCATCATCTGCTTTGGGAATTTTGTTTTGGTCGGGGCAAAAGTCAAATATAAAGACATTTTGCAAAGACCAAATAGAATATAAATTTTTCCCAGTAAAATTGCATACCTCAAACTTTGTACTCGTACCACTACTTCATCATTGTTTTAATCGTTTCCAGAACTAACAGTATTATGGAAGAGCTTTCTAATCGCATGTTGTCACCGATATTAGATGGTTATAACAATCCTTTAAACAGTGAAAATGTACATTCTGGATTTGTATGTTCAACTCCCACGAAACAAACAAAGCCGAATCAAAACAAAAGTCCTTCGATTTTGCAAAGGAGATATAAATTAAAACCAGCTATTGGTATGAGATAATAATTCACAATTTTAAAAACATTACATACCTCTTTTTAAAATATTTGTAGGCAAAGAAAACGAACATGCAGATCAGAATCAGCAGCGTCAAAACAACCAGTTGGATTTTCAAAACCTTGTTCTTGCAAAACTCGAAATCATCAGCAGCGAGATAAAGGAAATAAGGACTGAACAAAAGTCAATAAAACAACAGGTAACAGACTCATTTTCACAGTATTTTTAAAACTTTTTATAATAACCTCTAAAGCTCGGGCTACAATTGGCTTCAAGTCAGTCAAGGTCAAGTTAAAAAATCAGCAGAGTCGGATAAGGCGGCTTAAAAAGACATAAATTTTATTTGTCCAAGTTGGCCGACTTTGCTTAATTTTTGTGACTTGACTTTACTGACTTCAAGTCAATTGTAGTGACTTAAACTTAATGTGAAGGAGCCATTAACTCTTGTAATTTGGCTTATTTGTTTTAGATTTCAAATCTGGAGAATGAGTTATTTGCGAAACAGAGTGGAGACAACAAACTATTAAGAAACTGCCTTGTCCTTATTAAGAGAACTAATAAAAATATAAGAAAAATAACTGGAGAAGAGCAGGATCCGGAAGTAGAAGCAATAAGCTTGTTGGTTCCAGCTAAATCTTTAGTTGATTTAGCAGAAATAGAGGAAAAATTAAAAGATGAAAATTTTGCAGCTGCTTTCGTAAAATTTTTGTTATTATAATTACCTAAATATTTGTCTTAACTTTAAAATTTTAGGTTTCATTTTTGAAAAGCAGATTCATAACAAATGGCATAGAAGAGGTGTTCAAAGCGATTCTCAGCGACGCTGTAGCATTTGAATTTAATGTGGAAGGCCGATGTACAAAAAGGAAATTATTGGCACTAAAGCTTTTTGATTCTGTATTATATGGTATGTGAAATCTATTAGTTTTCACGAAAATGTAGGCTTTGTTTTTAATTCTATTTTTATTGAATCACATCAGAATATTGACGATGCAGAATTTGTGTCGTAAAACTAAAAAAAATTTATAACTATACTTTACACTTATTATTTATTAGAATCCTGTCGCTTGAAATATTCTAGAAAAGAATATGAAAAACAGCTACGCAAAGCGATACTGAAGGCTCACAATCGTCAAAACAGAGCGAAATGTAATGCACGGTAAAGTAAATTTATAAATAAACTACTTCACATTATTTGATTATATGTTTTTTTCTTATTTTTGCAGTATGAAGTAAGTTTATGAAGCTGATACCTAAAAAATAATCTATGTTGAATTAACTATAATTTTTATGTTATGTTGTTTTATGAATGAACTTTATTTTTTATTTTTTTTTTCTGTTTATATAAATGAATTAAATTTTTGCAAATGGTATATGTATGTAAAATAAAATGAAAAAAAAAAGGCTGAATTTATTTTAATTTATTTCTTATTATATCCTCAACAAACATGATCATCAGGTTTTTCACTGGTTGGCAACTGATGAGTGATACATGATAATCATCGAAAGGCTCATCAGGTTTTTCACTGGTTGGCAACTGATGAGTGATACATGATAATCATCGAAAGGCTCATCAGGTTTTTCACTGGTTGGCAACTGATGAGTGATACATGATAATCATCGAAAGGCTCATCGGATGTTCATTTAATGTTTCATTATATAGGCGAAAAGTATATAAATGAACTTTTTCCCGGTGCTAGAACAAAATTCATTGATGAGATCATCTAAAGAATCATCAAGAGCTCATCGATGAATTCATCACATCACTTCCAGTAGGGTAGTATACGTAGTTATATATACACATATGCATATATGCTGGCTGAGTAATGAATTGAATTGAATCAATATATGTAGAGATATATGTACATATGTTCATATGTACAATTGAGTTTTGTAGACGAAACATCGAACACTATGGAAAATTGTTGTATAATGTATATTTATGGATAATTCGTTCGTATTCACAAATTTCTGACAAACGAGAGAGAATTAAAGCAGCTATACTAGATAAATATATACATATAACATATAATTGTGTTGTATTTGTATTGTATTGTATTGTATTCGTAATGTATTGCTATATTGATACATATACTATATAGTACTTTTTTTTTGTTTTAATTCAATGTTGTCAACTTAGCCAGACTAGAGATTATATAGGTAGATAGATAAAAAAAAAAAAAAATTGTGATATTATATCTGTAAAGGTCTATTATTTGTATATTTTGAAAGATAAAATTCGTGTGCGTTTATAAAACATGAAGGTATAATCTTCCATTATAAATAATTGTTACCCTACAACAACGTTCTAATTAGAGCAAAACCTTGTCCACGATAATAAACTAAAATTCTATTGTTGTTCAGAATGAAGCCCTTCAAACTTTCTGCATTTTACGTATATACATATAATACCTACATTATTATAAAATTAATACATATACATGTATCTATGTACTTGTTTTTATTGCCTTTAGACATTATAAATAATTTCTATAATAGTTTTATCTTTCAAAAATTTTATTATATTGTAAAGTTATTTCGAATTTAAATCGAGTTTAAAATAATAATATTATGTAGTATGTTATAGTAGGTATGTTTTAAGGCTTTTGTTACAGAGATTTTTGTATGAAAAATTATTTGATAAATTATACATAAGGTACCTAGTTAAAAAATGTATATTAATATGTACATAATTGCAGTATCAAATTGAGATAAATCAAACAACAATAATGATTGTGATCTCTCCTTTGCGTAGCAACATTATTTTTAGTTTAATTTGAGTGTAATAAAATATACTGGTTCCAATATGTATTACATAAACTAGCATTTTATTTCGAAACTACACTATGTCCTGAATTACATTTTATAATATTACAATACCTACCTTACATTATTTTCATAATTATTACGCTATCTATCCATCATAACATTATGATGTACCTAAATACATATTTACCAATAATTATTTCATTTTTAATAAATTTGTTCATTTTGAAGACATTCTGCAGACATACATTTTTCTATTACTATTGATTATTAAAAATGTTTTATTTTCTCGCATTTTTCTTAAAAATAATAATAATCAATTAACCTATTTTCTTTAAATAATGACGAATAGTGTTATTAGCATTTAGACAATTGGGTTAATTGTACAGACTTTCTCTACCACTAGGCAAAGCAAATATTTTTTTTTTAACCATATCATGCTCCTGCCTGCAGATAATCAAACAGATTTTTGACAACATCCGCTATCTTATGGCTACGTAAAATATGTACATGTGTACATATATTGGTACAAATGTAAAACTTCTTATGTGATGATTTAATGAAATTTTGAGGTAAGTATCTTAAGTAGGTATAGTTATTTATAATTTTCCATTGAATTTTACTGAAACTATTTCAAACTATTTCTATTTTTATTTTGTTTTAAAAAGAATATAGACATTAAATTTGTTTTTTATTTAGATTGTAGGTATAATAACTCAAAAATGATCAAACATTTTTTTTAAATCTACCTTTCATAACATAGAAATTTATATTTTTACATAATTTTAATATTTTATAAACTGTTTCTGATTAATTTAAATAGATAAAATGTTAAACAATAAATTATATATTACAAATTTCCTTCTTCAAGAATTTAAAGGAATAGGTACAATTAAACGTTCTGTAACAAATAAATTTCTATTGAACGATACCTTAGTTCCTATTTATTTACATACCTATTTTATTTTAAAAGAAAAATGAATTTAATTTCAAAACTTTTTCGAGAAAAACATTAACGGATTTAACATTAATCTCAAAGAGCAACAAATTAGTATTTAGTAATGAAAGGAAAGCTGATATAAATTTTCTTATTATTTTGACATTTGATCATATTACCTATATTTTTTCTTTATTATTGAATTTAAATTGTATGTTAGGTACAGTATCTATACTTCTGCTATTTACTATTTAGGTAGTTTTCAAAAACAAAGAGTATAAATCGCGCCTTAGAATTAAAAAACTAACAAGCTACAACAATGGTAAATGTGTTACATTTATTTTGTCATCGCAAGTAGGTGTTCATTTATCTAGACATCAATTTCTTCATCTGTGTATCACATTTTCACATCTCACATACATACAATCATTTATAATTTTATATCTTGCAACGTCACAGAATGCACCTATAAAAAAACGTGGTTGAAATTCACTCAAACAAAATGTAGTGAGTGTTTAAAAAGTCAAATAAAAAATATTAGTTTTTTAACTATGTGTATTGTAATTGTAATATTGTATTAGAATTGAGTTTATTTTTACCTCAAACCTCAACCTCACCACTAAATATGTAAACAGAAAAATAGTGTTGTCAGTGTAAAAAATAATCGATACAAATTTTTAATAGAAATTAAACCGAGTTTTATAATAATACCATTAATTACATATATTGTTTTTCATCATAGGAAAATGCTAAATGACCATAGAAACAAAATTTAAATAACAAAACAAAACATTATATTAGAGCTATATCATTATGTTTTATTAAATACATATAATTATTATTGGTCACTGTCACATACTTCCATAATTGAGTTAATTTTGAACAGCATTTAATTTAATTTAGAAAATTTTAAATGTAAAAAATTTGTTAATTCAATTTTAATGTGGGATATAAAATACACTATGAACTATGTATGTGCATACATTTATAAGTATGCAGTATAACATACGTAAGGTATACATTTATATATTTGAAAGATATAATTATATAAAATAAATATATTTGAAGTTTCGCAATGAGGAAAATCAGCTACTTTTATAATATAATATTGTAACCAAACATTTGTTATTATGTTTTTCTACTTTTGAAATTTATTTCTTTTTACTTGTCTCTCAGTATTTCGAAGGTCATTATCACCTGGCTAAATTGTTTCTTTTTTTATGTTACCTTTCTATAAGTATTTTATATTTCACAGTAAATACTTACCGTTAGAATTATACAGCAAAGTTTTCCCATTTTATTAAAAAACTAATAAATATTACTGCTTGTTTGTTATGTATTAGCATATACACATGCATGTATATTTATATAAATATATATATACTTTATATATAATTAATATATGTGTAAAGTATATAATATTTTCAATATAATATGAAGGTACAAAGTTTCAAAATGAGACAAAAATAAAAACAGCGCAAACTTACACAATATACTCACTGTATTATATATATATATATATATGTAACTATATAATATATAATATTCATATATATAGCTATATTTATATTATGTACAAATGCTTAATCTGTATTTCAAAACAAAACAGACCATTTGACAGATAAAAATATACATACACTTTACTTTAGCATGTACACACTGTATAAAATATTCTTCACATTCAGAAAATCTAAAATTTTGTAGTTTTTCATGGAATATAGATACATTAGTTTCTTTTTTAAAACAAAAATTATTTTAATGATTTAACAATATTCTGCCAGCAATTTAGCCTTCGTATCGTACAAAATAAACAACAACAAAAAAAACTAACAACAAAAATCAAATTAATTTTATATGGATTTAACCTAAAATTTTGTATCACTTCTTTTTTCTTTCTTTTATGATAGACTACTCCATCATAATATAAAATTTATAATTACTTTTTTCAAGTTGAACCATTTATTTATACATATACATATACATATATGCATATCCATATAACAATTTTATTATTATATTATTATTATATTATACTAATTACCACTACACATACACAATATATTATTCACTTTATTTATTTTTAGTGCTAATCATCGCACTATACAAACGAAGAAAACTTTTTTTATTATACATAAAGTATTATAATAATGAAAAACCATTATAACTATGCAAATATATTATTTATTAATGTATATACGCCACTATATCAATATTGTATTTTTCTTTATTTTTTTTTTTAATCAAAATCTAGGTTTTTATAATATTTTATAATTTATACAAAATAGTTAAAGTTCATATTTTGTTATTACATTAGACAATAAATTACTTTTTAATTATACATGTTGTATTTCAATTTTAATTTTTTTTTTTTTGCTTATGTAGTAAAAAATTGAAAAATGGATCACCACTGTCCGGTCTTTAAAATCCTCGTTTACAAATTTGAAACAATAACAAACAGATATGTAATAATAATTCACTGAATAACACTAAACAACTGAACAAGAATGCTGAATTTTTCAATTTTGAACCTACATTCATGCTCATTATTGAAAAAGGTAAACATGCTGTTATATTGCTGTATTCTGTATTCTGTATATTCTGTCACTTTTTGTCTGTATTACTTTACTATTGCTGGTAGTTTGGAAGTTTGGAATATATGTATTGTATATAGTATAGTATATGTATAATATGAATGAAGAAGAAGATAAATAAATATGTATAAAAATATGTATAAAATGTACTATTTAAATGGATCTACAAAATATATCTATGTGTGTATGTATTCATATATATATAATGAGTATATAATAATTAATTAACACGTACGAAAGACTATATGACTATATCTACATCTGTAGTTTGTTTATATATTATATACTTATTTTTATATGAATGGATGTAATGTACGTCTTTGGCTATATAATAATTCATATATATATATGTACAAATATGATTAGTAATATATATTATATATATAAATTCAATTACAATTAATATTTTATTCAGCGGAGGCGGACGCATTACAATTTACAAATGCTTGGCGAATACAAATACACAAACATAAAATCATACAAACAAACAAACGAACATTTTTCTTCTCTCTTTTCAATTAAATATATATTCTCATACTACACACATCTATCTAAACCAAAACCAAACCACCAAATACATAATCCATAATCATATATACAATAAATATATATATTTATTTTATCGCAGCAGAGCATATACATGTATGTATGTATATAATTTCGTATGTATAATTTCAAAAAATTGATTTCATAATTTCTGGTATTGCATTTATTATATACGCAATATGTAGTTGTATATCTATATACTGATTTATACGTATATTGTATACTATGCATGCATACATCATAAATATAACTCGATTATAATATTATAATGCTGTATGGCTGTTTGCTGTATTTACTAGAAATCAGCCAAATAAAATTAGTATTACCAGTATTACCTACCACGAGTGAAAAATTCTGACATTTTTAAACTGATTGTAATGATTATCTTTTGATGTAATGATTATTAATGTTTTTACCACAGTTTCTTAACAATCCTTATAAAATTTAAGCTGAAATAGTTGATTTAAAATTAGAAGAATATTAAAATATTTCCAATTTGAATATAATTATAAGATTTTTATTGTGAGATAAATAATATATGAAAATAAAAATATTATATTTAATTTCGGTAACACTATTCAATTTTATTTAGCAATTAAGCTAGAAAAATAAAGTGAAGAGAGTTCAGCCAAGCTGAATTTGAATTCAGTAATTCAAATTTGAAACCGATCAGCGCTCACCATTTTCATATCTCATCATCATCATCAATCATATCAGAATCAGAATTCAGAAATGATTTCCATTGAGCATTTCTGCCATTTCATATGTCGTTTTCCGAATTCCGACAAATATGTTTTTCTGAATTCTGACTCAAAAAATGAGTTGAATATTGTAATTGTGTGAGTGTGTGTGTGTACTCGTTGGTGATTTGAGTATTAAGTCACTGTCACTTCACCACTGGCACTGTTGTCATTATTTGGGTACATAACATAACTTATATTATATTTATATACTTATACTATATGCATATATATAAATCTATGTGTGTAGTATAAAATTTAAATATAAAATTTGGTTGAAAATGTTGAAAAAAAAGGAGAAAATGCTGTTATATTCACATTTCATTATTTCAAATATTCACTTAATGGGACAAATTCGTGAAATGAATGAGATAGAAAATGTTAGTTTAGAAAATAATAAGAAGGACAAATTCGATAATACGAATGCAATTAAGTTAATTGATTCTGAAGAGATAGCCATCTCTCTTCCTCCCAGTTGCCTTGGAAATATTTTACAAATGAACTTCACTTTATTTAATATATGCTTGCTAAAGCTATATACCGGTTGTTTAATATTTTGTTTTTTGTTCAGCTGGGCTTAAGTGTTTCTGTTCTGTTCTGTTACTATATATATATATATAATTATTTATATACTCGTACTCACATATATGTATGAATAGCACCTCTGTCTCCATCTATAGCTATACATATAAATAAGTAAGAATGGTCATGCATAACATGCCATATATATATACACATACATATGTCAAAGATATAACGCGTATTTATATATATACACGTATATATATATATAGATTATGGATATATAGCATGATCCATGATGCAGTGGATGTGTTGGTATGGTACACGTAGATTTCTCTTTCAGTTATATTAAATTATTATTTTATTTATTTTTCAATATATTTATTCAACCAAGAGGTTTTTCTCTCCTTTGTTTTTTGAATATTTGAATAAAACGAATAAAATCAAAAAGTATCAAATTTACATATCTAATGTATACATTTATATAATATACAAGATATTTTAATGAATATTGTACATACATACATACACACACACACGACACACGTATGTCAAGAAAAAATTCATTTACAAATGATACGTGCATGGATGGCCAGTACAACCAAGTATAACTTTATTTTGTTATGTATATAGATATGTGATGTACATACCTATTATATGCAAAATATCAATATCAATAACATATTTTCATTATGTTATAATTTAATTACATATTGCATTTACTATTTAGCGCGCTTATGTAGGTATACACTCATGCACCTTATACATAATCGATTTAGATACGTACATTTGTGGTTATATATATATACATATGTACATAAGTGCCGATATGAAGTATGTAGGTATATGTACTTATAATATCTAATTATATTATAATGCTCTTTTCTTTGTGCTAAGAATTTTTTTATCATATGTAAAGAACTCTAATGGTGTAGGTAATTAAGTAATCATTACCTAATAATTTTTGAATTTGTTTTTTAAGAATCAACTCTACTTTCTAAATAAAATCGAAAACAAAAATATTTGCATTTAACTGCATCACACATTTTTATGTGTAGATACGTAGATGCTAACGTAGGTATAGGCCAGGTACTACCTATATTTTATCATTTCCATTCGAATGTATGTGGAGATGTACAAGAGTAGAATTGTTAGGATGTAATGTAAATAGTAAATGTAATATGTAATATGTAATATGTAAACTTGCTTGTCAAAATTCAATGTTGTAATGTTGTAATGTATGTAAATAGAACATGTAATAAAACCACCTAAAACAATTAAAAACTGATATGCACATCATGTAGGATGTAGGTTCTTAATATAACAACCATATAACGTTGTGTATCATTGTATCTATGCAAATCCATACACACTTAAACATGAATGACAAGGCAAGTATGTAGGTAGGTATATAATAATAATAAATAGGCACATTAAAAATTCCATTATGTTACAAATTTTTATACTGTTTTATTGAATTTTGGTATTTTTTTCAGGTGTCGATATAAACTAAATCATTAGATCAGAAAATATGTGATTAAAAAAATTATTTAGAATTTAGAAATAAAAAAATTATATCACAAATATAAATATAATATGTATATATGTTAATCTATGTGAATATTCTTATATAGAAACACAAACAACATTCAAAATATACAATAAAAATGCTTAGACAATTTTCAAAAGTAAAATTGAACAAACATAACGCGATATATCTACATAACATACCTATATATGTAATTATGTATCTACATAATATATGTGAGGTGAGCAATAAATAAAAAAATTCTATTCAAGTTTCACTGAAATCCTATAAATAATTCTAACAAAAATTTGTTATTCATTTAAATGACCAATTATAATGATAATAAAAAACATAACAACGGTCAACAAGTTGCAATACAAGAAAAAAAAAGAACACTCTGCTTCTGCTAATTAGCTACATCGGCTACATCTACATCATCATCTCATTTACATCCAATACACATGTACATAATGTATGTACGTACATATGTCTACATTTATTTTTATTGAAAAGTTATGTAATAATGTAATAATGTTGATTGTGGAGTGAATTTTTAATATAAATTATTTCATAGTGGTGTGTTGTGTAGTATCAAAGATATAAATATGTAAACATTTACAAACATGATACTCAAATAATATATGATGAGTATGTATATGTACATATACAATCTACTATACACTATACCTATACCTACCTATCCTATATCAAAACGAATTGACTATAGGAAAATAAAAGTCTATAGCTGGTAGAATATGAAGCCAAACGGAAACGATATAACATTGCGCAAGAAGATTTGGATATGAATGAATGAGTTGAATGAATGAGTATATCATGTATAATTGGTTTGGTAATTGGTACTATGTGCATAGGTATTATATGCGTATGCATATCTGGTATAATTCAAATATTGTATATGTATTTTATATCTAATTTTTTTGTTTTAGAAAAATTAAACTTCTTCCCGGTTCCCACCTGTAGACCATGTCATAAAGGACAACATTTTTATTTTTTTGTTCATCAAAAATAAATAAGTGCACTTTACTACTGTATTGAACCATAAATGGTTGTTTTGTTTATTTTATTGATTAGTAAATAAATTATGAATTACATATATAGGTTTATCACATTATCAATTTAACTTATAGTCTATGCTTATACAATATAAATCAGTTTTTTTTTTTAATTCTTAATCTTGCTCTAAATTTGCTCTTGCAAAAAACTGTGTTGTAAACAATCTAATAAAACCACATTTTGTAATACAAATATGAAAATTATATTTTTTTGATCTACATTTATTTGAAAAAAAAAAAAACAATGTCGTTATCCTATTAGAACATATTAGATTAGTTGCTATGAGAATAAAAATTTGCATTGAATTGAAAAAGGATACTTACCTATAATTTGTAAAAATCTAAATGTACATATATGCATAACTATAATCTATAATATAAACAAAACACATATACATTCACATATAAAGGTACTAAATGAATAAAATAAAACTTGACTATGAATATCATATAAATAAAAAGTTTCGTTCTATTTTGTAAAAAATAGAAAAAAAAATATTGGTATCTGTATTATTTCAAGGTACAACAGTCCATCCATTTGGATATTTGATTGAATGATTATATCTACAACTACATACATACATACTTATGTACATACATAATTTAATTTGGTTTAATGTATTAAAATAAAAAAAAATTATTTTGAAAAATTAATGGACCTTAATCGATATTTTTTATTATTATTTTAACAAGTCCTGAAACTCGATTAAAATATGTATGTGTATAGTTAATTTAATCATATAGGGATAACGAAATATTTAATACATACACACATTCATAAATATACAAACCCCACTCTACAAGTTTATATGTATATTCATACATTCATATATTCATACATGTGCATACACATATTACAATAAAAGTACATATATTGCACGATTGCACGTATATATTTTATATAATATTATCTTATACTAGCATAGATGATCATTATACATAAATGTATATGCATTCATAATGTGTGCGATGTGGTGTGATATATACATACATGTATGTATATATACATATGTATATTTCAAAACAGTCAAAAAAGTTTATAAAAATACATACATACATATTTTTTCGTATGTATGTATATGTACATTTAAGTTGATTTAATAAATATGAGGTGGGTGGTTGGTTTGAGGTTTGAGCTGAGGTAGAAGAATATACATTTATTATAATACGTATTCGGATGTATGCATGTGTACCTATATAGAGAATTAATATAGAAGAATCCACTTTGGCAAACAAAGCGAATTTGATATGATAAAAGCGTTTTCCCGGTATCATGAATCTTTTAATGCACTTAACGAATAGAAAATGGGAAAAACTGCTTTTAATATTCGACGAGTGATTAAGCTAATGGCACATCGGGCACAAAAGTAATTTTTTTTTCATTTTTTTATTATGTATAGCTACTATATATATATACTGCATACAAATTACCTATACATTTATATATGTACACATATGTATTTGTTTTTCTTTATTTTACATTTTCATTCCCTTTATTTTTTTATTTTTTTTATTTTTTTTTTTATTGATGCTATTTATAGTATATATTGCTTATGAGTTCGAAAATATTGTTGATAAAAGTAATCTCTTAATAGTAAATACAATAATATACAAATACAATCTACTTTCCTTAACTTCCATTTTATTTTATTTCTTTTCTGGTATTATATATGTACATTTATGTAATGTGCTTTTTGATAGTTATAATTTTAAGATATTTTTGTCTTAACTATACATGTACATCAAAAATGTACATACATACATACATTGCATACATTTATATGTTATATCGTATAAATAAAGGAATGTAATAACGTAATAATCATGATTATATGACACATATTTTGAAAACTTTGTAATTGTAAATATATATATAGATATGTAATAAGAAATTAATTTTTAAAATAGATTATGACATAGTTGATTAATTATAATAATAATTCACTAGAAATATTTTTAATTATACTTCGATAATCAATTATGAATAAGGACATTTGTACGTGTACTATATATGTGCATATAAATGTATCTCAAATAGATTTTACTTAATTTTTCTTTTTTCTTAAATAATGATCACTGCAAGAGTATGTATAAAATTAAAGATAGCTATATCCATTTTGCATATAAAAATAAAACTTTGTATATATATATAATAAAAAAAAAAGTTTTAAAATGCAATATACAGTACATATACTAGATACTAGTATAATTTTCATTGTCTGTAGATAAAATGTTATTTTAATAATTTTATATTTTAGAATTTGTAGGATGTGAATGTATTAAAAATTTATTATATTAATATATGAATGTATTGTAAATATTTTTAAAATATCATGTTCATAAAATTTGTATACAGAAATATGTACATTATTATATGTAGATTTATATGTACATATACATGCATGCATATATAACGTAATTATAATTAACTGCTTTCTAGGTCATTTTACGGCTAAACATGTACATATTCGTATATATACTTATAAGGTCAACCAATTTCATATGTCTTTGAAACGATATAAGGTACTACGGTACTACCGTACTACGAATTAAAAGACAAACTTTTATATAATTTGTCAAGACATTACAGTGCATAAACCTTTATGGCTTTATTGTATGCAGATTTCGGAAATAAAAGGTAATAACAAAGTTTAGTTTATTCATTAGAAAATTTGAATTTTTTTTTTTTATTTTATTTTTAAATGAAGTTAATTAAAACTTATGGTTGAATGTTTTAGATTGTTATATTATAATATATATATTTTAAAAAAAAACCTGTATGGAACATTAAAAAAAAAATTAATTTAGGAAAATATGAAAACATGTACATATGTATGCTAATTTGAAAATATATTTAATAACAGTTCAAAGACTTTATATAAACAAAGATTTTTCATTAGAGTTTATACTTATGTAATTCAAAAACAGAAGCCACATATAAAAATGTACAACATACACAAAAACGTGTACATACATGTCTCTTTATTAGTATACGTTCCATATGTGTACGTTCAGTTTAAATTGCTGTAGACTGTCAACATCATTATTCTAGTCTTTTTAAAAATCTATTTTGCAAAAAAAAAAAATAAAAAAAAAATAAAATAAAAAAAGGTTTTTCCGTATATGTTTAAAATTAAAGATTTTTCTTTGATGGCCATTACTATATTACATGTATACGTTATATGTATGTTATGTACACACACTCGCACACAAATACACAATTAAAATTTACAAAATTATTTTGTGTTTTAGCTAACATATTTTAATTACACACATAATGTATGGTACATAAGAATATTATGCCCGAAGTGTTTGTTAAATAATAATAGAGGTTATGTATATATATGTAGGTATACACATGTAATATTCTTGTATTTTGTACATTGTAATATTTTCTTATCCCATACCGTTATAAATTTAATTATACCATATACATGTAAACATTTTTTTTTTATATTTAATGACTCATATATACACATTCATGTATATATTTTAATGTGTACGTATCTATGCGAATATTAACAAACAATTTAAATATGAAATACTGTATGATTTTAAGCTAAAGCAAGCTTAGCTGAAAGTGAAAGCGTGTAATATATAACGAACATAAATTTAATAGTACTATGTACTACTAGTACTATATTAAATTGATTTATAGATATAATAATACTATCTATTTTGTATATTTTCATTGAGATATTTTTTTTGAAAGTGGACAAAGTCAATTATTGACAAAATGCTACTTAATGACTATAAAATGAATGCAAACTGCTTATATATGAACTTTTTATCTTATAAATACTTCCTAAAAAAATCTTCCAAAATTTTCATCATTTTGTCGATATAAAGTAGTAAATTGATGAAATTACATTACCGCATTCAAATACAAATCCTATGCTTAAATACCTTCATTTAAAATACAGAATGAACTTAATCCGCACTTTTAAAAAAAACGGCTTTTATGCCTGGAAAATATTTCAAATAATTTTTCTATCAATATTTTTACTTTTAACGCACGTAAACATAACACCAAATGAAAACGAATTCTGAAATTTTGTATGTATTTGTTATGTTATTACATTTTATATTTTTTTTATTATCTTGATCAAATTTAATGATTTAATAAAATGATGTGTACTTTTCAAATTCAAATATATTCGTAAATAATAAATTATAACTGTATTAACGAATAAATGTATAGAGAAAATTTTGCAACATTATTATAATACATTTACTAGTACCTAGTACATACCTATTTAGATAAATATATGTAAGTATATTTTGCAAAGTATATTATTAAGGTATAGATTTTCTTCATATCAAAAACCATATAAAGTACATATGTATATGTACCTACACTTTAATGTCTATACCTATATAATATACAAGCATATACATATTTAATGTACATTTGAATTTAATGTATCTAAAATATATTTAAAATTTTTAGAATGTCCATTTGTATGAAATTTTTCAATATTAAAATTGAAGTGTTCATCTTGAAACATTTTAAATAATGAAGTCAGTATATGCAGTATCTTATAGTACCTATATTATATATACATACTCGTGTATATACAATTTATAGTAAATAAGTATATGCATGTATTATATAAACATGTAAAAAGAAGTTTTGCTCATCAATTATGAACAAGGATTTGACATCTTATGTACGAGTACGAATATGTACGTATGTAAGTACGTATGTAAGATTTCTAAGAAGTTTATATTTTTAGTGCAGATATACTTTACTATATATTTGGAAATTTTTATACATTTATATAGGTAGGTATGCACACATGAGTAATATTATTACTTGCATGCATTTACGAATATATTTAGGTATGTTATGTATATGCATATAAAAATGTGTATATGTTTAAATGAGAAAATGTGCAAGCAATAAAGAAATAATACTTTTCTCAGACGGACATTTATTTATTATTTATTTATACATTAAAAAAGATAGTGTACATATATTTATATAAAGGAAAACGCAGTGGCGTATGGTACTTAGAATTACTACACGTATTTTTGTAGCGTATACAATACTTAGGATACTGTTAGAGTATCCATTGCTTTAAAGTACATATGTATAGAGCAGAGAATCAAGTATTAAATGTTGTAGGCAGACGCCTATTTTGCCTATTCGTAAATCCAGCCCTGTGAAAAGGAAAACTTGTACATTTTATGTATGTAGATAAATGCAGAACACACTGAAAAGATGTATTTTTATATCGCTTTTATATAATATCTTATAAATTATATATATAATATTTAGACAAATAAAAGAATGGATATTGTATGTGTATCTATAATGTAACTATATGTATAATATAGTGTCCATTGATATTTATTTATATGTATGTATATGTGTGTTATACTCCTACATCTGAGCACAGATAATATTTTTTCACTATATGACTACATCATATTCACGTACATAGATAAAATTGAAAAAAGTTTTCTTCGTTTCGTGATAAAATAAAATTCTTCAAATAAATATTAGTATACTGATACTACATACATATACGTATATTTTTTATTAAGATGCAAGTGATTGACTATATCGATTATTGTTTTAGAAAAATTAATACACACACTATACGATTTCATTGGTTATCATTTTGTCAATATTACAAATTGACTATGATAATAATGTTATTTCATTTTTAAACACAAAAAAATCTGTCAGTCTTCTATGATGTATACTATCTGTGATACTATATACAGAAGTATCCAGAATATGTGTGATCTGTGATATTAAATAAATTCTCATTGTAATTTAAAGTATATACATATTATGTTTTATGCAAGTAATAAAAGTATAGATTAAAAATCAAAAATTTAAAAAAAATTCAATTCAGATAGTTCTTTATTGGATGCTATATTGAAATATTTTTCTTCATAAAATTTGTAATGAACCTTAAAGAATATTTGTTTCATCTATAATTCAAGATTTAAAGTATAGTACTACTAAATTTTTATTGTTTCATACTTGAAATATTATTTATGTATTGTATAGAAAATAGAAATAACGTATTGTATTATCGTATCATATATATGAGTATTTATAAATATAAATGTAAATACTACTACATGCTTTTATTCGTATATTTTTATATGATTATTAGTTGAATTATTCGTCCATTAAATTCATGTATACTCGTATATACATTTTTTTTTCATTTTGCAAAAAGTAAGGTCCAAGATCCAACCATTTGTAAAAGGATGAAGAGTATCAAATTGCTTTGTTTTTTTTTGTTTATGATATACTCATTCATATAAATATGTGTATTTACAGATGATGTTATTGCAGTATAGGAAAAATATTAAATAAGCTAATATCAAATATACATACATTACATATTTACATTTATGTATTTATGACAGCTTTAAATAAAAAAAAAAAGAAAATTATTCAAATATACATATGCATGTATAAGTTTTATGTTGCTGAAGAACATACCTATTCTAAAACTTTAGTTTTGGACCAATAGTTACAAAGCTAGTAATTGTACATTACGAACGTATATTATGTACCTGTATGTATAGTACCTGGAGTATGGATATTTCAAGCAAAAAAAAAAAAAAAATCTTAATAAGCCCTTTTTAGCTTGTTAAGGAAATTGTTATGTAAACACGACGGCATCATTATTTGAACGTATGTACATTTCATATAAATATTGTACGTATGAACGTTATTTAAATCTATACATATATACATATTTCGTAAAATTCTTATTCTCATACATATATACACAAGGTATAAATACAAATATGACCACTAGCAACTGTAGGGTGTATAATATTTACATATACTCGTATATACATATGTATCTATAATGTCCAAGAATATACAAACAAGCATAAAAACGTGAATATATCCTTTTCCTATGATATGAACAATAATCTTAAGAATCAAAAATGTTCAAGTACCTTATATCTTATATGTATTTTTATTTTTAAGTATATGTATGTAGATGTACGTTATACATATACATATGTATAATTGTTTACCTTTCCATATGTTATGTTTTGTCATTAATATTAACATATTCGCATATATATAATTTTTAACAATTTTATAACAGAATAGGTACATACAATAAGTCAAATTTTGTACCACATATAAGATCCTTTACATATCATATACATATATTTTCTTTTACTGTTATAACATGCATTCGTTTTCGTTGCTGTCCAATTAAATATATATGTATATAGTTTGTACTCGTATATTTATATGTAAAATTGTAAATACACAAAAATTCTAATAGCTATGAATTTGGATACGTAAACAATGAAAATAATGTTAGAAAACTCTTGACGAAATTCGATATGACCGGTTGTAAGAAATGTTCGAAAAACAAAAACAAATTTTTTTTTTTTTTTTTTTTCATTAAATATTTACAAAATAAGCACAAATCCATATAATGCATACAATTTACATGTATGTACGTATATAATAGTACTTGACTATGCTTTAAAAATAATTAGGATCAAACATATGTGCATATATACAGGATGGACATCATTAAATTAAAATATAAATTTGAAATGTAAATCATAAATTATATATAATAACACAAAATTTGAAAAAAAAAAAAAATGAATCTTAATGGAAATTATGAATTTTTAAACCTTCATTAAAATAACTAAAAAAATGTGGATGCAACTTGTGATAATATGCGGATCTGAAAATGCGAATATCTTAAAATAAATTGTGTATACGTATACAATAAAATGTAAGCAAAGAAAATATATAAGAAGTTGACTAATTTTTTCATATAATTTTAATTGGTTGTTATAATAATTATTAATGATTACACCATTACATTAGATTAAGATCTATAGAATAAAAATGCACAATTAGTGATACAAAAAAAAAAAAAATGGTTTTTTATTCACTATACTAAAATGTACACAGATTTTCCAATCTGACCAAGATAAATTGTAATTCTTTAGGGAATGCATATTACAGTATGAATGTACTCGTGTATCAATACAAACACATAGAAAATTCTTCTTTTTCCTCTGTTTTCGTTTTTGAATTTGTGTTTTTTCTTGCTTTTTTGTAGTCATTTTTTTTTTCTCGTCAATTATAATGTTATAAACATTTTAAATAAAATCAATGTTCATTAAAATAACTAGAGGATACAAAAATTAAAGTTAATCAAAATAAAAATGAACGAAAAGTATTTAGAGAATTATACATACATATATACATATGTACGGAGTATATGTGTATATGGCGAGTTTTGGCTGGTTTAGTTTTTATGCAAGTTTTCAGAAATTAATTTAATGCTGTAACAAAATAGCAAATTTATTTTTAGGGTATACATGTAGTTATAAATATACATATACTTAGGTGTACGCGTATTATGTATGCCAGGTATTTTTCATGCGTATAAATAATGAATTTATTGTTTTTTATATATAAATTATATGTGTACATACATATATGTAAGTCTGCGTATAAAACTATACGTAATAATACGAATAAAATATAGATTTTTTTTTGTGTATTTTATTTTTGATTTTTGTTTTTTTTCAAAAAATTTTTATTTTTCTTCGTATATATGTATGTATTTTTCAAAAGGACTCTAATGATGCAGAATCGAATCAATTCAGTATTTATAACAAATTCAAGTCGAGTTCATTAAAATTTCAAACAGACATCGGTAACGAGCTTTCAAGCAGTACATACATTTATAAAACATTCACAAAAAATAAAAAAAAATATAAGATTACAAAAAAAAGATGCTTATATACATATGTGTATCTTTGACTAACTATATGAAAGATTGGCTACACTATTATACTGTATATGGGACCACTTAATTGGAAGCTCTTCACTAAATGCAAAACGTCAATTAGGAATAACAAAGATATATATACATATAGATATACATATATGTTTATTCGAACACTATGTTTATATAGAATTGTTTTTTTGATGATGATGATGATGATGATGATGACGATGATGAGGACAAAACGTGTTTTTAATGATCTTCCATTGCCAGGATGTGTTCTATATACATAAATGTTTGTGTATACATAAATGTGTATGCATATATACGTATATATATATATAAATAAAACTGTATATAAAAATATATAATGATGTATAGATGTAACAAAAAAGTGTATAAATACATATCTACGTATATATATACGTATATATAAACATTTTTGGTTTTAATCTTACACAAAAGCATGCTTGTAATATATCATTTTAAAGTCACAGTTATACATGCATACATACATGGTTACACTCTAATCTATCCTTTATCACTTTTTAGGTATTCGTATGTATATATAACAACACTATTAATATACAATAATTTTACATATAAAGTATATAAATGAAAAGAAATTTTTTGTGATACAAATAAACACTACTATACATAATATGTACCTCTACATTTATGTACATACATATATACATATAATATCTGATGTATCATATATGCTTTTTTTCTGATAATGATTTCGATTTTATATTTTGATGATAATGATGATTTCTTTTAATGTTCATTTGTTTTTTGTTTATTTGGTTTTTTATTTTTCGCCTTATTCTTTATTCTTTGTGATATTTTTTTTACTCGTACATTTATTTTTTAAGTTACATATATTCATATATATGTATGTATATTCATATGTGTATATGTATATATGTAGAGTATATAAATATCATTATTTGCGACAATGCTATACAACTAATAATGTTTAACATTGTTATCATAACCTTCAACAATTCATGCTCCAGCTCTGTTGTTGTACATACAAGGTACATTATATACATATTCTGTTTTCTTTTCGGTTACAATGCATATATATGTATACATAGTTAGTTAACACTCTTATTTTCCGCGATTCCATATAATATATATAATGATGTGCAATCGTTATTATTCATACATTACATATATAAGTGTTTATATAAAAAATTTGTATATGAATTAAGAATATCCAATACATATATATGAATGTACATTGATATATTAGTAGTATAGCCTGTGTTCCACTCAAAACATGTAAAAGTTGATTTTAAATCATTCTCCCTTAATCGTCGAATTTATATGTCACATTTATTACAAACGAATGCCTATGTATACATATATATATGTATACTTATGTATATATAAATACATATGTACATACATGCATATACATGTCACGTAGCTTTCGTTTTCATTATATGCTTTCTAACCAATTTTTCATTGATTTCAAAATAATTGAGTCCATTTTTGATTTCAATTGGACCTACACTCGTATATATGAGGATGTGGGCAGGATTAAATATAAAATTTTAATATTATTTCGCATACATATATTTTTTTTTCATTTCACCTTTTGATTCATTTTTAATTGTTACAAAGGAAAAAATATATTTTTTTCATATTTTTTAATATCTGATTATTATTAATTCATATAGAATAATGGAATGATATACAGTAATACATTTTTATGTAGTCCACACACATATCATTTAATAATATTTGAATATTTATAATTTATGAATATGACAGGACAGGTACAGTATGTGTATACAGTATTAATATACAATTTTATAAAGTTGAAAAATTTTATCGGAATATTATATGTTGACATTTATTTAATAAAATGTGTAATGATATATGTAGACTATATCCTATCTATGCGTATATAGATAGGATTGTTTGTATATTTTACATGTGGATGTATAGTTAATTAAATAAAAGAAAATTATCTAATTCAATAAAAATTGAATGAAAAATCCTCATCTGAAATTTATAATTTTGACTAAAAAATTTTTTTATTTATTTTTTAAAAATCATTTCATCAGCAGAAGATATACACACCTTTATTTGATATTGTACTATCAAATCCTTTTCAATTTGTATACATGACACGATTAAGCGCGAGTATTTTTCAGTTTTGATTTTAAATCTTGTATTTTTTTTTTTGTTTTGCTTTTTGCTTTTTGTTAAATTCGTTATTTTTTTCTTGTAACAATAATTTGGAAAACATTCCATTCCGTTTAAAATGAATGTAACTATATAGTAAACACTTTTAAGATTTATTTATAAAATTATTTTTTTTTTTTTTCTTTTTCAAAAATAAAAAAGAATCTATATACAAAGTATATTATTTGTGAATTTATTTCATCAAGATTAATAATAATCATATATGTAATTTAATAAAAGTGTTCCACCAGATTCGAAAACAAAAGGTTCTTTAATAATAAATTCACGGTGATACTTGATTTGTTCCAAGGAATTCAGGCATTTGAAATAAGAAAATCTTATATGTATGTTGTATACTTTCTTATACGTTTACGTATACATATATATACATATACATATATGTATAAGTAATATGTATAAATAAACTGATTTATGTGGTAATATCGAATTGTGCACTTACTTACTTACTTATTTATAAGTGTATATAATATAGTTATGTGTAAATATATATACGAATACGATGAGTATATAAAATATAACCAATTATACATTATAATGTTGTTATATGTATACGTACATAAGTAACGTACATTATATCCAGCAGCACACCAGGAATTAGGGAAAAAAATCGAAAAAATGATGCAGCTCGTCACTCTTGATAAAAATACTTCGTTAATTAGTTCGGTAAATCGATGGGCTAACCATAGTTTGAACTAGGCTCATTATTTTTAATTGGATGCGGCTTGTTTTTTGTTAACAAATAAGATAGCAAAGAAATACAACAGAGTATTTATTATCATACCATTGCCGTTTGTTATTACATATACATATATATTTATATGTGTATACATATACATACATACAAGTATATACATATATTGATTATATATTCATATAGTAGATATGTATATAATGTTGCATTTGAACTAAATTCGAATTTAGATGAATATTGAATGTATAGAGTATATATACATATGTATGTATACATACACTTAAATATATTGCTATACTACACTTTTCTTCTAAGCCTCCGCTTACCATTTATATCAGTTTATATGTATGTACGGTGTTATGTGTTATTGATTTAACAACAGTCTCAATTTTTGACCTTATAGTTATAGTATACATATAACATAAATGTATGCAGTATGTACATATATACATATATGTAGTCATGATAAATGGATATTTATGTTTGTATACATTTTTACAACATACATACATATGTACATAGTTATAAATTTCAAAAAATCGCTGTTCTTATGAAGATAACGATATGATGATGATGATGATAATGATCAGTGGGATCTGGTTGCCAGCATCTTTACGTCAAATTGTTTGAAAATACTAAATAAAAAAAAAAGATTTTTTTTCTGGTGATAGTTATGCAACAATAATGAATTGCATTGTTTCGAAATTGAATCTGGTTGTCAAATTAACATGAATTCTGTTCACATTTAAAAGTTATGAGCATCTAATTAATAATAAATTGTAAACATACACACCTAATCTAGTATTTAAATAAAAATTTATGAAAAGTGTTTATGATATTATTTGTAAGTAAATTTCTAGAAAATTTATGTTTACCACATGTATGTACATCTACCTATACATATGTACCTACATCAAATTAAAGATAATATGAATCATTTTATCTGAATACAATGTCAAGTATAGAATTACATCACCACATTACATATACACGTTGAAAATTTGGCTAAATGATAAACATAACATAGTAACACATTATTATTATTATAATAAAAACTATAGGAAAAACTTACAAACATAGGTACCTACACAATAATGTATACAAGTAAAGTAATATGCGATATTTTTATTTAGATTGAATATTATAAAGAATGATAGCATAATAATCATATCATAAAGAAATTAACAAACTATATAGCAATCATTATGAACAGCGCAAGTATTTTTGTGTTCGTTTCATACAAGAATCATCATAATCATCATCATAATATGTAATGCATGTTTTATCATATTACATATGTATGATTGATATACATTCGTATTCGTACATATAAATATGTATTACCACGTATTACTTACTAACATTATACGAGTGGTAATTTAATGTAACGGTTTCAACATTAAGAGTATCTTTTGTTGTTGTTCATCAAATTGATTATTATCTAGAGATATTACAATTGACGTCAATTATGTTTTGTCTGCCATTTTGGTATCGGTACATAATTTCCAGTCACTAGTCATCATCATCATTATCTTTTCTTAATGTTAGCAACTTTATTTATATCTAAAAATATATATACATTATGTATATGTGTATGCCGTATGATGTAGGTATATAATATAATATGTATGTATTATATGTATAGATAATTTATCTTTTGCATGCAATCATTTTTACGTTTAGAATGTGATATAGAGAATTTAGGAATACATAGAATTACATACTTCTATACATTCTATTTTTTTATGTATATACATATGTGTATTGTATAGTATGTATGTGTGTGCAATATTTCATCACCTTTTTGACTTTAACAAAATAGCAATTTATTTGAATCAGAGTATATTTCAAGTCGCATCATATAATGAAATTAATTCTAAAGCATTTTGTATATATAGTACATCTACATACATACATATATGTATGTGTATTATGTTATCATTTCTCTGAAAATTGATAGTAAAAAACATTTTTTTTTACGTTCATGTCATAGATTTTCTAAATTAAAAACTAATTAGTGTATAAATTTTTTATACTGTATATTAAATGCTTATTCATATAGTTGCAACGTAACAAAACTATATTTTTCAAGTACATATGCGTAAATATAATTGTATACCATGTGTATTTAGTATGAGTGTATACAAAGTATTAAAATACATAGTACTGTTTTTAATTTTTGTTCAGATAACACGTAATATTTAGATAATAACAATTATATTTACTCAAATGGAAAAACACAAATTTTAATTGACAACATATCTATTTATTTATTTTTATTATTTTTTTTTTAAACATAGGCTAGCTTCCAAAATGCGTCAAATTACTAAATTTTAATTCAAAGTCACATGACATTAAATAATTTTGTTCAAAAATACTTATTATAAAACTTTCCGCTCTTATATAATATAATCTAGTTGAAAATCATTTTAAAAATTTTTGGAATTATTTCAAAAATGAGCTAAAACATGGCATTAGCGCGTTGTACTAATGAATGATTCGACAACTTTGAAGTTTTAAATGCTTGGTTGATTATAGAATCTGTACATATCTTTATATCATTATTATTATTTATATTGATAAGATGTAAATTTAGATGCGCAGAATAATTAAGTGTTTGAAATTTTTTTTATAATTAACAATAAACAAAGTTATTATTGTTAATATATGCTGATATTACAAATACAAAGACTTGTTTAGTAAAATTTTTACAAAAATCATAAATTGTTCTTGTATTGAGGTACCTATTATAGGTGCTTTCGATTTGGCAATTTCAAGTACATGCGAGTAGAAAAGGTTATTAATGTCTGTGCTAAACCATCAACTCGCAGCTATTCATGAAAAATTTTTCAAGTATGTAGCTGCTAGTAGATGCAAGTACTTAGTTACGAATAATTTTTGTGTCGTTCGTTTTAACAATTTATCCTAGACACATTTTAGTACTCGCAAGTACTTGAAATTGTCAAATCGAAAACACATATTGCTTGTAATGTATATTTAAATAGATACATTTTTTAATTTGAATGTTTGTGCTCACATTTATTTATTCACGATCATCATATGTCTTTTGATCTTTATTGATCATATGCACGTTAGTCGTTCTTGTTCGTATTTCCACAAAATATAGATTTTATCAAAATATTTCAAATAATATTCGCAATTGGAAAAGATTGCTATGTATGAATATGAAATCTATATAAAACATTATAAATGGGATTCATCCCCAGTGGATCGATAAATAAGTATAAAGATGGTATGCATATAGTCTAAAATAAAGTGAAGGAACGTCGAACACCATATACCTAGTATATTATAAGTTTTATACGTGAGATGAAAATTTCTCATATCGTATATTATATAAGAATGAACATAAATAATCAATCCATCATTTATTAATGAATATTATTTTTAATTAGAATGTACATACAAATATTATAATCATATACATACGTATATATAGTTATAAAAATTTGATAAACGTGAATCCTTGAAAAATATATGTACGAGTATGTTCATTAAGAAATGTGTACACATACGAGTATAATGTATTCAGTATAGTATTTTTAATTTAACAAAATAAATACAAAATAGCATAATTGAATAATATATAACTCCTCTATACACTATATACACATACCTGATAGAAGGAAGAGTAATAACAGTATAGTAATATGTAATACCTTTTATGAAAAGTACATTCTAAATTTGCAACATAATCAATTGATTCCTGTTTTATATTTAGGAGGTGTACATATAATTACAGATATGGTACATATGTAATATGTATATATGTACATACTTGTGCATATTAATATAATTTCTAACAACTATACAACATTCAAAATGTAACAAAATGCTGCTAACTATAGTGCATACTACATTTATTATACATAAATACATTCATATGTGTACGAGTACTACTTATGTACATCTATATAATATTCAAACATATATTTATGTATGTGCGTATATATAGATATTAACAACAGTGTATATAGTAAATGTATACGGATGCCAACTTAATTGTTTTAATAATTAACCATAGTACTCGACTACAACTATTTGCAATTACCCAAATGACGTTCATTGTCTCTTTGAGAATATTTCGTTATCATTAATTAATTATTGTTTGCAACTTGTAGTACTATTTGCATATATGTACATAAATATGTATGTATGCGCATATATATAAAACATACATATACATGAATATTACATATAACAAGTACAACATTGATAATTTTCATCCTTGAGATTTAAATTGTGTATAGATAGAATATGCAAGTACTTCTATTAATCGTATTGTTTGGCATTTATTAATTTAAAACAGATATTATAAATGTGCATACATAATACGCAAAAATGGGTGCATTGCATACAAGTATAACATACAATATTATGTAATATAAATACTCGTACCTATAAATTATGTATATATGTATATGTATGTACGTGCATATTATCACATATTATGCACATACGTTATGCACATACGTAATTCTAGGGTTGTAATACATATATGCCTAGACTGGATTGATCACACATGCAGTATTAGTAAAAGCCATTTAATTAACTCTGAATTATGTATAACTGGTATAACATAGCATTCAATTTGAAATATCAGAAATTTTATTATTCATGTATACGAGTACAAATATACAAACTACAAACGCATACGTATACATATGTACATATATGAGCTGCATATTATAAATGATGAAAATTAGTTCTCGTTATAGATATTTTGATACAGAATTTAGATTTTGAAATTTTTTCATTCAATATACCGTTGAATCTTTGAGTTTCGTTCAAATTTTAATAGTGTTTTCTCTTTTGACATGGTGTTCCCAATTTCCAATTAAAATTCATACCAAACTTGGAAGTTTTTTATATAAATCTATATGCAACAAGGAATACCTTAATGAGCTAGTGAATTTATTTATTTTTGGTTTACTAAAATAGAAACATGATATTATGATAATTTTCACGGAGACTCTTAAATATTTTTCTAATTGTAATTATAATAAATAATTTTAATCATAAATAAACTGAACATTTTGATTGAACAACGACTTGCTATATAAGCAATTTAGACATTTTTTTGGAAAATGATAATGACATACATATGTATACTAGAGATACTAGTCACACTATAGTACCTAGTACTTTATGTAATCAGGATATCTAAAAGAAATAATAATTTTCATACATAAATTAAACAATAAAATATATGTGCTTATGATGTCTTCAAATAATTTATTAAATACTGTGGTTATATAGATTATCCGTACACTATGTAAATGTAGTACGTAGTACTTTATAACCAAATATGTATAGTAAATTTCATCAATGTAATATGCACTACAAATGTACATAATAATGTTCTACCGTTCTACTAAATACACCTTATGAATCTCTACTGTATATCATGTCGTTGGTGGTAGAGAAAATCATATGTAAAATATTTGAGTGTTGTACAAACATATATAATATGAGGATTATATGCATATATTACCCATGTGTGTGTATATATACTTTTATCATGAAAAATACCTTAGAGTATCGGAAATTATTAAAACTCTTAGATATTAAATAAATAATCGAAGTGTTTATATAAATTTACCGGTACTAAAAATTGATTATAAGTATATAGACAGATAAAATATTATGCATATGTGCATACCTTAATACACATTCATATACATAGTTGTATATTTGTATTCGTATCGTATATGTATGCATATATTGAATTCATTTAGCAAAAATTTTATTACAAAAGCATCATATAACTATACGATATAATGTATATGTATGTATGTATATGTACGAAATGTACGAGTATACGAACGAGTACTCGTATATAATATGAAATTAAACTTTACTAAGGCAACAATTTTAATTTAAGGAATTCTTGAATATTTTAGAATTTTGTTAAGGAATGAAAATAGAAAAATTTTCAATTATTTCTAATATTGCTTCATGTTCATAAATTCATTAATTTATGTGTGTTGGGAATTTTTTTCAAATGATACAGATACAAATGGTATAATATACAACAGTAAACTATATACATATTATCATATGTATAAGCAAGTATTTTATACATATTTACTCGTATTATACATGGTTTTTGCAGTAGAATCGATATCGTTTTTCCATTCTACACGAACAATGATGATGTGTCATCATTGCGCTTGTAGTTTATTGTATCCAACTAAATATTATACTCGTCATAAATTATGTTATGATGCCCACCAAGTTATTTCGCTAATTTTCAAAAAATATTTCAAAATTAGATTTGTATACATATTTTATAGAGAATTATTTCGAAAATTAATAGAATAATACATAACAGTATAACAAAAAACAAAAAACATAAATGAATTCAAATAACTTAAAACAAAATTAAAATCAAAATGAACAAGATTTTTGTAGTGTCTCAAAGTATTTCATTTTAACACATACATATGCGTGAATTCTTTTATTTGCCTAAAATTCCATTTGAAATTATTTGTTTTTTTTTTGTTTTTTGATTATTGTTTGATGTACGTATGTACTTATTACAATATTTTAAATTTTAGGAAAGTGGTATAAGTATATGCAGAACTTATGTGTAAACATCTATACATTTGTAGATATTCACATGTAAATTTTGAACAATTTTAAATACTTGAATTATTTTTGGCATGTTATTTTAAATCTTCCCATTTTCCAATTAAATACAAACATTCTCGTATTACATACATTACATACATTCATATGTAGGGTAATACTTGTACTACCCATACAAACAACAAAGTAAAAATCAGTGGTTGATAGTAAAATAATTGCACAAATCTTTAAAAAAAATTATTTTTCTTTTCTTATATTTTCAATAAAACTTTTTATTTCTTTTATTTCTGCATCAGTGTTAATGTGTTTCAAATAATTGTGTAAATACATAATACTCGTAATTTATTCAGCGGCGGTTTAAGTCTCTTGGGCGCATGGTGCACTACTAGGTGGAACCTTTACTATTTTAAACTTTAATCTGATTTTTTTTTTGTTTTATTTCAGCACAAAATTTCAATTTCTATGTTATCATCTGGCGTGCAGTACACAATATAAACAAGAAAAGGAGAAGAGAAACTGTTATTCGAATATCTTTCTACATTTATTTCTAATTCTCTTTCTACACATATAAAATACTCAAGAGTTCAATAACCATGTTTGTTTACACATGAAAATGTAGGTCAAAACATTTATTGCTTTTTTTTCTTATTTCTTCTTTCAATTTGAAATTCATCTTCGTACACGCCTACTAAGAGTTGAGATCTAAAAAGATAGATAGAAAGAAAAGTAGAAGGAAAAGCGAGCAGTAGTTTCTATTTCCCTGTTCTTGTGTACATAAATTATATATTGCACTGTAGTAGACGAATACGAAGAAGAATTATAAATTGAAACAAGATCCGTGTACATATAAAGAAGAAAAACCGGTAAATGTTTTAACCTATATTTTCATGTGTAAACAAACATGGTCATTGACCTCTTGATTATTTTAGATGTAGAAAGAGTAGTGTGTAAACCATGTATTTTTTCTTTACACATTTGTACATACCATGCGAGCATTTAAAGAGAAAATATTCGCAGAGAATATATTTTTTTAACTGTGATTTATAAAATTAATTTTCAAAAAACGGGTATGCGACTTTTATGTTTTCGTTATTCACGATCCCGATATTTGACGTCCGGTTTTAGTGAACCCTTTCAACCTATAAAAAAGAACCGGGTATGTATACATTTATTTATATATGCACAATTCCATAGATATAATGTATATATGTACATACATTTATATTACATTTATGTTTGTATACAATAATAAAATATGTATAACAACTATTCAGTTACTCGTACATATGTATGTACATATAATGTACAAAAGTGTATAAATAATACATTCAGTATACGAATATGTATGTACACATAATTGCAGAGGCACAACGGCACAACAACTCAATGCAAACTAATTTTTCCTTAAACTCATTCTTCTTTTGTAATTAAAAACTTTTTGCAAACCCAGTTCGCCTACAATTTAATTAAATATTGGAGATTAAAGTAAAAGTTTGTAGATGGCTGGCTCAACAATAAATTATACTTCCAAATTATAATCGTGCATATAAATATGTATAATAATAAAATGTAAATATATATACGCTTATACATACATACAGACATTATAAATACTTATAAATGCATATACATACTGATACTATGCATGTACATACATATGAATATGATACATATGTATATTTGCATACATACGACGTTACATACACATTTTTTATGTATGAAATAAAATTAAATGTATGAAAACATGCTCGTATATACCAGTAAGAATATAAAATGTGAGACAATCAGGGAAATTAATTAGCTATTATGTATAGGATGTTTCATGTATAGTGTTAAAATGCATCCGAAAACTCATTATAAAAATTTATTATTGAAGAAAATGAAATTTTGATAATTTGTTTTTGTTTTTAAATGAAAATAAAAAATCAAAATCATCATAAAAATGTACATACATAGAAATGAAATGTAATTACTTCTGAATTTGATGATTTCAAATGAAATCAGTTGTTCAGGCTACTCAATTAAGTAGGAAGTAAAGTGAGCCTCTGGGTTTACTCACTTTACTGAGAATTAGTGAGAATTTAACATTTGCAATACTGGATCATATTCGTATGCCTTGACCTACGTTATACATACACACTTCAATAATATGTTAATTATAGTTTTAGTTTTTCTGCATAATTTACAAAGGAATCAATTTTTATACTTTTCGTTCAATTATTTTATGTTGAGATCAGAACACCTTGTATAATACACAAATGAAAATTTGTAAAAATAAAATTATTTATTTCTGGTGTACGTACAAAACAAAGTGGTGGAGTAGTACAATAAGTATAGATGTAATAGAGAAAGTTAAAGTATATTGAAGAAGCCAGAGTCCTGCAGAAATTGTAATGTTATAAAAGAATAATCAGAATTGTTTTATATTATTCGTACCTATGTACATACTCGTATTGCTCATATGTATATGGTATGCATTTAGTAGGTACTTATTATTCTTCATTAAAGATTACAATTTATTTCGTAAAATCAGTTAAGATTTGGTTAATTCTTCCATATAGTAAAAGAGGTATTATGTAAATATGTACATATGTATTATTTAAAATAGAACAGTAATAATGTAAAGATTGTTAATTTTTTCATTTTTTGCATTGTTCTAAACATATACATACATACTCGTATAACCAACAAACATCTTTTGCGTTTTCATTTAAAATTTTAAACTCATTATGAACAGTTGTTTTATTTCATTATAGTATAGTTTTGGTTATAAATTATATAATGTGTACTCGTATGCATGCATTCTAATATAGATAAAAAATTATCTAGATTATATTATGTAAAAATATCTATACTCATACTTATAATTAACGCACAAGCATATAAAATAATGCTTACATTTATGTATATATCAAGAATAGTATTCCAAAAGGTACATGTAAAATACAAAATAATCGCAGTACGTATACTGCTTTATACTAGCTAAAAACTTTATATTATACTGATAAATGCGTTTATTTTTATTTACATACATACATGCATATGCATAATATATGTACAATATACGAATATATATATGTAATTTAATAATTATAATTAGTCTGTACTTATTTCACAAAATGTACATATTATCAATAAACTTTTTTCTTATGCGTTTAGGAGGTAATTTCAACAATACGTAGTATATGCATATATAAAGTACCTATGCACGTATGGATGGATGTATGTATGTGAATGCGCAATAATACAAAAACTAAATTCTAGATATA
This sequence comes from Villa cingulata, assembly GCA_951394055.1. Lineage (NCBI taxonomy): Eukaryota > Metazoa > Arthropoda > Insecta > Diptera > Bombyliidae > Villa > Villa cingulata. Next base: position 56,411,844 of record OX596018.1, read on the forward strand.
TCTAATAAAAAAAAATATAATGTATGTATACATAATAGAATATGCATACAATATGCATCAGTAGCAGGTATAATAATTGTAATATACTTATGGTAATATTGAATAATAATATGTATATATGTATATAGAACGTAGTTGCTCATTAGAGAACAGTGTTATAATTTAATTAGCTCCGCTTTCACCTGAATACGTTACTTTATCTCTCATACCATAATAATGTATGTATACGCATACTACCATACTACATATCTGGAAAATAATGAATGTATGTATTTTTCATGAAGTAATGCAAATACCAATTAAAACTAAAATAGGACATTCTAATTGTGTATTGCTAAAACTTGATTCTATATGTTTTCTATTTAAATACCCTATATGTATGAATGAATACGAATTTATATGTACATAATATATCTTATATTATATGTAAGTATGTATACGTATAGATATAGATATACATACACACATATTACATATGTACATATTACATATGTGTATAAATATTTATTGCTCGTATGTAATATAATGTAAAGCATGTAAATACTCTTATTTACAATGAGTAAGGTAAGGTACCATGCCTATATATTATATATGTATAGTATGTACGTACATATATAATATGCTGTTGCCGCGCACAAATATTTAGTGGAATTTAATTAAAAACTTAATTAACCGGATTTACCTAATTACTATTATATGAAAATATTTTATGCACATATTATATGTGAAAACAGTATAACGACTATATATATACACGACGATATTACAATATGAATATGACGATGAAGAAGATGATGGGTGGTGGATAAACGTTGGTGAAAGCGTACAATACGAAGTATTATAATGACGATATGACGATATATGCGATGATAGCATATACATACCAGCACCAGCACTTACATTTATATACAAAAGAACATAAAAACCATATTAAAAATGGTCTATTTGATATACCATGGCATTTTATATGTATAAAATTTATGTATGTGTTATTACATATTTTTTTTTTTTTGTATATGTAAATGTATTCAAGTATATGTTAAAAATTAAACAATTGAATATATGTGTGTATTATATTGTACTTGTATAAAAATGTACGTTATATCTCTATTTATATTTAATTTCACATTGCAACATATATATTAATTGATTTTCAGTATTCATTATGTACTTATACATTCCTATATACTTATGTAGTTACATATACAAATTATAATAATATGTACATATAAATATATGTGCATAAAAGTGTTCTCTTATATACACATGAAAGTGTAAATTAATTTAATTTGTTCGTTTTCAATTCGATTGAGGGTGTTGAGATATTTATACTTGTATCCGTATGTTATATCGTTATATACATATAGATATACACACATTTATATACGCACATTATTATATATGTATATATATACATATTTAATAAAATATTGAAAAGAATTTAATTATAAAGTGAGATTTGAAATTTTATTTGTTTTTGCTTTTTTTTTTCAATTTTAATTTTTATTTTATTCACAAATTTAGTATGCAATAGCAATATACAAACACATTAAAAATAATGTAGGCATTGATACGTCCATATACATAATGTAATGTACATTGCTATGTATTGTATACTTACAAAAACAGTCGAACGTTGAACAAATTTTATTTTTTTTTTTTTTTCATTTACCATGAATTAATTTTCTTATCGGTTGCTATATGGTTGCTAATTAAAATTTGATTAATTTTCTAAATTAAGAAAATCGACTCTTAACTGTTGATCAATGTTATATACGGTGTTATTATATACAAACATTTTACGAATATTATGTGTTACGTTCTTGTATAATAATTCAATGACAAATATGGTTAAAAAAAAGCTGCGTAATATTGTTTTTATTTTAATTCAATTTATTTGTTTGTAATTAATTATAACCGTCGAATAATTAATTAAATTACTTCTTATAGTTATCATTTATTGTCATCATTCATATTCATCAGATGTTTAATGAAAAAACTAACACCTTAATAGTATTGTTCCGATTATTACTGACAGATATAATTAGTTATTTATTCGAAATATTTTTATTTTTATATTTTTGAAATTATATTTTGCAATTATCCAGAAATAAAAAGTCACTTACAGCTTTAATAAATATGCAAAATGTTAGATATTATGTTATACACCCAAAAGCATCGATGTTATTTCCATTTTAAAATTGTTTGATAAACGTATGTATATGGAATTAAAATTATGGGAAAAATTGAATAGTAAATAGTGGTACTTATAATGTGAGATATATAAATTTCTCAAAGAGTTAATAAGGATTAGGACGTATTAATACAAAATATTCAGTTTATTCATTACTTGACCATATTTATGTTTGTTTGTTTAAAAAAAAAACTGCTTTAGTATCTTTTACTATCCCTTCTTCTATCCCTAAAATAATTTTTTTTTTCTAATATTACATCATTTTACCATATATAGTAATTTAAAAATATGTATATGTACTTACACTTACATAATTTATAAAATGTCTAAAACATTATAATTTTTACCATTTTTACCTAAATTCTGACATGCTTACTACTAATTTGATTTATTATTATTTGGCCAACAGAAAAAAAAAAAAAATAACAGAGCAAAAATAAAAAAAAAATGGACAACATTTTCAAAGCTCAAAAAAGGCTTCATATACCTATATAATACATAGCATAAAAAATGTCTAAACAAAAGAAAATTAAATTTTGTAATAACATACACGCCGGGCAATGAAGGTAAATGATTAGAATTTAAAAAATAAAAATAAAATTTTTTTTTTTGTAAAAAAAAGGAATCACAAAAAACCTCATATCAGCTGAAAAATCAACAACAAGGAAGAATTTTTAATTAAATTCAGCAACGAATTCAAATGTTGTTTTAAAGGGCTGTTTATTCTCTTTATCTGACAAACTTTAAACATGTTATTAATTACAAGTAACACCATCATACCATCATATCATATATACATATAGAACAAGGAAACAAACGAAATAAAGGCAAGCAGCAATCAAGCAAATTATATGTACATATACATACTTACATAAGTGGTTTCTATATACATGATTAAATGTATACGTAAGTAAGTACGACGTATCATATAATATGTAGATGTACGTGCATGAAAACTCATAAACAGCAGAGAAGAAGGTAAAGAATATGTATATGTGTACCTCGAACCATATCTCAAACCAATGCAATGTAACATTAAAAATGTGGGTGAAAATATGTAAAGTTATAGAGTCACCCTTTTCGCCCCTTTCTTTTCGTTTGCTATTTTAGATATACGTAAGTTATCAAAAGTTATATATACATATATACTTATACTACGACTGCCTATACTATACCTATACCATAATGTTTTAGACAGGCATCAGTATATGTGCGATGTGCTTACCTTTGTGATGCCACATTTGTGATATTATTAAATTAATTGCTTTTAGAACCAAACATTTTTAATGTAATGTATATCTACAACACAGAAGAGAGCTATATAGGCGTATACTATATAAACATATTTATATATATATACATGCATTTGTATGTACCTATTTATATGTACAAACGCTTATTGTAATATAAAATGAGATGCATTTGATTTGAAACATAATCCTGATGTATAGTTTTTTGTAGAATTTGTATATTTTACTTATATAGATATTATATGTATATACATTTTTGCAATAGAAAAATATTTCAGTAATTTTTAATACTTTATACACTTTTATATGCACATAAACATGAATACGTATTTGCCTTTATATTAGATACACTTATACTTATGTATACAAAAACAATAAATAAACAAATGCATCATTTAAATGTATCTTTTAAATTATATTTTATATATGTGTCTATATTGTTTTTTCTTTTCGTTTTTTGGACATACATAACTGATCGCAGAAAATTTATTAATTTCATCTTTCACCAAATCATATGAATATGTATATTATAGTCTAAATAGATATGTGTCAAATATATGCATACACATATACATGATGTGCATACATGAACATATGCATGTATCTACGTGCGTATCTAAATGTATAAATATTATACGTTATACATAAAGTACAGGTGTGACAGTAGTGATATTATTTCTTTTTCATAAATTCTCATTCTCATACATAATATCACAGATAAGGATACTTATACTTATCTGTGATAATATACATAAAATTTCAATATAATGTATATGTAGACCATTGTAGAAGAATACAAAGACAATAAATCCTCTTAGTATATATCTATGTATATATACAATACTCGTATATGGTATAAGTAATAAGGTAATAATGTAATAATCATCTTTATCGCACTCTTACATATTTTATTGTTATTGTTTATCATGACAGATTTTTAGCTTTACGTCATTTTGGTTACAATAGAAATTCAAATTACTACAGATACAGAACAGGGTATATTTATTTCTTTCATTTTGTTTGATGGCAACGTACATTATACAAGCCATACTTACTTTTACTCGTACATCAATGTGCGGATGCAATGCCAAAAGTGCAAAGTGTATATACTCATACTTTTACATGCAAAGTAATGAAATATAAGTGAATAGAATCTGACGTAAAGTTGTTCCAAAAAGTAACTGACAACTTCGATCCAAACAAACAAAAAGTATCGATTGTAATTTTTTCTAAAATTAAAAATGAATTTTCGCTAATAGCGCTAATTCGCATGAGAAAATAAAACTTTAGCAGAACTCAATCAAATTAATGTCAGTATACTAGCATGTATTATTAATGAAAGTTAAATTTAATTCTTGAAACAAAATAAAAATATATATGTATTTGATTTTTAATTTAAAATAGATGAAAACAAAAAAATCAATTTATTTATAACATCTGCTGCATAACAAGAACTTAATTTAACTTAACACATGTTTGTGTGTACATAAATATTTACGTATAAATTTACAAATAATATTCTCGTATATATAGATATAAAAAAAAAAATAAATAAATAAAATAAATAAATAAATAAACTATACAACTACACAGCTTTCGGAAATAAACCCTTGTCCTTTTCCACCTACACATCATTGAGTAATATTGATAAAACGTAAGGGTATTCAAAACGTTCCAGAACAGTAGCTATATTATTTTTGAATGAAATGCAATTAAACTCATGAGGATTTGATACGAGTATTAATCTAGTAAACATTTTTTTCTATTCTATTAAATGCGTACATGTATAGTGTCTATCAAAATTATGAGTCGATCAATTCTTTGCATTCTACGTATCATAAAGTTATTGAATTTATAATGTGAAAGTGATGATTTTAATATCATTATTGTTTTTCTAGAATCTAGAATGACAGGTGATTTGATAGATATAAAAATATTTTTTTTTTTTTCTAAAAACAATATCAGAATCTTGATAGTTACCAGAAAAACGATTGATATGATGTGCAAAAACTTTTTAAACTTGAATCAAATATATCAATTCAAAACCAACATATAATGTATGTGGAAAAATGAAAATAACTTTTTGTAGGTCCCTTGTAGTATACAAATCATTTTGAATAAGTTGAAAATTTCTCAAAACTTTTTAAATATACATATATTATATACATATGTACATATTTAATAAAATAAAATTTTTAACGCTTTTTTATTTAGACAACATTTTGTCATTCTTTTCTTTCGGTTCACTGCATAAATATTTTTTTCATATAGTGATTTTTATGTGTGACATACGATGTGTTTGTCCAGTCACATTGTATGCAAATCAGTTTATTCGTTATCGTTTATGGTCATATTATGTATGTTATTTTCGTATATATAAGGTCTGATCTGCATAAAAAATGTTTTATTTACATACATATGTATGTATGTATGTATGTACATATGTATGAACAATTTGTGTACTGCGTATATACTCGTATATAGTACTTGAATTGGAAATAAACTCTTCAGATAATTTCAAGTTTTGTTTTTTATTTAAATCAAAGTAAGACAATTTTCCAGGATAAGGTGAAATATATACTGTTAATATATTGTACATACCATATGCTACAAAATATTGAATTATCTTCGCTCAGTTAGATATATTTTTCCTATTTGCATTTCATCAATAGTATGACCACATATGATGATAGCAATATCACTACTCACAAGTGGGTGTACATTTCATATTAAAAGGAATATTTTAAAAACGAACAAAATAAATATAATTTTTTTATCAAAAAAAAAAAAAAAAAAAAAAAATATTGCGCATTGGTATAATGTACAAACGTGTATAAACTAAAAATATATTTTTCATTCATATTACATACTTGTATGTGTAGCACGTGGATAACTGAGAAGAAAGTGGGAATTGAGAAATATAAGAATTAAAGTTGAAGAATTTGATTAGAATTGTAAGAGGGAAAGGACAAGTGTCTAGGGAAGAAGACATAATATAACCTTGAAAATTAAAAAAAAAAAAATTACAATCTAATTAGGAATAATAAATGGGGGAAGAAATTATATGTGAACAAGTAACAGATAAAAATTTGAACAAGAAGTATTTCTTACCAAGAAGTATAGATTATTTGCTTACTCAAAGTATGCATTTGTGTATGTAGAACATTACATCTAATTTTATATATTTTTGTTAATATCTTTTCTTCACAATTTTATCTTTTATTCATATTACATACCTATTCCTATGCAATGAAAATTCATTGACGATATTGTGTTCATTGTTTCAAATTATCAAGAATAATTTATTATTATGCTCGCATTCACATAATTACGAGTGTACAGTGTACACGTATGTAATCATTTATGTCTTATTTTATATTATGGTGTATATACTATACTATTTTCAGAAATTGAAGTCAGTACAGGCAAGATAGGCATGCTTTTCTATATTCTTTCACATTGCGTTTGTATAAATCTGTCTCGTGTGTGGGGTGATCAGATCTCAATTTCAATCAAGACAGAGATATATTATTCAGAATTTCCTACAAAATATTATATGTGAAGTTATCAGAAACTCATCGGGTAACTTTTCCCATAAGCACAATACTGACTTCGATTTCTGAAAATAGTATATATACTATAAAGTGTATATTCTTATGCTCATGTTTAATAAAATTCAAAAAGCTTTTATATTTTTATTTGCCAAAAAAAATTTGTATAATATCGGTCAGGTTGGCCGAGCGGTCTAAGGCGCCAGATTTAAGCTCTGGTTCCCAATTGGGAGCGTGGGTTCGAACCCCACACCTGACAAAAAATAAAAGTGAGGTTTTTTTTTTCAATATTTTATTAATTTTTTTAAGAAAATTTTCTATTTTAAAATTTCATAATTTGTATCTACAGACGAGTTATTACAATAAATTTATATGTGAATACATTTTCGCTGACGAAATGATTAATAATAATCGCATACACAAGATGGGTGACATAAGAAAAGAAGAAACATTATATGTACATACAATCATGTTCATGTTACATTACCTATATTTAAGAGTTTTCACATAGGTACGGAAAACATTATTTTTGAAGAATTATTTTTCGAGGCTTTTTAGATATACTTACGTCAATGTATAGCACTGTAATTTTATTATTATACTAAAAACAGGTTATAAATTTTAGATAAAATTTAATTAAATTTCTGCACTAACAAAATACATGCATTTACATTTTATATAAATGTATGTGTATATGTGTATGAATTTGAATGTATACTGCAGGCAGGCAAGGCAGACTGATACAAGAACTTAACACTTTTCCAAAGAATACACAAAAATAGTTATACTAGATTTTCTAGTACAATAAATGTACAATAAATATAACTTGGTAATCATTTTTTCATCATGTCTTTATATCTTTATATATTATTATTATGTATAGTTATGTATAGTATTTAAGTACCTACATTTATATTAAAATTTTTCCATATAATACGAGTAAGATAATAATAGGTGTACATTTATGTATAAATGTAGAAAATATATACAGTAAAATATGAGTATACATATACATACATAATTACATATGTACATACATACCATATACATACAAATGTCTAGACAAATTTTGTGTATAATGTACAATGTGATGGTATTTGTTTAGTTTTGTACATAGCAATTCTGTACGTAATAATAGATCTATTAATCTACCATTGAATTAAGATACATCAATGAAGAGCACCTTTTTTGGTCCTTAATATTGGTAAGCTGGTAAGTTGGTAAGCTGAAGATGACGGTGTGATTACGTATATATATGTATGTTTGTATTATATGTAAGTAATGTCGTATAATTTTATAATATAATGTAATGTATAATATGTACGAGTACGAGTGAATCTGAGTACGTTTTTCAGTCATTTACAAATAAAGAGAAAATTCAGAAGAAAATGTCCCTCCTGCATTTTAGTTCATATACATACACACTCAAAGACATATATACATATATACATATGTACCTTATAGTTTCATATTATAGTAAAAATCTAGATAATAATTGAAAAGGCCACTATACTGGCTGCTTATTCGGCTAAATTAATTAGCACAAAAACCATTGTATTCTGCACTATGAGAAAACGAGCCACGTATACACATGTACATATATACACTTTAATTATAAAATACAATAAAAAGTAGTAATTGTTGTTGTTGTGTGTATACGTTTCCCTGTGTGTGTATATATTATTATAAAATGTATATGCAGATATATAATAGATACATATAATAATGTAATATAAATTATATACAATACATAATAATATACATCTATATATATAGTATACATATTATATAATATACATTATACACACATATTAATTCGATATACATACATACATATATTTATATACACGTATATAGTTCTACGAAATATACTTTTGCAATTATTATGTACTATAATGTATGTACTCGTAGATATACAATGTATATGCATGAATATGTATACTTACCTACCATATATAATATACAGTGTAATATATATGTATGCAGTCTATTGTATATGTACATACATACATATTTGTAGTTGGCTCATAAATTTCGTTATGAATTTAATGAGTTTTTAAATAGAATATATTGTAGATAGTAAGTTTTTTTGGCTATATGTATTATAAATTATCGTTGTTCTATTGAAATTTAATTTAATTTCCTTGTCTTCATTTTTGTTTTTCTTTAAATTTAATTAGAATGAAAATGTTTTTTTTTATATTCTTTTATTTTTATTTTTTTTTGCAAAAACAAAAATGAATTGTTTTTGAAAAAAAAAAAAAAAAATTAAATTGCACAGCTCTTTGGGAAGTAATTAAAAGTTAAAGAGAAATTCTTGAAAGAACGAAAAATATTATATAAAAGTTGTATACATTATTAGTACTTACTATACTCGTATGTATGTATTAGTAGTGTAGATGAACAAACATTTTTTTTCTAAAATTATTTTTTACTTATAAAAATAAAAATAAAAATTAAAATGAAATAACAAATAAATAAAAGTATGAATTATAAAGAATTTTGAAAATTCATCATAAATAATAAATTGTGAAAATGTATCATACTACGTATATAATTAGCTATAAAAATGGAGTTAAGTATATTATATACTTGTGCATCATACTCATAGGTATGTAAGTGTAAATACCAAAAAGATGAGAAATATTTAAATTCAAATAAAAAATTTTTTTAGATATGTACATATGGGCATGTACCTATATATAAATATTTTACACATTGAGCCTCTATTATCAAATTATCAATAATTCTATACAGAGCTAGAGCTTGACTGATAACAGACTGTGATTGTGTTGTAGAAGAATTTGAATTTTTTTAATATGTTCATCATCATCGACATTGTCTCGACAGACCCTTTGGAACCTTGGCCTGCCAAAAGATGGTCCTCCGTTCGTCCCTATTTTTTGCCATTACTTTCCAGTTTTTTTATTTTTAGGATCCTTGCATTGTCTTCAATCATACTATGTATCGTTTTGTTGGTCTACCTAGCCTTCTCTTTTTAATATGTTATTGGCAGTTAAACATATAGTGCGATATAAACGATGATAGTATCCTGCATACCATCATACCATGTTTTGTACTTCACACCAGAGCAAATGTACGAGAAACAGAAAGAGAAAATGAAAAGTAGCAATGAAGTTATCAGGAGGTATTGGTAGGGGAATTAACTATATAGTACAATTTTCGATCTCAAAACGACGATGATAGCTATATGTGTTATACTTTATGCATAAATGCATCAAGTAAATGAAGTTTAAGTACAGGTCTATCACTATCAGTATCATCTTGAATCATTTTCGTAATTGAGTCACATCCACATATAATTTACATTTTTCATATCTTATTTTACAAGAGTAATTTTATAGTAGATCATGGCCCGACTATATTTATTTTACTTTTCTCATTTTCATCAATAAAAACAAAATTTGGATTTTATTTTAAAAATAAAAAAAAAAATGTATTAAAATTGTAATTGTTTAGTTGTATTTGTTTAAATTAAACATCATTTTATTATTTACTTTACAAAGAATTTTTGAAAATTAAACATGTATGCACTCGTATTTTATAAATGTGGTCTTTATAATAATTGAATGACAGACGTAAAATTTTATGCATGCATGTATACTCGTACATATGTGTATACGTACTTCTTATAAATTTAAATTCTTATTTTAAAATGAAAGAATATCAAACATTTCTATATATATACATTTATTTGTTTATATGTATGTATAATATATGTTATGTTTTATTTTTATAAAGGGTGGCCCACTTAACGTTTGTACTTTGAATCGGCCATAAAAAAAAAATAATTAATATTTTTTCAAAATTATGATTTTATTGTAAAAATTTGACATTTTCATTAATGAATAAAACAACACATAACTGCCACGCCTGGCTTGACAGTACCCATTCCAAACAACCCAATTTTTCAGTACATTTTCGATTGTTTGGGCTCCAATCGCATGAATAGCAACTTCGATTTCGTGCTTCAAGGCATCAATCGTCAAATCACAGCTTCGAGGCGGCCAATTGACATTACCATTTCGGCTGATTATTCGATTTTTTCTTAAATTTCTTACCGTTTGTGTTGAAGACTCACCACTTTGAAAGTATTAGTTTTTAACGTTTCCCAATTTTGTTCAAGCGTAAAGCGTATACCATTTCGTAAATGTAAAAGACTACAAGATATAACTAAATTTATAATAACTCATGAATATCATTAGACCTGTCAAAATCAAAATAACCGGTAGTTCAAATTCCAAACGTTAAATTCCTTGCACGAATATTCATATATCCTTGCATTAGTTTTCGAAAAAGGGTATTAGGCCTACCAGACAACCTGAACTTCTAACGTGTCTACAATTCTACCTCTTGTAAAGTGAAAATTATAAAACATAGAACTTGAAATTTTCTGCTATTAGAACAAAAACAAAAAATAATAATAAAATTTAAGCTTCAAATAGCAAAGTTTTAACCTAAAGGGCGAAAAGTTTATAAGTGCACCGGGCACCCAAGAGGCTAACACCGGCCCTGTATACAAGTATAATCATGTATTTACATATGTATACAAGATTTTGCAGAACTATATACCTACCTACTCTCTTTATACTGACTACTAACCAAATTTAATTTGAAGAAAACTTTCAAATTAATATAAACTTAATCTATAGACAAGAAATATTTTCTAAAAATGTCCGAATGAGCTACAGATATGTAATTAATTTTCCATTTGAAGAATCAGTAAATCTGCTTTCTTTCATATGTTGATGTGAAACTTTTTAGATGTTACATAATGCAACAAAGTGTGAATCATATGTAAGGATATAATATTTTGTAAAATCTAGTACATACCTACGTAATTTAATTTGATATAGGATTACATTTAATAATGTACTAAATGTACAGGGTGATTAAAATTCATCTTGATAAATGAAGAAAAGTAATTGCCACCAGACACATAGATCATTAAATTTTGACAAGAAAATATAATTTTTCTCGCTATTTATTCATATGAAAGGTCTGACAAGTTTTTGAGTAATACGATTTATATTGAAAACTAAAAAAATAAAAAAATCGAACACATCTTTTATTTGAAAATTAAATTGAGTCAACTTCAACTTTTGACATTTTTTTTTTACAAATTGAAAAATAAATTTTCATTTGAAAATTTCAGTCTGATTTTGGTTATAGATTACGATAATAAACAAAATAAAAAATTAATTAGGTATCTTTGAAATTTAACGATGTAAGTGAAAATTTGTCGTGTAGCATTTAAAATGCAAACTATTGATAAAAATAAAAATCCCGAACGGTATTATTGGTTTCGATTCGGATTAATTTTTGCTAAAAACATATTAAATCATCCTTTTAAATATGGAAGAGTATTGATGCAAATTATGGTTATGAACCGATACCCTCTTATTATGTGGGAGAATTATTTGGAAAATCAATTTTCTTATTACCGAATGCTATAGAATACGCTTTGTACATAAAAAATAAAGCTGGATTATTTGGTTGCTTTTGTGGATTATATCCAAGAATTATCGGTTCATTTTTATCATTCGATCTAACTGAAGAAATTGCTGAATTATGTGTGAAAGACAAAAAATATAAAGATAAATCTGTTCGTAATCGAGACGTTGCATCATCATCAGCAAATTTAGCACCAAATTCAAAATTTTCAATAGAAGATTATGAGAAATTAAGAAAATCGATTATTTGGAGTTTACTATTTACGACAATTGATTGCATTATCTCACATCCATTTCATGTGATAAGTATTCGAATGATGGCACAATTTGTTGGTGAAGAAAATTATTACTCATCATTATTAATGTCTTTTCAAGAAATTTTTAAACGAGAAGGATTCCTAGGATTTTATATTGGTTTTGTTCCACGATTAATTCATGCATTTACATTTACAATTTTCAATTTTTTCGGTACATATTCAATTAATAAGTTTATGCCATGCACTAATTTTGTGAAAATTTTTTTTGGAATTGTGCTACGAAGAATATTATCAGATATCCTATATCCATGGGAAATTATTACAGTTTGTACCGTAGTATCTGGAGCAAGACTTGAAGCTGGAAATCCACCATTAATGCCTCATTACTGTAGTTGGTATGATTGTTTTATAGATCTTCGTGAGAAAAAATATTTAAGAAGAGGATCATCTATGATACTTAGATATAATTCACTACCGATAATATCAGAGGTGTCAAACATAAAGCGTTGTTGTTGATTGTTTGTTTGATTCTCTAAATGTGACTTCATTTATTAAAAGTATAAAATTTAAGCTTTTATCCGAAATAACTTTTAAAAAATAAGAAAAAAAAATACATGTGTGTATATTCTTTAAGTTAGAGAAAACAATAATTATTTTATAGTAAGAATTCATTAAATTTTGAAAAATTATATGTAGGCACAAATAATAAATTATTTAAAGAAATTTTTGTCTTTAAATCCCACAAAAAAAATCGTATATGTACTAGAGATCCAGATCATATAGTGTGTACTGTGAAATATAATTTTTAGTTCATATAATCTGTAATGTAATTTATAAAGTAGATTATCCGAAAACAAATATCTTTTTCAATAATTCAATATAAGAATTAAAAATATTTAATCAATTTGGATAATATGTTATTAATTAAATTATCTAGAATGGTTTAATAAATTGACAGTACAATTTATGTAATTACTTTTTTGTTATTATTTAAATTCAATTAAAAACCACTCAATTTAATAAAATCCGCACTATTTTTTAACTAGTTTTAGAGGGAAAAGTGTATTTTATAGTTTCAAATTATATTTTTATTTTTAACACACGCGTACTTTATGTATACCAGTTATACTTTTGGCACTTTGTACATATTTTTTAATTTAACGACATAAATTTTTCTGATACGATATCGATACTATGTAACGAGTGTGTACACGAGTTTGGAATTAATAAGGTACTTACTTTTTACGACGAAAAGACAATTCGATTTCAACTGTATATAGTCCGTGAGTTTAGTATAGTACGTATGTACATATACATATCAAAGTAGTTGTAAATATACAGCGGATCTTTTAGAAAATTAAAGTACACTTTTATCACTTATATTACATTTAGAATCCAAACATTTGAAATTGTCCTTATTTTCCACTTCAGAAACATCAATTTAACATTAATTATGTTATAAACGGAACAGTAAAAGAACATAGAGAAAAAATTGATATACATATTTTGATATAATTAATACGAGTATAATATGATTTGAAATTGATTTTTTATGCAAGGTATCATAGCGTGTATCGTACTATAGTTAGCTGGTTAGCTGCTAGGCTGTTACGGCCTGCTACTACTTGCTACTCTACTACTTACTGTCTCTCCTTGTCTCTCGTATTCAATACTTCTTATGATTATGATCTTATAATGTGTAGTGCAAAGCAAGTATAAAGAGAAAATTTATATTTTTTATGAATCAAAATACGAGTGCATGTGTACATGGTATACAAGAATACAAGTTAAGGCCCAACTATAATCGACATACCTGACATAACAAACATAAGAAAAAATAACGAATGTTAAAACGTAACATTTGGTTAACTATAATAACATAGATAACATACTAAACATAAGCAATACGAATTTCACAAAATGAGCTTAAGGCTGAACCATGATTGACATACTTAACATATGTCAAAATGTCAATATATAACGAATGTTCAACATAACGTTTGAAGAACCATAATAGACATAACAACATAAAGACAGAGGATTCAAATAAAATTTCAGAAATTGTTTTAGGTTATATTTAAAAGTACAAAAAATATTTAAATAAATAGCGATTTGGTGAATGTTTAGACTGTTGAAAAAGAACTATTATAGAATTGCAAAAAAAGAAAGAACAAACAAAATAATAAATATGCCGAGCAAAGTGCAAAAAATAAGTAAATTGAAAAAAATGTTTCATTTATTAAAAGATTTAAAAGAACTGAAAGATAGTGTGGAAGGATTTAAAAAAAAACGTTCATGTGCTGTTAGAAGCATTAATAGAGATAGAAAGAAATTTGGCTATTTTGAAGTGACCTTTTTAAAAATTAAAGAAATTGATTCACAACAATTTTTTATCCATACAAGAATGACAAAAGAGGTTTACGATGTTTTATTAAATTTAATTCAACCATTTTTGGTAAAAACATCAATTGCTAAGCCTGTGGAGCCGGAATGTCGCTTGGCTGTAACTTTGTTGTAAGATATTCAAATAGTATTAAATTTTTATCTGTCCGATGATTTCATTCAATAGGTATTTGACACAAGGTTGTACCATGCAAAGCATAGCATGGAGTTTTAAATTAGGGAAGGAAACAGTTCGTTCAATTGTACTAGAAACTTGCGACATAATTTGGAAAGTGCTTTCTCCCGTTTATGTTTCGGAGCCCAACGTGAATGAGTTGGCACAAATTTCAGAAGATTTTTGGCAGCTCTGGAATATGCCAAATTGTATTGGTGCAATTGATGGGAAACATATTTCCATTCAATGTCCTCCAAACTCTTCTAGTGAGTACTACAATTATAAACACTTTTTTAGCATAGTACTCTTGGCGTCTGTAGATGCAAGATACACTTTTATGTACGTTGATGTAGGAGCATACGGCAGCCAAAGTGATGGAGGTAATCTTATCATTGTACTACTTTGAATAACTATATGAATTTAGTTTCTAATTTGATTAACAGGAATTTTCCAAGCAAGCAGATTTGGCCGAAAACTTCTTAGTAAAAATCTGAAAATTCCACCACCAAAAACATTGCCAGGAACGAATAATGTAGTACAACATTATTTTGTAGCGGATGCAGCATTTCCATTGGGAAGCAATTTAATGAAACCGTTTCCTGGATCACAATTGACAAAAGAAAAAGAGATCTATAATAAAAGACTTTCGAGAGCTAGACGAATTGTTGAAAATGCATTTGGTGTCCTTGTAGCTCGTTGGCGAATATTATTAACAACTATTAACATGTATCCTGTAAATGTGGAAAAAGTTGTATTGGCTTGTATAGCCCTGCATAACTTTTTAAAACTTAATGAATTAAGCAAAACTATCTATTGCCCAAGAACTTATGTAGATTGGGAAGATACCAATCATGAGGTCCATAATGGTTTGTGGAGAGAGGAAGTAGCGGCCAATTTAGTTGATATCCTGCCATCGAGAAACAGACACACTTATGATGGACGTTTAGCAATACAAACAAGAAACATTCTTTCTAATTTTTTAAATAACGAAGGTGCTTTAGATTGGCAATAAAAGGAATAAAATTACAATTTGAACTCATAAAAACTGTTTTTATTCAAAAGCTTCCTTTTAAAAGATTAAAAACCTTAGTACATTTTATTTACCCATTTCAAACGTTAAGTATACTTCATTTGTTAACATTTTAAATAATTTCAATCTCAAAAGAGGAAAAAATTAAAAAAAACAATAGTTCAAGTATTTAAATATCTTTTAACAGTAAATCAAAATCAAAATCATAATAAATCTTATAAATTTATTATAAATATTTTTTTTTCAAATTCATTACTGTTTTGAAAATTTCTGCCCTAGCTTCATCTTTTGCAGTTTCAGGCAAATTTTTCATTAACGAGACAATCGTTCTCATAAACGACTCGTCTAGTGTCTCTTCTACGTCTACATGATCTAATTTGTCTGCAAACTTTTGACATAGCTCATCAAAAGTATTTTTTTTTCGTATTTTTGGTGGAGGTGGAGATGTATCGGATAAATTCAATATGTTGTCTTCTGCTGAAAGTGAATCCTCATTACACCTTGTTCTGTAAAAAATGAAAAAATTCACTTATTTTCTCCACACTGTGAACAATTATTTAACTTACGATTTCGGTTGAATATGATCCTTTAAAAACATCATATTGGATAAGTAAACCCACGATTCATATCGTGGAGCACCACTTCCAGACGGCATCTCCATATTTCTCACTTCTCTAGAAAATCTCTCCCTTAACGTTTTCCATCTGCTTTGGCAATCTTTTACTGTAAATTTAATAGAAATTATACACATTTAATTTTACACAAAACCCATAAAAACACAACATACCAGATTTTCCTACGTTTTGACTGATTTCCAACCAAACTTTTGTTTTTATATTTCTATTATGATATTCCTTTTCTTTTTTGTCGTAAATACACTTGAATTTCTGCACATTATTAATTAAAATTTCTTCGAAATTTCCCATTTTGTTCATAAAATAAAATAAAACAAAATAAAATTAAAATTAATTTAAACACTATATAATATGCTACTATGTTTTGTATTATCAATTATGTTTTGTATTATCAATTTGTATATGTCAAATACGCTCCTGATCGCATTAGATTATGTTAACGAAAGTTGAACGAAGGTTTGTTATGTCATGTTATGTTGAGCTTGGTTCAGACAATATGTTTATCCTTGTCAGCATTTGACACATGTGATTACTTGTGTTATGTCATGTTAATCATAGTTCCCACTTTATGGCTTATGTTACTTATGTCATGTACGCTCACGATCGTACTGCTTATGTCGAGCTGATGTTAAACTAATTTTTAACGAATGTCGGTAATGTCAATTATAGTTTAGCTCATTGATTTGGCTGTGTTCGGCTACGACATATGTCATAGCTTATGTCAGCAATGTCGATTATAGTTCTACCTTTACTGTAGGACTGTAGCGTATATGGTATATCGTACAGTACAATAATTAGCTGCTATTACTTACTGTCTCTTCCTTTTTCTCGTATACTTCTTTCGGGTGTGCTGTGAAGCAAAGCAAGTATAAAGAGAAAATGAATTTTTCTTTTCTCATGCTTAGATGAAAATACGATTACATGGTATGCAAAGTACTTCTAGCGTTCTAGCGTATTCGTGTACTATAGCACATAGTCATAAAATAACAGCCAATAACCTCTTTGCTACTCTACTACTTACTGTCTCTTCTTGTTTCTCGTATATTCGTCTTATGGTGTGTAGTGTAGTGCGATTGCAAGTCATGTATGAAGAGAAAGTGAGTTATTTCATAAGGTACTTACTAATAGCCTACATGCTATACATCATGTTTTCTAAGTGCTTCTCGTGTAATAAAATATCTGTGGTAATTGAATAACTTAAAGTAATTACATATTTCCATGTAACAATCATTATAAATATACTGTAAATAAAATACTATACCATACATTGAATTTTATTCTTATTCCTGCAATGCATCATCTAGATTAGCTGTATAAAATAATGATTATTTCTTAAACAAAAATTTAGCATTTATTTTATTTCTAGAATAATAATTACAAATTTAATTACTCATATTACACTACAAGAATTATCATTATTAGAATACATATTTTATAATAATTATAATATGAACATTAATTAAATTTTTCTACATAATATTTATACAATTTCAATTTATTTTCTCAATCACAGTATTTATTCTTAGCATTATAATTATTTCACTCTTGTTAAGGGTTTATGTTATTACATTATATGTATGTGTATAATATGCCTTCATTATACGAGTATATGTTGTCACATTTCTTAATGATTCTAAAGATTCTACATATTAAAATTCGTGGAATAAATCATAGATTGGTAATATCACGTAATACATGTAATGTGATGTAATATTATATCGATGGTTGATTGGATTGGAATATATGTTTTCCTTAATGTTTTCAATTTTTATTGTGTCCCAAAACATATTTTAAAATTTTTTAAAGAATAACAAATAAAATATTGTACTATGGTTTTCTTATTATTATTTTTTTTTTTTTAATTTTGTTTAAAATACATGTACAATGTACAATTATTACTGGTTTCGATCGGTTTAATTTATGTATGATATAAAATTATAGAATCCTTTGACTAAGAATTTTCTAGTTGATTTAAAAGAGAAAAAAAAATACTCTTTTGATATTAACGCTGATAAAAAGCTGTTCACATAAATATTGCTTTTTGATTAAAATAATGCAGATTACTTTTTAGATAAATGAAGGAAAATTTTCACTTCCAGTACTACCATTTTATTTTATCTAACTTCGACGGTAATCAATTCGAGAAGAATTTCCAAGTCAAGTTATACGATTTGTTTTATTTTTGTGTGATATGTTGCATCGAATTTGATTAGTTCAGGTGTTGCAAAGAAGGCATTTTGTGAATTAGTTCCAATCAGTATTCTTATTAAGATAAGTTTTCTTATTTCTTAGATAATTTATTGTAAAACAAGTTATCATTAATTACTGATGATAAATTCATTAATCGCTGCTCTAATAAATGCAACGAATTTGAAATTGGTAATATCTTAAGAAAGAATTAAAGCATTTTGTTCTTTGGTATTTATTCTGTGCTTTTTATTTTTATTTTATTTTTTTTTTTTTTTTCATTTTTTCAATTACCTAGAATGGGAAAAAAACATTGGATCACCTGTTATTATTGATTCTAAAAAATCTGATTAGGTTTAATGATGGTGAAGAATGTTTTGTTGTCGTCTCTGTTTTTAATTTTGATTATGAACATTCCAATTGACTGAAAACTTTTCAATCTTTTGAACGTCTTGGTCTTCCTACTTTGCCTTTACGCACTGGTGTACTTGGTGATGAGCTCTTCAATAGTTTGTGCCAATCTTGTTCACATACCAGACTTCCAGCCAACATGTAGTATCTATAAAAAAAATTTTATTTTAAATGCACATGTATAATGTATCCAACGGATAATGATCTATCTAACAGATTTTAATTTTTAAGTGTTAAAAACGTGTAATTTTTAATTTATTTTTTTCAATTAAATTTAATTTTTATAATACAATTAAATTTCTTCTGTATACACTGAAAGTCAATATTTTATTACGTCCATTTTAAATAAAATCCCAGCAATGTTATGTAATCTTGTAATATACATTTTCAAAATGACCTCGTTTGTGCGTATATTATATTTTGTATATACGAAACATTTCATATAAAATTTTTTTAACTGTTTTCACTTACCTATCACCTGGTCGTAATTGTGATGCACATTTCGAGCATGCAAAACATTTCAAATGGAAAACCTGATGTTCAGTTTGACTGGGATAAAAATGTTTTTGATTATAATTCTCTAGAATAGATGATAATTGTTGATGATGATAACGATGTCCCGCTGGTGGTGAAGATGATATTTGCTGTTGATGCTGTTGCTGTTGTTGATTACTAACAGCTGGTGGTGTTGTTTTCATGACGAATTCATTTGCAGCAATTGTTTGCCCACAAGATGAACATGATGCAGTACCGAACATTCTGAATATATAAATACATATATATACATACATGAATAGAAAATATTCAGTATAAATTCATTAGCTTGTAAATGTTAATCAAAAAATTTTATTTCTTGTATGAAAAAGATAAAAATGATAAGAGCAATACAATGAAGGAAGATACAAATAAGTTAATCTTAATATACCTATATGATATGGATATTACGAGGATACTTATATAAATCAGAACCGATGTGTTTTTGCTTTTAAATAAAAATTGTATACTTAATTATGATTAATAAAAAATATTTGTACCTTTTTCCATACACAAACAAAATAATTATGTACATGTCTTTCAATGTTTCATTAAATTTAAAATTGTCCACGAATTTGTTTAAAATTTAAACGCATAATAATTCACATGAATACATGAATACATGAATGAGTACTTGTGAGATTTGCAAAAAAAATAAAATAATAATAATAATCGAAACAAGTATAAATGTAAGATTTCAGTGTTTCATTCAAGAACAATAATAATTCAATTAGTAAATCGTAACGCCGTGATGTTTTCTATTTGAAAGCTGAATACCGTTTAAAAATTTCATTTTCTCTTCATCTCCATAGTATAGTATAGTATAGTATCTACAGTGTTATATTATTGTCATAAACAATATTTTAAGTCGTTATCATTAGTGGTATCGTCATCAAAATTGAATGGGTGGATGAATTTGCATTGCTTTTGTTAGTGGGTATTCATTAATAAAAAATAATTGCAAGGATTTTAATGATTTTTTTTTTTTTTTCACTGATATACTACAACGAGTAAATTTATTTGTACGTACATATGTATGATGCATTATATCTACATGGCACATACATGAATCCTATTTAAAAGAATACACCACAATATACATATACTATATATACATAAATTGAGAAAACTCTGTAGTCAGTTCAGACATTACATTATATTAATATGTTTTGCATTTATATAGGAACGATTTAACGCATGTTATTTAACATAACATTTTAAAAATTTTGTACGATAAATAAATTCTATAATCAGTCACATATGCATAACGAATGCAAGAATATGTGTATTGAATCCTGGTTCGCGGTAGAGTTGACGTAAAAAAAAAAAATAATTCAGTATCAATAATATTTCAATTACACATATTTTGATATCGATTTGAAACAAATAATGCGATTTAAATTTTAAAGGATAACATATTTTTTTAAATCCTTGCAATGAAAAAAAAAAAAATTCTATTTATTTTTGACATACATAATGAGTAGGTGTTAAAATGAATGAGTTTCAGTTTTTTTTTCCAATTAATAATTTGATTTTTAATTGCTGGAAATAAATAAATTATTTTCGAAACAAACAGTAACTTAGCACAATTCATTCATTCATTCATTCAACATTCGGAAAAAAATTAATTTCTGTATCTTAATGATTGTTATTTTAAGGTTTGTCATTGTCGAATAAATATCCATACGAAACTACATAAAAATAGATTTTCAAAAATTTTGATTAGAAATTTTGTGAAATTGAATATTCTCCAACAAATCCACTAAAACATATGATACAGGATGCTTCTATTCAGATCTGTTTTGTACTAATTTTTTTTTTGTTTTGTTTTGCAGAAAACTGATTTATTTTATTTATTTATTTTTTTCTATTTTTCTGTGAAACGGAAACAATTATCTTACTGTTTTATATTTGTTTAAAGAATATAATAATATCCTATATTATGTGCACATATACATACAAATAAATGAATGCAATTATAAATGCAGTAATTATAAATGTATTATATGAATATACAATAAACATGCATATATGATATATGTGTGTGCATGTGCATGTGCATAAATGCAGTATTATACGTGTACTATAAATTATATTCATTCTTTTCTTCGTTATCAAACTGTTTTATCCGTTTGTCAATCATAATGAGTTTCTTTAAATTGTGCGGTTTTGTGTTAAATACAAAAAAAAAAAAACAAAAAAATCATTTCTGGCCCCTTTTTTTTTCTTTTTCATCTAACATCAGTTTTCTTTTTTCTTATATTGCTATCATTATATGTATGTTGTGTCATATTGTATATATTTTCATTACACATGTATAATCCATATGTATGTATGTATATGTATACATAATAATAACATGTATCTTAGTTAAGATTTTTATTTTTTTAAATCACGTTTTTTTTTTTTTGTTTTCGTTAATTTATTGCGATAAGTGTTACAAACCCCAAACTTTATACATATGATGCATTTCATATTATATGTATGTATAGCGTATTCCGTATTTTACAAAGGCTTTTTAACAAAATATGTACATATACATAATGAGAGTTTGACGTGTCATATTTGTTGCATACTCGTGTACATACATATGTACATTATGATACACATATGTACAAATACATTATACTATATTGCATGTAGGAATATCAATAATAATAAAAATAAAAACTATATATAGATATATACTTTGAAAATGTAGTACATAAATACATAAATGTACACACATGTATTGGGTATGTGTGTAGATATCACGGTATCACATACTAGATAGTATAGTAATAATACTTTGATAAATAATACAAAAAACAAAATTTTTTTTTTTCAAAGACAGATATGATTGTATCTCCTAGATTTCTCTATAAAATTTCTATCCATCGATAAAATCAATGCATTTGATATGATATAAGTATTTATATAACTTTGTAAGGTGTGTTATGTATACGTATCTATATACGAATATTTACATTATCGTACACAGATCTGTGTTGCTACATATAGAATACAAATCTGAATATGTGAATGAATTAAACATTCATAATTTATATAATCATACAAACATGTACATATATGTACAAACATATAAGGTACACGTAAAAATTTCTTTATACATATGTACATATATATGCAGCTAAGTATGTACATATGTATGTGCACAGATTTTTTTTTATATTATTCATTCAGCGACTGTTAGTTTGATATACTAATACTAAGGTGTGCATATATAATGAAAACGTAAAAACAAAAAAATCACAAAAAAAAAGGGAAGAAGACTTATGGTTGGCAATGCAACATTAAATTTTTCTGCAAGAAAAAGAAACAATGGCCTTTATTAAGGCTTTAATGACTGCATTTTCTGCTGATTTTTGTTATTTTATTGTGTGAAATACCTCCGAGGTGTGCTGAAGTTGTTTTAATGACGACATTTAATTATATTTTGTACAAGCAGGTTTATTTTTCTTTTTTTGTTTTTTGCTTTTGTTTTTCTTTATTTTTGCTGGTTGTTTTTTGTTTGTTTTTATTTGTTTTGTTTTTTTTTTTATATTTTTTATGGATGTTCTAGGAAAATGTTAGTGTGTTGCACACTATATTACAATATAGTATCAGTTTTGAATATCCATATAATATATGTACAATACATACATATCTACATACTATTTTGCTTTCTATAAATCATGTACATATATACATACATACATACATATGTGTATGTATTCTTGCATTAAATCAAATTTTATTTTCTAAATAATAATTGTTTTCTAAATTTTTGTTTTTGATGAATGAATGAAAAAGTGAAAGCAGCAAAAACAAAAACAAAAAAAAAAAAGAAGCATGAACAAAATTAAATTGCAAATGTCGTCATACACAGTTATACATATACTAACAATGCATTTAATTGTCCCTATATATACATGTGTATATGTGTAAATAAATATGGATGCATATACGAGTATTTATGAATGTATGTAAACATGTGTATATATATTTTATTCGCGTACATATGACAGATGTGATTCTTTTATACTGTAATTATTTTTATTATATATGTACATATATCTACATACATACGAATAACACAAGGTAGGTACATATAATAAACAGAATAAAAAAATATGAAAAAGAGAATATAAAAATTCATTTTTTTTCCAACACACACATACATATATGTATACCAATATCAGGTGCTCAAGGTAATTATCAGTATTGTGGCCTTTATATTATGTACATACGTTTTATTTATCATTTGTTTTTTTGCTCTTTCATTATATTCTTTTCCTTAGCGTTTTTCGTGCATATTATATAAGTAGTATAGGATTAGTTTATATTTTTTATGTATTCATGTTGTATATAATTACTAAGGATAAAAAAATTATAAAAAAGAAAAGTTTTAAGGATAATTTAAATGTATGAAAAACATCTTAATTATTAAAATAAGCTAATAGTAAATGTAAATCTTTATAGTTATGTACACATTATTACATACATTAATGTACCTACATATCAACTTCTCTGTGCATATATTTTTATCACATCAGGATCCTTAAAAAAAGTTGAACATACTACAAATGCGTATAAACATCATAAATAGCAGTTTGCCCATGAAGCAGTTAATTACTTCAACCTCAAACAGTTGAATTATTTAAATTGCACTACTCTTTTACATATTATGATTTTTTTACTTGTTTCATAGAGATTAACAAACAAAATGTATACATAAACTCTGTAGGATAATCTCTGGCGTAGTCTAGTATAATTCATAGCACCCATAGCACAATGTGGGGCAATGTAATTTTTATCATTTGAGCTAAGCTTTCAATAGGCCTGACAATAAGCTTCATTATACCAATACAGCTAAATTTTTAAATTACATATAAACTTTATAATCACATAATGGTGAAGGGTGAAAACCGAGTAAGAATTATAAACCAATGCGTAAATGGTTACAAATATTACAAAAATATTCTATTTGAATTTGATTCGAAATTTTTTCATTTTACTTAACAACATACCATAGTCTTACGTATATGTAGGTAGAAGCGTAGAAGTAATCAGAAAAATATAATTTTTGTCAAAAAGTTTACACAATCAATCAGTAATTTTTTTTTTATTTTACAGGTACCTGCTCTAGATATACATATGTACATACAATCTAAATTCATATTTACATGTTTTCAGTTCATATACATATAAATACTAGTATGTTGTATTGTGGTATATAGTTCATTATTATGGTTGACGAATTTTAAACCATAATGATGATTATGATGTTGTCAAGTAAAACGATAATGATAAATTGTGAACTGTGTGATTTAATAGAAGACATCGTCAATCAAATTATATAAAAATATAAATGTTCTCGTGTAAATACATATATACATACATACTTATCTATCTTCCTACTAACATACTTATTTTCTTATATGTTGAAGTATAAAATATCGAATAACCAAATATATGTATATACTATACGAAATACGAGTAATAACATATACATACATACATACATACATACATACTGTATATAATTCGTATTATAAAATATGAAAAAAAAATATATATAAATTTCTAAAAATGATAAAAAAAAAATAAGAAAAATCATATAATGTTAAATCGGGCAGACTCTAAACATACAAATTTTTCATATATTTTTTTTTTTTTGTTCTGTGTGTTTTCTGTTTGAATTTTCAATAAGCAAATTGCATAAATTTTGTTCATCAAATTAATGTCAAAAAACATAAAGAAAAACGTGACAAAAATCTAAATACCATTTAAATATGCTTCATATTGAAATTATTTTCCATATGAACACCCTTCTGGTTTTTGTGTATGTATCAATTTGTACTTTATGTTGTATGTATATGAATGCGTGAATACAGTAAAAATCGCCACAAAATGAAGGTAAATGGAAAATATACGAAATATGTATATCAATGAATGAATGAAGTATGATGGAGAAGAACTATGTATAGTATATGTTGAAGAAATTTTCTAACGTTTAAATATTGAATTATGTTGTGGTACGATAAGCTTATAATAATATGGTGTTGGGTATGGTGTTGGGTATGTATTTACAGACTGTTTCGTTTAAAATGTATGATTTCATACAAAATTTTAATAAAATAAATTTTTATATTATTTCTAAAGTAACTGGTAACACAAAGAATATATAACGAAAAATTGTATTTTGTTTTCAAAATGAAAATTAAAAGAAAAATTAAGACAAATTTTTTGAGCAATTAGAATAAGTTAAGAGAATTATCTGATTTGAAAAATATAGCTTTGTTCCAATAATAAATGTCATACAGAGTATAAAATAAATTACCGAAGGATATCTAAAATTATAGAAGTCTTATAGGAAGAATATTTTTTTTTTAATTATTTAATGGATGGTTTTTATATTTTGCCCATACTGTAAATATAATAAAATGCATATACTTATGTACTGTATTATCTAGATATTTAGATACAATTGAAAAAGTTTCCAACAAATTATTTTTACAAAGTATGTATAGGCACAAACACATATGTACGTATTATATCATACATAAAAATTATAACATTAAACATAATAAAATGAAATAAATGCTAATTTTATATTGAAAATACAAAAAAAAAAAAAAAAATTATGAAAACCTAACCTTCAAATATTGGTATGTAAAATGAAATATTTGTATGTATATATGTAAAAAATAACATGCATTCATTTGGTAAATTTCAAAAAACAAAAAAATTATTTACTCTTACCTTGAATAGTCGGATTTACAAAGAATCATTCCACTTTTTGTAAAACAGCTAGTGCCGATATCAGCTAACATTGCTCCACAACAATAACATTTTAAACATGAATTATGCCAAAATCTATCTAAAGCATGAAGAAAAAATCTCTCAACTATTTTACCTGTAGAAAAAATACAACACAAATTAAAACAAAAACATGTGTGGAATCCGCATTGGGAAAATAATGAAATTTTATTCTGGTCAAAAGTATGTACATACTTTCTTTTTTACAATAAATTAATATTCTAGAATACAAGTTAAATTATCGTTTCATATTATATTTCTATACCTACCTCCACAACCAGCACAATGTTTAATTGGACTACTATTATTATTTAACTGATGAAAATTTGGTTGGCTAACATCTATTGACATATGTTGGGTATGATTATGATCATTTCGATGATGATGATGAATTAAATCATTATTGTTATTATTATTATTATGATTATTATTATTATTATTATTATTGTTATTATTATTATTATTACCGGAACTATTATTTGAATTACTTCCAATTATACTATTATCAACTGAATTATTATTACCCTCGTTCAATGTACAATTTCCATCAACACTTCCATCATCAATTCTATTTCCGATAATTGACGAATAACTGTTATTCTCTGGACTTGATGAATGTGGAGAAGCCAAATCCAAATATGGCTGAAAATGTTGATTCATTTCTGAAGATATGCAATTTTTCTTGTTTCGAAAATTATTTTCTTTCATATATGATATACAACATGTAGGGTCTCAAAAAAGTATAATAAAAATGAAGTATGTATGTGTTCTTTTATCTGGAATATACAAAAAAAAAAAAAAAAAAAAAAAAAAAAAAATTTAAAAGTGTTATTGATTATAAAAAAACAACACTCTGTCACAGTCAGATATCGAAGAATGATTTTGTAATTTTTAACAGACATAAATTATAGCTAATGACCGTTAATATAGTACTTACTTTAGTATTAGTAAATTTCGTAAAAAAAAAATATGTAAATATGTCGTGTAAATATGTAAAGAGTAATTTTAAAATATACTCTTATATGTACATTATTCTTGCAATTATAGTTCATTTGGAAAATTTATTCCTTATACAAAAGTTTAATTAATCATTTATACACGGAATTTTAAAATATACTTTTAGAATGTTTAAATATTTTCGACCACAAAAGACTAATATATATTTCTGTATATGTAGATATTATGGATGTTTTGGACATTTTTTTTTTCCATTTTTCATCTTGTATTTTTAATTATTTTAGTTTGAATTTGATTCGTAAGTGTAATTGAATCTGTGTTCACAATCGACAAATATGTTAAACAATTTGTCATTGACATTTTTTTTCTAGTTCTGATCGTTTCTGTATTATTAAATTCAACGAATTCGTTAATTGAAATACATGCATTACATAGCTTCAGCTATACGTGATAGTTATAAAATAGGAGTCTGGTTTTATAGTACAAAACATACAATTCCACAATGATATACTGTATAACGATAAGTACGAGTAGTATATTTTCATAATGAATTTATATATGATTAACATTAATTTCTTCCTGTCTTGTATTATTTTAGACATATAAAGATTATAAAATGCTTATTAAAATATGTAAACAGAGAACATGAATATGGTATGCGTATATATTTATCATAACATTAATTAGTAAATTTTATAGTACCATATAGTACTATAAGTTTTATTTATTTATTTAGTATTTTTAGTTTGAATTTTAACTTTAATTCAACATATATTTCAATGATAATTAACGTCTTAATTAAAATTCCAGTTTGTTCGCATTTAAAAATTCCAGATTTAGCTTGTACAATACTCTATATGTGGTAGATATGTGTAGTAGTGGTCAAAAAAGTTAAACAGCATATAAAAAAACATTTTTATTTATGTTTATCACACCACTTATCCACTATTATTCACTAAACAAGATATAAATATGCGTCTAAAATTTTTTTGTAATACTGAAATATTTTGAATTAAAATATTCTGATCAAAAAGGATCTAATGTAGACTGCTTCATAATAAAGTTGAGTTGCAAATATTTATCAAAGATGCACATAAGTAACTAAATATAAAAGTTCATGGAAGTTTTTATTACCGTGCTTACTATTACCATTGAATACCTCCTAAAAGTATTTTGATACATTTTGTGAACACTTACTATTTCATGAACATTTGACTTTTGAAGGAATCTAATCTGTCAAATTTAAAAAATGAATCCGAATCATTTTTTTCCAAACATCACTGTATACAGATTGCACAAATTATTATTATCATCATTTTCAGAATTTTTATCCTTAACCATATACATACATAAGTAATTCACTTGTATTTTGTATATACTTATGGACTATGCATTTATTCCTTGTACAAACGAATTAAAGATATAGGTACACATTCATTACTCAAATGATTATACTGAGAATTATTTCACTTGAATTACATCAACCAGTTCATTTTTGTTCCACTGTTGTTACATGCACTTAGCTATATGTACGTACATTTATGAATACTGTACATACTTGTGCATATATGTATATGTATTACGTATTTTTTTTTATTGCACCTTATATATTTTCAGAAAAATATACTAAGCAAAAAAATGAGAACTACTTAAAAACAAAATTAAGAAAAGAAAAAACAAAATATTTACATCAGTTTCCAAGAATAAATCTTCTTTTTACAACAGCAGTTCCAATAAAACTAAATAGAAAATAATAACAACAGGTAAATAATTTTTAAGCATACTTTATAGTACACTCTACATATACATACATAATACGAGTACATACTCTTTTACTTAATATAGGCTTGGATAGATAAATGGCTTGTATAATAATAGCATCGAGTTTATAATATGAGTACATATACAATTATTGTATGCACTACACTTTACGCTTGTACATATCATGCTACATACTTACTTACATCGTATATGCTTCACATCTTTATACTTAACATGGAATTAATCAAAATTTTTGTTTGATTAGGAAGAAAATGATGAACGTTAAGAAGAAATAAATCCCATAAAAAGTTAAAAAATTTCAATTTTTTTTTTTTTTATTTTTATTTTCTATGTATAAGCAAATATTTTATACATAGTACAGTAGAATATCCATTCATTCCATTCATTCACATTCATAATTAGCTAATTTTCCATTATTATTATATATCTAATTTGCAGAAGAAAAATTACGAAACATCTATTCTATAATTATTTTTGATTAATGCAATTGAAAAATTGTTTTAACTTGAAATTACCTTAATTCAAAAGTTTATGAAGTGTGTAAAATCATGTTAGGAGTCAATTCGCAAAATCAAATTAAGGCATTTTAAATAAAAATATATTATATGTAGCTATTTGTATTACACTCCTATAAGTATATTGTATAGTATACCGTATATGTACATTTAAATGTACTGTAATTATTATTTTGGTATGTAAATATATACATACATTTATGCATTTAGGTATGCACATTTAGATACGTGTATATATGCACATATTACATCGAACAATAGGATAAAGTAAAAAAAAAATTGTTGACATTAATTGGTATGGACAAGTGATAAATTAATTTGATCGTTAAATTAAATAAATTGTAGTTTGTAGAGTTGTACATACATAGTAATTTATTAAATAAAATTGCAATTATAAAAATCATAGATATGTTAAAAGTTTTTTTTTTTTTGTAAATTTATTATACCTACACATATACGAGTTTTATTTTTATAGGTTGCTATAGTTTCTATGTTCATAAATTTTACTATAGATATATACACTTAAATGCGATCAAACATCAAACTATTATGTTCATTTAAATCAAATTTCTACTCCTAAATTTAGATTTTTTTTTATCTTATACTATAAATTTCGTTTGTATTCCAACAAATCATCCCATCCTTATATGTAA
This sequence comes from Villa cingulata, assembly GCA_951394055.1. NCBI lineage: Eukaryota > Metazoa > Arthropoda > Insecta > Diptera > Bombyliidae > Villa > Villa cingulata. The sequence continues at coordinate 56,442,632 of OX596018.1, forward strand.
TTGTTTCATATTTTTCTACAGAATCACAATTTTGTGTATTCGTATATCAATTACTTATGTGACAAATTGCTAATTTTTAATATGTTTTTTTTTAATCTACTTGTATATATACGAAATTAAACTCAATTTGTCTTGCAGTTTATATATAATTAATTATTGATTATCTTTTTATCGGTGACATAAAATATCAAATATTTGATTTTTGTTAGAAAAAAATGTAAGTGATTCAACTGTATACTTGTGTGTATTTTTCTATATGTAATGCACCGAATGTAGAAGGACTCAAATATTAAATTTAAAATATTCAATAACAACCTTTCATTGTTAATTGCACATAATTAAATGTCTGCGTGTTATGATCTAAGAAAGATGCAGTGTCAAACATGCAACACATTAAAATTGTTTGTCTTGATTCCATCACAATTCCTAATAAATACATAAAATGCATAAATAATAGATAAATCATTCAAGATTAATGAATAATTGAATAATGAAAATTAAATATCTATAGTGACCATAAAAGTCAATAAGTGATTTAAATTTACTATACGAATGATGCAAATTTAATGGATGACTCATACCTCATACTTATTGAGTTATTGTTACTTCCTCTTTGGATAATATTAGCTACATAATATTAGTTTTGATTGATCAACGTGTCGATGCAAGAATACTTACTTATGTGTCATTAAGTTATTCTAACAAAGCCGTAAACAGTTAAGATTTTGTGAGATGATTTAAACCGATCTTATGTTCACCATAAAAAGATACTTATATATGGAGAAGAAAGTAAAGTGAATAATAAAAGAATATTTTTCATTCGAGAAAATATAAAAAGTAAGTAAGAAGTGAAGTGACGTAGGTGTTGTACAAAAATAATTGATTTATGCTATCATAATGATAAGAGACAATAAAATAAATTAATAAAGCTTAATTAATTGATGATGGTATACTATACACTATATAATTGAAAAAATAATATTATGTCAAGACTTCAAAATATTCGATTAAAATACAAAAACAGTAATGTACATAATTTACTAAATATAGAGTATATACGAGTACATATACGACGAGAATGAATGCTAAAAGTGTGCACGAAACGAAAGTAATTTGCATATATTCATATATACTTAATAAATGTTATTGGTATTTCTCATTGAATGGCACATGCACCATTTCATATTTTTGAAATTTTTTTATGCACCTATATGTATCCTACATTTATATTCACATAAAAAAATGTACACATTATAAATCTGAAACATTATATACTCCGTTTCGTAATATACATTAATGTAGTTTTAAAGTTATAAAAACGTAATGCAATTTTATAACAAATTTGTTGAAATTCAAAATTGGTTCTCATTTATGTAACATTTTATATACAAATACAAAGGAGATTTTATATACTTTATATATTTTCAACTTGAGAAGATATTAATCAGAATGCAATAATGCAGTAAAACTAACATCCAGAAAACAGCAACAGCAAAAAACACATTTGAAAGTTGGAACTTGAAATTAAATAATAATGAACGAAAGATATTTATTTAAAGTGGAGGATAATAGCATCATTTATTTTCAAAGTTTTTTTTTTTTTGCTAACCTACTTAGTACTTACATTATTACTTGAACCTTATATATTTAATTTTATCTATAACTATGGCAATTATAAAAATAATGATGATACACACTTGCATGTTTTTATAATACATACATTATGTATATGTATACATATATGAATAATTGTATGTGAATATGTGAAGATAAATGTGCACATATATGTATGTATGTACAATACATAATAGTGATAATAGTATAAGTATATTCGTACATATAATTATGGGATTTAAATTAAAACAAGGTTTAAACTAGACATTTTATAAAACAAGGACTGTTGTTGCAATGTTAAGTCGTAAGATCAGTATCAATAGTCAACAACAGCATTTAACAAATCTTAATTAAAATTAATGGCGTCGTTAGAAGTGAATAATATTTATTTGAGTATTAAGCACTAGATAGTAAGTATACAGCATTATTCTTGTATGGTTTCGGTTTATTATATAGTACATATTTTTATACAGGGTGTATCTCGTTTAAAATATTAAATATGATTTTGATTGGTAGGTTAGATGGAGTAAGCAAAATGTTGTATGATATAGGGAGAAATAATTTCAAATCTACTTTAAAGGATTGAGTTGAACTCATAACGCATAGCAGATTTTTGTCTCCAAGTAGTCCTATAGAGCTATAAAACAATTGAGAATTGAATAGTAAAAATAACTTCCTCTAATTACTTCAAGGCAACGATCACGTCAAATTTTCATAATTTTCTATTAAAATCTGTTTATAGTATATGATAACAAAATAAATTGAAAATAAAATGAGACATCCTGTATGTATCTTGTATGTATTCATTTATATAATATTGGAGCATATTTGTTTCCATACGATTAACAGATAAAACTATAAACTACTCTACAATCTCATCGTAATAAATGAATCCTATTCGTACTGATTATAATAATATGTATATGCATGGTATGTATGTTATGTATTTTGCTTTTAACTAATGAAGCAACTGTCGCTTTTACATTAATTAAGATAATATGATTTATTTAATGTAATTAGGATTTTTGTTTGTTCAAATTTACAATAAATATTACAATAAACTTTCGCTGAATTCATATAAATGTACAAAATAATTGCGCTGGGGCTATATGTACATTGGACATAAAACATAAGAAAACATAATATCAACAATATTTCAACAGCTATTATCAAAAATAATTAATTTGAATGAAGTTTTGGATTATTTTTTTTTCTTCTCTCTTTATGTATTTAGCATATAATAAAATAATTAATTGATATAAACTGGTTAAATCACCAGCGCTGTAAAATACTTTTATAATTTGTAAAAATATGTAATGTTGGAGTTGAATTTGATTGTTTTCATAATGCATGTGTAATTACTACATAAATAATGTATTTATAGCATAGGCAGTATAGACATGTATAGTCATATCATACAGTAAATCTATATCAAGGATGAATAAATAAAATGTTTGCACATTTTTATGGATGTGATGTGATGTTTGTAATATTGCATTTGCCTATATAACTTGTACATAAATAAATATTTTTAGATAATGTACGTATGTTAAAGATACCAAAGATCTTTTCCATAATACTCAATACATAAGTTAAAAAAAACGTAAATAAAAAATAATATAAAAATTTGAAAATATGTAGAAGTACTTAGGTACATAAGATTGTTATCCTCTAGAGTAGATTTTTTAAGCAATGAACATATAAATTATCGTATAATCTACGATTGTACGAGTAGTAAGTATTTCACACATCATGTTTCCTTATATTTTCATTCTTGAGAATAATTTGATTTTCTCTCTTTAAGTATAATACGTACATATATTGTACTTCTACATGACAAACACGGGAAATCAACAAACAACATTTAATACTTGATCCTCCTCTTTGTGCATACTCTCAAGCAGGGAAACTCATTGACTATCTATCATGGCACCCTTAGTTATCGTATACGCTACGATAGCACGAGTAGTATTTTACATAATCATGATTGTGTACTCGTATTTTTCTTCTTCGAAAAAAGTTGATTTTTCTCTTTTAAAAGAATGCGAATATTGTACGTGAGAAATACGGAAAATCAACTAACAACAACAACATTTAATACTTGCTCCTCCATTTTATATACATACTCTCGAGCAGTGGAAGTCATTAACTCTAACCGTACTTATAGTATATACGCTAGCTATTATAGTAAATAGTACGAGTATTTTACATAGCATGTGTTTTCGTTTTGAGAAAAATTTAGTAGAATACGAATATGATTAGATGAGAAACACGGAAAATCAACTAACAACATATAATATTTGTTCCTCTACACTATGCATACTGTCTAGCAGTAGGGGTTAATGAAATGTTTTCAAATGAAGGTTACATATTTTTCTGGAGAATTATTTTTGTAACAATTTCTACATTATATAAATATTAATTAGGTATGTTATGTTGTACCAGTATGTAAGTTTTGAGGATAATGTACACGAGTTGTACAGTTCTGAAAAATATGAATTTTATTCTTGTTCGTTTTAAAAATATTCATATTTTGCATCACTTAAGGCATTTTTTGCGTATGCAAAAAGTTAAGATTCTCATTAAAGATAAATAACTAATTATGAAAAATATAAAAACATACATAGTTAAGTATTACGCATTTCTCTTATAATGTGATATGTAAAAATAAAATAAATATAAATAAAATTAATTCAATTCTCAAATTAATTCTACATAGTCATTTTTTAGCAAAATTTTTCTATAGTATAATTTTCACTATAGTAATACATCTACATCCTTTTACGTACGTACCTATGCATTATGTACATATATATGAATATAATACACAGAATAAATTTTCGATATAATTTATTTATATGTATCTACATTTTTATTTTAGGTGGCGCAGCAGTAAATTTACAAATAAAATTTAATTTTTATTTAATACTATAGTCATAGAATATTTTCTGAAAACAATTTTCAAACGTTACATGTGTACATATATTACATACATATGCATGCAACCATACATATATACACCCAATACACCACATTTCATAGTTAAGCTTTACTTAATAAATATGTGACTCAGGTGTTGTGTATACGAATATATATAACTACATATGAATGTAATATATGTTCCTACTTTCATATGTGCAGAAAATGTCTACATTTATACACATATATAAATATTAATGTACGGAAGTATAAATAAAATTAAAAAAAAAATAATAATAAAAAAAAACACCACAATATTATAGTTAAATTTTTGGTTAATTTACTAACAACAAAACAATTGTGACTTTCCGAAAATGTAAAATAATGTGCATACATATACATATATATACGTAAAGTGAATGTATGCACGAGTATAAAAGAGGATGGATACTATACAACCCCACAATTACAGGGTATTTCAATTGTATTTTTCAATTTAAGAAGCGCATAGTTAAAAAGAAATCATTTTGTAAATATTGGTGTACGAGAGAATTTATTTAAAGTTATTTTTCAATTTGATGGAGCCTGTTTCTAATTTACATAACCGCATATATACTTTACGTTTACGTGCATGTTTATACATAACATATATATAAATATACAAACATACATACATTACATACGTGTATGTTATTATGTTTTGAACGTTCGCTGTAAATGTAGAATTGTACAAATGTAATTATTATATGAGTAATACTGGTAATACATAATATAATACCTAGAATTTATGTTATGAACAATGAAAACGGATCATAAAATTTATTGCAGTCAATTTAATACCTACCAATTTTATTTCATTTGTACGTAAATATATAATGTAGCTATGGAGTATATATTATATATCGTATAACGTACACATGTGAATGTACATAAAATATAAATGTTTTCTTATATGCTAGTAGCGATATACATACCTATACATATTTATGGAATTGAAAATATACGAAAAACTAAATCTTTTCTTGATTCATTTCATATTTATAGACTATTGCTATTGCTTTGGAACCATGCGGTGTTCGTAGTTGTAGTAAATAATCGATAATTGTGGAAAAAAGAGTAAGAAGATATACGTTACTCGTATTTATGAATATTAAAAGGAAAATAATTTCGAAAAACCGAAGAACACCTTTCTTCTACTTTGGGAGAACTTTACGTTATGTTATTTTGTTGGCTCTTTTCTTATCAGAAACAATCATATAATGTTGTTATGATATTTCCATTTATTTTTTAGTTACAGGGACTTTTTCTTTCAAATGACCAAATTTCATGCAAATAAAATGCATCTAAAATAGTTTCAATAGCATTTGTATATATACTCACTAACACTTACATATAAGATAGCGAAACAATGGGTTTTTGGTAGCAAGTCAATTGTTAAATTAATTTTCTTAAATTTATGGTGTAAGAAAGTAAGTAATGGAGGCATTTTATATGCAAATTTATGTCTCGCAACATTTTCATTTATATATATACTTATTTGACAGACATATGATATTGATACCACCTATGCTATAAAAAATGAATTAAATTATAGTCAAACAATTATAATATCATTGAATGTAAAATATACAATTCCTTTTTATTTCAGCAAAATAAAAAAATGCTTTTTAGCAAAACTTTCTTTTTCTCGAAATGTTTTTTTTTTTGTAAATTTTATGAATTTTAGAATCATTTTCAAACTGAACTTTTCACGCAATTCAAACTCAACAGAATGATACTTGTGCACTTGTACATTTTCTTTTTTCCTCTCTTTATCATTTCCGATGTGAAATATTTAAGTGATTTTTTCTTATACATTTACACGATACTTATAATTTGAAAATTGAAAATAAAAATGTAAGAGAGTATCACCGTATCACATAAACGTATAGCGAACAAAGAATAAATATTTCGTTTGTGGTTTTTTGTTTGTACTTTTTCAATCATTCGTATAAAGTATCGCTCATACCTAAATGAAATATAGAATGAATGAGCATAATAAATGATGTCCTGGATATAGGTATCATCTTGTTTTGTTTTTATTGGAGTTTTTCAAATGTCATTTTTGGTGTTTGTTGATTCAACATCCTTTTAAGATTTGAAAAAATAAAAGAAAAAAATTATTGAAAAATTTATCTATACACGTCACGTTAGTGCTCTTTTCTGAAGAAACTATACACTTGTGCTCATCTGAAAATTTCAAAATAGAACGGTAAAAACGTTTGGCAAGTATAAGTACTATCTACTCTGCTTATACTCAAATAAGTATAATATTGGTTTTAGTACCTATATTTCAATATTAACAAATCTTATGAAGATATTTTAGGAAATATTTATTGAAAATTATAAATACAAGTATGTAATATGATTTTGTAATTCATAGTCTAACTTTATACCAACAAAATAAATATCTGTGATTAAAAATAATTTTTAAATTACCGATGTTGAATAATTGACAATAAATTATGAATGAAAGATAATATTACTATTGATGTGACCATAAGTCTCGTACAGACGATAAATGAGGCTAACGAAAATTGATAACTCTATTTGTTGTGTATGAATAGATTGTCAGTGGAATAAGTTTAAATTTATTACTAAATGAGATATAAAACTTAGGTACATTATAATGATATTGGAAATATTTCTTTTTACATAAATTAATCAAAATTTTTTCATAAATACTTGTACAGGATTTAATTAATAAAGTCAGCCAATCAACCACTTAAGGATGAAGGGTTGTAGGTAAAAAAATTAACTAGATTTCCAAGACAAATACGTATACCTTTGTGTAATTTTGATCGGTGAAACTCTTTGTATATATGCATGCTGCTAAAATACAGAGCTTCTGTTTTTGACATGAACTTTAAATGGACAATCTTTCTTGATAAGAATAAGTGTCCTATTGAAATATAAAATAAAATTTTCCATTTTTTTAACAATTGCTCTTTTTACAGTGTCTGTTGTTTTCACTTTCTATATATGAAGTAAGTGTACAGTCTGTCGATGAGTCTACTAAATTCATTGCATCAAAATCAATTCAATTAAATATAAAAGGAGCAACAATTATAGTGATTTATTCTTAACGAATTTTGAGTGCATGTATAATATACGTTAATCGATTACCTTTTCATATACAAATAATGAATTCTAAACATTATGTAGTGAGTAAGTTAATGGAAATGGTATGAGTATGAGTTGTTCGATGTATTTCAGACTGTATAATAAAAAAAATTTCAATTAATTGATTGTCAATACAATTCTTTTGATATTTCAATTATCACTCATAGTGAATTACTTTTTCATTTGTGGTGGACACCATACCATACCATTAAGGATTAAGGCTACAAATTTTGCAATGTACATATTCTGTATTCTGTTACAGAGCTTATTTTATAGAGGCGTATAATAAGTGAAATTTCATTATTCGCCTAACTAAAAAAGAGTGAGTACATGGAAATGGAATTGAATTTTTTTATTTTTATTTTTTTCTAAATAACGCACTATAGCGTTAAGATAATAGGATAATGGCATTATAGTTGCACAATATAATAGAATTATTTTAATGCATTATATCAATAATTCAAAAAGGATGAATAATTTTTTTTTTAATTTTTTTTTAAAAACAAAATCATTTTAAAAATGTGAATTTTGAATATTTTTCAGAAGAGTAATTAGGATCTAAATAATGTGGGTAATGGAATGGGTATATGTATATATGCACTCATATCATGTAATAAATAAATGATTTAAAGTAGATATTATTTATGCTTGTATATTTTTAAAAGAAAAGTTTTATGGTGCCTATACTAAATAAAAATTTAATTTTAATTTTTACTCTTTTCCACCAAAATTTTTAATGTTATGGTATCTTAAAATTATACTACTTTAGGAATAAAACTTATTGTTTCAAAATGTTTACATGAATTTAATATATAATTCTTTAAGTGCGATTTTAGATTTTGTAATTTTCAATTAATTTCTAAATTAACAAAAATATTCAAAAATCTCGTAATAATAATTTTTAATAACAATAATGTGTATACAGATACAGGATACAAAATTTTAATTGAAAAATTTGTATACATACTATTTTGCGTTAATTGCATTCATAATATGTTTGCACAGTGTGTAAATTGTTATTTTTGTTTTTGTTTTTAATATTGTTTACAAACAACTTACCATCTGTTGATAATGTTTTATTTATAAATTTTTTTTTATTACTCTATTATAACTTTTTATATGTATAACAACATACTACCTATAATATGTACATACATACTTATATTTGTGATAAATACAAAATGATTGAAAAAAAAAAAAATAAATAAATGAAAACAAAATAAAATTGTATATATAACCGCGTAATTATATAAACATATTAGTAGTATATATTTGTATATAAATTTATATTATATTTAAATTAGTATATATGATAGTATATACATACATTATATTTATATAGTGTTTATAATCAGTTGTCAGAGAACATAAAATTCACAAAATGTATATATCAATTCAATTTAAATATACATATATATATACATAAACATCATGTTATATACTCGCGTACATATGTATGCACAAATAAAGTTTAAACATTTAAATATATACACAAAAACAAGAAGATAACACTCTCGTAATAATTTCAATCACTTTTCCCGCCACAATTATAATAATTGACATAATTTTTTTTTTTTTCAAATTTATTTATTTAATTTTTTTTTTTTTAGTTTAAGAAAATGCAATTACTGATATTTGCTTTTACTCGAATCCTTAATGGATTTGTAAATTTTTGTTTGTTATAGTTTTTTTTTTTTTTTTTTGAAAAGTCTAAAAAATTATTTATTTTCACTCCTTGTTTATTGATTATAATGTAACTATATATTTTTTAATTAAAAAATATTTTTTTCAATAATATATTTTTAAGGATCGAAAATTTTTCATACAAATTCCGTCGGAAACTGAAAGCACTGAAGGTAAAACGTGCCTTTTATAGGAGTTTGAAAATTATAAAATGAATATGTACATTATTTTGAAATAAAAACAAAAACTCTTATCATTTATCTTTCATATATACTATACGTACGTACATGGTAGTACAGTAGTACAACTCTTTCATATAGGCACTTTTTTAAATATATATTCGTTAATTTGTGTGTATATGTACACACATATATGTAGATAAATATTTACATAAATAATTGTATGTGTATTTTTATTTTAAAAACAGAAAAACTAAAATATATGATTTCCTATCAAATATACCTGTGTTGTGTATGTATACAGCACATAATAAGTAACACATTAAAAATAACTCAACATACCATATAATACAATAATAATATGTACATCTTATACGTACGTATGTAGATGCATATGTAAATAGACTGTTATTGTGGCGAATGTATACCAGGAAGTATAATTTATGGAACACGTTACTGGAAATCAATCAAGCAGGACTTTTAAAGAGGAGACGATATGGAAATCATCTCACTAAAATGATGTGTATAAGTATATATTTAAACGTTTATGTATATGTGCTACATTCTCACAGCATTATACCATTATTTGGTGTATCAATTAGTCTTTCTTTAATAAAAACATTATATACAAATCGCACATTTTTTTTTAAACAAAATCTGTCCGTCCACACGACACATACATACGTAAAGATAGACGATATTCAAAACTTAACATGCGCACAGGTAAATCAAAAACAATAAATAAAATAAAATCTTGAATTTCTCCAGTAAATATTTAAATGAAAAAAAAAAGTAAATAAATAAAAAAAATAATAAAATAAAACGTGGAAAAATTGAAAAAAAAAAAGTTAACGAGAATTTCCTCCATAATGATTCTTATAGTACATAATTTATGTTGAATAATTATTATTATATATATTACATTTTTGTTTTTATGATGTGAATGTATTTGAAGTTACCACGAATACATTCGCAATAATCATGATTCCACAGTGGAAATTATGTTAAATTTTGAAATCAGAAATAATAATCAACAGGTAATTATGATTAAAAAAGAGAAATTAAGTAAAATCGAGTATAATTAGCTGGATTTAATTTCTCATTAAACAAAAATGCATAATACACATACAAGGAGTATCAAAAGTTTTTATTTTTTTTTTTATTTTATTTCCAACATATGTACTCATCATTTTATCATGTAGTTTTTGATACAGAAGGAGGTATGAGAAAATACAAGAATGTGCACATACATTATGCATATTATAATGGATTATAATTTATTAAATTTTTTTATTAGTTTGATGAAAAATATATGAGTTTTAATAGCTTTTTACAAATTGCTACTGCTACAAGTATACAAATATAAATTATTTTTCTAATGACAACAAAAAGGAGATGAAGTGATATTCTCCAGATCGATTTAAAATGTCGAATATTTTCAAAAAAAAAATTCTAAAAACTAATATTTTTATTTAGAACTAAAAATTTATTTAGAATTAAAAGCATACATATGTATGAAACATTTTTATATTTTCTGGTAAAATTAATCATTCACATAGTAAATTTTATAAAATTGAACATTCATACACTATCATTCAAAAATGTTCAGAATCAGATTTTAAACCAGGACACCAGGACGTTAATTCTCATTCAAAAATTATAATTATCTTTAATAAAAGTTTCATATGTATGTACATATACATATATTCTAGGTGATGATTTTATAAATTTTCAACAAAGAAAAAAATCTGTAAGGAGTACCCTGTCATGTATTAAATAGTACATACTAGATAGTCTTTACTTGAATGTGGTGTGGATAACACTACAGGTGTAAGTGTATAAGTACGTAACGTCAAACGTACGTACATAGAATGTGAATTCTTACAGAGTATTTTTTCAAATGAGTGTCATCAAAAGTATATGTGCATAATATTCAAATTAATTTAATATGAATTTTATTTTATTACAATATTAAGGGCAGGGATAACAATTAACAATTTTTTGTAATTATTAAGTATTATATCACTAAAATAAAAAATACGTATATTTACAACACATTTTTTTCTTTTAATTTCAATTAAGTAAAAGCTCTTTATCGTAAAAGCTTCAAAATTCAACAGACATTCAGTATATCAACATATCAACAACCTAATTTCTCAAGTAAAAAATTTCCTAAAATAATAGCGCAAGTCATTCCAATGAAAATCAATTTACTATATCCATCCATACACATATTTTGAACGTAAAGAGAGTCTTATAATTTACCTATTTATCTTTCTCTTTGCCATTTATACATTTATACTGCATCTATATGTGTAAATAAATTTATTCAAAGAAAATTTCTAAATAAATTCAATGAAATAAAATAAAATTATGTATTTATCTGATGTGAAAAGCACGTGTTATAACGGTGGAATTTATTTACGTATAATGCGCAAGTCATTCATATTTTTGTTGAAGCAATTCAGAAATATATTGAAAAAATGGGCGTTTAAAAATGAAATGCTCACATTTGTTTATAAAAATAACAAAATTTTAATTGGTCGACTAAAAGTTTATACATATAATACTTTTTTATTTCATGTTTCTAAAAGTTATCAATAATAATTTTCTATTAAACGTTATAGGAAATTGATATGTTTATGTTTTTCTAAAACTAATGATATGTATTGTAATTAGAAAATAGTTTAAATAAAACTTATTACATAATATTGTCGGTACATATTACAATATAAATTATTATCAAATTACATTTTAAATTTGGTAATTAGCAATAAATTAAAAGGATGAATATCTCTAAAATGTCTTTTTACATTGTCTTTCTGATTTAATTAACCGCCTTATCAATCAGTTTTTTTTTTAATCAAATTTCCACAAAAATGAAAATCAGTTTTCGATCATTTTCAAAATCCGAGAAACGTCATCATATAATATTTTACATCCTAGACACTGACTGATCGTGAACACAAATCGTTTCTTTTTAAAATGATAACAATATTCAAATAACAATATTCTACTAGAAAAATTCATGACATTTTGTTGTGATGCAGAATATGCGAATTGGATAAATTAAAATTCTATAAAAATGAAAAAAAGAATTTTATTTATGATCTGATTAACATACTTTTTTTACAAACTTTTTTAGCTATAACATATGTCTCAAAAATGTTTTAAATAATTTTTATTTCTTGTGTATGCTAAAATTACAATTAACAGAACACATCCAAAATTTTCAACACACATTATTTATATGAATGTTGAGAGTATAAAAGTATTAAAAATTTTTTCAAAATATGGATATTTATAGTTGTAAAAAAAATGTTCATCATTGTATCTTATTGTATCTTATCCTACACATTTATATCTCTTTATTAACGCTATACTTAACATATAACATCATTAGTCACATCCTTAATGATGGCTTAATAATTTACTTACCTCAAACTTTCAAAACTATACTTAAGCACTTTAGAAAAATCGCAAATAAATTGTTAAAAACCGTATATTTACAATAATATACTTCATAAAAACAATGTATAAAATACCATTATCATTCATATATTTACATTACATACTTACCTTGTGTGCATATGTGTAACTTATTCTATTATATGATATTTTTATCTTTTCGTTTACATTTTTATGTTTTTGGTAGAAAAAAAAATTTTTTTTCTTTTCGTATACACACTCATGTGTTATCGCATTAGTATTCTGATGTTTTATGTGGTTTCGATGCTAATTTTTTATTTTCATTTTTTTTTTTTCAGGACTTTTGATATCTTTAATCTCTTAATTCCTTTTTTTAATTTTTTGGAATACACGATTTATCTAAAAATGTTTTTTTTTTTTTTTTTTAAAAAAAAAAGAGTTTACCTTCTTCTACATGCATACGTATATGTACTATGTAGGTGATGTATTGAAATTTGGTATGTTGCACGAAAATAATATGTGTATATTTACATTTATTTTGTTAGTTCATTCATTTGTAATCGTGTACAAATGTAAACAAAAAAAAAATGTAATGCAGATTTAAATAAAATCACATTTACCGGCGATTTAGAGTTTATAAATAACCAGAGACAAAAAAAAAAAAAGAAAAAAAATTCAAACAGATTACACATATTTAAAAATAAATAAACGGGAATGAAAAAATACACTATATGTAGTATACACATGAACTGTGTACTGTACACTTATAGATACAAAACAACACAAAAAAGTCCTTCAATATTTTTTATCAGATTTTCATATTTTTAGTTTGTATATAGTATTTATAAATTTTATTTTCTGTTAATCGTACTTACAATTTTCTGTGGTTTCATTTCTCTCTGTAATATCATATTGCTAAAAATTAAATAAATATTTTTTTTCTTATCATAAATTCATATATACTTACTCGTATATGCTACTTTATGTAATAAGGACATAAGTAATTTGTGAAAACTTTAAAAAAATATAATAGATATAAATTTGAAAATTTTCAACTCATTATTACATAAATTATTTCATTCTTATATAATTTATTAACTAGAAAAATACATTTTCATTCTATATTTTCTAGTTTCTTTCTTTTTTTTTTAAAAAAAATATTCCATTTAATCTGACCTCTCCTTTAGAGTAAATAAATTTCTATAATATTAGATTAGATAATTCGACAGAAATCTGTAAAATCTCATATAACTGTGTATAACTATGAAATCGTAACATTTACATACATACAATAAAGAATAAAATTCTAATTAGGATTTAATTTATAATCTTTTACATATATACTCGTATATGGATGGGTACTTACTTAAATATGATCCTTAACAACCTTTTATTCCTTATTAATCCGCAAATGTATTCAAAATAAATGCTTTCAACTATTAAAATAATATTAAACATTTAATCATAAAAAATTCTAAATTGAATTGAATAGAATATTAATTATACTCGTATGTATAGAATTTTTAATGAATAATCCTTCATATTAATTAAATATTATTTGTCTATACGTATATATACATACATGTATTTGCTTAAAAAACAAACTGAATTAAAATTTCTTACTGTTTACATCTACAGGATCGAATTAAAATCGAAAATATCTAAACAGAAAACTACATTTTTCAAAAATAAAAAAACATATTTATATAAATAGCTCTACATTCAATTATTTTTGCACATAGTTCTTACAGTATACAGTTAGAATAATAGAATGCCCTGAATGGTTTGACAAGTGCATATGGCAGTATGCATCCAACATTTTATTTCTATTCTAAACGATATACCTAATGATGAATGCTATAAAAAATTAAATAAGCAAAGGCAATTAAGATTTTTGAAAGGACATAAAATAAAATGAATTTAAATTTTTTATGCAAGAGGTTATACACATGTAAATATGGTAAATAATTTTACAAACATACTTTAGTAAACGTAAACACATTTATAATTCTCTTTTTATATTAAAAAATTGGCCTTTTTTAAAATTTGAATATTTTTTTAAAGCTTTTTGTTTAGAAAACATCTAAAAGAATGATTATTATTTGAAAAGAAGCTAAGAAAAATTCCTGATTATTGATGAAAATTGTATTTTTATGAATTTGTATACATATTTGTATAAATGTTCGTCCCTCTAATCATCCTAAAGACCAAATATTTTAAATGATTTGGAGAATTCTAAGAAACGCTGAGAAATCCTACAAAAGTTTTATATTGCGTCGAACATCATTTTTTAATTTATGAGTTTTCCTTGCATTTTGCACATGATTTACTTTATTTACAAAGATTTTTATTGCTTGTGTAAAACAGCCAAAATTTAAACAAAACATGCATGATTATATGTACGCATTGCGCTGCGATACTTAGTTTTGTTTACTATAGGAATGACTTTACTATTTGAATGCACATAACTGGAACTTATTACACGAAAGAGAAGATGTACAGATGATACACATCATATTTACATAATAATTCGGGCGCACAGTAACTTGGCCATGCCACAAGCAAAGCTGAATTTAAAATATACGAATGAATAATAATCAACGTCCATATTCAAATAAAATATAGAGTTTACTATAGTAAATGGAAAATTGAATAAAAGCATTAAGCACTTGATATTGTGTTAACGATATAATTAAATCTTTTGATGAATTTTTTAAAAGAAACAAAAAAATAAATTTAGTTTTTCATTTTCTTTATATTTAGAATTCATTTCTTTTTATGCAGAACGTGCATATTATATGTAAAACAAAAATTCATTTGAATCGTAGTATACGGTAGTATTATTTTATCGTCTTTTTCATACAAAAAGTTAAATTTAAATAAATAATAAAATTTAGTTAGCAAAAATTTGGTCGTTTTGTAATGCATTAAAACAAAAAGGGTATATACCATAGCTAGGTACTTGAACTATACCATGAATATATACGTCTAAAATGTTAATTAAGCTTAATTCTCGTATAATATAGAATATTTTTTTAGAAATATTTGTGTATAAAGAATCTAAAAATGATGTACATATATGTATATGCAATTTATTTTTTTTCAAGCGGTTTAATTTCTTTCTATTAATTTGAATACATAAGCCTTAAGCCTTTGAAATAAAGATCTAAAACATAATAATAGCTGACATACAAATGTCGAAAATACATACATACATACATATATTTGAAATAAATAAGAAAAACCACATAAAGTTTTTTTTTTTTTTGTGCATTGAATATAAAGGTATTCAAATTAGAAAATTAATACATGCATATAAGAGCTAGAGCAGTCAATGTACGGACGTATAATGATAGTGTACGCACGATGTGTATAGCTTTCATTAAATTGAAATGAAATATTTACACACACACACACACACATATTCCATATATATTCCTATTAAATTAAATATACATATTTAAATAATTCCTAGATGTTTTCATTTCTTTTATATCACTTCAAATTCTTATATAAAAGTACAGTGAATTTGTGAATTCTTTCATTTAAATTTCATAGAAAAAATTTTATTACATTCATTTTGTACTTTATTTTTCTTCATTTTTATTTCTTTTTTTTTTTAAATAAAATTTAAACTACTACATAAAGGACGAATAAATACATACGCTTACACGTACTATACTTGTATACAACAGATATCGCGTAATATTATTTACAACTTGAATATTGAATAAAATATTACAATTTTAAATCTACATTTATATACAAAAAAAAACATTCGGATTCGAGTGTCTAAAAAATTTACTTCATGTTTCTACATTATATTATATGTATATGTATATGTATAAAATAAAGACATCATCATCTGACAGGACATTATACTGGATATCTTTTGGGAGTAATACAACCGTCGAAGGAACCACAAACACACAATAATAATAATATCTAATATTCATCAGAAATAATAAAAAAAAAACAAGTATTCACTGTTTAGAAATGAAGACTTGATTTCGTGACATATTCCTTTTTGTTTATTTTTTGGGAAATTTTGCAACCGAAAAAAAAAATACATATCCTTTTTTTTTCATACAAGTATTGAGTGTACATTATATACATTTTTATATATATTATACAAAACATGAATATTTCCAGGTAAATATGTATAAAACATGTGATATAAACTTTATGTTTGAATAAAACAAAAATGAAATAGTGAGTGGTACTCATAATGTTGATGTGGTACATGTTTATCTCTCTATAAATTTATGTAGGTGTGTATTTATTTTTGTATATACATATTTAGTAAGTATATATATTATTCGTGTAACTATGACATTTTCAATGAAATTGTTATGTTATATATAATCTCCAAAGAATGTAAATATGTATATACAAGAAATAACATTTTTAATCTTTTATTTATATTATTTTTGTGTATGATAAAAATAAATGTGAAAAAATGATATAAACACGTCAATTACATGTTTTACTTCATTTTACTTTCAAATTTCACAATTATATTCTGACATATAAGATGTACATACATAATACCAATATATATGAATAAAATAATATCACTCATAGTCATAATATATCCTTATGCTTTCAGGAATTTCTTTAATATTTGATTAGCTCGGATATACTATATAATATAGGATATTTGAATATTTGATGATTGTTGTTTTATAACATTTTATCACTGAAATTCATTCTGTATATATTTATTTCTTTTTACTGTACTACTTATACACTCTACACATACTGTACAGTCACTATTGTATGCACAAATGTACTTATGTATACATATAAATTACAGGACAGAATTTATATGTTTTGTTATGCAACATGTAATTCGCAAAAAACATATTCCTGACTTTTTAAGCATCAGGAAGCTTTTATAAGAAATTCTCATGCATAACAAAGTGATGTGTGATTTTCTTAATTCAATTTAAGACTAAAAAATAAATAAATATAAGTACATATATATATATGTATGAGTACCATATAACTGTCAGAAGATATAACTACATAAATATTTAGTTGTCTTGTGATTACTACCTTACTGTTTTTGATAAAGTATGAATACTCAGTAGTTTAGTACAAAATTGAAAAAATTTTCATAATTTTTGATTTCTTAACAATTAGTAAATACAAAATACATAAATATACATACATGAATGATAACATACCATACATAAAAAAAAATTTCAGACAATATGCGATAATAAAACATTGAATCTGAATATAAATAAATACTCATGATTTGAATATGTTTCGTCGTCAAAAGACCCTAGAGCGGATCGTGGTGTGGGCGAGGGGTTGTCAGTTTGCTGGCTTCCCCTTGTATTCAATTAAATTAAATTAAATTAAATCATATGTATATTTCGATTGTAATATAATAAAATTTATAAAATTATACATTAATTGTTTATAAAGTTTTTTTCTAATCTCAATGAGTTAATCGATGTAGGTATTGTAGGTAATTGAAACTTAAAAAATGAAAATTTTGAATTTTGACCATATACAGAAAATATTTTCATTTAAAAAAAAAAAAATTGGTCCATTGTACGAGAGTAATTGCGTATAGTTAGCTTCAATTAAACTTTTTCACTTTAAGTATAGTGATTTTTAATTTTTAATAGCATAGTACATTTCCTTTTTACCTATGCCCATCGTATATAATATAAATATACACATATATGTGTGTGTATTTGTTGGCAGACCGATACCATACATATTTACTATATATTATTATTTTATATACTATATACCACTTTAAACTTGCATGAATACAATAATTTTATTCTCATTTTATTTGAGCAAATATGAAAATACCAATACTGAAAAATATTTTATACTTTTAATTAAGATCGTTTTATTGTGTATAGCTTCTGTATATCCTGTATATCTAAAAACATATACATACAAATGTACCCGATACATATAATAAATATAAATATCCTTTTAATCTTGGACTATATACACCGTCCGTACATTATACTTATATACATGTGTATGTGTATTGTGTGTATAGGTACACTATTGTCGGAATATTATTGTTGTTGATTTTTCATATAGAATATAATGTACACATACCGACACGAGCACATATAAACGGTATGTTATTCGTTAATAATCATCATTCTGAAACTTAAAAAAAAAAAATACAATACAACACAATACAATATGTAGGTATGTATGTACATAACGTATATGTAATGAAATCGTAAATCTGCAGTTAACAATCAAAAATTTACGGTAACATGCACTCATCACATGCTTAATATCAGAATGGTCAAGTACGAAGTTATTTTGAAAAGTCCTCTTATAATATTATTATCCTTTACTATTTTTATGTATATGTATATAAGTATATGTATATTTTTTATATGTATTGTACTGTATGTATACGACAAGTATGTGCATGTGTGTGTATACAATTGGTAAAGGATATATTTTGTTGTTTAATTGATGCCACTCAATATGATTTTGAATTACGTGGATAAAGTTATAAGCCTTCTATAAATTCCAAATTCAAAGTTTATACTGGTCATACATTCACATATCCATATATTATGTATACATATAATAATTTGTGTACACAAATACATACATGAATATGAAAAATTATATTTTTTATATCTGAAAAGAGCTCTTTCATTTGCATCATCCATATATATGTATGTATGTACGTACAACAAAACAATATATTTTTCAAATAATTCTTTACTTAAATCTTTGTATATGTCATTGTATGTACATATGCACATATAGTATGTATGTATTCATTCATATATTTACCTACAATCTACATAAAATATTATGTACACATATGCATATGGAAAAAATAAAGTTTCGGTATGTACATAAGCTATTGTTCCATATAAGCTCCAACAAAACATCAACTTATTATATTTTGTTTTACATACATACATACATATATACCAACATTATATGCATACTATGATACGAATATACGATTATATAAATATGCATGCGAATGCGAATGAATGTCTATTTCAAATCCTTTTGTAATCGCCAAATTGTTAAAAATTCCAGCATTGAAAATACTCTTCAGAACAATTTATTTCAACAATTATGCATTCATTCAATTATATTTAATCATACGTATTGAATACACAGCATTTATACAGTATAAATACATATATGTATATGTTCTGCTCACATGTGTATGTAATCATATATATAATTGAAAATATTCGTACAGGAATTATAATACCAAACGATAAACTAATGTACAGTGAATTAATAATAATAACAATAATAATTGTGCTTGTATATACGTTTTAGTTTACAATAAAATTAGTAGAACATTTTCAATTTTATCATTTTCATTCTATATGTATGTACTCTTACATATGTACTTACATAAGTATCTATACACAGAATGTATAATATAAGAATTCTTTAAATTAAAAATGTATTGTATTAGATAATTGTCAATAAAAATCATATATACGTATAATGTATGAGTGGATACATATACATATATGTATAATTAAAATTTGTACAGGCAAATATTTCTCTTCATATCACGTAATACATGTTTGTACATATTATTATGTATATGTAATGTATATTTTATTCCAAAAATATTAGAAAAGTTATTTACACATTTTATTCGTAACTATAGTTTAGCCGCATTTTCAATTATATCACTATTATATTCAGAACACACAACTAACAACATTTTATATTTGCTCCTTTACTCTATACATACTCTGTTCTGTAGAAGTGAAGATCATTGATTGTATCAACAATACTAATAGCTTATATAGTATACGCTATGATAGTATACGAGTAATATTTTACACATCATATTTACTCGTATTTTCCTTCTTCATAAAAAGTTAATTTTCTTTCTGAGAGAAATACGAATATTGTTCAAAGCAAAACACGGAAAATCAACAAACAATATTTTATACTTGCTCCTCCCCTTCATTCGAACTATTCTGCATATAATGTTTACTCGTATTTTCCTTCTTCAGAAAATGTTGATTTTCTTCTGCATTGAAATACGAATATTGTACAAAATAAAACGTGAAAAAAACACGGAAAATCAACTAACAACATTTTATACTTGCTCCTCTGCTCTATACTCTACAGATACTCTGTTCTGTAGCAGGCTAGCAGCTAGCAGGTAGCAGTGAAGATCATTAGACTATAACGTGACGTGACGTGATATAACCAAACAGTACATAATATAAATATAGTATACGCTATGATAGTACGACATTTAATTGGAAAATCTGCGACTGTTAATATATTATCAATAATACCAAATTTCGGAATGTACGAGTACATATTATAGTTTATGAAAATTAATTCTAAGTTAACCTGGGACAAAACGAATATAGCTCTTATGTGTGTCACAAATTATTAATACGCGTAATAAGGTTTATTAAAAATTTTTATTCTCCTTATCCTCGTTTTTATTTTTACAATAAATTTTTGTTAAATAAATTTTTCAAATGTACTATGTACTATGTAGGTCATTTAATGTAGGCCGTTTATTTTTCACAGATATATACTTTACATAATGCGAAAAAAAAAAATATCAAGGGCTTATTCAATAAAAATCTAAAATAGAATAGAGCAGTATAACCTATATTTATACGTATATACATTTATACTGATCACTTGACCGTCACTAAAGAGTCGGTCTATAAAGTCTCTTCGTAATCCAATACTATAGAAGTACAACACTTGAATTCCTGTTCAAGTATATAGTACTTGATTCATTTTCGCACAAACAGACATATTACTTGTCCATATTAAACGGATTTGTATCATTATCTAGAATTTACAAAAATAATAACTTCCAATAAAGATTAGTAATAGATTAGGCAATACATTGAAAAATTTTTGAGATAGAATTTTTTTTAAATATTTCTTGTTGAAAATAATCTAAAACTATTTTGTATGAAATTTGTGTATACTATACCACTACTAATGTCTATTTGTTATGGCGTTATTTCAAAATAATTATTATACATTAAATATTTACGTAATGTACGTTATATGCGGTAGGTATACATGTAAGCAGATTAAAATCAATTTAAAATTTTTAAATGTTTCATTATGACTAAAAGAAGTACCTAACCTTTTTTAAATTTTTTTTTTTTTAAATAAAATATTTGAAAATGAAAAATAAATATATCTCTACAATATGTACAAAATGAAAAATTAGAACCTTTCAATTTTTTTTTTTTTTTTTATTAAAACGAAAATTTACTTTTCCAAATCATCTTTAAATTTTGAATACAGAAGAAAAAAAGGAACTGTCCGTTGTGGATTTACATATAGTCTTTATGATCTTATGAAATATTTATTTTACGAATACATTTTTGATGATTTTTCTATGGTAAACATAATTATTTTATTGCATTTAATTAAATATAGTAATATATAATATAAGGTAATAAAAAGGAATATAAAAAAAAAAATTAAATAAAAATACTCATATGGTATTATAGCTGCTTTTAAATGAGTGTGGGTGGGTACAGGTACACAGACGATAGGTACAGAGTACATAGTATATATGTATATTGTATATGATATTTCGGCATTATACCTATTCCTTTTTGAATTATTTTTAATTAATGAGTTTTCTAATTAACCTACACTCTACAGGCACACACAATATGTACAATACATACATACTCGTATATTCGTATAAAAGGTAAATTGTAATTTTTTTTTTTTTATATTTTATTCATTTAAAAATAGAAAAAAAAAATATTGAAAATAAATACAAAAAATATATTATGTATATGTATTGTATTGTATAAAAGCAAATAGTATATGTGTATGTTACATTATGTATACATTGTGTGTTGTGTGTGTGTAAACTTTCTGAAAAATTTGTACTATTTATTTAGACTTATTCGTAATGGTTATATAAAAGATCTAATTAGTTATGTATAAAAAGATATTTTAAATATACATATATATAAACTACATATGTATATTGTTATATATATGTATATTCAAAAGAAAAAAAATAAATAAATAAATAATAAAAGTTTTAGATATAATGTATGATGTAGAAGAATTGAAAAATATGTGCAAAGTGCTTGTATAAGAATTTTCTTAAAAAAAATATTCATTATACAGGGATGACCATAATAAAAATGATGTTTTTCATATCATAAAAATTAAAATTTACAATTCATTCAAATTCAATTCATCAGTGAAAAATATTAAGGA
Source organism: Villa cingulata (assembly GCA_951394055.1). Lineage (NCBI taxonomy): Eukaryota > Metazoa > Arthropoda > Insecta > Diptera > Bombyliidae > Villa > Villa cingulata. The sequence continues at coordinate 56,465,848 of OX596018.1, forward strand.
TTTGACCGAAAAAGAAAAAAATGACCAACGAAAATATAAAAATTCAAAGAATTCGAATTAACTTCGATAATTTTTGTAGTATTTTAATTATCCTCCATCCTAGATCTAAATTTTAAATTAATTATAAAAACTTGAATATGAATATTTTTGCAATCATCATAAGCATTTTTATTGTAAATCGTTATGATCCCTGAATAATAATAATAATTAGAGTAGAGTGATCATTCAACAGAATGTTATCAAATATTTGTATGTACTTTAAAATTAAATTATACTGTCATTATTTTATTGAAGCCCACTGTATTTTACATCATATTCACAGCATTATTTTTGTTTGCGTTTTTCAATGCATATATGTATGTTGTACATATGTATGTACACATTTGTATGTTTATGAATGTTCTTCATATATGAAAATTTAATGGCGTATATAGTAGTGAAAATGCAAAGAAAATGAATAAATGAAATTTTGAAAGCTTTGATATATACTTAATTATTTTTTGATAAGTACAAACCTACGTACGTATGTACATACATATACAAATACATCTGTTTCAAAATATAATGTATTTGGTTTTTTAGTTGAATTCAAAATGAATATAGTAAATACAAAATGATTGTGTATTCGAATGAATTTCTAAATTTTCTTATTGAAATTTTTAACTGAACCACACTAAATTTATAAAAATATACACATACATATGTACCTAAATGTATTTGTGGCATATAATATCAAATATATCATTCATTAAATGTTCATATCATATGTGTGTACAGAAAAAAGAAAAAAAAATTTACCTACATTGTCTCTAAAAAGATTTAAAATTTTGTAATAGAATAAAATTCATACAGGGTGTTTTTAGAAACTTTTTACCTTTCCTTTGTATAATGAATTATTAAAAACCTTTTTTTGTCTGGACTCTAGAAGATATTTAAAAAATTTCAGAGTTATTGGTAGTTTTGAATTTTTAGAATTACAGTCAGAGCAATGCTGGAGAGTTGCATGTTATCATTTACCATTTTATTCCATCAAATTCTTAGAATGAAATATAAGAAAATCGAATGATAATGCATTGTAAAGTAAAGTTACTTTTTTTTTTTTTAATTACAAAATTTATCCTTTGAAATTTCTAATTGAAATATTTATAATTTTTATTGTTTAGATAGTTTTTAATAATAAAAATAAAAATAATATTAATAATAATAATAACGACATTAATAAACATTTCAATTTATTTTGAATCAAAATTATAGAATAATAATGTATTTTCGCTTAATTAAATTTTATAAATACATACTAGTATTTACTTATTTATAAATATATATACTTTTAAGACATATGTATCTTATATTTTAAACACTCATTATATGTATGTATATATTGTATGTAACATCAATATCTTCGAAAATCGTATATGAAAATTATATAATATATATATAATATTTTTTAAAAAAAAAGAATCAGTTTTAAAATTATGTACTCATCAACTTTTTTTTTTTTTGTTTAAATAAATTTAGTTTACGTATTTAAATTAATATCTACTTTGATTAGTGCATTTAAAAATTGTACTTCAATATTATTGCAAAATTATTAATAGTGTGCCTTAAAAAAAAATTTTTTTTCTAAACTTTTATTCATTTTTTCTTCTTCTTTAATATATGATTTATTAATTTATTAAATAGAGTATTATATATTTGAACAATACTAATAAAAATAATCATGATTAATATAAAACAATTTGTTATAATAATAATAATAGTAATCTAGGTAGATATAATTTAAGTTTTTTAATTAAATTATCATTTCATTAAATATTTACACATATCTAAATATATATATGTACATATATATTATAATAAATATGTATATTCGTATGTACATACATGCAATCTTTATTTTATACTTTCACATTACTGTATACATAGGTAGTTAATTTCTAGTTTGAAATACATTTTTTTTTTTTTTGCTATTGAACTTATCGAGATTGCCCTTTAATTCTCATTATTCATATTGAATACAGACATATAAGTACTGAATTACTCAATACATTATTCAAATTATAAACACGAAATTTTTCCGAACAAAATTACCTTTCAAAATGTATTATTTAATATTATATATATATTTTTATTCAATTTATTCAAATAGAATTTTTATTAAATGAATTTATATGAATAATTAAATCACATAGTATAGAAATTTTCTTTAATAATCTTCACTATTTTAACTATCTATTAAGTTATCCTCTAAGCTAGTAAAAATATCTATTACATGATAATAATTTTAATTAGTTTGATTATAAATTTTCAACATTATTTTCCTTTCTTTAAAAAAAAAAAAAAAAAAACATTCCTATTTCATTCATACATTCATATAAGTATTTTTACATATTCGTATTAATTGCCTTTTAAATAAAAGCAATAAATAAAAACAATCAAAAATCATATCTACGAATACTTCTCAAACTGAAATCCTATCAAATATTTGGTAAATCATTGAATTCATATAAAAATTTTTGCAATGAAATCGGTAATTCTGTTAAACGAATTAATTGCAATAAACGTGATTCATTAGAATTTTTTTTATCAACAAATTTTGTATCAAGATTTTTTATTAATAAATTTCTAATTGAAATTCTACACATTTGCATAAGAGATTGTGGTGTTTTACATGTAAATGATAGCCATTCTTCTAAATCAGTTGTTATATTATTCCATGGAGGTGGTTTTAGATTTGAAGGCATTGGATTTAATTTTAATCCCGAATTAACTATTTGAAAAAAAAAATAAATAAATAAATAAATAAATAAATTTGAATATAATTTCTAATTATGTAATATAATAATATATTGAAAATTTTTAATTTTACCTAATAATTTGAGTAAATTTAAATTTGCTGTTCTCCTAACTAATAGAAAATTATCAACAATATTTTCACATTTTCCTTTGTTAACATCTGCGCCTTCTTTAATTAGAAATTCGGCAATTTTATATTTTTCAAGCATTATTGCCATCATAACTGGTGTTTCACACCAATAATTGTAATCATCAATCGAACAACCATGCGCTAAAAGTACTCTAGCCACTTTTGAAAATTTTTCAACATTTTCAGCATTTTGTACAGCAACATGAAGTTCTTTAACAAAATTATCATCTCGTCCAAATCTTTGTGCACCATTTTGTAAAAGAAATTCAATCATATTTTCATTGCATTGTTTAATTGCTAAAAATAATGGAGTACATCCAGTAAAATCTCGTGCATTTATATTTTCACCAGCCTTAATAATTAACAATTTAGCAATTTCAATTAAATTATTACGAATGCAATAATGCAATAAATGATGAGTAACAAATAAACGTGCTCCATTCTGTATCAAAAATGATGTAAGTGAAATGTTATTGTTGATTGCAGCAAAATAAAGAGCTGTGTATCCTAAAATTAAATAAAAAATTTATCTTTTAGCTTAAAAAACAATTACAACCCCAAATTATTATTTATTGAAATAAAATTTTAATAGAAGTTATAATTCATTAAACCTTCATGATCCTGTAGGTTCAATTTTGCTTTTTTACTTATCAAGTAATATGCAAGATAAATATTCTGACTGTTGATTGCAGTCATTAATGGTGTTCTTTCAATGTTATTTGTTGCATTAATATCACTTCCAGCATCAAGTAGAAGTTCAACCTTAAAGTATAATTTTTGTTTACAAATACAATTTACAATGTGAATGATTTTTAAACAAATTGCATTTTAAGTAAAATAGTAGCAAGCATCTATACAATCAAATCAAAATATGAAATAAAATTTGTCAATAATCAATTATCTTATTTTCGAAAGTTATAGTACAGAAATATAAAAAATGTTTATGTTTTCTTCCTAAAAAAGGAAAGATTATCGATCTGTTCTAATTTAAGTACATATACATACATAACTTATATGGATGACATTCAATATTATTTGATGCTAGCTGAACTATTAGCAAATGCTTTAAAAAGTGAAAAAGATCGATACATTTGTAGCAAATGGATAGAATTATTAAAAAATTCAAATTTCTGTGATGAATATATGATCACATTGAAAAATTACGTTTTGAAATTGCTTCTGATATCATTGAAATCAAATATCTTAGTAAAACCATTTAATAAAAATCCAAATAATCATAAAAAAGAAAATAGCAAAATTATTCTCAAAATATCTTGTGAAAATACTCAAAGGGATATTGTCAAGAGAATTATTTATGCGAAAAATTCACAGAATTTTCGAAATTATTCAACAGAAAAAATACGTTACTCAGTTTATCAACAAATTGATAATTACGGAGGACATTGTTATACAATATCTTCAAGTATATCTATCGATATAATGGATAAATTCGATGACATTATTTTACCAATGGGGATACAATACATTGTACCAAACTTATGTAAAAAATCAAATATTAATAAATCTTAAAATATGTAATGATAAAATTTAATTATTTCGATTTTTTAATTAAAACTTACAACTGAAGTATCTCCCTTACGAGCAGCAACATGAAGTGGAGTTTCTCCTGTATTATACGTTTTTCGATTTGGATCTCCTTTATGTTTAAGTAGTAACTCAACAATTTCTTTGCTTTTAACGGCCAAATGTAATGGTGTTATTCCACTATTTGTTGTTATATCGACCGGTGATCCATTTTCCAAAAGTATATTTAAACAATCAATATGACCAAGAACAACTGCATAATGAATAGGAGCTTGCTGATATGCATCAAGGCAGTGTGGATCTTTTAATTTAACAGTATTTGCCAATAGTTCACCAGTTTGTTCAAACATTCTTGCATAATACATATACAATCTAGACCATTCATCTTCAGCTGCAATTGAGGTAGTTGTATTGGTTTGATTTATTTCATCATCCCATTGAAGTCCATCCATGTCATCTGGTGTTCTTTCAACATCAGAATCTGTTCTAGGTTTTTTAGCTATACCTATAAAATTAATAAGTTCACAAGTAATTTTTCCAGTTCATTAAAACAATTTTTTTTTTTTTAATTTAATTTTGTTCCACTTACTTCCTGAATACGAAGTATATTCTTCTTCACAAGATTTTAATAAAACTTCTAAAATTTCTGGATATCCTTTAAACGTTGCTTGTCCAATTGCTGAACGTCCATAAGATGTTACTTTGGTAGCATTTGCTCCTTCAGCTAGCAGTTTATTAATTGTTTTCAGATCTCTTCTTTCCACATAATAAAAAAGTTTTTCATTAATATCACATTTGAATGAGGTCATCTTTCTAATTCTTATTTTATGTCAAATTTTAAAATTTTAACAAATTGAAAAAACATAAAAATTATTGGTCAATCGTCACAAAGTTTTGTTTTGTTTGTTTATTTGCAATTATTTGTTGGTTTATGTCTACGCTATATGCAATATGCAATGGATTAATATTGATAGAAATGAATGCGGAATGGATGAATGTAACAAATAGACCAGATTAGAGATAAAGAAAGGGATAGAGAAATTACAACTTGTATTGTTGTATTTTGTATTTGTATTATTCTTGTCTTGTTCTTGCTCTTTCAGAAACAGCACAGAAGACAGCACATGACAGATCACAGATGGTAGTCCAATTGTATGTATATAATAATATAGTAGTTTGACAATAATATATAGTAGATTTTGCAACGTCGTTTTTTTTGGAGAATAAAATAAAATTCCGGAGAATTTTTTTAAAAAATTTGGTTAAAATTTTTGCTCTGCTTGCTGAATAATTATGAAGACAATTTATAACAGTTTCTTTTGAAAATAGTAAACAGGTATTTGGTTTTTGAATTGAAAAGCTTTTATTAAAGTAGAATTATTTTGAATACAAATTGCTAGAATGGTTTAGAAATGACTATGTAATACTGTTTGGTAACCCTGGATAATATGTTTTCTTCACCTTTAATTACCGACAACGACAAGGCGATAACTTCAAGAAGAATTAAAATATGTCAAGTCAAGTCAATTATCAAATTTTCATTTCTACTAACCTCTAATTTGTCTTTTAGACTTTTAGAGATTTTAAGTTATAATTTTATAATTTATACTGTGTTAATTGCATTTTATTAAATTTAAAAAGGAAAAAAAATGTCAGGTCGCGGTGGGACTTCTCGTAGAAATCAAGATGTTGATAATACAATCAGCTACGTTCAATGTGATGGATTGGTAAGTAAATTATAAAAAGTCGAAAATTTTTCAAATTATTACAATACATTAGAATCAGTTCATTCAGAAAAATGAGTTGTGCTTGTGCCACATTTACATTTGACATTTAACGATGATACATACAATACATAATGCAAGTAAATGGTAAAAATAAAAATGTTAAATATATAATTTTTAGGCCGTTATGAAGATGGTTAAACATTGTCATGAGGAATCCACAAGTAATATGGATTTGGCTCAAGGAGCTCTTCTTGGTTTAGTTGTTGATAAACGACTTGAAATCACAAATTGCTTCCCATTTCCAAAAAGTGGTGATGAAACAATGGACGAGGAAGAATATCAGTTGGCGATGATGCGTCGTCTTCGTCGTGTTAACGTTGATCATTTTCACGTTGGATGGTATCAAAGTGCTGATGTTGGAAATTTTTTGTCTCTACCATTGTTGGAGTCTCAATATCATTATCAAACCAGCATTGAAGAATCCGTAGTTGTTATATATGATACACAAAAATCAGCAAGAGGATTTTTAACATTGAAGGCATATCGATTAACACCACAAGCAATAGCCATGTATAAGGAAAATGATTTCACCCCTGATGCTTTACGTCAACTCAAAATTGGATTCGAAAACTTGTTCATTGAAGTTCCAATCGTTATTAAGAACTCATCTCTAACTAACATAATGATGACAGAGTTAGCTGAAATGGTTCCAGAAGAAGAAGGAAATCGATTTTTAGATTTAGGAACTGCATCAGTATTAGAAAATCATTTAAGATGTTTGATTGAACGTGTTGATGAATTATATCAAGAAGCAACGAAATTCAATAAATTCCAACAGGCAGTCGTTAAACAAGAACAGGTAAAATTTTTAATTTTTTGATTTGTAATAAATAAATTGAATAAAATGCATATTAAATTTTATTTTATAGGATAAAAATAGAGCACTTGCGAAGCAATCACAAGAAAATTCTGCACGTATTGCTAAAGGCGAACAACCACTATCAGAAGATGATGTTCTTAAACAGTTCCGACCTTTACCAGTTCCACCAAGATTGAATTCGATGATTGTTTCGGGTCAAATAAATACGTACTCACAGCATATATCTCAATTCTGTTCCCAGTCTTTAGCTAAATTATTCATAACTCAATCACTACAAAATGCCAAGGAGAACAAGGGAAATTAAATTTAATTTAAAAACAAAAATGCAGTGTAAAATTATTGCATGTTCTTCCGCTTTATATTTGTGTAAAGTTGCGGTGAAATAAATTTCCATAATTTTCAAAAATTAAATATTTTTTTATTCAATCTGAATGTGAAATAACAATCTTAAAATAATTTGAATATTTTTTTCTATGAATGAAAAGGTGAGTAGAATTTTAATAGCTTTGTAACCACCACTGTAATATTCAAAAAGTTTATATGCTAACCAATTCAAAACAAAAATATTTTTCTTTGGCCGATTTATTCTACATTCACTGAGAGAATAATCAACTAATTTAAGCTGAAAATTTATCAAATTTTGATCAGTGATGCCTTGAAATCTTTTTTCTAATTTTTAAGGATTTGAATTTTCGTAAATTTTAATGTTGAATTGCCCATTGTAATCAAAGTAATCCATTTTTTTTTTAAATTAAATATCTGTGCCCCAATTCAATTGAACATTATATATATTTTATAATTAAACGTACAAATATTAAAAATATAAAAAATGGAGACAAATTTAATTTTTACAAAGGAAGAAAAATTTATAAAATTTATTAATTTTCTAAAATTAATATCCATTTGTCTTTGTTTAATTTTGTTTCCATTTATAATTTATAACAGTAATAATAATAATAATGGAGAAATGATATCGATGACATTCAGTAAAATTATATCAAGTTATGAAACGGAAAATATATATAATTATAAGTTATCATCGATTATTATCATATCGATTTTCTTTTTAATACATTTTATATATAAATATTTAAAAAAGTATAAAAAATCTGAAATACATTCAAGTGATTCAACAGATTATTCAAAGTTAACAAAAGGCACAAATTATGATGTTTTAATAAAAGAAATAACAAAAATATTGGAAAAATCAAAACAACAGAAAAGAAATCAGTAAATTAAATTTATTTAATAGCTAAAAACACTTAACAATTGTAACGTATATATATAATTGAATAAAAATAATTGTGGAAATTTACATAAATATTCAATCATTAATTTAGATACTTATTATTGTTTTAAGAATTTTTTATTCATTTAGATTTCGAAACAAAATTTCTCATTAAAACTTTAAAAACTTTCTAACATTGAAATCAATATTTTTTATATATAATGTGTCTCCTCTAAACAAATGTGAATAATAAAGAAATTTAATTTGTATTCTTATTTCATTTTTATAGAATAATTGAATTGATTTTATTCAGTATTAAAGCGCATAGCATAAAAAAGAACGACAAAAACAAAATGTAGCATATTTCTCATTATGTTTCTTGATTTACATAAGGTGAATTTGTACAAAATTTAGAATTTCAAATTTATATAAAGAGCACCTCGTTATAGAGAGATATTTAATTACAGAATTAATTTAAATACAGAATTAATTGCTGTAGCACAAGTTATGGAAGAAGTTAATAAAGGAATAGATGATGGGTTGTACACTGCAGCAATCTTCGTGGATTTGCAGAGAGCGTTTGATACGGTTGACCATCATATTCTTCTAAAATTAATAAATGATATTGGGTTAAGAGGGACGTGCAATAAGTTGATAAAAAGTTACCTAGAGAACAGAAATATATGCACGAAGATTAAAGATCACTATAGCACATCACTGGTATTAAGAGATGGAGTACCTCAAGGGTCTATCCTTGGACCACTTCTTTGTTTGTTATACATAAATAACATTAAGCAAGCACATCTTATTGCCAAGTACACAATTTATGCTGATGATACGTGTCTTATATACAAAGCCAAAAATGAAGAGGAAATGAAACAAAATTAATACAGATCTGAAAAGATTTCAAAAATGGTTAAATGGCAATTGCTTAACAATGAATGTAACTAAGACAAAATATATAATATTTAAAATAAAAAATAAAAAAGATATAAATCCTGATATAAGAATGAATGATGTTACGTTAGAAAGAGTCAATGCTACCAAATATCTGGGAATTAACATTGATGAAAAACTATTATGGGACTTACATATAGAGAAAACGATAAAGAAGATAATACCATTAGTTGCTGCATTAGGAAGGGGTCCAAAATTAGAGTACAAAACGGCTAAACTGATTTATAATGCACACATAATGTCTCAAATTAGATATCTGATAAGTATATACTCTCAAACTAAAATAGCAAACATTGAAAGAATTGAGCGAGTGATAATAAGATCGATAAGAATCTTATATAGATTAGACAGAACATTAAGTTCAAAAGAAGTTCTGAAAGAAACTGAGGTCTTAAACATAAAAGAATTAATTCGATTGGAAAAAGTTAAATTCATATACAAAGTGCTGCATTGTAAAATAAAAACGAATATAAGATTGACATTAAACAAGGAATATCATGAATACTATACGAGAACTGGAAGAAAACTAAGAACAGAAAAGGCCAGAACGGATAGAGTGAGAAAGGGTCTAGTAGCGTCAGCAAGCAGAGAATTCAATGATCTTCCTGATTGGATAAAGGACAGCACAAATATTAGAATATTTACCAGAAAAGTAGTAAAATATATAAAGGTGTCGAGAATAGAATAGTATAAGTTTAATTTGATGAGAGAGTAGTAAAAATAAGTAGTTATGATGTATTGTGTAAAATGAGATTTGTTCGATAGAATTATTTTGCCAAAAAAATTTACTGGTTAAGAATATTAATTGTAATCATTTGGATTTAGTCTAAATTTATAGTAAATACTGGGTAAATTGAGTACTTAGTTTTTATGTTATAGTTTTTATAAATTACAAATAATAAATTTATTGCAAAAATTAGAGCCTAAGTAATGTATGATTGATTAATTTTCATTGACTATTCTAGACCAGCCTTCTGCTGCTTTGAGTAGTCAATTTTGTGATATAAGTATAATGAATGATGTTTGATATGATTGAAATTGGAATAATGTATGTTTGTTAACTGATTGATTGAATGAAATAAATAAATAAAATAAAATAAAAAAAAAAAAAAAATAAAAAAAAATAAATTCTTGTAATAAAACAGATCCAAAAACAGAAAAATAAATTCATTATCTTGTTACAAAAGATTTTCGTTTACCTTTTACTTCTAGAGCAGGATTTTGGTAGAAAACAAATTCCTTAAAATTGAAACACTAACTATAAAGGGATAAATTGTAGTGAACTTTTGTATACACAAGAGTTTATACGACTATACGAGTACATGTACATAACAACATTGCATATTTGATATATCCTTTGTACATTTTAGAAATTCACAAAATTAATTCAATTCATTTTATTGTGTGTTTAAATTTGATTTTAATTGTTTACTTTGTTTCTACTGTACGTATTCTACAGCTCACCATACAAAAATATATGGCATTGCATTCGAATGGGTATAATTATTTATATTACAGTATTATTACGTAGTATTTATGTACGGATAAAATGTATCTTTTTACTTTTATTAAATTTCACTGAAAAAGAAGTTAGATAATAATCGGACTAATTATCTATTTAGTTAAAAATCTTTGCATGTATGTGTATGTACGTATATACATATTAGAATTATCGTTTTTAGTTAAGGAAGCAATTTTTTTTTTTAGTGAAAAGGTCGAATATATTTTGTTAGCGATTACCTTAATTATTTCGTTTACTTTCAGTCAAATTCATTATGTAAAGATACCTGAGACATGCTTCAAATGGTTTTTAATTTAGGATTGATTAAATTTAAACTTCATCTTCTTATTACATTAAAATATGTACTTTTATAATGGGAGTTTTTATCAATTTTTCTTTTTTGTTTGGAAAATAAAAAATGTTTTTAGATGATGGTTTTAGAGTGATGGACTTATACCTAAAGATACTGAATTTAAGGTCTAGTCAGTTAACTACTGCCGTCCAAGTTGATCAGTAATACACCATTAACTGATTATCAATGTTCATACTGGATGACACAACGCTGATAATAATTTTCTGATTGATGATTCCATAATCGACTTAGTATCCATGTATCCATCTGCATTCAAATATGTAGGCACAGTAACATTCATGTGAATAAATCAAAATATGTTTTTTTTAAAAAAAAAAAGAATAGGCACGTTATTAATAATTTTCATTTATCTTTCATTGTACCAAACTATTTTTTTCTCAAATAATTTTTTTTATTTGTATGTCCATTTCGCATTATTAAAACAATGATAACATTCGAGTATCAATTAAAATTTGAACTTGAATTGCGGTTGTAAAGAAACATTTTTTTTTTAATTTTTAATTGAAAATAAGAAACATAAGATTGAAAAAAAAATATACATAATAATTGCATTTTTCCATTTAATATTATGTATTTTTTTTTGTGGTCTTGCTTCTGTACACAAAATCTAATCTATAATTCTTTAGTGTGACTTGTTGATCTTCATAACATGCACTTATAGGTGCTTATAGCTTACAGTGTATATTATGTGTAGGTACTCATTTGAGTTGCTAAGTCATCCAGTTCACATAATTATACTTGGCTGGCTGATGCTGATATTATAGACATAGACAGTAGATTTAGAAGAGAATCCAAGTGTAACAAGTGATACAGAAACAAAAATAAAAATATTGAAACAAAAGAAAAATAAAAGTAAAAATCATAAAATGTAAGCAGTGAACTTGAAAGCAAGAGTACTTACTACTTATATTGTTTAAGATAAGAAGTATGTACAAATATATGTATGAGATGATATATGTATATAAAGGTTATTATTACCATTATTACATATTATTATAATGAGTTGGTTTACTGGAACAAACCATGGTATGGTATATACTTACTACCTAGCTGTGTTATAACATACTTAACGCATGAAAAAATGATTTTTTTATTTTTTTTAAAAAGATATTCTGTGCTGTGTGCATTACATTATGATGCCTATATGCATGCATGTATCTTGTATAATATGTAATGTGTAGATGTACATACGTTTATTTATAAATTTAAATTGTAATAATTAATAGAATAGTCATGTACAAGATGTAAGTATGTAGATATGATATATACTTATGTTCGAATGTACAGCAGGTTTATGTGGAAATTAGAAAAAAGATAATGTTCGGATCTTTCGTAGATCCTACCAATCATACATACATTATTACTACATAGACGTATATATGTAAACATGTGTACATTATAATCGAATAGTATATGGTGCATGTATGTGTATATATTGTTATTGCTCACATTCATATACAATTTCTGTTTTTTACTTGAAGGGTTAATATACAATTATATCGTTCAGTATATTATACAGGAATATGTATAAAATTATGGTATTTAATTTAACTTTATAATATAAACTATGGTAAAAGCCTGGTAAAACTAAGCTAGTGGTATTGTAGACTCACTTCACTTGTATTATTGTTATTATTATATAACCACATATATGTATGCATTTTTTTTTCTTTTTTGTACGTAGGAGTTTTCTCTTATCTTGTGGTCTTGTGGTTTTCTTTATTTCTTCTTGGTATATGTACATAAATTGAGTAATTACTTCCTGTAATAATACCTTCCAGGTAATTCACATTAAAAGGGAAAAAGTTGTAGAACTATGTTAAACACAATATATGTATACTAGATACACTTTATATGTATAAATGTATATCTACTAGGTAGATTTGTAATTTTTCATTTCTCTTTCCCCAACAATGAAAAACTTTGAAATTACTTAAATTTCAACTTTCCGAAAGTAATGAAATGTGATAATATATTTATGTATATATATACATACATATGTACATCTTGTTATATGGACATGACGGTATGACTTATAATAAATAATACATACCATGTAGATGTACATGTTTTTAAAATTTTAAGTTTATGTTGAAGTGTAGATGTTAATTCGATAGCAAAAATGATACAATTTTGTTAAATGTATTGAATTGTGTATATTATACATTAGTTACAAACATTAAGTTAATCATTTATGTCAGCAGTTTCATCACATTTCCTTTCGGTTATGTGCATAATAATGTTGAGTATTGAATTAAAAAATTAAGCTTTGAAATTTCTTTTTTTTTTTAACTTCAATTGTTTATATTTTCTTTAAAGTATGGTAATGTATTTCCTATTTTTCCTGTGAACAATAATATACATATGTATGTACATAAATACCTGCGTATAATCATCATCCTATTCCTATACATGAAACATGAATATTATATATTATATAGCATGATTGACAATTGTGATTTTTTTTTTTTTTGTAATTTTGTTTATGTCTTCGTTAAAAAATTACCTTTAATTTATGTAAATAGTTCGTACAGATATAAAATACATACTTATGTGTATGTATACACATCTGGATTCCCATATACTTTACATTATACATATGTACATATATATTCCACTGAGCACTTTTTTTAAGTGTATGTATGTAAGGTGTATGATTTAAAAGTAAAATTAATTAACTAACGACCTTGTAAATAAAATGACTGCTGTTTCTTTTATGATTATCACTTTTTAAAATTACATATACAATTTCCTGTCGATTAGGAAAAACATTTTTTTTTTTTCACTTTTTGTTGTTTATTTATTTTCCGCTTCTATTGTTTATTGCTATATGCTTTTATCAGACTGTATTTACCTCGTAATTATTATAATCGAAATGATGAAGCATACAAAAATAAAAAAAGAAAATAAAATGAAAAGATGAAAATAAAATTACATTTAGATTGATTTAGAAAGTATCATTTTGTTTATCTTAAATATAATTATTTATAAACATAGTAGATAGTAGATAGTAGGTACATAGGTATGTATAGGCACAAACAATAAACATACGTATGTTGATTGTTTGTGGTATAGGTATATAGGTATATATTATATTCATATATTCATTCAGATATTATGATATATTTCCTTACATCATAAATGCTTCCAACAAAATTAAATATGCAATTATTTAAGTTTTTAAATTTCAAGATATTGTGCATGTGCATGTACATACATACATGCATACATACTTACTTACTGCCTGTGAATTTACACATATGTGATGACAATTAATATAAAATCGTAGATGAATTGAATTTTAAATGAAAATTTTAATTAAAATATTAATATTATGTATCATGGATGATGATGGTGATGATGATGAAGAACGAGTTTTTCTTACAAAGTTTCGATATAAAATAAATTTTGCATTTAATTAAATCAATTGAATGATAATAATATTGACAGAAATATGAAATAATTGCGTGGATTGGATGTACAGTATGTATATATATAATATAATACGAATATCGGAGATATTGTCAAATGGTAAAATTGAAATTAAAATCATAAAATAAAATTTAAATGATAAAAATCGATCAGATATAACCATATAAACTTTAAAACTTTATTTAAATTAATACATTACATATTATATTCTGCATTATGATGCCTTTCTATATCTTATGCGGGTAATATGTTTGAGAGTAGAAAATTTTTTATTACACATTGTTATATATGCGCATATGTGTGATGATGATGTGTGTAATATGAATTTTAAAAGAAATATAGAAAACGATTAGTAACATTCTTTTGATTAAAAACTTTTCAGTCTGATGATTTTTGTATATACGCACAATTCAATATACATTTATAATAATATTATCGTATAATATATGTTCATGTTCATAATAATGTACTTATGTATGCATATATAGTTTCTTTCTTTTCTTTTCTTTTTTTTTTTTTTTAAATGTATATTCATGCAAACTCTATGGCATATTGTATAATGATGATGCATTTTCAAGTTCAATAACCTCCTAAGAGGCATGTAACCAGTTCAAGAGTATGCATGCATTCATATATACAACAATTTATTTATTTATTTATTTTATATGAATATGAGTATATACTATATATAATGAATGTGTGCAATGCATATAATATTTAAATGCATTCATTTGTATATACATATACATATGATTGTAAAATAACAAAGAGTTTATAGTGCATAGATATAGGCCCTTCTAAAATATACAAATACAATAATAATCATTCTTAAAAATAAAACGACTGTCATGTGCAATGTGCAATGGTTTTTTATCTCAGTATCTCAGATATATACATCATATCACATACATACATACATATATGGTACATACATAAATACTACTTGTGTATGAGCGTATAATGAGTATATAAAGTTGAATTACTACTTTACAACACTGTTGAATATTATTATAAATAACCATCTTTTGTATTCAAATACATATGTGAACATTTAATTTATAATATATGAACCATCATCATGCACACATATAAACAAATTATGTGATGTCTTTGCATATGTGTATATCATATACATATAATATGTATATAATAAATAATGTGTATTTGGTTAATTGAAAATTAAATTGCTATACATATACATACATAACGCATTAATAATAGACCTAACACTTAAGTTCAACATTTTGAAAAATATACAAAAACTAAAAAAAAAAAGGAACAGCAAAAAAAAATAAATGTGAAAATAATTAAACTAATGTAGTTATAATTGTGGTCAATTAGGATTAAAAACTCTTAAAATATCATCAATGACATCATCAATATTTTGTATATTTTTATCTGTGGTTGTTAAAATCTAAACACACACACAGGCAAGTATATGCATCACAAGAGTGACCAAATCCACCCACTTCAATTTTAGTATTTTAGGCTTTTAGTTAGGTTTTTAGTAAAATTTTATTTGAATTTTTGTTTTCAGTTTTTCAGTACTGAGATAATTAAAATCACATCAACATTTCTTTTGTTATTCTAAAATTTAAATATTTATTGATATCGAAATGTGTATAGAAATATGTGTGTGTATATGGAGTATGTGCATGTTTTGTATACATTCCAAATTATTTTTCTTGAGTAGAAAAATTTAAATGAAAATTCTATCAAGAAATCTTCATCATTTCACTCATATTAAGGAAATGGATATTTAAAAAACTTCATTGACTACCTATAATCAAAATGAATTGCATCAGTGATATGATACGAATGCATATAAGTATGTATGTATTTTCCGTTATATCTTTTCTTTATAATTTTTTTTTCTTATGTAAGCAAAAATATAATCTTAATTCGAGTACATAGTCATATAATTTATTTATCACAAAATAATAAAAATAATTCCTTTATGGCAAATTACAAACATTAAATTTAATTACTGAACAATTTTTTTTATTTTATTTTTTTGTAATTCTCTTCAATAAGAAAAAACTTCTCTCTTTATTTTTTGTTTTTCTTTTCAAAATTTATTTAAATGTTTTTTATCAGTGTAGAAGTTGATTTGGTATATTATATACATATACTAGGTACATATTACACTTCACCTTATGCATAGTTATGTAGAATGCAATTTAAAAGTTGAAGTTCTTCCATTATCTTTACAAATTCTCATTAAATTTGAATGAGCTAACAGATAGAATTCTTAAGTAGATAATGGTTTCTAACAGTAGTTATTTTTCTTTTTCCTTTTTTATTTTTATTTTTTCTGTTTTTCTTTCGATTACAGCATGTAACTACATAGTTATCACTTTCATTCCTTAGATTTTATTCGTTAAAAGATTTGTGTATTTTGTACTTGTATTCATGGTATATACAGAGTATAGGTAAGGTACGTCTTATATGGAATGAAACATTTTTCTTTCTCTTCATATCATGTGAAGTCACTGTGTCGATTTACTACTAGCGTACTCGTACATACATATATCGTACTATAGTTAGCTTCCTGTAATCTTATTTCTACTACTTTCTGTCTCTTTCTTTTTCTTGTATACTTCTTATAATGTGTAGTGTAAAGTAAGTATAAAGAGAAAATGAATTATTTCTTATGAATCAAAATACGAGTACATGGTATGTAAGGTACTATTAGCGTACTCGTATATCGTACTACAGTAGGTTATCAATAACCTCATAGATCATTGCTACTCTACTACATACTGTCTCTTTATGTTTCTCGTATATTTCTTATGGTGTGTAATTCATGTAAGCATGTATGAAGAGAAAATCAATATTTCTTCTGAATGAAATACGAGTGCATCTTATATAAAGTTTTTAAAACAAATCCTTTAATATATTTAAAAATGGTGAAATGTATTGTGAAAAAATGTAGTATAATTTTTAGATTTATATTGCCTGTCGAACATTAGTCGACATAATGACGTCACTTTTTCTCTTTTAAATTAACTGACATACCCTTTCTCCTTTATACACCACGAGTGTATAATACAGTGTTGTATGTACTTTTGTAATATGTATTTTAATATAATCATCTTTACATACATATATAAGTGCACATACAGCCATTAAAGATTTTTCAACGGTATAAAAAAATGATTTGATGGTGCTAAAATAAATTTATCTTATACTCGTCGTATAGTACTTATTCTATACTAATGAATTTACATATAAATATTTACAAATCTTTTTATTGGTTAAATTAAGTGATTCTCATTCTTTTTACGGCAGCATTTCTTATCCTTACTATACGGACATATAATTTTTATATGAATACATATCTAGAACATATTTAATTTTATTTTGAATATGTATTTTTGTTGCTTTTATGTATAATATTTCTTTTATTATTGCAAAAATAAATGAAGATAACGAGTTTTATAGTTACGACAAAAACGAAAATAAATTTTCATATTAAAATTTTAAAATTTAAATAATTTCTGTAATTATTAAATTGATTAAAATCTGAAGTAAATATGCATATGCATATTTATAGTTAAAAAAATACTTGTTTAAATTCAAAGACAACATTCACATATATTTTTTTGATATGAATACTTTATCGTTATTACTTTCTCGTATTAAAATGTTAAGCATGAAAATTTGCAGAAGAAAAAAAAAATATGAAAAAATAAAAAACATTAATTGAATAGGTAGCGCAATAAATTCTGAAATTATATTATTTCTGCGGTGTATACTGCACACTTTAATGTGCTTTAACAAACTTAACGGATATTTAAAATTTAAACTTTGATTTTTATCAAATTGAAAGAAGTTGCACATGTTAACATTTTCATTTATTTTCATTTCTTACATATTTCTTTAATTTTTTGTTTTCTTACTTTTTTTTATTTTTTTTTTTTAAATGATCAAAATACTTCTTGCATTGTTTGCATATTTAATTGAATGTATGTATGTATTTACATATAATTTACAAATTTTATTGTTGTGATTTATGCACATATTGTATATGCTATATATACATAGTTGACGAACGTGAATAAGAAGTTTGATTTGTATTATTTTGCAATAATAATATCGCAATGACACAAATTTTTTTTGTCTTTTTTTTTTTTTTTAAACAAAGGTTATGAAACCTTATAATCGTGGTGTTCAATACACTCGATTAATGTGTATATATGTACAGTACGAGTATACAATTAAGTATTTACGTATACAACATTTTATATTGACTCTTTGAAATTTAAGAATTTGAAATTGAATATTGCAATTATTATAATTCGTTCATATGAGTATAGTATAAAAACAATACTATATGTATATACAAATTACTATATCTAAATGGAATAATAAAAATATGAAAATTATACAAATTGGATTTTAAATAGATTTAAATAATAATAATTAGTTGTTTTTCTTTTTCTATAAAATAAAATTCAATTATTATTGAAAAATAAAGAAAAATGCATACTCTGATGCATGTAATATACTCGTATGTATGCATTGGCATTCCGCATTCGTATACATAAAACACATATAGAATAGACGATGAATTAAAATATAAATGAAAATATTTAACAATGAAAATTGATTGCAAATTTATTTAGTAGATTTGTATAGTCATTTCATATTGAATTTAAATTTGTTAATGAATTTAAAAATTAAATTAAAACAATTTTTGTATTGAATTTTGAACAGAAACTTTATGTAGATACTGTACATACATATGTACATATACGAATAAAATAAACAAATATTGGAAAATAGCAAATTGAAAAATCATGGTTTTTCCTGTTTACTTGAAAAAAAAAAATATTGGATCTATGGAAGGAGAAGCCATATTTATATTTATATGTATTTATGTACATTCACAATATGAACTAAATGAATTTTAAAATAATAATTAATTATTTCGTATGTTTTTAATTATTGTTATTTATATTATTTAAAATTTTTCATTATTCTCTTTTAATTTTATTCAAAAAATAATTTCATAATTATTTTGATATTTGTATTTTATTAAAATTATCAAAAAAAAAAAAAAGATATTTTCATCATTATTTTACATTATTTGTATGCTCGTACACATACATACATACGTAATGTATAAATAATTTTTGTAAGATTATTCTCCGAATGAAATTATTTATCGAAAAATATTTATATTTTTGTTGACATCATATAATATTTATTATAAAATTCGTATATAGATATGCATATGTCATGTAATATCATGTATACACCTCAGGGCCGGATTAATACCTTTAAATGCCTTAAGCATTAAAAAGCTTTTGGTTGCCTGCTGAATACATTACATTTCATGCAAGCGTATATACATAAAAATATTCATATAATAAATAAATGATCTACGCAACTTTTTCTATACTTCCTTTCATCCTCGCATATTTTTTGAAAATCATATTTTTTCTATTTGTTCTTCGAGCATTTTATAAATTAATTTAAATTCAGAATTTACTTTTCATCAAATTTCTGTTTCTATATAAATGTAATATACGAGTTCAGATGGGAATGTAAGAAACAAACTATCCAATAAGCTAAATCTTCGGAAAATCTTTTAATTATTGTATATGTTCTTAATATTTTTAACACTGGATCTCCAATTAGTTTATTATTTTTGTTAAAAAATTTTTAACAGATTCAATCGAATTTAAAACAAAATTATATCAATTATGACGCCAGTGCTATATATATCATCGTTCAGACATCACATCATAGTTCATGGTTGCTTTTTTGTAAGATTAAAGTTAAAAGAAAACTGGTTAGAAATGAATTTGCAAAAAATTATTTTGCTTAGAGGGTAATCCAGCCCTGATATTCATATATGAGTATACGTATATGTAATACACCATACTTTTAAGTATAAGAAGATATACTTATTGTAACTATGAGAATATATATTTATATGTACGAGTACTTGTATAATGTACATACATTTGTACATATATTATTTTCATAGTACATTTTATGTGCATAAAGTAGTAGTTGTTCAGTTCATTTCAAAAAAATATGTTAAATGAAAATTTATTTTTGTTTTTATTACATTTATATTAGATACATATGTATATACGAAAAATTTTCTCGTCATTAACTTGTGTATATGTATAATAAGTATAGTATAGACATTATATACTTCTTATATAGTTTATCTATACATATTTTTATTATATACGAGTATTGTGATAAAATGAAGAGAAAAAATAAATTTAAAGAAAATTTTCTTTCTGTTTTTATCAAAACAACAAAATATTTATTAGCAGAGGGCAATGGTAATGATATATAATAAATGCACATATAATATTATAGATATATGTAGGTATACAGAGTAAAACTAGTAGAGAATCCATCCATATACATACATATAAATACAGAAATTCGTCTGTTGATGGGTAAATTTTTTGAATAGACAATATAATTTTATTTTGTCTGATGAAATGCAATAACTATTTAAACTGAATACGATTACGAACGATAGAAATAAAATTATATAAGTATTTTGTAACAAAAAATATAATATATAGTATATATAGCATATCTATGTACTCGTATATTTTCTTAACAGTGACTTTTATCCAGACTTTTATGGGTAATTATTAGCTTTATACGTTTTTTTTTTAACATTTTCTACTTTTTTTTTGTTGTAATTTTTATCTTTTATATACATGTTTCTGTAACGATAAATGTAATTATATTATATGTAACTATTTATCGTTATTTATCGCAATGTACTATATTGAAGAGAAATGAAAATGAAACGTCTTCAAATGTGTACGTCATATGTACTTTGTACTTTGTGAACACAAAGTATATATGCTATGTACACTACAAGATGCTACAAGATATTTGTTACATAATATATCTATGTAGATATGTATAATCATACATATATATAATCGAACAAACCAGTAAATGCTAAAAGATAAAATTTTTTAGATATTCACAATAAATATTCAATGACTATGTGACCCATTTATCTTATTATTGATGTTTGACGAGAAAATATTGTACTTTAAAATCATTAGATAATACAATGTATATACCATGTAGATATTCGATATGTAGCTACATTTAATGTATGGAGTAAATGATACAAAATGTAATTTTTATTTTTTAAAAAATTTCGATCAAATATCCACATATGGACTTAATGGTTTTGACATAATGCACTGACTAATGCATTAAATAACATTTTCATTTTTATTTCAATTTTTTTTTAAAATTTATTTTTATGTATTTTTTGGTTTTTTCTTTCAAAGGGTAATTATCATTATAATTGTGTATAGCATAGCTATATTGTGTGTGTATAACATTGATTATAAAATTTATTTTCTGAAATATATAGCAATTAAGTGAAACAATTAAATTCAATAAAAATGTCCGCATTAAAAATTAATAAGGATTTTGTACTACCTAAATAACCAATAATAATTTGAGGTTGGAAAAATGATAAAATGAATAACGATCTATATACTATAGCAGGAGAATATTGAAAAAATTATAATTAAAATTAAACTTTAATTTAAATTGATTCAGAAGAATGAATTTAAAGAGACACAATTACGAATATGTATTTTCGTTGTATACGAGGATAGATATACCAACACTCTAACAGCAACAATAAGCTGAGTTCATAAAGGCAACGATGCAGTATTAATAAATAATTCAACTTCAAAATCTAGAGTACACTGACTTGATTTGTGTATGTCGGTATCCGATATAAAGTGAACTCAGCTAAAAATTTTGAAATGTGAGTGTGTGTGTGTGAATAATTGAAGTGCTGAAAAAATTATTTGCGGTGATTGATATTCAAATACGTTTTTTTATGTTTGGCTTACGAGAAAATCAATTCGATTATAAAAATGATGAAAAATCACGATGGAAGTATATTTTATTTAATTTCAGCATTTTTTTCGAAATACGTTCGTGATTAATTTGATTGCAAATAAAATGAATAAAATATATACAGTATTATGTACGGTAGGCATGTGTGCAATAAAACTAAAAAAAAAAAAATTATATAAAATAAAATAAAATATGTATATTTCAAATTTTAAATATGTATTTAGATTATCGTTGATGACGAGACAAAATTAAATA
Source organism: Villa cingulata (assembly GCA_951394055.1). Taxonomy (NCBI): domain Eukaryota; kingdom Metazoa; phylum Arthropoda; class Insecta; order Diptera; family Bombyliidae; genus Villa; species Villa cingulata. Next base: position 56,488,553 of record OX596018.1, read on the forward strand.
TAATGCAGTAGGCATTTGGTCTGATATACTTTATTATCACGATTTTCAAATTTTATTGTTTCCTGTTCGTACATATATGTATTTTATATGTATTTATGTATACATACAAGCATACGAATGAGTTTATCCAAAATCAAATAAACAAAACGAAATCAATAAATCGAAATCACTGCTATAGTGATTAGAATTTCGATTAAATATATTTATTTATTTTCTATATGTGTATATGTATTGGTGTCTTCGATTGAATGTATATGTATCAAAATCTCTAATCTTAAATCATCATTTTATTTTTATTATAACACACAATAAATACAATAAATTGTCATTGTACGTTGATAGTCAGCGCCGGTTTTAGTCGCTTGGGCGGTCGGGTCCACTTCTAAACTTTTCCCCTCTATACGTTGAAACTTTACTATATAAACTTTAATTTGATTTTTTTTTATTCTGACTGTATAAAATTCCAATTTTTATGTTCGCATATTTTTTTACTTATCTTTCTACTTATCTTCCTACTTCTAAAATATTCAAGAGTTTAATGACCATGTTTGTTTACAAAAAAAAAATATAGGTCAAAGCCCATAGAATTTTCAAGAGAAAACGTTCGCAAAGAAAATTGTTTTACCATGATTTGTAAAATTATTTTTCTAAAAACGGATGTATACATATGTGTCTTTCATTCATGTACTCCCGAGAATTGACGGCACTGGTTTTGTGGACCATTTCAAACTATAAAAGAACCGAGTATTGTAGAAGTGATTTTATTAATTTTGTAGATATATCTGAGAACAAGTACATATAATAACGATAGATAATATAAAACGACGTACATCATATATGGGATAGATATACATATATATATGTAAAAATGTATACGCATATATGAATGTATTTGTATGTAAATAAAATGTAAATAGTAAAAAAAATTATTTGAAAATGAATTTAAAAAATATCAAATTTCACTTGCTCAGCTCAATGTCAAATCAGATTATATTTCAAAATCATAAATACAAAGAAATGTATTGTGTAAATAAATTATTATTATTTGTATATATACACTCAGTGACAAATGAAACTATCACAATTTTTTTTAATGAGTTATTATATCTATATTAATCAATGTAAGAAGTATAAGACTATATGAAATGTATTTTTATTTCTTATAATTCTTATGAAGCCGACATTATATTAATTTACCTAACTGAAATTTGGAAAAATTAAAAACCAAGAGAATTTTTGCATTTTTTAAAACTTCTATTTCTTAGAAAATAATACTTTTTTGTTTCCTGAACTCTTTCACTAGAAACAATTTCACTCAGACGTACCATGTTGTGGTCTAAAGATGAAATACATCATATCATACATCATACTGTTTGATAAGAAAGTACTCCTGTACCTTTGCACCGAGTCATAATAATTAAAGCAGAAACTTGTAAATTTTTTCGTCGCTGAGTGTATTGATGAACATACATGAACAGTAGTTATGGAAGTAGTCAAAAAATAATTATCTACACACATGTACATAGACAATAATTGTGATAGTACATTCTATTTGGATGCAATGAAAATAAAAAAAAATAAATAATGAAATACTTGTACTTTTTATATTCGTAACGAAATTTTATCATGCGAAGCGATAAAATTTCAAATGTTAGTACACACATCATACATACATACATACATATACGCATGCAAATATAAAAGAATGAAATTGATCAATTTCGAATTGAATTGAATGTTACATATACTCACTCACTGTATACAAACGTAATGATTATTTTCTATATATACAATTGTAATGGATATACATATTGATGTACTTATTCTATATAAACTTTAATTGTACCACATTGCACTTAGTTTATTTATTTTATACAATTACATGTATGTATGTATTTTTTTTTATTTTTTTTATAATAAATATGATCGTTTGATTTTATTACTTAAAATTTCAATTTCAATTGTTTTCTATACACTCGTATTTATTCATCTTTTCTTCAATTCTTATGTTTCAGTATCATATTGTCTTTCGTAATTTTCTATGACCATGACAGCATTCATAATTACATATTGTTTTTTTCATCATTCGAATCTGGATATAATTATGTTTGAGTCCCGAATCCATAAAATGCAACGCTATACATGAAAATCACTTCACAAAAATTCGTTTATATTGTAAATCTGTAAGTACGTTTTCGAATCGAAATGCTGTATTCAATTGAATACGGCATGCATAACACAAAATTTGCATAACATTGAATAGAATTTAACTTGTTATTCGATGAAAAACTTAGAAAAAAGACAAAATAAAATAAAAATTAAAAAAAAAAGATACAAATTACGACATGGAATAAATCATTTTGAAATTACATAAACACTTTCAATTACTAAAGTTATGTCTGTCTTGTTTAAAAAGAAAATTGTTTCGTTCATAATTTTCTTTTATTATTTAAAAGTTGGAAAATATGGTATATAAGTTAAAGTTGTTATTAGCAAACTATGAGTTATGAGATGCTATGTATTTACTTTGAGATTTGAGTATGAGTATTAGGTGGTATTTGGATCTTTCTTTTGAGTTTCAGTTTCAGTTGAAAATTTTTATAAAATTTTCTGAACCGATAACATTAACAAACCATGAACATCACAGTATTTCCAATATCCATTTTATTATATTCGAAACGGACTGTATGAAATTTAATTTGAAAATAGATAAAATCAAATTTATATTATCCAGTGATTTTTCTTTTCCTCATTGTTTACTACTGACTACGTTAGGTATTAATGTAAAAAAGATTTAAACGAAATGTCTACGATCTCAAAAAGGTTATACATATGTACATTATACAAGTAGATAGTACATTAGTACTTAGTACTCTAACATAAGTATGCATAAGTCGCTTTGTCGGCATTTAAGAACAATAGCTATTACACTTATTTATACACATGCACATATGTTTATTTATGATATACATACGAGTACGTACCCATATATTACGGAAATTTTTTCTTTATTTCTATATCATTTTCAATAAAAATTATTCATAAAGTACACACAAACATAATAATCAAGATAAACGTGATAAAAATTCTCCTATTGCTATAAGAATATTTTTTTCTAAAGTATAAAATTTACATTTGCTTTATTTTCTCATTTTTATTTTATTAGTTTGTTGGCTGATATGCTATTTAACAATGAACTTTTATTTATTACTGTTGTGTTTTGGTATTTTATATTAATTTTTTTTTGTATATAGTGTCTACAGTTTATCAATCTAAACTTTTAATTTATTTAAATTACAGAAAAAAAAATACATATACGAATATATTAGAGAATTGAGAATATTAAAAGGATATGATATGCATTATAGTGATTCTAGATAGTTAGTAAAGAATTTCTATTTTCGTTTTGATTTTTTCAATGTACAAAGAAGGAAAATAGTAATTAAAAATGTCATTAAAATTTCAATTCATAACCTTTGAGATTATATTACATATATGCCATATAAGTAGAATAATGAAGAAATGACTTTAAAATTATGACGAAAACAAATTGATTAATTCAACTTATTTATTTTATTAGTTATTCATCCTTTTCAGTCGTCTTATGTAACATACCTACTTCTACTTATATTGAAAGCTTATACATATAAAAAATTATTTAATTCACGCATTTAGAAAAAAAGAAAAAAATATGTAAACAAACATGCTTCAATTGAGAATATCGATCAATCAATTATCCTTGCTCCAATAAATTAATGTTATATTTTTTCAGTTTCATATATAGCCGCTAAATTGCTATGTCGTTATGAACAATTTATAACTTATTGTTTTATCAATATTCAGTTCAGTTTAGCCCTTTTAAATGTTTATTTTATACATAATTTTGGATAATTGTGGTGCTGTTTTTATCATGATGATATTTGTTCATACTTAATATTTTAATTATATTCATACTTAATTGTTAAATGTTTGTTTTTATTTTCCTAATTTTTAAAAAATGTTTACTGTAAATTTATGAAATTATGAAAATATTTTAAAAATTTATGGAAAAACTAATGAATTGTTGCATTATTATTCGCTAAGATTTTTATCAAGATTATTCATAAATATTATTCATTGATAAGCATGCAAAGACTACAGAGTTTGTCATGTAAATAAATAATACAATAGTCACTTATTAAACAAATTACAAATACACATGATAATTATAGTTAGTTAATATTAGTTTTGATAATTATCATTAATGTTGAACTTATCGAAATAAAATCCTGTCTCTCTTGAGCTTTACACCACTGGAGAATTTTTAAAATTCAAGCATCTCTCTCACGTTCACATCTATAGAAAATTTATGGAAAATAGAGAAAATACATACATATTCAAATACGTATAAAAGAAATACAGAAAATAAACAGAATCATAAAATTTAACATGATTTAATTAAACATTCGTATATCACGTCACGACATCAGGTTGACTACTCTATTAGCTGAAAATGAGATGAAACTATTCTGAGGGAGGATATACATATAAAATAATTTTTAAAATTAACTTAAATAATAAAAAAATATTTACAAAAATAAAGATATACCCTCATATAGATCTCATTTCATTGACCATCATAAATAAACATTTAATATTTTCATATAATCCGACATAAATTTTATCTATAAAATAAATAGTAGACTTAAATCGTAGTCAATAAAAGCAGCACCTATCCCTTGAATATAAAAATGTGTGTAGTCAAAGAACAATTTATGTATATGTGTACATTTATTTTCTTTTTAACGATTTTCAAATATAAAACTCATCATAACTCACACTGCTCTGCTCAACTACTACTACTACTACTATCACATTTCTGTGGTGAATTTCTTTTTGAATCATAGCTTTTTCGCTAAAGTTTTAAGAAAAGTTTATACATACATATTCAGTTTTCGAGTTTTCTGATTCTGAAAATAGTGAAATCCATGTGAAATCTGAATTATTGAATTGTTCCGTGTGTAGTGTACCTCACTTCTGTTTCGTTAACGTTCCGAAGTACACATAAAATTTATTTTGTATAGTAAAGTAAGTGAGTAAACTCTGTATAATAAATTATATCAATTGTTTTAAAGTGAAATTGAATGTTTCTAAATTAAGGTAATCTTTGATTATTACATAGAAAAAAAGTGTTTATTTATACATTTAATTTAATGTATGTATAAATCAAATAAAATTTTAAATATTCCATTACCTATCTGAAATCGTTATTAAAAAAATAATTGACTAAATTTTTCTTTCCTTTATTTTCTTATACAATTTCTGTAGTGATAATATTGGTGTTTATTTATTTTGCATTTATTTAATGCTCTATTGCACATTTCTTTGGTGTTTAAAAGTGAAGAACGAAAAATTGTGAAGAAAAAATTAATTCAAATACCTACGTAAGCCTAAATTAAAAAAAAAAAAAAAAAAAAAATTATTTATACAAGTGCTTTTAATTCTGATGTGTACGTACATTCATTCATACTTATACATACGGTACATACACATGTACCTACATAATAATAAATAATTTTGTGCTTCATCAGTAAATTGAAAATTGCTTATTTTGTGATGAAACATTACGATTCTACTATTTTTATGTTTATTTAATGAGAAAGAGGAATACCAAAAAAAACAAAAGCAAGTAAATTGAAACAAAAACAAAACAGTAATCAACTTTAAAAGCAAAATAAAAGAATACCAACAACAGAAAACCATAAAAACATATAAAAACTAAAAAAGAAGTTAAATAAAGTTATAGAGGAAAAAAACAAAAAGAAAACTCTCAATAAAAGGTTGTTGTATACATAAAAATCAAATAAGTGAATAAATAAACAAAAGCGTGTGTTTGTTTGTTGTTTTTTTTTCCTTTTTCAAATTCAAAATCGAACAAAATAACTTACAAAAATAAATAAAACAAATTATTCGATTTGTATTAAGTAATATAGTTTTTGTTTTCTTTTCTGTTTTGTTTTGTTTTGTCGAAGTTTAATTCATTTTCTTGAATTGCTTTTCTTTCATGGTTATTGTTTTTGCTGTTGGGCATTATTGTTATCAAGAAAAGCACTTGACAATTTTCATTTTGTTGTTGTTGCAATTATTACAATACATGTATGTATGTATTTATTTTGTTTTATATACTGAACATAATCTAAAAGATCTAAATGTGTGTAACAAAATAATGGAATAGAAAAATATCAGGAAAAGAGGAAAACATTAAAAAGGAGCATCTTTCATATACATATGTACATACGACATAAAATATAAATATTTGTTACATATTGTATACATATTCATTACCTTTTGGGATTTGATTATATTTTTTCCTGTTTCTTTGATTTTGATTTTCGTCGCTTGGAAATTTTAAAAAGACAATATATCTATCCAGTGAGAGAAATAAATTAAAATGTAAGTAAATATACATGTTAAAATAAAAATGCAATAAAAATTAAATAACAAACAAAAACTATTCAACTTTTAATGTATGAGTATGTTTTGTGGTATAGAAAATTGACTGTATATTAAATGAGGATTATAATTTGTACTGTATCCTGATATATTAGATTTTAAATTAGCTAACATACGTATGCATGCACATATATACATATATGGGTATAGATAATGTGCGGTTTATAAATATGTACATATATGAATTCATGTATTGTGGAGAACATGGCAGAGATGTAAATTGGTCTATGTACATATTTTTCAAAGACAATTATCCCTATTTCATATATATAGAAAATTAAAAACAAATAATAATCAATTATTGTTGTTTTTAATTTCAATAATCAAATCATTTATTTTTTGCTCATAATTAATTATTAATTAACAGCATATTTACTTACATATACATACATGCATACATATCACTATATAGTTATGATGAAATGATGATTTCAAATTAATATTTTTTTTATTAAGTATTTATTTTACATACGTAATGAATTTTACATGAATTTAAAATTAAAAAAAAAAATGTTTAATCAAATTTTTTACACATGATTACGATTCGATTTAATGTAATATTTGTATAATTTAAGATATATTTTATATGTTTATACTGACTGTATGTATAGGTATATATACATAATTTATTGGAAAATTAATTAATATTGAAAAATGCATACGTATGTGAAAACATATTTAAAAAAATAAATTAAATTATAATGAAATTAAACCGAAAAATTTTAATTACATTTGCATTATATACATATTTATGGTTACACATAATAAGATGATTAACGGTAAAACTGTTATAATTATTGTATTTAATTCACAAAAAAAATTTAATAAAAATTTAAAAAAAAAAAACTCTGTATTCCAATTATGCAAATATTCGAATAAATAGCGATTTTATACTATAAATATATTTATTATATTTCTGCATGAATGAATGGTTAATATTAGACATATATGATGTACATGTATATATAGTCCACATATGTAAATGTATATTTTATTTTATATGTTTATGTATATGTAAATTATTTATAGTTGTTAATAATGTAAAAGTTTAAAATACATATATGCAAATTTATCATAATATACACATCGTTTTATTATACATATATATGAGGAAGTTTAACAAAATTCATTGAACAAAATGTATATAGTATATGTACATAAATATTACACATTACACACATTTGTAATAAATGACGAGTATTATAATTATGTATGTACATATACATACTATAATATCTTATTGAACATAAATTCATATTGTTATATATGATGTATACAAATTTTTTTATTTTTTGTATAATTACAGGAAGCAAATAAACAAAGCCAAAAAATAATAAATAAATAAAAATTTTTTTTTTGTTCATAATAAAATCATATTCAAATACGTCACATTTCATATAAAAAAATATAAAAATAATGTATAAAAATTAAATAAATAAAATGATATGTTATATGATTTAAAAATTCGAAATATACAAATTTTCCAAATACATATAATATGTACATAATATACTATTAGAATACATTTAAATCATCGTTATATGAAACCTAATCTTTCATTATAATTATACGATTACGTATACATATTCTTATATATGCAGATACTTATACGTATGTGCTATATATATACATACATATATTTTCTCGTGAGAAATAAATAAAGTGTATGGTATCATATTATATACCTACACAAGATTTATATATACTAATATAGAATAGAAGATAGAAATTACATATTTTGTTATTATACTTACATTACAAAAAACTCTTATGTATACATTTTAATATACTTTTATACGAACAATGATTTTAAATTTTCAAATATGTATAATATGTACATGTACAAATGTATGTTTAGTATATAATTGTACACTATTCATTATAAATATTACACTGTATGTATGTATGTAGATGTACAAATTATGAGTAACAAACAATAAATTTATTTGAAACATTTTAAAATGATAAATTACGTTTTTCTCATCAGAATCGTATAATAATAATAACAATACAAGGTCAATTGATGAATTTCTAATGCTTTCCTATAAGCCAATTTACTTACATGCACGCAGACAAACATACTATATACTACATACTACGTTATAAAGTTCATCATTCATTAAAAAACTTATTATATAAATTATATATAAAAATGATTATGCGTATATATGAATAGTATGAAATATATATAATGTATAAAATATTAATCAATCAATTTGATTCGATCAAAACACATTATGTTCATAATCGTATATAATTAATACTGTATATACATTATAATACAATGTGTACATATTATTATAGTGAAAAAAATGATACAAATACAATACACATGCACACTATGTCTATATTTTTTAAATGTATTTTTTTGTATTTAAAAATGTACACTACAAATTATTGACATTATATTTTATAAATCAACTTTTAATGAAATAAAATTTACAAAAAAAAAATTATAACAATTTTCAAGAGTAAATACATATATAATATGCTAGATACATTAATTAAACGATTCGAATTTCGACGATAATTGAAATTGAAATATATCCGTGTATATACATAATGTAATATGTACTTATAATTTGTGTAATTTTTCTATAAATTCAATCAATGGAGTTCATTTAAAAATTGTGAATGTGAATGTGAATTTAATCAATTTTTGACGCGTATTTATAAAACATTGAAAATAAAATTATATACATAACAAAGTTTCTTTTTAATAAATATGATGAGTCAGTTTTATATTCATATGTATATGATTGTATACTAATACTATTCATATGAATATAATTTATTGTATTTTTATTCATATATAAAAATTCTATATACATATTGTAAATTCCATTCAAAAACTATCAAAATTTATTCAAATTTATTATTTTATAATTTGTAAAATGATTTTAATTATATTCCCCCTACATACATTTACAAGATAATATAAAATTTTACATATTTAAATGTTTTATTATGTGTGTAATTTTCCTTGGGAAGAACACATATATCCATTAGAACAAACATAATAATTGAGCAAAAAAAAAAAAAAAAAAAAAAAAATCAAATATTGTAAACAACCTGACGTCATTCTAACAATAATATTTTAATATTTAATAGAGTCGTTATATAAACTTATTAAACTAACTTGGCAAATTTTACGTATGTATGAATTTACAATAAATTCATCTATGTATATAGTATATATGTAAATGATTTTGTCTGTGATTTTATAAGTCATATGTCATATAATATATTTTTTTGTTTTATCATTACATATATTTAGCTTTTATTTAATTTATTTATTCAATGATAAACACGTGTAAATAGATATAAAATATTAAATGAAATTTTATAATTGAATTATTCATTATTCAATGATACCGAAACTCATATACAAAAATGTACATATACTATAGAGTATAAAATATGTAAATACAAATGAGAATATCTATACTGGGAACTGGGGATACGTGCGCTTAAAACAAAATGTTATGATATATGTATTTTATGAGTATTTTATGTGAACATTTATATGTACAATCACATCAAATACCTGAATTTGTTCATTTATTCGTATGTGTAAGTGTACATTCAATTCAAAACAAAACTTTCATTATTTATAATAATTATATATGATTTACTTTCATGTCATTCTCTTTATATGACGAGCATAATAGCTATAGAGTTATCAACATTCAGTTTCATTTTATTTTGTTTTTCAATATCATTCGCATAAATCTTTTCAGTAAAATAGGAAATGAAAATAAAAATACGTATACATACATTTATAATTGCATATACATATGTAAATATTTATGTAGTTGAACAGAAAGGTAGAAAAAAAAAATTTGAAAATTTCATAGAATTTAAAAGTTTATTTACAATTTTATGCTAGTCAGTTGTTTTGAAAAGTTGTATAACGCATAGAATAATTTATTATCAATAATTCATTATAAATATAATTGTTACACATATACATAAACACGTTTATAAAAATCAAAATTTATTTGTATACAATATGAAAAATTTACACTGTAATTTTCTATAGTACTTAATTATACGGTGGTGCTCTATTATATCGCTCTAAAAATAAAATCAATTCAAAGCACGTACACTTTTAAAAAGTCATTCGCATTTTTAAATGTAATCAAATTACATAAACATTAAAAATGTTATCATATTATAGATTTCCTATAAAAAATATATTTTTTTTTATAAAAATGTCACAGTACCACAACACACAGTTAAGTTTACTAAAGTGTTTATGAGTTCATAATAAGGTATGAGCGTATGAGGTATGAAACATTTTAGAATTTTTAACAAAATGTAGGTTATATTTGTTATTTATTTATTTTATGTTATTATAGAAGGGAGGTCAGATAAACTGCCTACCCTCCGCCGCCACTACTTCGATTCAAAAGGGCATTTTGGTGATAGGTTATTTGTTGTATTCATATCTCTATACATTTACGAGTATTGTATAGGGATGTATAGTATATAGGCGTATAGGAAAGATGAAAAGGTATTATGTATTATTAAATGTGTGTATACCTTAAGATTTTACCATTTACGTTTCCAAAATGTAGGTACATTTTAATTTTCATTCTATTACTTTTGGGGAATAAATAAAGTTTCTATTGTAATTGTAAAAAACGATTAGCTATAAAATAATTTTTTATATTCATTTTAATAAAAATTTGTCGTTTCACATTAATTGAATTTTCTATATTTTCACATTGTTTTCGCTGTTAACATGTAAATTGATCTAATTTTAAATGTTGACAAAAACAATTTTTAATTAGAAAATAATCTGTTGATTAAGAAATAATTTATGTAATGAAAAAAATATTTTTTTTTTTTTGTAAGTATAGGTACTAAAAAAGTATTTATGTAGTTATCTGTGGGAAAACAAGGTTTTTTTTAATTATATTTTTGTTAAAATTTTTTTTTTTTTTTGTAAACAAGAAGAATAATAAAAAAATTTTATAACACTATAGAGACAAGGTTTAAGAGTTTTGTTTTTACAATTTACCAATTATATTACGTTTTTCTAAAAATTAAGATTATGAAATTTATATATGGGTACACGTATATGTATCTATGTACGATTTTAGGTTAAAAGTGTTAATATTTTATTCGTTTGCTGTTCATTTTTTTAATGTAGCATTGTGTTAATGTTTTTCGTTATCAAATTGTAATTTAGCTGCTATGTTTTGTGTTTTGTTTCGAATTCACCCAATCACGCCACACCATACCCGTCACTATCTATAGTTCATGTACAAAAACAAAAATACAAAGTATACAATAAGATAATAAAAACTTTAACAAAATCTACACATCATAAAAGTATTACTTGAAGTTATTATTAGAGTTTAAATATGTGTGAACTACATACTAATGCCCATGCGTATATGTATGACTGTGTATTTATGCGATATCATTTATACTTAGTTTATTTATTTTTCTTTCGTTTTTTTAAACATTCATTTTGTACATTAATGCTGTGCTAACTTAAATTGGGTTTCTTTCCATGTTGTTTCTTTTATCATTTTATTTTTAATGGATATTTTTATATGTTGTCACTATCGTTCACAAAGTATGAGATAAAAATATGTATACAAAAACAGAAAAAAAAAATAACAAATAAAAAATAAATACATTATGATATCATGAGGAAATTTTAAGTTTTTTCGCAATTGATATGAAATAAATTGAATGTGTAATCACAATGATCCATATACTATACATTACATTATTTAGAAATAAAATAAAAAATATACAAACAAGAAAAATACTATATTTATAAAAAAAAAAATACATACATAGTTCATATCATATATCATGTTTGTGATAAATGTTATCCTTATCGCATATTCTCTGTGATAAAAGTTCCTACATATACTATATACCATAACGCAAACGATGATAAATCATAAAATAACGTATATATTGTTGTACCCGTTCGTAAATACGTTTTATTTATGCTCATGCACATTATACAAGTTGGGTAAAATTTTATCACAAAATGATTCAATAAAATTTTTAAAGTACAAAAAAAAAAAGGAAAAATAAATTTCATAGTTAATTCGCTTTAATAATAAAATTTTCCTTTTCATGCAAATGTGTATATGATAAAATTTAGTTAAAAATAATTAAATCGGTATCAAGTTATTAAATTAAATTAAAAATAAAAAAATCCCTTATGAATGGTATGTAAGATGGAATTATAAACAATCTCTCTCTTTTCAATCAGTATGCGTTTGTATAGTTTACTTTAATTCAAAATTATTACATCCACATAAACAAACTTACAGTTAAAGGTTTCAATTTAATTAAAAACCTTTTAATTAGTTAGTTTACCTTTTCATATATTACTATGTCTCTACTATACAACCTAACCTACTACAGAAGGGAATAAAACCCCATTCAATTGGATCGATTCAGTTTTTTTTTTTTTTTGGTTTTGAAGGTTTTTTAATTTTATTTAAATTTCAAATCGGTCTTAATTATCGGTCATTGATATTCGTATTTATTCATTATTATTTCAGTTTTTCGATATTCATTATTTGTGCATTTTCTTTTTTCAAAAAAAAAAAAAAAAAAAAATGAAAAGAAAAAAGCGAAAAATTTAAATTAGATTTTAAAATTTAGTACAAGCAAAAAAAAGAAAAAAATACCAATCCAATAAATACCAATATCTAATTACTATAAATGTATTATTGGCATAGGCAATATAGGCGTGTAAGTATACCACTCAGTAAATTCATATCAAGGATGAATAAATAAAACTTTTGCACATTTTTATTGATGTGATGTGTGTAGTGTGTACGATTAGTATTCTAGATTCTACATTCTATATTCTATACATCATGTGTACTACTAGTACTACATTATTAGTGTTTGCAGTTTTGTTTTGAGAACGAGTTGATTTCCCCTCTTAGTATAGAATAATGTACATAAGCAACACGGAAAATCAACTAACAACATCTAATACTTGTTCCTCCTCTTCTTAGTGATACTATGAACTGTTTTACACATCATGATGTGTTGTGTACTCGTATTTTCATCTTTCAGATAAAGTTGATTTTTCTCTTTTAAAAGAATGCGAATATTGTACAAAACAAGACACGGAAAATCAACTAACAATAATTAATACTTGCTGCTCTACTCTATATATACCACACTACGACAGTGCGAGTAGTATTTCACACATCATCTTTACATACTCATATTTTCTTTCTTCAGAAAAAGTTGATTTTCTCTCTCAGTAAAATATACGAATATTGTGCATAACAAACATGGAAAATCAACTAACAACATTTTATACTTTCTCCTCTACTACATTCTCTGTAGCAATGGGGGTCATTCACTATAACAGTACCTATATTATACGCTACAATACTTAGTACGGTATGAGTAGTATTTTATACATGTGTACTCATTTTTTCGCCACTGCCAGTATTCAACGAATTATGGCTACTATTAACTTTAACAGTGTTCACTATCTGTACTGAAATATACGCGAATGTTTTATACACAGTATCAAGCTCAGGGTGTAAAAAAATGATTAAATAGTAAAGATGATAAAAAAAAACATCAATGACCAAAAAAAAGTGTAAATACTCTATAAAAAAAAAGAAGAAAACCTAAAAAAAAAACACTTTGAAAGCGTAATCTAAATAAATACAGGAAAATTTTTTTATATTTTTTCTCTGATAGTTTATCAAGATATGTATGTGTTGTATAATGGCAATAGTATATGTACTAGTAAAATACTGAGCTGATGGACAGTACAAACGAAGTGAAAGTACACGAACACGAGTCTTTAATTCGGTCACCACAACATAACTTATGATGATACTTTTATGGTGTGTGCATTTTTTTAGTTAAATTTATTATTTTGTAATACAATAATAATGTGATAATTTCATCGATCGTTAATGCTCATATTTATATTAGCGAGTATGTATATCCACATTTATTTTTATTATTTATTATTATTTTTTTATTTGTTTTTTCTCTTTGATTTTTATTTTGAAGATGAACATATTTACTTACATGTACATCTGACGATCTCATACCTTTATATACCATTAAAAACTGAACTAATGTTAATTAAGATAATTTCGATTGCACAGTGAAATCATCTGAATATCAAATAAAAATCATTTGCATTTGTCCATATTGCACTCTGTACTAATAAAAGTTATTCACATTTTTTTGTTGTTGTCGTGGTTGTTTTGATTAAAATTAGGTTTATTTGATGCGATGATAAAGTGTTAAAGACCGTAGCAACAATTCGTATACGTATAGTTTGTGCTACTATCATATATATATGTAAATAAAAATAAAAATGAATATAAAGAAGATGACCACGAAAGAGATTGAAAAAAACACAATTTAATGAAGGAGAAATTTTTATGTTTATCTTAATTTAATTTTATTGTGTATTTAATAAATATTTTATACTAAACTAAAATACACTTTCATTTCATTCACATTCACAGTATTACAAGAAACTTCGTAAATTAAACATTGATTTATTGATTGTAAAACAATCGAACAGAACCAGAAAAAAAATATTAATTGAACAAAACAATTGAGTTGAATCAATAATCTTGTGCGTGCATATACGCAAGAAGTGTGCACAGATGATGCTTGAGAAATAAAAATTTATTTTGATTCAAGTTTAATTATGGTGAATAGGTCAGTTATAAATTTGAAAATTTTCACGAATTCATTTGGAAATTACGAATTTACTGATTTTGTTAGGTCGTTAAACATTAATTCACGGAAGTGTTATTTATACGATGTATAGGCATGTTAGACTATCACCAGTATCACGTATCACTTAATTGAATTTTTGAAATTTATTTTGTCAGTTTACTTATTAAACCTTTGTTCAAGCTTAAATTAAAATTATAAAAGTGAATTTTTATTGGAAGAATTTAACGAATATTTTCATGATGATTTTAAAGGTCATCAATCAATTTGTGAAATTTTCATTTTGGGTAGAAAAAAAAAAAATAAAGTTTTAAAATTCAATTAGATACATGCTCGTATACACAAGATATGCATTTATGTATGTATATGTCTTTTAAATAAAAATTTAGAATGATAGATTGATTGATTGGAATTTTTTTTTCTCTCTCTCTCTCTCTCACGCAAGAATTAATATGAATTTAATGCATCACATTTTTTTCTCTTGTATTTCGCAGATTAAAGTTGGCTCCATTACGGAAGACTATTCTCGTTTAATTTTTTGTTTGTTTATTTTAAGGTAAGTACACAATATAAGATTTTATATGTATATGTATGCAAATATTTACACAATTTTCTCTTTCTCTTTGTTGGTTTTTTTCGTTTTGCATTTTCATTTTCTTCGTTATTTTTGTTTAATTATAAAAGTGTGACATTCAAATAATTAAAAATTGATGGCATATTAAATGAATCAATTACACACCATATATACGTTTTGTAATGAATTAAGGAGAAATTTCCTGCAATTTAATAAATAAATAAATAAAATTTCATTTAGGCAAGTAGATAGTAGAGTCGTTATAAAAGTCTACATATGCGGTATATAAATGATGATGATGACACGAAAAGAAAATTATCATCAATCAAATTATAAAACGAATGAATTCAAAAATTTACCACAAAATTTGTTAGTCACAAAGCAACATAACATATGTACTCTTGTACGATAATACGTACCATACGTATCGTATGATTTTTATCTTTCTGCTGGTTTCAATTTTATATGGAATGCAAAACCAACAAATTTTTTCCATCTTGTTCTCGTTATGAATTTTTCATAGCAGTCAGAGAGTTTTGAATTCAGGACAAAAAAGAAAGAAAATTTATATTTGCATGCATTTGTGTTATGCTATACACATTTTTATAAACACTAAACGCAAAATACACTTGTATAAGTAAATTTCATAAAGTAGTTCATTGCGAAAAAAATTTTGTTTTATAATTTTTTTTTTAATTTATAAAGATCACTCAAAAAGTAAAATCGTATTCAAAAACACACTTTGTACAGATCAACGTGACGTGAAGTAAACCTGTTCACCACTTCAAACTACAGGTACCTCTACCTACATCAGAAATTTTCATTTTTCATTTAAATTTGTTTTGGTCATTTTGCACTTTACATTCTACAATAATTTTGTGTATGAGCATATATATATATATATATATGAGATGGGATATGAATGAGTATATGTGTGTGTATATACTATACACATTGCGCACATCATTAAGGCGGGTATTTGTAAAAATTTGTTAGATTGTTAGTTTTTGAGGAATGTAGATTAGTTCATATCCACATTATGTGCATATTCTTCCTATACCTACCCATAAATGTTTACAAGAAATTCATTTATGTACGAGTATTAAAAATCTTTGATTTATTAAATGTATGTAATGTGTTTCTTTCTTATACGAGCATTATTCCAGTCATAGTCATCAGAAATCGAGATCCTAATCATTTTTAATGTCCATAGTCCAGTCAGCAGCCGTCCAGCACAGCAGAGTTCAGACAGAAAAAAATTTTTTTAGGAAATTCATTTTGGTAATTTTCTTTTTATGAAACCAGTTTTTTATCGATCACTTTTGAATGTTATTCATCATGGTTGAATGACTATAACAAGGTTTGTGCATTAGAAAAGCTCTTCTCTTATTTTTAAAAGTTTTATACGTCATTTGGTACTTTTTTGGTGCTCAACTTCTACATGTTTATATGGGCGAGTAATTAAAATTTGTATATTTTATAAAATTTATAAATATTTTCTTATCGAATAAAATTTCATATTACATATTTTTAATTTTATTACTGTTAAATGCATTTTTCTAACGAAAAGATACTTAGAAAGAACCATTAAAAAATAAATTTTGTATTAAAACTACGAAATAACATCTGTTAAAACAATGTTTTTTCCTTCTATCTTTCCAAAGGATATTTTTTTACCTGTTTTTACATTTATAAAATATTTTCTTATCGAATTAAATTTCATATTACATATTTTTTTTACTTTATTACTGTTAAATGCATTTTTCTAATGAAAGGATACTTAGAAAGAACCATAAAAAAAAATATTTTTGTTTTAGAATTATGAAATGACATCATCCAACAGGTTTAGATTTCAAATATAGATTGAGATCATACTTATTAGGTAAGTTACTGAATAAATTATTACTTAATTTCACTAAGTTTGTATCGTTAATCCTAATTTGATCTTATCACATTGATTTCTAATATATATATTTTAATATATGTACACGTACTAGGAAAACATTTTTTCTTTATATTATATATGCAAATTTTTATTCATTAGGGAAGGAAAAAACAATTCTTCATTCCAGTAATGTAACTGAAGACAATGACGTTCCTTTGCCATTGAATTGGCAACAAATCCCAGAAGATGATGGAGTAATGACCAATACACTTCTAGAAGCTATACATACAGAAAGTGATAATAGCATCAATACAGAAGAAATTGAATTAGAACAATAAATTACAAAGTGATGCTTTAGAATATTTAGCAGGATATATTATAAAAAAATGTAAAACCTATTTAGATTTAGGAGATGTTTTATGTAAAGACAATGAAACATATACATGGGTAAATGAAATATCAGAAGGTGGTTTGTTAAAGCCATCTGATTCATTTTTAGAAAAAATTAAATGTTTAGAAATTATATTCGAAAATTTCAATAAAAAAGATATTAGAATAACATCCAATTATTTATATAAATTAAAAAAATTATCTGACAATATTAATGTGCACAGCAAAGTAAAAGAATTATTTTTCCGAAGTAGAATGTATTGTATTTCAGAATAAGAAATTTAAATGTAAATTTAAAACACAATGTTTATGGTAAACATAATAATAATAAAATTTACAAATTGACCACTTGAAAAATGTTTTTAATTTAAATAAATATTCAAAATTTATATTTGATCACCATATGTATAATATCTAACGAAAGTACCAAATGACGTCATTTAAAGCTTTTTTCTGAAGCTCTTTTTAATGTAATAACCTTGTTATAGTCATTCAACCATGGTTATTCATTCGCTATTCGAAATAAGTATGTAGTAGTGTAGTATATAAAGCTTGAACATTCATCATTCATTACAAATAATAATACATAATGTATAGGTAAATATGCAACTTTTATACTCCATAGCCATACAATATGCTAGTAAATATGTGGTTTATGCATACATGAATATTATGAACATGTACGTACATAAATATATTATTTATAACTTAATACCATAGACTAATATATAGACTGGAAATGCTTATGGCAGAAATCGTGTTCATAACTATTAAGTAAACATCAAAATAGCTTTTGAGAGATTTTGAAAAAGCTATAAAATCAGAATAAGGAAAATAAATGAGAGAACTTTTGTAATCTTTTGAAATCTTGTATATCTTGAAGAAAAAACAAATTTAAAAATCAAAAATCTATGTAGCTATATTCTTATCGGAAATGATAAAAAATATCAAATAACAGGCAAATGTACAAAATCGTATATTTTAAGTCTACTGTCACATTATTCTGATTCTGAATCTGAAACGTAAAATTTCAGATTCAGAATTCACTTTTTGTTCATTCTGATTCTGAATCTGAAAACTCCTTTTCAATATTTTTCTTTAAATTTGTTATTGTTATAAAACACTTTACTTATCGAGTGAACATTAAACCATCGAACAATAACTACTATGAGTGGCGAGTACGTTGGTAAGACGCACTTTTCAATGGAGGGTGAAATAAAGTTAATCTTCTGTCTTCTGTCTTCTGTCTTCTATCTTACGATCTTCAAGTTGTATATAAACAAGTAATTTTATGTCAATTTATTGAGTGGTTTAGCTATGAATTCAGATTCAGATTTCAGGTACATGTGACATGTTACATTTACTGTCAGCATGTTTCATTTTCTATTCTGAAAATAATCAGATTACAAAACGGAAGTACGAACCGGAATTTTTTTAGAAGATGAATTTTTCAGAGCCATGTAACAAGTCACATTTACTACAATGCATTTGAAAGTGATTCTGAATTTTTCAGATTCAGAATCAGACTCATGTGACAGTAGGCTAAAGGAAATTTAAATTTTCAACAAATTTATGTTATGACTGGCAATGAATATAATAATATATATTATCACATACAAATATCCTTATCTGTGATATTATATATACAATTAAAACTGGTTTTGAAAGTATCTAACACATATGTGCATGCATACTATCAAAGAATATATATCTACTAGTTACGTTAGTTATATATTCTTTGATACTATGCAATCTGTATTGTTGGCTACATGAATATAAATATTCTATATTCATGATTCAAGTAAGACCATGTATGACGGTATAACATAAGTATAACATAACCGTATAACACAGTACTACTGCCAGCCATTGCAATGAGTATGTATTGTGTATTGTTTTTTAAATAAATATCCATGTATTTTCATTGCCAGCTATTGAAATCACAGTATATCTATATTCATACAGTAATGACACTGAGCACGCGTTAGCAAAAATTTTTCATGACCTTTGTCACGTTATTCATTCGGCCTTAACAGTTTTGCTAAAAGTCGATAGCAATTAAGAGCCTTTGTATACGAAAAAGAGACAAAAAAAATGGAACTGCAACACCAACTGTTTTAAAAAATATAACATTATTACAGTGTATACCTACTCATTAAAAAAAGTACAAATTTTGTTATTTAAAATTTTTTATCTAAAATAAACAAAATTAATTGTAAATGCATTACACTTAAAATTTTGTGTTTGATATCAAATGTTTTTACATTTTTGTTAAATTTATTAATTATAAATTAAATTCTTACTCTAATATATAGCTTAACAAAATAAACTTTTTCTTGTCTTCAAAATTCTCAGAAATTATATGAATCACCTTATATCTTGATATAATGACGCGTCAGGTAGTCAAAAAAAAAGTTCCAGATCGCCTTTAAAAATGCATTGTGAAAAAATGATTGTATTGCTCACATGTATATATTGTTTTGTATCTTTTCTTCATTACGGCGGTTTATAAGGAAATATGGATTTGACATAAGTACATTAATTCTGTACTGTTTTTGTAAATTGAATTTTGATTTTTTTTATTATTTTAAAATAAGTAATTATGTGTGTTAGTAAATTTAAAAAAAAAAAGAGTGTCACATCTTATTGTTTTGTTGATCAGTGATAAATATTCTATATTGATTCCAGTACTACTGCCAGCTATTGCAATGAACATGTATTGTGTATTGTTTTTTAAATAAATATGCATGTATTTTCATTGCCAGCTATTGAAATCTACAATATATGTAATATATATGGAAATTCGTGAGCGAAAAATTATCTCTCCTCTCAGTAAAAGCTCCTGCCAGCCATTCTTCAAGTTTCTGCCAGCTATGATCCATTTCAAAAGTGTATTAAAAATTTATACGGTGATTTCCTATCTATATTAGTCTATGTTAATACGTTAATACACGTACATATACGATTACATTCATAACTTTGAAATGCATTTCGTTTAATTATTTCAGGTATGCCCATATAAATTGAAAGAATTTCTTTTCCCATCTGAATATATCACTAATTGTGAACGCCATTACAGATGAATTTTGATAATTATTACCAAAACAAGTATATCCATTTCATTTGTATGTATGTACATAATGTACTTAGATACGCACATGAGTGTACTACGTACCAGTATTATATTTATTACGGAAAGAAATTCTTGAATATTTCTATACGGCGATTACAAAATACTTTGAAATGTTTTCATGTACATGGTGGTGTGCATTTAATTCAAGTTTCAATTCAGCCATAGGCTTACCTACAAAATAATGGCATTATAATTTGATTTAGATACAAATTTTCTTATAATTACTACATACAATCATATGTTTGTACATGTTTCTAATTATTCTCGGAATATAATAATTATTGTAAGGTATAAAGTTTCATAAAATGTTCATTAGGGTTTATGATGTGCATACGTACAACGTACATGTTTGTGTTCAAAGGATGAGCTCGAACGTGATCAATAATAATACTAATAACGTTAATTTTTATTACTTATTTTGCGCAGATATATTTGCTTGTGCATGTCATGAAGGTGTACATGTACATATGTACATATATATTTAATACGTATTCGTGTAAATATACATATACATAGAGATAATAAATGTGCATAAAATGTAAAATTTCATTGAATACATTGAATCAAAACATTCCCATTCCTTTCCATACCACCAGCATTGAATAGATGCAGTATTCTTTCCGCACTTTATAACCTTTTATTGCTTTTATTCATTCATATATTCTTTATTATCGATCGTACAAGTGATGACTTCCTGTTTTAAAACGTGACATTGAGTTTGTTTAATGCTTATTACTACATATGGAAGCAACGAAAAAAAAAAACACCTTTGATGTTCTGTAAAAAAAAAACATATAATGTACACGTATGTAGCGAATAGCGATGTATTACATTTTAAAAGCAAAAAATTAATTATTTCGATTAAAATTTTTTCTATTTATAAAAATTCTAAAAGGAAATTAAAAAATTTCAAATTATGTATTATCCTTGAACACTTTTTATATTCAATAATGTGCTAAAAGCTAAATGATTTTCAATTCGTAACTGTCACAAATTTAATACATGTACGAGTATTTCAATTTTTGATTGCCATCATATGCATTACACAAAGGCAATCTTCCATTAGGTTTCATAAGAGAAAAAAAAGAATAATAAAACGCTGTATATGTTCCTATACAAAATACGATAAATGATTACGCAATTAACTAGAAAATTACATACTAAAACTATAACTAAAAATCTAAAAAGCATGTTATATAACATTAAATGCAAAAGTAAATATTTCTCAAAATTACTCGAAAAAAATAATTAAAAAGTAATACATTACTCGTATTTATGTGCATATGTGTGTGTTGATATTATGATGCATGTAAAAATTTAATGACTTTTGTAACGCTTTTAACATTTTTATGATTTAACGTGCTCACATATGTATTTATAACCACGAAAATCGCATTAATTTTTGATTGTGCTAAAAATGGCACGTAAAAATCTGATTTGTGTTGTTTATTTTACTTTTGCAGTTTGCTTATTTTTTGAATAAGTTTTTTATGGTGTTTAATAAAGGATGTACCTATACTAAATATATATAAAATTTTTTATAAATGTTGATATGTATGTTGTATGTACAAACAATTACTATAGCTTTTTATTAAATTATACTGGAATGAGTGAATGAATCTTTTTTTAATTTTATGTTCAAATAGTATAATAATAAAATGTAACAAAAAATTACAAAATATACGTAAGTATGTACTCGTACATATGTATACTCATATTCGATGTTATATTGAATTCAATTACTATGGGGATAATGTGATTAAAAGTAACAAATAAAGTACATTAGGATTCGTATACTTTAATACAATATTTACCTTTTAGTACATTTATCTCCGCATATCCTTAAAATAAACTCATAGAAGAAAAAGTATTAAATATATCTAATAAAATTTTAACTTCTAAGGTACATTACATATATGTATACGACTATATACGACTATATACTACGCACATTTGTATGTACATGTAATTATTACGTTGTATATTGTGTGTTCATATATCATATATACATTTGTATTTGCATATTTAAAACATTTATATGTACTTCATTTTCACAAGTACTACTATAAGATAAGCTTGTACAAAAGTATAAATCAATACTATATGAACATAATCTTTTATTGAGATTTTCATTTCGATTATATCATATACAATTATGTGTCATGTAATCCTTTGGTATACTACTCGTATTTGTAAACGGTGTAGATATATTAAATACACATTACGTGATATTACCAATATTAGCTCATACACATATAATTTTTATGTGAAATTCTTGGAATTAAATCGATGACAGGCGTTCATGATAATGAGATACGCACACGAATATAGTTATTATTGAAACAATGAATGTCTAAAAATGATATTAAAAATAGATATGTGTAGTCAATTAGTCATCAAATAAAAAAAAAGTTTTGTAGGTGTTCTCAAACTAAATAGACGCAAAAAATTATTTAAATTTCATTTTTAATTTTTCTTGCGTGTCTGTCATACACATAACGTGCGTTCAAGCTAAATTTTAATTTTTAAGTCTGTTGTGATCATAAAAATTAGTAATAAAATCAATAAATAAATAATTCTTAATAAACATTTTCATTGCCACATCATCCATTGTTTACTTATATACGATACTCGCATGGCTCACATGTACTTATATGATTATTTAAAAAGTTAACATTCAAATTGTGAAAGAATTTAACAAATACATAATATACAAATACGCTAATATGTATGTATATTTATTTAATTTATACTTTTTGTATAATCAAGGTGATGAATACATTTAGAAAAAAAAAATAAGTAAAAAGGAAAGAAATGAATAACAACAGAACAACGAGTATTATACTACATACTTTATTTTTTTATTTATTTATGATTTATATGTACATTCTATAATTATATATGTAATGTTTGTTTCTATTTTGTTTGTTATATTCAACGCTAATTGCTCGAACTTCAAAATATGTATACACACGATTATTTTATATACATATAGCTACATAGTTTTTTTTATATCATTTAGATCAGGTAATTCATAACGTCATACCATGTCTAATAATGTACAGGATGTTAGAAACATTTTTTTTTGTGAAATTACTACCGTAGATTAAAATTTTTTAAATTTTAAAACAAATTACACCAGTATTCATTCCTCTTTATGCATACATTTTTAAATGATTTCACATCGAAATTAAATGCTACAACGAGAGGTATAATTTCATTGGAATATCTTCAACAGAAAACGTTTTTTCAATTTTTACATGAATAAAAGAAAAGTCACCCTTAGTCACCATAATCATAAGATAAGTCACCCTTTAATTTAATTAAAGTAAACACTCTATAGATACTACATTCATTCGGATTATCGTACAATAAAATTATCGTTTCATCACAGACAAGACAAATGTATCATTGGTATCATATCATTTTTTTTTAAGTAAACATCTCATTAAAAACTTATATCCAAGTAAATAACAGACAATATTTTGCATGTACATATGTACATACATATAGAAAATATAAAAAATAAAACAAACAAGTGATCAATATCATGAATGTTTACATAAATGAAAACAAATTCAGTACCTACGTGACAATATCTTATGTAATCTCATAGCTTATATATGATTTTTCGATTACGTCAATCGGAAAATATACAAAAAAATATACATTTTTTTGTATATGTGAGTATTTACGAGTACATATTTATGGGCTTATATAACATTACAAATTTTCAAAGGTATATAATTTTAATTAATAGAAAATATCATTTCGTATTCAATAAAAATTATACAGTATGCGCAGGTACAATGAAGTGTAAAATTTATATGAAATATATACCACATACATATGTACATATGTAAAAAAAAAATCCTGTAAGTTATAAGGAATATCTTTTCTTTTGCACATAAATTACTACACAAGGGATAAAGTGAGTTGGTGGTCAGATGATTGATATCTCTGTTCATTAATATTTAAAAAAAATAATAATTAGACAAACTGGTACCTATAAGTTGAAAAGATATTAATCAAAGTATTAAGGCATCGTAAGACATGCAAAAGTTTTCATAAAATTCATCAAGTACATTACATATAAGTATTGAGAGAAAAAAATATTTCATGTCATTTTTGTACATTTCTGCAGTGAAAACAATTCCATCTTAAAAAAACAAAAATACAACAAATTGACAATTTTTTTAAAAGAAAAAATTTTAAATTATATTTTTTCAGATGTCGCATGTTACTCGACGACGATTAGGTTCAGTTGGAGATTCAGCCCCACCGAGTGATTCATCAGAAGGTACGGCGTCCGAAACGTGTGAATTAAATCCAGACTGGTCATCGATTGACCAGCAAAATGCATCAACATCCCTATATATTAATTCGGATGATGTTGATGATACGGCCAGTTTAGATGCTGGCACAATAATATCAGAACCGCAACGTGCACAAATCGAAAGTTTTTTCAGTGGTTTGGGTACAGAAATATACGTTTGTTCCTCTTTAGCTAACCTATACGAAGGTATGGGTAAAGATGATTGGAGATTAATTTATACTGGTGTACCAGTACTGTTACATGATAAAGGTTCAGCAAGATCACGTACAACACCACGTGTAACATTTTGTTTAGCTGAAAGAGGATCATGTCTTGCATTATGGCGTGATACAATCGATAATTTATCTGATTATCGTGTCGCCGGACCAGCATTTCATACAATGCGTCTATCAACGGATCATCGACAAGTAATCGGTTTTAGTTTCGATTCGAGTGATGCTGCCCGAGAATTATGGAAAACCATCGAGAAATTGATTAGCAATCCAGAAAATATTCAATTAAGTGTTCCTGGTCGTAAGAAAAATAAACAAAAACGTCAGAAATCAGCACCATTACCACCAAAATCTCAAATATCACAACCATGTCAATTTCATCATGTGACCAGTGTCACACCGGAAGATACTGAAAGATATTACAGCTTACAAGCGTTCGTATCACGTCAATCATCTGTTGCCAAACATCGGATGCATTAAAATTAATTAAATCGAAAATCAGGTGAGCTTTAATTCCTATATGAATGGATATACATCGTTCACATATACATACAAACATACCTGCATATAAATATTGTTTGTATACGTAATGTGCAAATGTATTTTGATGGTTTATCGGCACAATTTAACTGTATAAGAACGATTATGAAAAAAAATATAAATATAAATTAGAATTATGAAAAGAATTATAAATGAATATAATATGTAAATCACTGAGAAAAATAAAAAAATTCTTTTGCCATTATTTTTCTCATAACAAATATACAAGTACATTTTTATATAAGAATAATATTATTTTAATTTTTTAAATTTCTTTTTTAATTTTTCGTTATCTGTAAATATTAATTATTATGATTATCAATATATAAGTATATGAGTAAATGACATGCATACACACAATATATAGTATATGTGTATATATTTGACTGTGATATAATGAATAGATGATGAAAAATCAAGTCGATAAAGATATATGTATATAGATTTGTTTTTCATCTTTTAACTCTGTTAATTATTGTAAGTAAATAATTTCAAAAGTATAATTTTTTCTCTTCATCAGAAAACAAATTGAATTAATTATAAAACAAAAAAAAAAAAATGTTTACATAAAAATTGCAATACATATTGAAAATCGATATAAACACAATGTTGTGTAGTCGTATAGTGTATGTATATAGGATTACACAAACGGTTCTCGAAAAATATTCACAAATATGGTAAGTGATATTTTCATTTCATTCTGGAAATATATATATGTATGTATGTATATACTTTTATAATTAATTTTGAACAGGACAATTAAAAATTTGCTTCACAAAAGGAAATTGATGCCAAAAAAAATGTATTCAATTTTTCTTTGTAAAAAAATTTGTGAAAATTTTTTTTTTTTTTTTTTCGAAATTTTTTAATTAAATTCAAATAAATATCCTTGGATGCTAACTTTAAAAAAATTGTATATAATTTTCTCTTTTAGCCGAATACAAATCATAGAAATTATTCAGTATTCAGTGGAAAAATTAATTATCTACATACGAGTAGAAGTACAAACGAATTCAATTATTAACATAAATCACAAACATAATTCTCAATTTATATTTACAAAATATTTTGTTATACATATGAGTAAACATACAACCAAACAACGTTATATGTACTGTTTTCATAAATATGTAATTTTAATTATTGAATTTTTTTTAATTGAATTCAACAAGTATTCGAGATCACTTTGAATTATTCAATTTGTTTTCATTATTATTTTCAATTTTTACTACATTAAATTATGAATTAAAAGTGTATACATATTTCTATCTTGAAAATAAAAAAAAAATTTGAAGTAATACTTGTACGTATTTATTGTGTACAGGTACATAAATAACTTTTACATATGTATATGCATACGAGAATATTTTTGTAAAATTTACCTCTTATTTTCGATTTATTTAAATCAATATAATTAGTACATACATAATTAGTACAAAGTTTCGGAATTTGGACTGTATTTTAAACTGAAAAAACATTTATACACTCAGCGACAAAAAAACAACTCACGAGTCTTTTTATTCATGAAGAATAGTGAAAACACCTGATGTAAATTAAGTATTATTATAATGAATGTATAATACTAGAATTTCACCAAGCAATTCTTTAATTGTTCAATTTAAACACATACACATGTACAACAAAAGTTGAAATTAAACTTTAAATTTTTGCAATAATTAAACTCATACCTCATATCTTTGTATCTGAAAATATAGAAGTTATTATTTTCTTGTTTTTCAGATAATTACGAAAATTTGTTTTAGAATTTGTAGAATTTTTTTTTTTTTTTTTTGTTGCAGAGTGTATGATGTATTTACTTACGTTCGTGCATACACAATTTTTAATGTAATGTAATGTAACATGCACTATATGAAGTAGGTAAATGATTTGATTACATCTTTAATGAGTTTATTGATCAGAAAAAGAGAAAATAATTAAAATATTGAAAATTTATTTTTATTTTTTTTTTTATTTTATCTTCACAAAACAAAATAACTACCTACATATTTAATTTATGTAATTTCACTATGAAATCATGAGAGAAAGTAAACAAAAAATTAATTTTACGTATAGTTTCATAATTAATTATTGTAATATTCAAAAAGTCCATACTTACATTATAATAATGTAAATGATACAATACAATTTTTTATGATTTATAGTTACATTTACATATGTACATAATATGTAATATCTATATATACATTTAATTCTTACACTATACATTTAAGTTATGGTAAATTGAAAAAAATAAATAAAAAAATAAAAAAATACATTATATAGTCAATAATGATAATATGTAATAATAATAATAAAAATTTAAAATAATTATATGAAAATCAAAATAATTAATGGTACCGATATATGATTACAATATTAAATCTATATATTATATCTACATATATACATACATATTATATTATGTGCTATTATTAAGTATCAACATTTATATAATATAGAATAGAATAAAATATATTAATGTTAAGAACCGAATTATAAACGAGCTATATACAAAACTATACATAAATACATAATAATATAAATTTGAATTAAATTTTTTTTTATTTTATTATTTTGGTTATTTTTTTTTTTAAAAACACAATCTAGAATTATTGTATTTAATATAAATACTATATCGAAATTAAAATTTTTACTACTACACACATATAATATTATCATTATAATTACATACGTATAAATGTATAGTTAATTAAAATTTAAAAGTATTCTATATAAAATGATAAAATGTAGTTACGAACCAGAGAGTAAATTGAATAAATGATGTAATACTTATGTTTAACAGAAATAAGTATAAAACAAAAATGAATAACTTTATAACTTTATAATGAAAAAAAATTTTTTAAATCGAATGAGGAAAAAAGAATATAATAAAAATTGAATCAATAATATAATGAGAATAATTACAAAATTGAATTTAAAAGAACAAAAAATAGAATACATAATTTTTTATGTTTCGATATTTGATATAACTACTATAAATGTACACAATAATTTGGTAAATTTATACAGATGTAAATGTAAGTACGTTAACTATATTTACATACATAGATGCGATAGTAATATAGATTAAAAGTTAATTATAAATGAATATATATACATAAGTTAAAATTTATATAAATATAAAAAATAAATAAACATATATATATGGTATACATAAGTATATACATTTATAAACATACATAAATATTTGTTACATAATTATACGAGTAAATAAATATAAATATGATCATGAATAATCCATCATTTAATTGATTAAATAGTTATATACATATTACATATATTATTGTTATTTTATGTCTACTCAAAAATATACATAATAACATACATACATACGTATATGTATATGGGGGAAAATGGAGCAAAGTTGTATTACTAAGAATTCAATATTTCGTCTAATAGTCTTATAGATCTGTATAAAAATAACTTTGAAATACATACATACATATTTATATCTTCGCATTTATTTATGTTGTGTCCAATTTGAGAATTTTGAAAATTCATTAATTAGTTAATTAATATAAATTTATTCATGGAGTATTATGTTATGAAAACATGATGATTTGTAAATATGGATGAGTTCTAAGAAAAAAAAGAAGCGTGTTCATATTTTATACTGCGCAAATACAGTAAGTTCATATTTGCAATAATTATGAATTTGCAGTCATAAGTAATTTTCTTTCTGCTTTTGCATTGAATTTCAATACATTAAGTAAGAAGGATGGTTGATGCTTTTTTAAACATTTATTTTCTTTTTTGAAAAATTTTTATCAATTAAAGTGTTCAATAAAATACGTATATTTAAAAATAATTTCTCAATTTTGTTTAATAAATTTTTTCAAATCATCACTAAAACAACAAATCGAAACCAACTATCAATGTCACTTTTTTTTCTCTTGCAATGGACAGTTCATAAAAACAGTTGCTTAAAATCAGTAGTTCTGCTAAGTTGGCATACTGACTGAAAATTTAGTACTACAATCAAATATTCTGTAAACATGAACTGATCCTATTTTATGACATCGTTTATATAGACATTTTAAAAGGTTTGTAAGTTAAGTCTCGAAATCATACAAGAAAAAATTCAGAAATTTGAAAAAAAAAAAATGGTGCAACATTTACAATAACAGAGGTATTATTTGACAAAAATGAAAATATAAATATTATCCATTACGCACTATTTTCCTCTATATACATAATATAGATACATAAATATATATAATATAATATTCTATACAATTATAATATGAACATTAAATGATAGATAATAAATATTTCCATTTATAATAATAAAATTCATAATTAAAATACAAAATAAAATAATATTATGTGTTATGTCTGTCTATACTATACATTATATATTATATCGTGTAATAGATATAAGAAAAATTCTTATACATATACCTACAATACACTATAATAATATAATAATAATATTGTCTAAATGTAACTGTAATTTTATAATTATAATTTAAATTAAAATAATAATTGATAAATTGATAATGAAAAAAAAAAAATAAAATTTGATTAATTTATAAGTGAAAAAGCATTTTTTTATTTCAGCATGATACCTATACCCACAAATATTATAATTATACGATCAAATTTTCAATTAGGAAAATTTTGTAAATTTCAAAAAAATAAATTTATATAATTAAAATAACGTTCATGCACGATTTTCAATATGAAACGAAAATCTAAAGAGAACGAGGATAAATTCAATTTTCAGCTCGAGTAAAATTATTTTGGATTTACTCTAAAATTGTACGAAAGATTTGTGTTTATTAAAAAAACTATTTTTTTTGTTGTATTTTATGGTTTAATACTCTCACTTTATATTGTATCAAACTGTCTTCATACAACTTCATGTTCGATAGTAATTAATTTCAATTAAATGCTATGCATCATTGATCGACTTCCATTTAAGCGAGAATAAGTAATTTTCTGAACCGACCTATACATAAGATATGTATGTGCAGAGCCAACAAGAATTCAGTACTTTGGGGTACAAAAAGAATTTATGTCCTTTTTATATAAATGTATGTTTAAAGAAGTTACAATAAGTTTTAAAGCAATTTTCATTCTTGACCAAAAGTAAAATTCATACTTGTACTACATACAAGTGTAATACTTAATGATTAACGCATACGACATATTCTATACTACACTCTTATATGGATGTTTTTTTTTTCTCGAATATTCAACAAACATTTTATACGAGTGTCTGTGTTTATGAATAAAAACTATTAAAATTCTTGAAAATAAAATATTTTATTTCATTAATTATTTAAACATTTTGTATAGTTAAAAGTTCATCATACTATTACTATAACCACTGCGGTACAACTATACAAATATTCACATTCATTTTATGTAAGTATTTTAATGCATATGATTCTGAAATTTTAAAATATATTAAATGCATTCAGAAAAAAATACATTTGTAATACGTAAAATATATGTATAATTTTATATTCTCATATAATGGTAAATATTTTTTAGACAAATTTTCAATTCATAAATCTTCCAGATATTTTAACGTTTTTCATACAGTTTTGTACATTTACGTATATGACGTACATACAGTGTACATTAAGTAGATGTACGAGTACACATATGTATTTGCATTTGTACAAAAATTTTATCCATTATATCAGGCGTGTCAAACTGGTTTGAATATCGGGCCATTTTATAATATAGGATATATTTATGAGGGCCACAATTAATTACAAATATAGATAATGTAACTAAAACATATTTATATATATAATCTTTGAAGAATTTATTTAAATGTTTAATAATTTTAATACATATACATAGCTTTTATTTACATACATATTTATTTTATTTTATACATACATATGAATATATATACATTTCTAAAACTAAGTTTATATTAAAGTTTAATTATTTTTACCGGAAATTTGCCAGCGCTTTTCTCCTGCTAGTTTTCCAATGTCTGGGTTCAAAGACTGACAACAGGCAATCTTCAATATCGCAGAAAGATGTGCATCAGTCAATCTTGATCTATACGCCGTTTTATTTAATTTCATATAAGAAAATAACTGCTCGCATAAATACGTGCTACCAAAATATGACAATATTTGTGCAGCAAATTTTTTGATGTTTGTATATTTTTCTCCTAAATATGAATATATTGCGGGACTTCCTATTTCTGGAAATTTGTTTTTCAGAAATGAATCATTTTGAAAATCAATTAATTCTAATTGAATATAAATTGGAGCTTTTTCAACTTTAAAAGAAAAAGGTGCAATAAAAAGAGAAAAAATTTCTTCTAACTCCTTGAAGTCATTGAAGCGTCCATTGAATTCATTTTCGATATCCTCAATTTTAGTTGTATATTGCGAAAACGAGCAATTTAGATTTTGTGCTTGAAACTGCTCACACGTTGGAAAATGAGTTAAAATGTTACTTTTTATTTGATTTTTGAACAAACTCAGTTTTTTTACAAAGCTTGCAACTGCATCGTACAAGTCTGTTATTAGTTGATTTTTTCCTTGCAATGTAACATTGAGATTATTTAGGTGGTATGTGATGTCTGTTAAAAATGCAAGGTCTTGTACCCACAATGGATCTTTTAATAATAATAAATTTTCGTTATTTTCATCTTTCATTTCAAGAAATGATATTATTTCCTCTAAAAGGAAGTAGAAGCTCTTCAGAACTTTGTGGCAGGATAACCAACGAACTTCTGTGTAATATGGAAGATCTTCGAATTCAGATTCTAGGTCTTTGAGGAATGAAGTGAATTGGCGATGGTTAAGTGCTCTTGATCGGATAAAATTGACTACTTTTGTCACTGTTTTTAATATTTTGTCCATTTTCAGTAATTTTAAACAAAGAACTTGTTGATGAATGAGGCAATGAAAAGTTTTGATTTTCTGCTTATCTGGATACATATATTTTAATTTTTCTATCAGTCGTGAAACAAAACCTTTATTTTTACCCGTCATCGATTTAGCGCCGTCTGTTGTAACAGATACAAGCTTGTCGAGATTATATTTTTCTAAAATGTACCATACGGCATCAAAAATATCTTCACCACATATTGTTCCATGAAGAGGGATGAGTTCCAATAATTCTTCAGTGATCCTCATGTTATTATGTTATTATTATCATGTTATTATCATGTTATTATATTATTATAAAAAAAACAGCAACTTGTGCAACATCTCTTATATCCGTGCTTTCATCGATCGCAATAGAAAAGAACTGGATTTTGGTAGATATTTCCTGTAGTTGGGAACTGATGTCATCCACCATTTCGGTTATTCTTTCCGCCACCGTATTTCTTGATAAAGAAATGTCTCGAAATACCTGCGTCTTCTCTGGACAGACAAGTTCGGCAGCTTTTATCATGCATTCCTGATCATGCACGCATTGTGATCGCGGGCCACAAAAAATCAGTTCGAGGGCCGCATGCGGCCCGCGGGCCGCCAGTTTGACATGCCTGCATTATATGAATATATTTCACATTTTAGCATATTAAATGTGCGTGCTATAGCTTATATCTGTTGTATAATGCTCCTAATGATATGTATGTACTGGATTCTGAATGTATAATACCATAGAGTTGAATGTGGAATGATAGAACTCACAGAAAAACCCTACATATACCTACTTCTACTGATTTTACTTATACCAACCCAACTAACTATGGTAAATTGTATGGAAGGTAACCGCTGCACTTATACATACAATTGAATCGAAAATAATAGTAATTTTACCAGTTAAGTGAATGGATGTGGATTGGGATGTGCTGGTATACTAAATGTATAAATGTGTGAAATTATAAGCCAAATAATAAATCTTATATGCATTTCAAAAGCTCTTTAAATATATAAAATCTATTCTATTCTATTATTGTGAATGTGTAGATATATGCACATATGTGTAGATTTGTGTTGTATTCATATAAAATGTAAATATATATTTTATGTGTATTTTACATTTAAAAAACACAATATGTAACATTTTCTTTTAGTCTGTTTTCTAGTGAAATAAATACTTGAAATGCCGTTTCAATATACGTAAAAGTTTTTCCATATACTCGTACATACATATGTACACATAAAAAATATAACATTTTACATGTATTTGTATTTAAAATGCATACAAGCATGCATACTGGTAATATTATCGTAAATCTCTTAAAATTATTTATTATTTGTACTATGTAAAGTACATAATAATTGGTTAACAAATAAATTTTCCAATTCAAAGATAATCGTTTCAAGATGTTTTCTAATGTCGTGTAGTTATTCATTTTTATTCTTTTTTTTTCTTCTAATTTTTTCATACAAACATACATGTATTATAGATATTAAATAAATTACAAAATTTTCTATATTCTTAATTCTTTTAATTGTCTTTTGGTTCATTTATTATTAAAGTTTTGAAAATTTTGTGTTAGATATTAGATACTATACTATTTATAATGAAAATTCATTGTTGAAATATAAGTATAATAAAAGAAAATGCATTTGATTTATTTGCCATAATGCAAATTATTCTTTATAAGTAATAAGTATAAGCTTACAGAAGAAGAAAAATGAATAATTTCATCATATAGTACATAAGATACAGAATGAAGTATTCAATTCCCTTAGAATATGAGTATGGTATGAGATATAAGAATACATAAGTGTACTAATAGTTTACGTATGTTGATAGCATTAAAGGAATAATTGGTGTAAATATAGGATCAATATTAAAGCCCATATGATGATGCGCCAAAGAAATTTTTCTCTCCATTTAAAATCTATGTAAAAACAAAAACGCTCAAGAAACACTTAAGAAAGTGATTAAGAAAATATTTACATTTTTCTTTTATAATGTCGTACGCTGCTCAGAAGAAATTAAATGTATTTGTTGTGCTGTACATGAGATGACGGTGTTTATAAAAAAAATATAATTACTTCACGAAAGATGTATCACAATACTTTTTTGGAGCAGACATTCTTTACATTTTGTGTGTGTTATAGCAGTTATATGTAAAGATTGAATTGAAGGAGTGGAAATAAAGTCAAAATTACTTTTAAAGCCAAATATCACAAAATCTCTATATCAATTTCTTCTGCACAGCATACTGAGCATAAAGAAAATAATAAAGATTTTTAAATTTAAATATAAATATACATGCATACATACATTTACATATTTTTTCCCAAATTTATATACTGAAAATTTATTATCTAGTTTTCATTTAATTTTTCATTAAATTTTTATCTTGTACATTATAACATACATATAAAAAATGATAAAATTAAATAATGGGTGCGTTCAGTTCAATGCAGCGATGCAAGTCAGCGATGAAAATGCAGCGATGTTTAGATAATCGCTGTATACAATTTACTGAACTGTTTACAGCGGCAAAACCCGCTGCAAACAGTTGATAGTTGGCTTTGTCTGTTGTTCTAACATTTTTTTTTTAAATATGTCAAAATTTGTTTACGATGACTTTTAAAGCGAACTTTTTTTTAGCTGCAAAATATTTACATCGCTGCAAAGTAGCGATTATGCAGCGAAGCCGTTCAGTAAGAGAAATTATTGCAGCGATGGAAAATTATACATCGCTGCGTGGAACTGAACGCACCCAATGCATGTACTCGTATGCAAAAAATATTTCCGCATGGATGAAAAATGTTCGTATTGAAAATAAATTAAAAAAATCTGTTAGTTGTACATGTTTAAAAAATATACAGTACTCGTATGTTAGTAATACATACATGGTATTATAATCTGATGAGTGTTTGACATTACATACATGTACGTATTTATAGGTAAATTTTTTGTTTATTTATTTTTCTCCGATAAACTCAAATATATTTAAATCCTTGTATATGTAAGTATGTACATTATATGCATGTACTATATGTCCATAATTTTATAATTTTTTCATTTTATATTTTATTTATACATAGTCATGTCATAGTGTACATACATATCTTTGTTCATACATGCACAGACACACATGTATATAAAATTGTTCGATATAGTATGAAATAATATAAATTGATAAGGGAAAATATCGATTAGCTGATGGTATACTTACTATTATCAAAAATATAGTGTATTATATAATTTTTGCTATTATACCTAGTACAAGTACAAGCTATGAATATTCGTGTATCGTGGTGGTAGTATTTGTGTAATAAAATGAACGAAAAATAGAGAATTTATATATTATAATAAAATATAGTAATAAAAAAATTGAGAGAAAATTTGTGATTCACAAATTTACAAATTTATTGAAGCTTAAATTTTGTCAATGTTTTATTTTATTTATTTTTACCTCAAAATATTGTTGTATACATTATTTTAAATTTTATTTATGTACGAATTTATTACAGAGAATGATCGCACGTATAATTCAATTAGTGTTTAAATCTGTAATGATTAACGCATGTTCTAAAGTTATTAAAGTGATTATGTAATCATTTATTTGTACATTCGATATGAGAAAAAAAAAGAACTTGGATGAATTGTGATTTTTGTGAAAAAATTCATTTATTAAATTTCATGAAAATTGCTAATGATAAAAGATATGAGAATAATTATTATTCGATATTTAAACTAATATTTTAAGTACACGAAACCCTACTACGGTATTGTGGGCATAATAATTAGAATTCTTACGAGAATATCTTACAATTTCAAATAATAATTTTCTATTTCAACTATAAGTATCAGAAATACCTAAGAATATTCAAGTATCTACTAACTAACTTTCTACACATTACTGTCGTTGTTATACAAAATTTTAGAATTTTTAACGAGTTTCATATAAAATACATAAATTTTCATTTTTATTTTATGCATTCTATTTTTATGTGCCACCAGAAGAATTTTTTAAGTTTTTTTTTTGTTCTTCTTTAAAAAAAAAAGAAAAAGAAAATTAATCAGCTTCTTTTTCTAATCACTCTAACCGGTATTCTTCGAGTAAAATGGAAAGGAAAAATTAAAATTCCTTCATACTTACTTCGGAAATGTATATTTTTAGAATTTTAATTATAATTTGTTAAGTAATTTTTATGAACGTATATCCATGACATACGACTACTACTTAAGTATAAGTACAGGTATAAGATATTATAAAAGATGTTTCATGAATGCTTTGAGGTGCTATCGTTCATATCATACATGTACGTGATTTTATCTCGAAATATATGTACATATATGAATATGTACACCTGAAATGAAACAAGAAAGAAAAAATACCTACTCAAACTTAAGATTAAATATCTATAAACATCAGAATGGTAATTTAAGTTGATGAACTTTTTCACCTTTTTCTATTTTCATTTCATTAAAGTGTTTTTGGTTTTTTTTTATTGCCCATTGCCACATATATATACATATGTGTTGTCCAATCTTTAGCACGAGTTAAACTTGTTTAGAATCAAGAAAATGATGAGAAGAGGAGTCATGGTGGAGCTCTACAGGTATAAATACAAAACTATTACAATTACCAGTAAGTAGAAATTGTCTGATTCTGAATCTGAATTTCTGACTTTAAATACCGGTTTATTGCAACATAACATGTACATACGAGCATGCATACGAGTACATTGGAGTACATATACGTATATATAATGTATCTACCTACCTATCTAAATGTGCTTTTTCTTATTTATATGTATACGCATTCAATAATAATAATCATCTTTTAGAACATTTCTGATGTTTGGTTAACCAATTGCACGAAAAGTTCATAATTCAAAAAAAATAGGTATATATAAATATATAAAAAAGCGATAAACCACTGGTCGATCGTCAAATGCAATTCAGAATTTTAAGGTTATTGAACTTGTTGTACATAAGTACATATTTACATATGATACTGGCCAGTTAAACTTGTTTTTTGAATGCATTAATTGTGCACAAAATAAATAATATATGACCCTTACAATATGTTCAAACTGCGATATAATTTAGGTGTAGGTAAATATTTCGTGACGAGCGAATCGTACATTACCATTGCATATTGGCTCCATCACCGAATTATTATTACGCGAGCATTTATGATGTATAACGTTATCATGTTGCATATCAGATTTAATGTTTATTTGAATTTGAATGCTTTAAATGAGGCAATTTACGAAATTTCTGATCAAATTACATTAAATCGTCGAATTATAGTTGAATCATGTGTTCTATATCATTGATCGATCATATACTAAATACTAAATAATATGAGTCATTAACTTTATGCGAAATCAATCAGATTTAAAAATTTAAAGTTTGTATATATCGTTTGACGTTTGACTAAACAAACATTATAAAATGAATCATTTTGCGATAACTATAACATATTACACATTCCAATACGTATATAGGTATACGTATAAGAACGATAAGTAACGCTGACGATTGTGATTAGTGTTAAATGATGATTCGATGATAAAATTTCATTTAGACCACACAAGAGTGAACAAAAAAAGAAAAAAGAAAATAATAATTAGGGATTTATAGAATTTTCACTTCCTCTTAATGTACACAAAATTAAATTAACGAAAATATTATATACACATATATTTTTTTTTAGTGTTCGTATCTTTAATTTTATTGCAAAAACTTCAAATGAAACAGGAAGGAAATTCGACCTTTGCCATTATAAATTGTGTGGCTTACATGCATATGCAACAGACGAAATGTGGGTGCTGTTTCTCAAAAAATCAGCATTATGTTCTGTTTTTTTTTTACGCTCTCATATGATGTAGGTATATGTATTTATATTTTCAGTTACTGTACAAATGTTTATTTATGTAAGTTTAATGCAAAAGATGACTACATATGACTATGTGCATGGTAAAAATCTTTAACATTCATTACTATTCAGTATTCAGTAATGTTTTTCTTTGTTTATCGAAGTATTATGCTTACAAATCATTATATTCTGGCTCCAACTTTGACCGTAAGTTTGTTTTTATTTTGGTTTTCTCAGTCTCAACATTAAATCAAGATAATATTAAATCCCAAAAAAAAAAAATATATATATATATAAATAAAAATAAAAAAAAAATAAAAAAAAATGAAAATTTCCAAAAGTTACCATGCATTGTACTATTTTTATGTTAGCAACAATTAAGGTAGTATGGGTATGTTATTCATGCTGTTTGATTGTGTTGCATGCCTGCACACAAATGACATTTTATCTTCTTGTTTATTGAAAGAGAAATAATTGTGCAATAATCAAATGTTTGCATTGTTAGCAAAAAAATGCATAATTGACAGTGTAAATGTACATATATTCATGCACATTGAGTCTCAGAGATAAAATTTTGAGATATAAATACGAGTATATTTTTGTTCGTACAGTATCTATATAATAGTAAATTACTATATCAAATTATATATATGCATGTATACATTATACATACGAGTACATACACACATTATATTCAATTGTGTTTATGTTTGAAAAATATGAGTTTCGCCTTTCAAAAATTAAATGATGCTGCTGCATTTATTCAATTAAAATAATAAACAATAAGAACACGTTTTTATGTTTTTATGTGGTATTAAATTTTATGTACATATGTATACATAATGCACACAAATTGCGGCTAAATAAAGGAAAATTGCGTAGATTTAAATTGTAAATATGAAAAGCCATCATTAAATTTTGTGAAAAATTTTTAATTTTCATATCTGTTTTTTGTTAGTAACACATGATTGCACGATATTTTCTATCGTAGTCTTGAATAATATTGTATCTGATGATCAATACCTAATACAACATGTATAGTGTACAGATTTAAATCTTAATTTTGATTTGATTAGGCAACATCCATATCAACTAAATACCTGGTTTGTTTTCTAATGGGTATGACTATTTAAATAATTAATAAATTGATAATATAATTTTTTCGATTATACGAGTACAATGATCATTGTAAACTTTAATTCTTTTCTATAAAACAAAATTCAATCAGTATACGTTGTGTAAGTGTACCTACATGTGTAATAAAACAAATAAAACAAATTTTCCGGACTAGAAAAATAATCTAAAAATACAAAATAATAAATTTTATAATAAGTTAATTAAACAAAAATTTGAAACACATATGGTTTAAAATTTTCTTTGTTTTTTTTTTTTTTTTATAGTCGAAATGGAATAGATTTCTATGATTTTTGTTTATTGCAGAAAATTTGCAATAAAATTCTGTATTTTATTTATGAAAATCAAATAAGAAAATGTCGACAATCAATAAATTAAACTTTACAACCTTTAACTGCAACTTTAGTTTGTACTTTTTATACAACGTTTTCAGACCACATATGTCTTCATTGGAAAATTTTCAAATAAACTAAATATTTGTTCGATGTCATAGTGTATATATATGTATATGCATGTACATTTATGTAATAAATATAAATATGAGTTTGAGTTCGTAATTTTTTATTACTAGATACAATCTGTATACAGTGGTTTAGTGAA
This sequence comes from Villa cingulata, assembly GCA_951394055.1. NCBI lineage: Eukaryota > Metazoa > Arthropoda > Insecta > Diptera > Bombyliidae > Villa > Villa cingulata. The sequence continues at coordinate 56,529,315 of OX596018.1, forward strand.
CTGCTGTACTCATATGTGTTGTTATTCTATACTTGACATGTCATTAATTTTAAATTTATTTTATTTTCTGCAAAGGAAATCGTGTAGCTTCATTTTAATTTTATTGTATTTCAAATATAATTACATATGTACACATGTAAATATTATTCTTATACACATGTATGTGCGATTATTTATTTGCACATGAAACATTTTATAAACACTTTATTCATTACAAAAATTATGCACACATAAATAGAATAAATTTTACATCTCAGAAAAAGAAATATGTATATAAGTCAAAAATATCCATACATATGAGGAGTATGTATATAAAATTCAAAACTAAAATGAGACAAAATCAAATTTACAAAATATGCTGTCATATAGCTTTTATATTTCAATTTTATCAATTTTTCTTTTTATTATTATTATTTTGATTACGAATATTCGAATTCGAATAAGAAAGAACCATAGAGACAGGTTTGTGGATTTTCAAGTAGGTATAATAACGTATGACACAATCATTTATTATTATAAAATGATGATGATTCTATACCAATACCATTCAATATGCGATGAATAAGGCAATTTTCGCGTATCTTATTTATTATAATAATTAATAAGAATAAGGAAAGAATTTAAAATCATCTTCATAAGAACATTCATATCTGTACAAGCAGATATAATTAGTGCCTATATATGTGTACATATTTTAATACTTTTCAAAATAAAACTTCAAAATCATGTTTACAGTTTTTTACATTTATATGCCACGACTGTATTTATTCTCGAATCAAAAGTTCAATGTAGTTCAATGCACTTCATGTCTGAAAATTCATTTTGTTCATGAAAACCACATATCAATTCATCGAATTTTAATGATATTTGCCGATATCATCATCACTTATCGACATCTACCATTTACACTGACAATAACATTTCGTATAAAATTCTTTTCCAATAATTGAATACAAAAACTGTATTTTTCTTTAAAACACAGAAAACTTACTTTTTTCATTTTTAGAAGAAGTAACCAAAACATGCCAAAACCAATTGTCACCTGAATATTTGCTTGTCGAACAAAATAAAATTTAAGAAAGCTTTTAAATACAATTTCTTTCTTTTTTGCAGATACATAATGTACATTACATGTGTAAGTAAGTATATAGGTTATATGTATTTGTAAGTTTTATTGTGTCACCATTATGCTGCTACACACACATTATACACAATGCTACAACATTTTTATTTTTTATATAATTTTAGGAAAATTCAAAATCAATTTTTTTCTTTCACATTTTTATTCTATTTACTCCTATTTACCAATTAATTTATTTAATGCAGACATCAAATATGATCGAATTCAAGCAAAAATACATACATACATACTCGTACATATAATACACATGTATATATACATATATTAACATTTGTATTTTATATAAATTTATTTCAAAATTGAATTGTTTACAAAATGGTTATAGAGAAAAGGAAATAAAAATCATTGATATTTTAAATATTCACTTGTACATATATACGTAAATAAATACTGTATATGTACATAAAATCCCGATCAACATTTTGCGTACGAAGAGATATTGTGCACAATTATCGTACACAAATGTGCAAAGAAAATTTTTTAAAAATGATTTGCGTACGGTCGAATAATTTATTAAAGAATACAATTGGATATACATTTGTACATGATACACATTACGTGCACAGGTGCACATTGTGTGCATGACATGATTGTATCTTACATGTAACTTGTATATAGCAAACAACAAACAACTGGAAAAAAAAAGAATAACTCGTGCAATACCGTTGTGTAACAGTATAATACGATTTATGATATACTATTACCAACTAAGTTACAATATCAATCATTAATCTAATATTATAAGCTTCATTTAGATTATTGGTTTCTTTGGAGCAAGTAGTCGATGTTAATTTAATCATAAAATTGAAAGTGTAAAATAAAAATTAAAAAAAAAAAGTGTAGAATAAAAATTAAGAGAAAATAGCAAATAAAAGGTAAGTAAATTTGCTTATTTTTTCAAAATTAAAAAAATAATCATTATAGCAATGTAAATTATTTAGATTTAAAATATTAAATAAAAAAATGTCTGTGCTTTTGTAATCAAAATTAATTATCATCATATGTGTTTTAATTTCACTATTTTGTGCATGGTCGGAGTAGTAAATGAGTCTGTGATGTGTCGTGCACAAGATCTGCCCAAATAAAAGACTGCATTTAGAACATTTTTAGTTCAATTTCTTCTAATGTACATATAAAATTTAAAATTTCTGCGATTATTACAAATTAATAACGTTATATATTAGTACGCAGACTTTTGTATATGTATATGTACATATTCTAATTTCACTATTTTGTGCATGGTCGGAGTAGTAAATGAGTCTGTGATGTGTCGTGCACAAGATCTGCCCAAATAAAAGACTGCATTTAGAACATTTTTAGTTCAATTTCTTCTAATGTACATATAAAATTTAAAATTTCTGCGATTATTACAAATTAATAACGTTATATATTAGTACGCAGACTTTTGTATATGTATATGTACATATTCTAATTTCACTATTTTGTGCATGGTCGGAGTAGTAAATGAGTCTGTGATGTGTCGTGCACAAGATCTGCCCAAATAAAAGACTGCATTTAGAACATTTTTAGTTCAATTTCTTCTAATGTACATATAAAATTTAAAATTTCTGCGATTATTACAAATTAATAACGTTATATATTAGTACGCAGACTTTTGTATATGTATATGTACATATTCTAATTTCACTATTTTGTGCATGGTCGGAGTAGTAAATGAGTCTGTGATGTGTCGTGCACAAGATCTGCCCAAATAAAAGACTGCATTTAGAACATTTTTAGTTCAATTTCTTCTAATGTACATATAAAATTTAAAAATTCTGCAATTATTACAAATTAATAACGTTATATATTAGTACGCAGACTTTTGTATATGTATATGTACATATTCTAATTTCACTATTTTGTGCATGGTCGGAGTAGTAAATGAGTCTGTGATGTGTCGTGCACAAGATCTGCCCAAATAAAAGACTGCATTTAGAACATTTTTAGTTCAATTTCTTCTAATGTACATATAAAATTTAAAAATTCTGCAATTATTACAAATTAATAACGTTATATATTAGTACGCAGACTTAAGTAGATAACAAGGTATTGTGTATAACAGATTACACTGTTGCTTTCAATAATTTTATAGATGCCGAAATACAAAAATATTCTTTTGTTATCTAAAAGAGCTCAAAAGCGTAGATACACTTCACCATACCGGCGAACTAATCGGAATAATTTGAGCACTGTCTCTTCCGAAAATAATAATTGCAATGAATTGAACTCTAGTAAAGAAACAGAAATAGAAATCAATTTTGGTAATAACCAATTGAATTCAGACGCGGAATTGGATAAGCATCCTAATTCTTACCAAAATATCACAACAATGAAAGCTGATAATGTTATCGATTTTCTTCGAAAATGGAGCACTCACCATAATATAACGCAAACAGCATTGAATGAACTGTTAGCTTTTCTAAAAGAAATAGGCCATAACTATTTACCTACAGATAGTAGAAGTTTGCTAAAAACTCCAAAAACAAGACAAATAATTCATCTTTCTTCTGGACAGTATGTTCACCTAGGAGTTGAAAATGCATTAAACAGGTATCTGTCGACCACAGAAGATAATCTTCCAAATTGCATTTCATTAGATTTTAATATAGATGGACTTCCAATATCAAAGAGTAGTCAAAGTAGTTTTTGGTTAATTCTAATGAAAAAAAATAATGTTATTGACAAAAAAATTGATGTAATTGGTGCTTATCATGGATATACAAAGCCAAAAATTTTCCAGGAATTTTTAAGACCATTTGTAGATGAACTAAAAACTCTAACTAATCAATTTTATTTCAAAGACAAAATAATTAAAGTCAAAATTAATGCATTTATTTGTGACGCTCCTGCACGTTCATCCGTAAAAGGAATAAAATCACATACTGGATATTTTGGCTGTGAAAGATGTGTTGAAGAGGGTGATTTTGTTGAGAGACGTATGACGTTTCCAGGAATCAACTCAGCTTTAAGGACAAATGCAAGTTTCAGAGAAAAATGTGATGAAGATCATCATATTTGCGTTTCTATAATAGAAGAATTAGAAGATGTAGACATGATTGCTAGTTTTCCTTTAGACTATCTTCACCTTATATGCTTAGGAGTTATGAAGAAATTACTAAAAATGTGGTGTTCTGGAAGTCTAGAATCATTACTACCAAGTTCAGATATAAATATAATATCGAAAAAATTGAAAGATATTGCAGTAACACAACCAAGAGAATTTCAAAGGAGAATCCGAGGTCTTCAAGAAATGTCTTATTTTAAAGGATCAGAGTTCAGAACATTTCTATTGTACAGTGGCCCATTTGTCCTGCGAGGAATCTTGCCAGAACAAAAGTATAATCATTTCCTGCTTTTCCATGTAGCTATTCGCTTATTATCCGACGAAAGTTTAGCTCAAAATCAAGTAGATGTGGCTAAGGAAATGCTAAAGTTATTTGTTTATAAAATGGGTGAGATATATGGAAAAGAACATTTAGTTTATAATGTACATTCTGTAATACATCTTGCTGATGATGTAAGAAATTATGGTGCATTAGATACCTTCAGCGCTTTCCCATTTGAAAGTTATATGTCGCGAATCAAAAAACTACTAAGAAAGGGACAATTACCTTTGGCTCAAATATATAATCGCATAACAGAACAGAATATAGCCAATTATTCAAAAAATAATGATAACCAGAATATTTCTTATCCAATACTACGAAAAGCGAAATTATTAAATGGCAAGATAAAAGTATTTGAATGTATGTATTTGTTTTGAGAATTTTACGTTTGAAAATAATTTAAAAGATTGCTGGATGTTAACTAAACAAAAGAAAATATTAGTTCGAAATAAAATCATTATTATCGGTTGTGAACTCGAAGGAAAAAACAGAAATTATTTTAAATATCCATTGATGTCAAATAAACTAATATATAGAAGTAGGATTAACGAAAATTACGAAACAAGGTACAGTGCTGAAATTATAGAAAAAAAAACTTTTTGGAATGAAAGAAAATGACCAGACATACATATTTTTCTCTCTTATACATCATTAAATTGTACGTATTTCAATTAAAAATCTATAATATTTCTAAATTTCCAAGTCCATAGGATTTAAAAATACCACTTTTATCCTTTTTTTATGCTTTTTATGTTTTTAGCATATTCACAATTCAAAAGACATTCAATCATGGGACTTACTACTTCGACTTGACAACCATACCATATAGTGACCCCCGATCTATGTATTTTATTTATTTATAGATGTATTCGATTGTAGAAACAAACGAAGAGAACGTACTTAATGTTTGTCTCGTTCCGTCATCATGGATAAAAGGACGAAATCTGCTTTGGCCTAGAGTAAAAGGAACGAAGTTACTTAGGCTTATTAAAAACAAAGCAGAACCTAACCATGATTGGCTAATTTATAAGGATGTGAAAATTCTAAACAAAGATATAGGTAATTACATACATTATTGATAAGTATTTTAATATATGCTATCACTTAATTATTTACTTTTTTAGGCAGTTATGATGAAGCCAGAAAATTGGAAAATAAGTACAGCAAATACACAAATACGGAGTCAGAACAAGAAGATTGCCGCTTAAAAGCCGAAAAAAGAAAACACCCTCTAAATTTAAAAGAGGACAACACCATGGATTTTAATGCAGCTTTTGCATATAATAATGCAAAGAGAAAACTTGACTATAACGAGGACGCAGACAAGGAAAATAGTTTGTCAGCAGATAAAACAAATTCACGGACACCATCACCGCCTACTCCATTTAGTTCACCGAAAAATAATTCCACATTATTTCGGACAGTTTCTCATCACAATATTGATGAAAATAGTTTCAAACCGGAAAATTTAAGACTTCCTGACCTATCGCCTCCTGTTAAACGATTCAAAAAACAAAACGAAGACCAAAATATTATAAAAAATAAAAAAAATAAAGAGAAAATTAATTTACTGACAAAACAACTAAGTGAATTTGAGGAACGTCATAAGAGAGATATGGAGGTACTTAATAAAAAAATCGACACTTTGAACGATGCTGTTCAATCTCTTTTGGCAGTTTATAAAAAATCAGACCAGACTACAAAAATTACCTTGGACAAAAATTTTATGGCACCAGTGCTACCCTTCAAGGCCAATGACGACCTGAAGGAGTTTAACAACAAATTGATGACAGAGAATGCATTTTTAGAACAAATGGTAATATATAAAATTTATAAAAACAAAAAATAATTAATATTCATTTTATGTATTATTATTATAACTGAATAATGGTTTTTTATTCTCTTCTAGATCGTAAGACTGGATGGAAATGTTATGTCTGACTTAAAGAAGTCAGTAAAGCAGATATTAAGAAAAATAATATCATTAGACTTGCTGATCCAGTATACTTGGACTGGAAAATTAGGCATCCAGGGTCAAATTTCCAAATTAATTTTTGCTGATATGCATGGAGTAATTAAATTAGTAGAAAGAACAATTAATTTTCAAGATGGGATAAAATTTCCCAAGGACAAAATTCTACGTGAAATTAAAGAATTTGTCAAACGTGGCAAACAAAATTTTACACGAGAAAATTCACGAGTAATTAATTAAAGAAGAAAATAGTATATGCTATTCGTTTATAAAATAACATTTTTATTATAAAAATTTCATTTTATGTTTAATTTTCCATTTTTGTTTAAAAATTTATTTACATATTTCAGTCTAATATTTAGAGCCATATATATTTTCCAAAAATTCTAATTTCGTGAAAGAATTTTTATTTTTTACTATTTTCAGGTTTTTATATCTTATAATAATACATTTTAAGTATTTTAGTTTTAGAATTGAATGAATGAATTTTTAATTTCTGTAGCATATAAAATTAAATTGTAATAAGACATTATTATAATGAATTAAAAGGATATTATTATTTATAATTCTGTTTTATTTATATTCATGAAATCATGAGTCAAAATATTATATATAAGGTTTTCGAATCTTGCGTTACACAGGGCATTGGCACAAAAGGTGCATTTTTTTACACTTTACTCACCCAAATGGCTTACACTCGCCAAACTCATTTGTGTTTTACACAAAATCCCCAATGTGCACTACGCGGTGTATTAAAAAATGTATTACACTTTACTCACCCAAATGGCTTACACTCGCCAAACTCACTTGTGTTTTACACAAAATCCCCAATGTGCACTACACGGTGTATTAAAAAATGTATTACACTTTACTCGCCCAAATGGCTTACACTCGTCAAACTCATTTGTGTTTTACGCTTGAGTCAAGGCGTTTCCCGCAAAGCGACAGTATTTGTGTTGTACTCGTGCATGTTTGTGCTTTTCTTAAATTTTGTGTCTGTACATGCAATTTGTTAACACATTGTGTGCACAAAATAGAAAAATGTTGATCGGGAATGTATATAAGTATATGTGATTGTATCATGTAAACATTAAATACATGTTATATACGTATTTATTTTGAAAATTATAAAAATAATTTCTTGTTTATTTTCCTTTTGTGGAGGTTTATTTTACTACACCGTATGCATATAATATAGTATATGTACATATGTATGTAGAAGCACACAATCATTGTATTTGTATATCACATGTATCGAATACGCGAATACTTATGTAAATATTTGTGAAAATAAATTAAAATATCATTAAATTTTTATTCAGAATTACACGTATATACACATGGACATAAAAATACTATGTATTTAAATAAGGAAACGAATATTTATAGAACATCTTTATGTAATTTTTTGCAAAATGACAAAATAATTTTATCAGAATTATTTAAATTTTTCTTGATTCGTCTTTAATATTACTAAATATTCGAAATTAAATTCAACACAATCGTATACCTAAATATGCTTTATCGTTAAATTATTTGAATAGGTTTCAGGGAAATGTTTGTTTCTATACTACATATACAGTTATAATAAATGACCTCTACTGCTACCGAGTATGTATAAAGGGAAGGAGCAAATATAAAATGTTGTTTGTTGATTTTTCGAGTTTGCTATGCACAATATTTGCCTATTTTACTGAGAGAAAAAATTAACTTTTTTCAAGTATGAAAATACATTGTATAGAGTAGAGGGCGGAGCAAGTATGATATGTTTTTAGGTGATTTTCAGTGTTTCTCATGTACGATATTCACATTCTACTAAAATGAGAAATCAATTTTCTCAATGCAAAAAACAATAGTACACATTATGTGTAAAGTGCTATTCGCACTATCGTAGCATATACTATATAGGTACTGTTAGAGTAAATGCTCAATAGTCTCCACATCTTGAGAGTATATGCGTATAAAATAGGGAGGAGCAAGTATGAAAAATTTTTAGTTGATTTTCTGTGTTTCTCATATAACAATATACGCATTCCATTCAGAAGTGAAATCAACTTATTTTTAAAGAATGAAAATACGGGCGTATGTATACGAGATACATGTATAAATAGAATGTTTGTTTTTTCTACTCATTATGTATGTATGTATATACACTATAAGTAAATACTATATATTGTATGTACATTTTTATAATTATCTTGATAAATTGGATCAATTAACACTGTAAATTTCACAAAATTTTTAACGAATTCATTTGAAAAAATCAGTTGCACATTAATATTTTAGTCAATTATACCAATGTGTATACGCATAATACATAAATGTACATATTTGTTTTTATTTACACTTTATAGTCATTAAAAAATTTTCCAACAAAATAAATTCAATTCAATTTATTTAAAGTTAAATTTAAAAAACTGTGAACAAAAAGGATTCAAACGAAAAATAAGTATAATTGACATAATTCCAATAATAGTATAAATATTATGTACATATACTCGTACATAATGTTCACATACAAGGGAATATATAATCTACTCGCAAAATTAAAATGTTTACCTAATTTTGTTTTGTTTGTTTTGGTGTTTTTACGTTTTTGTTAAAAAACAATTTCATTTTGACAAAACAAATTTATATGAAAACTAATTTTTAATGGGTTTTTTTTTTATATTTGATATTTTTGAATATTTTTAATACATCTACAATTATTTTACGAATATGTACAAACATCCGTATATGTAAGTATATAGATACATATATTTACATATTATTGTTTAATTTATTTTAATTTGAAATATGTATCTATCACGTAATATATTTATCACGTTTCTCGTCGAATAACAAATTTATTATTATTTATCTAACATGTGTATACGTATGTTTACACATATGTATACGAGTATATACTTATTTTATACGAATATATTTGTAACTAATTTTTATAATTTTAGATTTCAGTTTTTGATTGAATATGAAATTTAAAATGTATTTTTATTTCTATATGACATATCATAAATAACTTTAATTATATTACGTGTGAATTTAATGATATCACCGATTATGAGTTCCATATTAAATGTATTCAAACTAAAGTTTCGAACATTTCAATTTATTTATTTTTTTTTTTTTGGATAGAAAATGTCGTGATTAAAATTTTTGATAATTTATTTCGAATCAATTCGTATATGTACATAATAAATAAATGTATGCCGTATTATGTTTAGGTATATAATACTAATACTGATCGTAGGTGAGTAGATATTTTCTATTAATATACAAATGTGAGCCAATTTTATAAATGTATATGTATATGTTCTTTAATTTTAATAACAAAGCAGCTACTTATTAAAACATATAAGGACGAATATAATTACAGTGTGTATAAGAAGTGTACAAATTTAAGCAGCAAGGAAAAAAAAAGCATATACAGCATAGACTGACTACTAACTAATAATAAATTTAAACACTCATCATCATCACTGTTGTTTATTATTATCATTATTATAATGTACGCACCTATAATTATGCAAAGTTTAATTGATAAGAAAATTCTGATTTATCATTTCTATCAATTTTTCATAGAGAATAGAGAACATTTTATTCAAAATGTAAACATATGTAATATGTATGTATATATGTATGCATGTATATGTGTCTATGTACCTCGTGCTTGCTCGTGCTCATCTCATGTAATATTCATGTTATTTATACATTTATTCTTTTGTATAAAATATGTTAATTATATATTTATCCGTTTGTATATAAGAAAAATTAAAATTAAAATAATTTCATTAGTTCATAAATGATGATGATGATGATGATGATGCGATGTTCTGATCTTATAATATCACTCACTCATCATTTAAAAATTTACAAATACATATTTATTGATAACCAATATGAAAAATCCTTTAAGCAGGATTATTACATTCAATATTCAATTTTATCATATTTTAAACGTTCTATTGAATATTATGATTATGTATATTTCATATTAGAATGGACAAAATGAATTTCGATTATATGATAAGAATTTATATTGATTATTATTAATAAAATTTATAAGTATATATGTATGTGTGTATAATAATATTTATTATACAAATTTCCACAAATTAATTTTTATTTTTTTTATCATATATGTATGTATATACATATCTCTGTATTATCTGTTCGATACAAGATACGAGTTAAATATGTTAATATCCTCATATGATATTATGCGGACAAGTAATCATAAAATAATCTACTTACAAAAACATACTTTACAATGTATACAAAATATAGGTATGTATATGAGAGCTATTTGAAAACTCATCAAAACGATGCAAAAATAATTAATCATGAGATTATAATCGCAATTTTAATACCACATTACATATACCTATTATATCCTTGTACATGTATACACATCTATATGATGGTATATGTATATAAATTAAATTTATAAAAATTTTATAAAATTCATATTTTTTCATTTTTTATTTTATCGATAAAATTATGTAGAGTTCATGGTATATAAAATTTTCCTATGTGTTGTGTTATGTGTGTACGACGAAACGAGTATGTATACGAGTATGTAATGTTTAGTAATGTAAAAATTTGAGGAAGGATAATATGAAATTTATGTTCATTGATAACTTCTGGTATAAAATACATAATTTCATTTTTATGAGTAATTTTCATGAAGAGAAAAAAAAACAGTTAATATCAATTAATTTTGCATATTTTAAATAACAAAAAAAAAGTATTTAAAACCATTAAAAATGAGCGAAATAATTAAATTTAATGACACAGGTAAAATACTATATACATATTCGTATAATTTAGTCGTTTAGTGTTTAGTATTATGTATTATATATTATATAGAGTAGATATTTTCAGTTCATTTGAATATAATTTTTTTAGCATTGTATGTATTTTTAAAAACAAAATTGTTTATACTCGTACACTATACGAGTATACATATATGATGTAGTTAAATTTTATTACACATCATAAAGATATGTTCATTAATTGACACAAAAAAAACTAAAAAAAAATCTAAAACTCTAAATTTTAAGACGTAGAAAAATAAATTTGATTTTATATCACACAGAGACGCATCATCATAATAGAATTATTATAAAGAAAATGATTAGACTTTTTTTTTTGTTTTAGTTGTTCGTAATAAGTAATAATCACAGACAAGAAAACAAAATGTATGAAACTATTTGAATGATGCAATTCAAATTCAAAGTAACAAAACAAAAAGTAACAGAAAAAAAATTGTTTTCATTAATTATATTTATCTTTTTGCGGGCATTATAAATACAGATTAATATTCAAATATATGCATATGTATTCATGTACATACTTGCATATGTATGTATGTACTATATATTACAAAAACTTTGAACTAACACGAATAACATTATTGTAAGTTTAATGATACAAACGTGTTTAGCATTGATTCGATATATTACAGAAAATGTACAGGTACATATATGTAGGTATGTGCATATATACAACAACAACAAAATACAACTATAATACGCAGGTGATTTCAGTATAAAAAATACCTATGCAATACTTATATATAAACTTTTAACGAAATACAAAAATACATACATTGTATGCTACGTACATATAATCGTACAATATTTCGTATATATGTGATTGCATATAAATTTATGAAGACATTACTATAATACCTGCGTTTATATCTATGAGATATCCGTGAGAAAATTTTAATATTTGCATCAACCTTTAGTATAATACCACGATATCATACATAATTCACAATTTCAAAGCTTACGAAAAATGAAAAAAGATACCAAAACGTGTACTAAACGAACCCATCTTTATTACATTATTTTCAATTTATTGTATGTGTTCAGAAGAGAAAAAAATTAAAAAATAATAAATAAATAAATAATTTATGTACACGATTACATGATGTGATAGAATAATACAATACATAATATATTAGAATTATGGGTATTCATGATAGTTTATTATGGATTTTAAAAATTTTTGTAAATTTACAACAAACTATTCGCACATCTGTCGTCATAAATTTTTACTTTTTATTTTCATGTAATTTATTATCAATTTGCGCAAAACCTTAATCCATATGTCGTTTAAGTTTTATTTATTTTAGATAAGTATCAAAAAAAAAAAAATATTTTTTTTAAGAATAAACTTTATATACTATGTTATATGGTTATATATATGTACGTATAAAAAATGCCAATTGATTGAAGTAGGTCGTTTTCGGTAATTAAGATTTTACTAAGATAATAAAAGTTAGTCCATTTGATTAAAAAAATCTAAATGAAAAGGTAATTTGAAAAGTCAGATATAAATTGGCAGTAAGTTTGGTAAAGCAGATATGAAAGGTAAGATAATTTGAAATGTCAGATATCTATAGTATAAGCACTGACATAGAAATAACATAGATTATTAATTGATGTCTGACTTGTCTAACAGGTAAAAACTATCTAACTACAAAACGTTTATTGATCTGACTCTACTATATTGCTCTGTGATATGATGATATCAGTGTTAAAACAATCAGAACTTACTGGAAAGTCAGAAAATATCTTACTTAATTACCGAAAACGGTCGTATTTTCATGATAATTTAGTTGAGAAACATGTTCATAAAACTCAGGTTTGAATTGATATTTCGATTAGCGCATTTGAAACAGCAACAAAATTAAAATGTGTAAATTTACAACTTTAATTCAGACATTTTATGAATACCTTAATTATTTTTTTATTCACTACTTGTGAATCATCACCATTCGGAGTTAACATTTCGGAGAAAAATATCAATTGAATTTTTTTTCCATCAGATACGAGTAGTATACAATCATATTCCAATTTTAGATCATTACTGAAATAAACAAAAATTATTTCCCTCTTAATATAATATGCAATCATATACGTGAGTATGCACATTATAATGTGTGTAACAAAACTGAATTTTTTTTTGTATAAAAATTTTCATGTAGAAACTCTATAGTTCCTCATCAATCGAAGTTAATAATTCGACTTTAAAACTTTATTCTATTTTCGAGTACACTACAATAATTTAACAAAATGTTCTAAAATTACTTTCTCTTTATATAAAATTTCATACATTATACCTATGTATACAAATATGTGTGTGTTAATATATGTAATATTTATGTATCTATTTCCTATATTATACCTATACATAAAATTATACAAAAAATTTATTTATAATAAAAATCATTGATTGTGCGATTACGTTACTTTTGTAATTTCAATTTTATCAATTAAAATAATGTATGTATATTCAAAAATTTTAATTGAATTGTGCGGTAAAAAACTATGTTCATACATATGTACATATTTACCTTATATGTTTTTGTGTATCTACCGATATATACAAACACTTATATAATAGGTAGAATATATTTTTTGAATTCAGTACTAATACTCTTAATTGGATACAAATCAAATTTAGGAAACCGATAACAAACAAAAAAAAAAAACAATAAAACACTCAAAAAAGTTACTCAAAAGTATATAATAGGAGTACATTTACATATACCAATAACATACACATTGCACGTATCATGTATAAATCACAATTAATTACACATTGAAAACTTTTTCAGTATAGTATTATATGTCTACTGTACATAACCTCTGTATTGTTTTCTATGTGGAATAATGTATATAAAATAGTTTTAATTTTTATTGACTTGAATTTTAAATTTATAAAGGTTCAAAGATGAGGAAATTCAGATTTAATAAATACAAAAAAATTAATTAAATTTAGACGCATTGAAACAATTTAAAACAAATAAATTTTAAATACTACATGAGATATGAATATATGTATACACATTTATCATTTCAATGCAATACAAAAATGTAAGTAATTGGATAATCAAAAGGCTGTAGTAAGTATATAAGTAGTAGATATTATGGTAAAAATGAACATATTTATGTTTGTAATTATTTAATTTAAATATAAACTTCTGAAATATAAATGCTATTAAATTGACCACATAACAGCATATTAATCACAATGTCAAGTAAATATAAATTTCTTATAATTCCTGTGTATATTTATGTATTTGTGAGATTGTAGTATTATGCAGTAAAAATAATGAACTTGATTTATTCTCTGTATAACTTCAATATATCCTTCGTTTTATCTAATGCTGAGTAGACACGGTCCCGACCTACTGCGGTTGTACAACTTAGTTTACCAATTGAATTTACAGCATCAAAAATTTATCTATCAATCACGATGTACATACATATGTTCACACACAGTTCAATTTTAGTCCAAATCAAACGCATTGAACAAGCATGTTGGATCATGCACCGTATATGTGGATAGCGTAATACCACTTATTTAGTGTACGTTTGTATATGGATAGAGAGTTTGGAATGGTATAGATGAATTTCTTCAAATCAATTATAATTTCATAACTGTTAAATCACGTAATAACTGAACGTTTAAAAATTTCTATTGCAATGTCAAAATTCAATATTCAATTTCCGTCAGAAAGTTAATTTCACAAATTTTTGTTGCTATACACACACTACACCCATATAGCTGCTACACCGTCGAAATAAAATTTCAAATTATTTGATGCATCGTTCATCTTTGTTTTTCTTTTGATTTTTATGATTTCAATCGAATTGTTAAATTTCTTTTTAGCTATGCGAGAAATATAAATTCAACTAAAATGCAATACAGAAGTGAAGAATTATCCATACACATAAGAGCATTTAATTCACACTTCACTTTTGAGATAATATGAAGGAAAGTGTTATGTGTACGTTGTTTAAAAGAATTATTTGTATGGTAGTACAGTGAACAAAATACGATTGTAATTGAAATATCGGATGATTATTTAAGAATCTCTTCTTTATGCAATATTATGTACATACGAGTAGTATTTTCCATCAAATATCAATGCATACATTGTTTTTAACTGCACACATATGCATTGAAAATACATTTACATACATATGTAGTGGTGTAAAATAATAGAGAATATAGTTACAACTGAATGATACAATCAACATCAGAGTATATATTCGTACTAATATGAACAAATATTCGTATAGCTATACATACAACAATGAGAAGAAAATTCCACTAGAAAATTTAATTTATTTTTATAGTTTCATGACAATAAAATTCGTTCCGTTTACAATTTATTTATTAAACGAATAAAGAAAAACAGTAACCAAGTAAAGAATAAAAAAGTTTTTAATTGAATTTTCATGTAAAATTTGATTTAAAAAAAAAAACACTTAAAAAAATTTAAATGAAAAGAAAACTTTTCAAAAATGTCTGAACGTACTTATATTGATGTGTGTGTATATATGCATTGATAAACTTCTTTAATGATGTAATTAAAAGAAGAATTATCATTATAAACGTTTTATAGAGTTTATTGGACACAATGTATACATATAATACAATGCACAATATCTCCAACTATAAGAATATACTCGTTGGTTTTTTTAAAAATCGTAAAATTTTCCGTACAGAAATTTTCATTGCATACAGCATCTGAATAAATCTTGTTGGTGGTCATTGCTCTATCTATATACCAAAATCCAAATTCCATCTACTTTTGAACTTAAAAATATCCTTTAATTCATTTTTATTCTTAAATCTTTATTGTTTTCGTACTGATAGAGAAAGTCAGAGCCAATATATATAACGAGCACACGCAGAGTGTAGTACATTATTTAGAACATTATTAAAATGTTTCTTTTAAATATAGTTTTATCGATGTAGAAAGAACCGCACATTGTACACATCATAAGTAAACAATTTGATCAAATTTCATGTGATTTTAATTTAAAAATAAATGTTATTAGAGCTTATTTAGTTATTTTTCAGATAATCAACATTTTTTAATGTATATAAGAAATTGCCAAAAATTATGTAACAATCTACCCCATAGTCTCTACATTATAAGCAATTGGGAAAATTTTTTCAACATTTTTTATGAACTTTCCGAGTTCAAATTCACTTGCCAAAATAAAAATAGAAAAAAAAAGAAGAAAAATAATAAATAAATTGTTCAAAAAAGTTGAAAATGGCAAATTACAGTGATCATTGAATTTTAAAGAAAAATAAAATGAAATAAAATAAAGTAAAATGAATGTTTCAACTTTGTTATCTTTTCCAAAAATAATTTAAGTTTTTGCTTTGTATATAAGTATTGCAAGGATTAAAATATATTGATTGATATATCCTTTTTAATAGCTGTTACGAGATATAGATATGACATTATACATGCTCATTAACAGTAACCAGTTCCATATTAAAGATTAAAGTCTTTTCTAATCACTATATAGGAAATAGGACTACGACTAAATCAAGCTTGAGAGTACAAAGAAAAATGAACAAAATTAACAATTTTTCAATTCAAACATTTGCACACGTATACATAAATACATAAATAGAGATATACAATCAAGTTTTTCATCCTTATAAATTTTTTTGATTTTTATCACTTGTAGAAGGGTTCGAAGAATATATCAATAACTCTTCATGTACTTGTATACATTTACTTATACAACTTTTATTGTTGTTCATTTTTTTATAGTAGATATGTATATACTTTATTGCTCTATTCCATTTTAATCCTCTCCAAACAAAAATACTTGTATATAAATATCAAATTTTTTTTCTTTTTTTTTATAGTGAAATTTATACTATATTTTTCTATCAAAATCAATACGAAACCAGGACGAAAAATAAACGTTATATAAATAAATTGATTAATACACTAATGAATTTAAGAGTTTAATTAGAGGCCAGGGAAATTTATTCAATTATGAAATGAAATTAACTGACTGATCCTTTCTCGTGGTAATAGTACCTATATGTATAAATGATTTTATTTGTACATATACATACCATATACCCATATGAATGGATGGGATGGGAATGCATATAGGTACATTTTAAAGTTTATTCAATTTTATGATTTTCATTTATACACATTTTAAATTAAAAGCGTTGTTATACTTACGTGCATGATGGATTTAATGTATCATACATAAGTATACTATGTACTCATTTCTATATTTACATATATACACAAATGTGTAAAATATACTTAAATAAAATATGTAAGTATTTGTGTATTTTTTAATGTGAATTTGTGCTTGTAAATTTTTTTTATTATTTTACAGAAGTAGGTGCAGTATATGCGTTTTAATTCATTATTTATATCAAACGCAACAGAATATAATAACGTTAACAGCAACCAACAAAATACAATTTATTTGAAAAAAAAAACAAAACAAAAAAACCTCCATATACGAGTAGTGTACAAAATTTATTATTTTTTGTTATCAATCTCTAATTATCTTTGACACGCCCAAAACTATACATTAATATGATATACAGAAAATATTCATATTATATAATAAAAAATGCAATACTCGTACATAATAGCATATCCCAAATGAAACTCGTTCTTAAATACATATGTACCGATCTGCCATGTAATTTTCATTTTTTTTTTTTTTGTCGACAATTTTTTTTTATTCCCATTTCATTTTCCATTAAACAATTACAAAAAACGTGTTTACGTGTTTACTATACAAATGTTATACTACAAAATATAAAAAAATATTAAAAAAATATTAAAAAAAAATTATATAAAAAAGAAATAGACAGAAAATATCACAGTGCATTAGATGAATACAAAATTTTATATGAATCTGTACATATGTGTGTATGTATGTATGTGTAGATGTACAGTTTTAGTACATGAAATGTATATACAAAAAAAAAAAATTCAGTGTGAAATGTATATGCATTAATTTAATCTACTAGCACTAGTATTTATCTACTATACATACTCGTACATACAACAGAATCAGCAACAATTTTAATTTCATTTTATTTTATGATAATAAATTCAAAAAAAATTTGAAAATATGACAGGGAAAAATACCAATAATTTTTTGTACATATACATTTTTTTTTATGGTAAGATATTTTCCAATTAAATATGAAAATGAACATCGAATCGATTTCATTTGTATATACACTCTTATGTATATATAATACCTAAATTCCTTGTAGACATAAAAATACATAAATGTATATAAACTTTAATTCGTGTATATATGTGCATTCATATACGTATATATTTGTACATGTTAATGTATATATACATACAAACATTGAAATCAAACTACAAAAAATTCATC
The DNA here is from genome assembly GCA_951394055.1 of Villa cingulata. NCBI lineage: Eukaryota > Metazoa > Arthropoda > Insecta > Diptera > Bombyliidae > Villa > Villa cingulata. The sequence goes on from OX596018.1 coordinate 56,548,038, forward strand.
CTGTTCAAAATTTTTGTGCAAACATTCCAAAAAATGAACAGATAAAATCTTGAATAGTTATGTGTTTGTGACAATTTCAATTTTTGCTTTTATAAAAATGAATTTTTCGAATTTTTTTCTATTTTTTTTTTTATTTTGATTTTTTCTATTCACAAGCTTCATTATGTGTTTATTTTTTTTTTGCTTCTTGTATGTTTTAGTTTTAATTTTTGTTTTTATGTGATTATTGTTTAGGTTTTTTGGGATATTCAATTGTGATGTTGATGAAGAATTTGTAAATTAATATTTTGTTTGATTGTTTTTTACATATAATATAATCTACAAACATAAAAATAGAAAGAAAATCGAATCATTTTCAATATTTCCAAGAAATGCAATTACATACACACAAAAATTAAATGATATATTGGCTCTCGTATTTCATCTATTGGAAAATTCATTTTCTCTTTATACTTGCTTTTGCTTTACACTATACACATCACAAGAAGTATACAACAAATAAAAAAAGATAGTATGTATGTAGTTGCAATGAGATTATCGACAGCTAACTATAATACGATATACACTAGTAGGCACTAGTATAGAATGTATCTCGCATACACTTAACTATACAATTCAAAATAAATTTTGTAACACATTTTATTGTATTAATTAAAGTATTATTATATCAATTATTAAAATTAAGTTAAGTTGAACCTACCTCTACCTACATACTCGTATGTAGTGTTAGAAATATTTTTTTTTTTGCCATTTTTATATAAATTATTTCATTACCAGCAATAAATATTCCAAGAATAATTTCTAATGATGCCTGTATAATACAAACTCCGAATGATTTGAATTTCATACGAAAGAAAATTCTAAGATTGATGAGGAAGATGTATACTTTTTTGTAGCTATACATTCTTTTATATACTGTAATTATTTGTTACATAAATTAAATGAAAAATTGTTAGGTATATTCATTCAAATCAATTCTAATTCGGTGTACTTTGAAAATACAAAAACAAAAATAAAAATTAAATTTTCGAAAATATTATAATATGTAATATATAATTTTTGTGTTTGTATTCGCTTTAATTTATTAATGCTCATATTATAATGTAGTAAGGGCTAATCAAATATGTAAATCAAAATTATGCAAAATTAATTGAAAATAAATAATTTATAATTCCCGTTAATACAATAAAATGTACGATCTGTGTATACGTCTATATACAGACACTAATCTAATTTTTATACATAATACATATAAGATGTAATGTTTTTTTTTTTAGAAAATTGTATTATACAAAAATGAAGATATAATTATCCTTTAATATAACATTAAAATCTAATTTGTAATAATTGCAATAATAAATCAAAATTATTTATTTCCAGAACATACAAATCTTATACAAATCTTATAACAATAAATTATCTTATACTCGTATACAAACACATTAATATTAATATAGAACCGTATAGGTATAGTGTGTATTAGTATATAAATTAATTTCACGAGAATTCAATGTAATAATAATAATGAAACGTTTTACTGGTTTTACGTTTGCAAAATTTATCATTAAAAATCATACCATGATGTAATTTTTCTGTGCTATATGTATGTATAGGTACTTGTACTTATATAGCTTTACACTCGTGTAAACAAATGTAATGTAATACAGTTTAGATGCTATAGAAGATATGATGTGATGATGACAACAGCGATACAGTACGATGATGTAAGAATAATTCTATGAAAATATGTAAATTAAAAAAAAAAAAATTTTTTTTATTAAAATGTTTACGTTGTATATATGAGACTTTGAATAATCTTTGAAAAATTTTCTTTTACATGTTTCTATATTTTAAATTTTTTTTTTTATAAATATATTCAGAAGTACACTAAATACACTATGGGAATTTACTTATGTTTTGGTGTGTTAAATTAAATTTTTTTATTTTATAATATGTAAACTTAAATACACACACCTATTCACATACAATACATATGAATTTCATTATATTATTTACGGTATTGTACATTAAATAGCAAATGAACAGATTTGAAAAATTTGAAAAAATAATTTTTTTTTTCACTGAATGAATTAATTTTCTGTTACAAAGTATTGGCAGATTTTGTACAAATTAATATACGAGAATGATAAATGTGATAACGAAACATTTTTTTTTTAAATGTAAAATGATTCTATTGGAAGGTATTCTATATTTTTTTATATTTTTAAATTTCATTATAGGATCGTATACTGTATACTTTATGCAATTCTTTGCTATCTCCAGGTTCTTTTGACTGCCAACTTTAGAAAGTGTCTTTGAGGCGATGATCAAATATCAATCATTTCATAAAAAATGTTAATATTGATCAAGATTTCCTTTAGAAATTTTATTTTTTTTTTTTTTTATCAAATCGTACTACAAACAATATCGATACTGATTCAAATTTAAATATTACTCGTATATTCAAATAAGTAGATTGCAAAATGTTTAAAATAAAAAACATTTTATCACACCTATTCAGTTTAATATACACACACTATCGTTATTACAATTCAAATATGATGTAACATCAAAAAGTGAAAAATTTCATTTTTATTTAATGGAAAAGAAAATATGATAAAATTTATAAAAAATTCCATAAGTTTACATGAATAATTGAAAATCTTGTAAAACATGAAAGGCAAATACACATTCGTATAGTTTTTGCGTTGTTATTATTACTTGTGAGCTTGTAACTTGCAACCATCCATCTACTACTACCTACGACCACCCATCTATCCATTCACCATTATGAATATTGTTCGAGTCGAGACTCGAGAAGTATAATCATTACCATACGATACGGTAGGTAGAGTGCTAATGGTGTTAGGTATAAAAATATACTGTGTATAGTATCGCTCGCTATTGCCATAGTCCCATAGTAGTAGATATCATTGCATTATTAGTATGACGGTTGGTGGAGTAGGACGCCATAGCATCACTCATATCACTAGGTAAATACTCTCAATGGTAGCGTAATAATGAAATTGTTTTTATCAAAAAACATAAAAATGTCAAATGATATTAAGGCGAATAAAATATAAAAAAAAAATAAAAAACAAATTGAAAAGAAGCAAACCAAAAATATTATCTAAATGAAAAATGATAAAAAAAAAAATAAACAAATAAAAATAATAAAATAAATTTTATGCATATATCTTTTTAACGTATAGTGCACACAATGCCATACATACTACCATACGTACATACCTATTGTGTGTGCATGCGGAAAATGAACAATTTTTTTCTCACATTTCAGAGTGAAAAAAAGAAGCAAAAAATCAAAATACATAGATAAAGATATGTATGAGTACGGATATGATTGTGTGTGCATAAAAACTCAAAACTAAAAATCAACAAGACAAGAGTTCTTATCTAAAAACAAAAAAAAAAAATGAATGAATTGGATAGATAGTTAAAATAGAAAATAAAAACAAAAAGAAGAAAAAGATATGGAAGAAAATGAAAAAAGGAAAATGGATTGAAGAATATCTTCTGTTATGTGTGAATTTTATTTTTTTACTTTTTTTTTTTAATGTCAAAAATAAGGATGAATTTCATAAACGTGTTTTTGTGTATTTTCTTTTTTATAATAAATATGTATATTATATATGGTATATGTAGAATTGTATATGCATGTTTTCAATGTGTGTACATAAATATATATGTATGTATGTAAACAACAAATGATATATGATATATACAAATACAAATATATATACCATACATAATACAATGTACATCTACATACGTTCTTATGTTCTTATGTATACACATAGGTACGTTTACGTTCATAATTGCATATTATTTTATTTGTATATATCTCGTATATGTATGTATTATATGTAAATAAATGAAAAATTTTTCTACATATTTTATTCACATATATATATATATATACATTATTCTCGTCTCAAAAAACAATTTGCAAAAAAAAGAAAAAAAAAACAAAACAAAATAAATTCTCTATATGTGTTGTACAATTCTCAAATGAAAATTTTTCAAATTTAAATCGTAATACATACATCCATAATCAGATGAACATTTTGTTTGTATACACATTCGTATAATATGTGTACATAAATGTTTATTTTTATTTTATTTTCTTCCTATACTTAAAAATCATATTTTTCATGAATAAATAATCATTATTCTATATACATACTCGTAGATAGCATATTTGTTTAATTTTATCTGAATCTTTTCGATTTAATTTATAAACATGGAAAATTTGCAAAAAAAAAAAACAAAAAACACAAAAACAAAAAAAATAAAAATAATAAGAAAATTTCCTGTTTTAATCAGTATAACAACTGGAATGTGTAACCTAATTCAGTATAGATTAGATAGGTACGTCTATGTACATTTATATTATTCGATTATTCCATACATAAACATAAACTCATATCTTAGATTGTATCAGGTATCATTGATACCATAAGAAGAACATTATGAGAAAAAAATAGATATGAATTTAAAATTAAAAAAGATATATTCAATAAATCTTTTATGTTCTTTATTTCTCATATACATAACTGTATATAGTTATTATCGTATTCTTTTTAGTTATAAAAGAAGATAAGATACTTTATCTATTCATTCGGTTCCAATTCATTTAACTCCATCTTAATCCTTTTGAACTTTCTATGAATATGAGTATGTATGCTGTATATGCACGTATATATACATACAGCTCATAATTCCGCTCTCCTACATATAAATATCTCTATAGCTATAAATCATCTATAAATAAAAATTTTTCGTAGAAAATAATTTCGAAATGCTGCTATCATTTTTCAAATTCTTTTACAGATGTGAAAGAGTACAAACAACAACAACGAAAACATAGTGATTATATAGATTTGAAAAATTCGATCCATTTAAAGGATGAAATATTAGGAGAATATATAAAATCAATTTAGTCAATAGTAATTGTTTATTTAAAGATTTTTGTCTTTTTTACACTCATATTGTCTTTGTATTTTTGAAATTTTCAGATTCATTTACATACATAGTTGTCGTAGATACCAATTGTCATATGCGATCTATTAAAATATTTTTCCTTTTTTAAATATAATAGGAAATGTCAGTAACAAAAAAAAAAATTTTTTTTTTTTTTTTGCTCACAGTAATCCTTTTAGATATCCTGAATGTGAATATAAAATTAAATTAAATATTACCAAATGAATTTCATTTCGAATTAAAGAAAATGATACGAAAATTTTTAAATTCCTTTCAGTTATATACCGTCATACCGTCACGTCACGTTTACATTTAATGTGGTTGAAATTTTCATTGTAATTGCTATCAAATAAAATGTATGACACTGTGATAAAAAAAAAAGGATACATTAAGTAAATCAAGGAAGTAAAATCAATCCAAAAAAAAAGGAAAAAATTCAAAAATTACTGCAATGTAAGAATTTGTTTTTTTTCTTTTGGTTTTGTTTTAAACATTTTTTGAATTTTACTCAGCGCACACATCCTTGTGCATATGTATAGAAATACATCACTTTGTGTCATTTCTGTTCAATTATAAGTAGAAAGTGTAATGTGTAATGTGTACATATGTATATGTACTCAGCTGTATAGCTATTTTCCATGTAATTTCTATCGTCCTTTTATCACTCCACATTCAACTGAAAATCGATTTGAATATTTCATGTAGAAAAGGCGGATAAAAATTATTATCATACATAAATAGTTCTTTTGAATTAAAAAAAAAAAAAAGAAATAGACAACAAAAAATACCATCACACATACGTACATACACACAGTATTTATACATATGAATATCGTATTTTTGGTTATGTTGTTATAGAGCCTGCCTGACATAAGCTTTCTTTCTTGTTCCTATATTCACGTACGTTTGTTGGTTGTTTGGTTCTGTTCAATGTATGGAAAGTTGAAAACTTACAAAAAAATATATTTATTTTTCAGTTTGTATATAATATGTTCCATACATACGAAAGAAAAATTATATAACGTGAATAACACAAAGGAAAATTTAATTTTACGGTTAACACACTGATATTCAGATATATATGTATATACGTGAATGCATAAATATACGAAACTTGCATGTACCTATGTACCAACAGGCATACACAAACACACGTGATAATGTCTATGTGGATAAGTGTTCACATTGTACGTGTGAAATTTTCCATTTATAAAAATAACAAAAAAAACATTTTTTTTTTAAATTTTATATCCATGAAAAATGCATGTAACACAGAATTGAAAAAAAAAAAAAATAATAAATCAAAAAATCAATTCATATTGTCCTTCTTTTGTTCGTAAGTGCATATTCGTATACGATGGAAAAATTAGTGAACAAAATATACATACACTCTGATATGCATATCGTACACATTGTAGTTTATATGCAGGTTAGAGAATAGAATAAATTCATAGTTTGGTTCAAGTTTTCATACATCATACAACTAATACTTTTTTTTCGTGCGTTCCAATTTTGTTCGTTCGCACACATATGCACATGTACATATACATACAAGATATAAGTAAGTGAATACGAAGCGAATTCTATTTTACCTTTTTTTTCCCTTTTAAATCTATGTATTTTGACATACATTACATATTCATGTAAAATTTATGGATATACCGCACCAAAATTTATGCGATCCACCCCAAATCCATCGGATATTCTTGTATTTTAAAGTTTTTATTTATATTAGTGCATAGATTTTTTAGTTATTTTATATTATTTTAAAGATTTTTTATTATATTTTTTTTTGTCGTTACTTTTTCAGTTCATTGAATAATGGAACGAATGGAATTGACATCTGTTTTAAATCTCAATTCGTATGCTTTCATAATTCATAATTTCACATGTAATTTGTTAAATAAAAATTATTTTATTTCTGTCAAAATAAAAGAAAAAGTGAACAGAAATAACCAAAAAGGAAATTACTTTAAAAAAAAAGAAGAAAATGAAAAACAAAAAAAAAACAAATTTCTTTATTTTGAATTGAATTTGAGTTTGAATTTAAAATTGAATTGAGAATTGAATTTTTAATTTTTAATTTTAAAAAGTTGTAAAAGTATAATTTAAACTGAATGTCAAATTTATAATAAAAAAAAATTTTTTTTTTTGATTGAATACACATTTATATTTTTATCTATAGTTAAACATGAAAATGTTCTCTGGTTTCAATTTAATTATATGCATAATTACAATGCAACGTAACTACATATGTATGTGTTCAAATTAATAAAAAGTATTTTAATTAAAAATGTTTGAAAAAAGTGTGTATAATATGAGAAAGCGTACAAGTGCAAATGCATATCATATCTACGTACATATCACATATGCAAATGCAGGATTACATTATGTATATATTTTCAAATGATATTTTTCACTACAGAAAGCATATTTATGTGAATTGTAAATTATGAATGTGAATATTTCATTCAAATTAACACCAAAAGTTGTCTACAAATACAATGTAAGCATATGATGTAAGGTTAATTAATGAACTTACATAAATTACTTATTCGTACTACAATTAATATAAAAATTGCATATATATACGAAAATAACTATAACTATACATAAGATAAGTACGAGTAAAGAGTACATGCTAGAATATAAATAGACAAAAATACTTCAACTTCTTGATAATGTGACATCTCTTCATTCATACATACATTATATCTTCTTACGAAAAAAAAAAAAAAATGTTTGAAATAACATTTAAATTTTCCAAGAAAATTCATATACTAGTATGAAATTAAATTACTCCAAACCTTACGCAATTACAAGTGCTATAAACTCAATTACAAGAAGATGCCAGATGTCACCATATAGTATATTAAAAAATTTTTTTAATTCATCCTTGAATTATTTTCGTTCGTGAAGGTATTTCTCACTGTATGTAGACGCAAGCACAAATTAGTAACTCCTTGAAGTATAAGAATTCAATTAAGTCATAATCTTGTGTGGATGATGAGTATGTACTTGCATATATTTTATTAACGCTGATAGTAAAACTGATAAATAATTGAAAGTAATTATGTAAATTCATACAAATTAATAAACCATGAAAATCTTCTAGATTAATTCACATTCTTCAGTCCTTCCCCCTGTGTCTTCGAATTGAATTTTTTATGATTTTCACTTGTTCCAGTTTTGTTATATGCAAAACAGCGTAAAGTCATTCAATTAAAAAAAATGAAAAAATAAAAAAATAATTAAAATGAAAAATTATTATCAAGGTTTTTTAATTCTTATATCGTTATGATGTCATTATTTTTTTATTTTTTTTTCATTTTTTGCTCTCCAATAAATTGAAATTCATTACAATTCAGATACAATTTATTGCTTTTAATTCAACGCAATGAATTTTAATTACTGTTTACGAGCATGTACGTCATTTTATTTTTTTTTTCATTGTTTTTTTTTTTTGGTATAATTTCAAAAACAAATTTCAATTTTTTTTTCTTGTATTTATTTTGTTCGTTAATTTAATAAACTCACAGGTATATAGGGTATAGGGTATAGTTAAATGAATCTTTTTTTTTTATGCAATTATACTCTACCTTCTAAACACATATAAGAAGGATTTTTATTGTTCATTGTTTATCAATTTCATCAATTCATTTTATCGATTTGTTTTTTTCAATTAAGATAATTGTTTTGTAACAGTAAACATTTGTGTGTATATAACACAAGATATTTTTAGTATTTATACAATTCAAATATGTACATAGAAGAAAAATATGCACATATAGATTTCGTTCGAGTCTATTAGATGGGTGTGGTCAAGATTATTATCAATGAATAATTTAGTTATCGCGTTGGAACTAAATAACAAAAATAATCCTTGGCATTAAATCCTGTTAAACGTGTACTCGGCTCAAAACAACAATAAAAAATTTATAAAATTAATAAAAAGCTTTTATTTTTTCTACAAAAATGTAAAATAGACAAAATGTAAACAAAATAAACTGACGGCACCACAGACACACCTTTATCCACCTATATATATTCATCATATTACTGTCAGTTCCGTAATTAAATTTTTATTTTATATTGTTATTAAATAAAATTTTTATAATGTACACTATACATTTTCAGATTGTAATTATTGATGATAATTGAAACATTTTAAAATGATTTTTTTAACGTGTGTATTGTATAACATCGAAAACGGATTCATCGTAACACGTAGCCACCTATGAAAAATCAGTGTATGAAAATGTGGTGAAAATGATGGTATAAAAATGTGCAATAAACACAGGTTAGGTATGTGAATGCTTTTCATATAATGTGTGGATGACAGTAAAATTGAAAATTAAATTGAAATATTTGAAAAAAAAAATTTATTATAAAAAGATGATTAAGAAGAAGATTATGAAAATGAAAAAGAAGAATGTTGTATAGTGACAAATTTCTGATTAAATATGCAGAAAATGATTACTCAAGAAGACTTCATATGTCCATCTCTACAACATAGAACTGCAATCTGACACAAATTCCTAAAATTTGCAAAAAAGACAGTATACGATTCATTACTATATTGATGCAATAGAATTGAGCAGAACGAATTTCGGAACAATTTTAAATTTTAAAAGACCATTCTTATCGGTAAGTCACAAAACGATTTTTTTAAAAGATATCTTGAAAATACTTTGAAATCTGAAATCTTAAATTTCTATTCAATTATATTTAATTGAAGGAAAATGACCAAATAACTATAATACACCTCTATGATGGTGATGGGTGTATATAGACTACATACATAATATGAAGACTGGACAGGATATTTGCAGTATACATAATTCACAATGTAATTTAATTGAATTTTTCAAATCATTTCATGAATGTAGCAGGTAGGAGTAAATGGAGTAAATTTCAATTTAGAATTTTTTTTTTTTTTTGTTATTTGTTATTTGCTAGAATTTATGTATGAATATGTGTCTTATTTAATTAATGTATATATATGTATGTATAATGTAATTATTTACAATGTCAATTAACCTTAATTGAATTGACCTTTAAAAAATTTAAGATTTTATACATTTATACGTATATACAATTTTGTGCACATTTGTATGTATGCTTTGTATAAAATTAAGATGCTTCTGTGTAGTAAGTTGAATATAAGTAAGTATATATAGTTGAATAATTTACATGTGGTATGTGGTGTGATGTAATGGATCAATTATTGTATTTATGTTCATTTAAATAACATTACGTACTATAGTATGTGTGCGTATTTAAAAATTTATAGATCCAAAATTAGTCAATGAATGACAATAAGTATATGTACAATTTTAGATTACAATTAAATTTAAATTTTATGAATAATTACAATGACAATAACGAAATATAAAAAAAGTTAATTATTTATAAATGTAAATCGATATTTGATTTACATCCGTGATTGTAAATGTTCATGTGAATGTAAGTACATATATATGATTATACGATTTTATACATCTAATAAAATAATTTCATAATCATAATATTTCATTTATTGTATGTTCAATCTTCAATGTTCAATTTTAAATCATAAATTTCAGCAGTTTCCGAGTAATGAAATGTAATCCTTATGATTTTTGAAATTAAAATGAATTTCTAATAAAAGCTCGTTCATATAATTGTGTAAATAAAATTTATAATTTTATCGAATAACATTTATGAGGCAAATTCATTTAAAAATTTTTGTTCATGTACTATACGTACAAAAATTATATTCCTATTACATTTAACTTGTACATACATATGCTTATACATTGTACTGTACATAAATATACCAATGCGTATTGTATAATATTTGTAACAAAATGCAATTCTATTATAAACGCATTTTCACATATGCATTAAAGTATACGTATAAGTATGTATGTGTGTCATGCATGCACAGAAAATCGCAGTTTTTAAATGGTATAATACAATGCTACAGGCAATCATCAAAGTTATAATTTGTACTCATATTCAAATGTGCACATTACATTTGTATGGATGCATGAAATGAAATTTTCTATTTAATCATTACATTTATCGCGAATAAAGATTCGATCATACGAGTATATAGTACGAGTATACTTACAATATAGATGCAAAAATTTGAATCATTAATCTTTGTGTTGTATAGTAATATATGTCGATATCCTTTTATATTTTTGTTTTTCATATGATATTTGTACATGAAAATTGTATGCAAATGCATTTCATTTTATGTGCATATATGTACATATAATATGCATTTATATGTATTTATTAAATATCTGTATTATATCAATTGATATGCCTAAGGATTAATTAAAGCATAAAATAGACCGCATATAATATTATGTTGAATATATGTACATACATATACGATTTCATTATTTGTGTGTACTATAGTTATTAGTATATTGTTAAATTATATGTACTTTGAAATGTATTTAAAATTGCAATCGGAATTGGAAGTGAAATTTGAAATGATATTTATTCAAATTTAATATCCTACAATTAAAATTTGTATAAATGATTTGAAATGTATACTATTTATATATTTATATATTTATAAGCACATGCACATACTATACATATAGTATATAAAAGACACACATGATTAAACATAAAATTGTATGTATACATATGAAAATATAATTTCGATCGTAAAATATTGATGAGCTCTGATTACTGTTTTACATGCATATATAAATCGATTCGAATTGATAATAATTTTTATGTGTATATATGTATGTGCATATGTGTGTACATATAATGTCTATACTATGCGGTTTTTAAATAAACGACATATTCATTTTAATTAAAAAACAAAATTTTTCTAATGCATAAATTATAATTTGATATTTCCTATTCAAATAAAACTGACAAATAATGTAATATGTGTATGTACACATATGAACGTACTTCACAGTAGAGAATAATACCCATTTTCGAATTTATCAATTAAATATTTTCAGTTCCGGAAATATTGTTATATTAAATGCAAAAGAAAAACAAAAAAAAAAATTATTTACCTTCCTAATTGATTTATAAATTTTTTACGAGTTACTGAATATATATTGTACCTATGTTACTGTTACTACTAATCAATTTGCCTATTCAACAATTTACATTTTTTTTACCGTTATAACAATGTTGAAAAATGTTCACAATTCCATATACCGACTGTTGTATGAATTTTCTGTTTTAATAAAAATATACTTTAGACTTTAGGCTGATGAATGATGAATGAAACGACTATATCTGAAAGGTTCAAACTCGTGTACGCATACAAATTAATCTTATACCATTTATACTCTATCTATATATACATAGAAAGAGTATAAATATACAGAAATGCCAGGAAGAATAAGTCAATAAATTTCAAATCACATACTCGTATAATGGAATATTGGCGATATCAAATTAAAACGCATGAAAAGTTCATTAAATGATGTATTTCATCAATTTTCACCATAAAATACATATGAAGTAAATCCTTTCAGCCTTTTTTTTATAAAACTTAGATCCATATTCTATAGACATAATATAATGTACGGTATAAAATTTAATCCCTTTTTCAAAATCCAGAATTTTTCAAAACAAAACGGAAATCTGATTAAAATGCATTCTGAATAATTAAAGAGTTCTATGTTTTTTATTGCTTTTTTAGGATTTTCATTTTGTATTTTCATATTTTCACATAGGTATATTATTATATATAATCACATATATAAGGTCTATGTATGTATATACATATACATATGTACTATTTTTGTGTGAAGTATGCTCAGAATTTTTAAGAATCTCTCACCTGTTTTTGAGATGAATTTTTTATTAAACAAAAAACAAAAAACAAAATGCATTACACCAACACAATCTCTGACATCATTTTCATTTTAATACATAAATGTTTTTCTTTTTTTCGCTTTTGAATGTTTTATAGTAGAACGAAGGTGCAAATAATTTTCTTATAAACATATAAAACACACAACATAGAATAGATATATAGAACTATACAATTTATACTTACTCTTGCTGCTCTATTTAATAAGTAAAACTTAATACTCTACATAACTAATACATTATATATGATGGCATGATGGGTACTAATGTAGGTACTCGTACTTATAAAATGTGTAGTATGGTGTGGTAGTATTAAACTGTAAAAATGATTAACTGAATACTACATAAAATACATAATGTGTACCAGTCATATGTATATGCAACAGAAAAATGTTTAAAGTCAACTTTTTTTTATTATTTAATGTAGAATAATATGTTCATGAACATACATACGTAAGTATATACATATATGAAATGTAAAAAGTTTTTTTTTACTTATTTTTTTGAATTTTTCAATCTATTACATTCTTTTTTATTATTTATTATTTGTATCTAACCATATTCATACATACGAATGTGCGAGATACAATATTTACAAAGAAAATATCTTATCTTATATATAAAAATCTTATAACATTTACAAGAAAATATATTTAATATAAAATCTATATACATATAAGTTAAAGAAAAAAATTCAAACATATACACAATATGTTCTTTTGCACATGATAACATGCGGTTAGATATATGTAAATATTATATACTTTTGCATGCTTGTATTTGTATGTATATAAAGTTGATATTCTTGTAGTGTTTTATTTTAAATATACCCTTGGTATTATATGAAAATGTCAAATATTTATTGAAGTGAAAAGTTTGCTATAAGATTTGAAATACTATATTATTTTATATAAACTTTTTTCAAGAAACAAAATCATTTCTTTTTTCAATTTTATTCTTTGATTCTTTTTTTAATACTTTGATTATTTTTATTATCGTCCTTTTAATAATAATTTTTTTTTCGTAAAGTTTCTTTTTTCAGATATAAAATGGTAATAAATTATTATTTGAATATGTCGTACAACATAAAATAGAATCATCGAGGGAAGAATAACTTATGTACAGAGTAAAGTGTTTCTGTATCTAACTAAATACATATGCACGTACATAAATTTGTATATGTATACCATATAAACATTTTTGTTATCGAGTTTTTAATTTTCTATTAAAATATTCAAATTAAATTGATCCTTAATTTTGAATTTTAAATTGAATTATTTGATTCTAAAACACAAATTTTCATTTCTTTTTTGTTTACATTTAATTCATATGTACCTATATATATAAAATTCAATTAATATCAGAAAAGTATTTGTGCTCACATTTCACTTCACATTCAAAAGGAATTCATCAAAAATTCTTTTCTTTAATTCAAATTCAAGTAATTAATTTAACTTTTAATTAAACACTTTCAATTTCTATATAAAAGATTTATATTATAATTAAAAGATTTTCAATATAATTGAAAGCTTCTAAATAAATATTTGGTGTTAGAATTTATATTTAACACTATACATTCAGTTTCATTAACCGGTGAATTGAAAATTGCAAATCATTTTCAAAAAAGAGTCTGTATATAAGGACTTGAAATTATTATTCTTTTGAAATTTCATCGCTGAATTCAAACAGAAATTTTAAATTGTTGACAACAACAATAATTGAAATGGAGAATAGAGGTTATGAATGTAATCACTAATCAGTAACCACACAACGACCAAGATACAACGACTATAAATCTTAAACCAGCCAACGAAACCTAAATAAAACCAACATAAAAAATTCAAAACATACATATAAAGCATAATGCACATCCATACATACACATAAACTCTATTGAAAAATATAAAATTTAAAGATAAATTTTACATAATCTTCTATTTGACCTTACAAAAAAAAATTACAACAAGCAACTAAAATTGTTTTGAAATAATGTCAAATTCAAGAAAGAATTTTATTTAAAATTTTTGAATTTTTGTGCGTTACATATACTGCACATTGTATACCACTCCCTTAACTTTAAGATGTAACATGTAATTCAAGATAAATTTGAATTCTATTTTTTTTTTTTTTTTTTTTGTATATAAGCGAGCATAACCACCTACTTCTTTATCATCTATCAAACATTCAAAATAATACCTTCTGCTATATCCCTGTATCTGAACGTTTTTTTTTCTACATTTATTTGTTTTGTATCTTTAACGCAAATGAGCGATGACAAAAAGCATCAAACCAATCAAACTTTTAAACAAACACCAAGTTTGAAATATGTATATGTAAAATGTATTACATCAACGTATATGTATGTCTGATGAAGTAATGGTACACACGTGAATTAATTAAACGATAACCGAGTAACCGTGTATTCATTGCGATTGATATAGTGATAATCATGAAAAAGGTGCACATACTCGCATATAATGTACATACGAATATGTATATGCATAAGAAAACCGCATTTTATGATTTATTCAGTTGTCTTTGAGTAATTATTTTAATGCATTTTATTACATCAGATTCACACACACACATACACTCTTCTCTGCACACTATGCAAAATTTTGAGGTTAAATAATTGTGGCTAAGCAACTCATAATACTTGTACTTTCAGACAAGTATACTTGATTATGTTTTTCTATTGGAATTTACTTTAATTATATAAACGTCTATGTTGAAACTTAATTTTTCGCACAATAGAATATATTATAACTGATGAATGTTAGTACATTTTATATATTTGTATGTGTGTGTGTACAAATTCATTCACATTAATCATTAATTTGCTTATAGAGTAAAGTGTTAAACCTCTTCACAATTTTTAAGTGTAAAACTTGAAACTCATAATCAGTTTCCACACTCTTATAGTTACATCAATACTTATCTATTGTGGATCATGAAAATACTTTACAACGAAGGCAAATTTATTTCTCCTTGCTCGATTGTAAAAATATTTCTTTCTGAAAATTAAACAATAAAATTTTATGATTTTAAAATAATATCAGCAAAATAACAATAATAAAACAAAAATAATCAGACATAATAATGTAAATATTAAATTCAAGTTAGAAAAATATTCATATTTGTAGGTTGGGAAGGAATTTTATTGACTTATAGGACTAATAGTCGCATAAAATATTAGCTTTAAATTCTTAGCAAAATGTTATACAGTAACAGGATAAAAATGAATTGATTGAAAATTTCATTAAAATTTATCATCTCATCATCAGAGCAATTTTCAAAAGTTTCTGTATCTACATGTATGTATGTGTGTATATGTATTACAGAGAAAATATTCTTCATTTATCATGTGCATATACAAAAAAAAAATACATACTCGTATACTTTATAATACTTCCTACATAATGTGTGATGAACAAATATTTCACACCATATATATAACATATCTTTGTATTCTTTAATAAACAAAAATACTCATAATAAAGTACAACACATAATACTCAGATAGTGTTTTATTATTTATATGAAACATGTAGGTATGTAACTTAGAAACAGAAACAAAAAATCTTTTTTAATGATCTGTCAATTCTGTTTTATATTTTCTTATAACATAAAGAGACTTACAGAGAATACAGAGAATACAGTGTTTCTATAGTCTGTATACACAGTTTTATAAAGTTCAGTTGTTCGGTGTTTTATTATGTATTATTTTCTTACATTTCCCATTTCCCTGAT
The DNA here is from genome assembly GCA_951394055.1 of Villa cingulata. Taxonomy (NCBI): domain Eukaryota; kingdom Metazoa; phylum Arthropoda; class Insecta; order Diptera; family Bombyliidae; genus Villa; species Villa cingulata. Next base: position 56,564,637 of record OX596018.1, read on the forward strand.
ATCCATATATAAACTTGTACATACGTACATATTTGTATGTACTGTTTAATATCTAATATATCTGAGATAACGAAAAAATCCAATTTTTTATCAAGACATAACATACATGTCTTTCGTTTTTCTATACTGTATCTACATAGGTACATTCTAATATGCTCATATTCGTACAAATACAATATATTATATGTACAACTACATACAGTCTCTGGAGGAAAACTGCTGCAATGTTCAACCTAAATAATTTTTCTTAGTCTGTTTGCATATGAAATAAGATAAAAAAAAATAAAATAAAGTATGGACATTTTTTTAAAAAAAAAAGAAAAATACACATTAGTACTAAAACTTTTTGATTGTACTTGTAGTGCAATAAAACAAGAATTTTCTTAATATATTATATATATTTTTTTCAAATTATTTGACTATCTGTACCTTTAATACGAGTATATACATACATTAACAATGATCTTCTTTAGTTTTGTCTGAGACGTATATACATAATGCATGTTACTCGTACATTTCGTAATTCAATATTGAACATAAAGTTTAGAATAAAAAAACGAAAATAAAAAAACTTTTTATTTGTATTTAGGTACCGGATACATACCATCATAACCCATAACTTTTATTGAGGAATCACACATAATATTAATTTATGAAAGAAATATAAAAATTTCTTATAAATGTACGAGCATTTCAAACTTTTTTATCTTCTATGCTATCGACAAGGATGATCTTAAAATATGTCGCCCTCAAATGTTTTATTACAAAAATATTTTTCTTATCAATTTTCTTCAAAAACTTTAAAAAAAAAAATTTTATTTTGAAATTACACGAGAACTTATATTGTGGTAATCATATATGTATATCTTTATGTGAAATTATTTGAAAATAAATTCAACATATAATTGTGATAAATAAAAATCAAAATAACAATGAAAAAAGTTAAAATTTTTGATGACTTTAGATTATTCATTTTATCCTTTTTCTCTTCCTTGTAAGTGCTTTTGTACTCGTATATGTAATATCGTTGAGATATATGATTATAAATTATAGAAGAAGTGTATGTATATACATATTTACGTGTACGTGCAGATGAGAAAGAATTGTTGTATAGATATGTTGGTAGAAGATATTCAAAATTTGTTTACCTTTTATTGACCTAGATTTTTTTCTCAAGAAGTAAGTATTTTTCGACTATATTCTTGAATAGAAAAAATAAATTCAAAGAAGAAAAAAAAATAAATCTTATCAAACAAATCAATATGAATGAAAAGTGTCCAATTTGTTAAGATTTATTATGTATCTTTTACATAGATACATAGCCATAGACAAAATTAAATTCGTATATACACACCCACATGTTACATTTAATTATATACATACAAACAAACATACGTACTTGAATATCTTACGTAAATCTATAGAAAAACGTATAAGAAAAAATTGAAAAAAACTAAGTTGTTTTGTCATCACAAAAGAAAATTTTTTTTTTTATTTTTGCCCTACCTTCACACACAAGAAAAACAAAAACCACAAAAATTCTAACTTTTTACATAATATCCTTTATCATCTAATACTCGTATTTGCGGTGGTGATGTTGAAAAACAGCCACAGATGTCTTTATAACTTTTCGTCTCTTTCATTTTTTTTTTTACTTTTCTTCTAACTAAGTAACTAACTAATGTAATACACACAATAATATAAAGAAATTTTCTAAAAGTTCTGACAGAAACAATCGGAAGCAAAACAAAAAAAAACAAAAAATAAGAAAGTTCGCAAAAAACGCAAAAAGAAAAACAAAAAAAATTCAAATAATATTTTTTTGCTACTGATTCTGATGTATGGTAGTAGTAAAGGAAATGGAATCATAAAAATATAAATTTTGCAATAAAAAAAAAATTATAATAAAAATAAAACGTAGAATGTAAGCTAAAGAAAGAGATTTTCTTATTTGGTAAAAATGTTAAATATTTTCCGCAGGTATATAAGAAAAAGTTAGAGGTAAAAGTAAATACAATCACAGACAATAAATGAATTATTCGTACCACATTAACTTTTTATGTTTTCTTCCTTTCATACGAGTATATGATTGTGCTTTTTTACTTTTTGGATGTATCTACATATATGATACTGGAGGAATAGAATTTTATATTTATGGTTTATTACATAACAATTGTATTTGTACACATAAATAATATTTATTTGTAATACATTACATACATACATATTTTATTTTCATTCGTATAATATGATATAATGTATGCATGTATTTGCTATATATACAAATTTGATTATTTTTTTTTTTTTTGTCTTAAATTTTTATGTTTAACACACAGTCCTTCATTTATTACCAAATAAATTTCCTAATTTATATTCGTTTACTAAGTGCATATCTGAATTAATATCTGAATGTATGTACAAGAATATGTATAGGTACATATTACTTAATATATAAAAGTAAAACCCCTTAATGTTGATCAAATTATACAGTAATAATAAATAATTAATTTTTTGAACAAATAATAAAAGAATATAGAATGGAAATCATTTTACTCTTCTGTACGTGTATATCTGTTTATAGGTTTATATGTATGTATGTACATCTATGTATATCAGTACAAAATATTTATTATTTTTTCTCATTGAACTATTTATGTTATAACATAAGTAATACCAATGAGGATATTGGCAGCTAACTATATAGTACGACGATATACGAGCAATACATCGAGCTATAATAGTACCTCGAATACCATGCACTCGCACTCGTATTTTGATTCATTCATTCATATACCACGTGCAGGTGTACATGTACAATTATTACAACCGTATAAAACTTCAATTTTTTGTATACTAGATTCTCGTTCAATTCTGTTGAAAACTGAAATCAATACTATGCAACGGAATGGCACATATACAATAATTGTATTATATTTTGAGGTTCGTATGTCCACCTTTGTTAGACAATTTTTTTTAAAATTAATATCACGTATAATACATATAAATCTTAATTTTTACCATTAAAACTCTTCTTATGTCAGTCATTTTCTTTCCTCCTACGGACATTTATTGATTATTATATAAAAAAAATCAAAACAAATCATAATACTCGTATATTATGTATAGTACATATTTTACATAAAAATTCAAAAGATTTATCTCATCAATTCACGTACTACTATACGCACTCAAAATTCGATTATAAATTTTTTTAAATCAAAAAATAAAAATTTTAAAAATGAATATAATTCAAACAAAAAAAATGTACATGTATGTACATTCACAGAAAAATTGAAAATATTTTTTTTTTATTTATGTACAAAAATATGAATAAAAATATGTTTTAAAATTTAAAATTAACCCACTTTTTCCACAATAAAACTGGAACATTGTTATATAATTGTATATACGATCTTTTAATGGTTATAAATCTTATAGAAAAGTACATACATACATACATATATTTATATATTTAACTACTTATATACCACTTAAATATCATTGTTACTCTACATACAATTCATAGTTTGTCGAGATATTACTTACTTTACTATATGATTTCTGAATGACTTCATATATTTTATGGAACTGCGAACAAAAATATTATATACTTACTATGCTATAGCTGACCTATAGGTGTGACATCGCAGATTTTATCACAATATGATACGATCATATCGTATTCAAAATTTACTTTAGAAATATAAAAAAAAATCTAGAAAATCATGTGTAATGGGAAAATGTCATATTAAATATAAAATCTTGACTTAATAATGCGTTATGTGCTCACATACATAGTATGTAAAAGCGTAAAAGGCACAAAGTCAAGTATAATTTTTTTTTTTCCTTTTACAATTTTTTATTCATATAAGTAGGACACAGTTTTTTTATATATTTTATATTCAATTTTTTATCAATTCATCGATTTCATATATTTAATAACAATCACAAAAATAAGTAAATGGGATAACTATCTATCAGTAAATCATATCTCTTCTACATTTTATTTAATATGTAAATGTATATTATGTACTCGTACACATATAATTACATGATACACGAATGAATTTAAATCCGAAAAATTATTATTATTCAAATTTATAATTAAATTACTCTACTTAGTTTTCATTGTAAGCTCAATGTTATAAATTTTCACATTTAATTCGAATTCAAGTATATTTAGTATTTAGTCGTATTTATAATTATACGTTTTCATTGAAATAACTATATAGAACGTGTATATACGTACATCTACACATATGTATGATGTATATTCGAGTATGAAAATGTATATGTACGCATAATTGTATTGAATGGAAAATCGATGTCATTCAAATTGAATATATAGTATGTACATATGTAGATCTATACAAAATATACACATTAAATTCTGGTTCATTAGTCTCTCTCTAATACTAATTTATAAATTGTATATACGTACTTGGATAATGTTTCATATCCTAGTAATTATTCAATGTACATATGTATGTATATACATATACCTATACTCAGTGTTCATATATGTATGTATGTACAGTACATTTTAATGTAATCGCAATCATATAATTAAATTACATTTATTATATTATGTGTGTGTATACAAGAATTTTATCAATGCATTACGAGATATTAGAGGTGTAAGGCTTATGATTATTTAGATTTAATGAATACTCAAGCATATATACATATGTATGTACAGAATTGTATCCATTTTCTATATACTTGTGTATACCTGCAGTATTTTTTAAACATTCTCCTTTTATATTCGAAGTTTTCTAATTAAATTTATTATCAAGAACTCAGATTTGGATTCTGGCTGTTTTATACTTATTAAAATGATAAGAATTTTTCTTTTAAAACAACATAAAAAGTGTAAAGTATAAGTAAAATTTATAGAATGAGTTAAGGTTAAGTGAATCAATTTACATAGAAGAGTGTTATAGCTGTATATACATTCAAGCAATGAGAAAAAAAATTATGTATTTAGGTCAAAATTTCACTAAGTTTATACCATTCTATTCTGCATTATGCATTCGATGAAATTCTATGTTCTATATTCTCTGTGTATTTTATGCTATGTATAGTTAAACATATTCTTACACAAGTACAAACATATTATCTTTTAATCAGAAAAAGTATCTATACAAAAAAAAAAATAAATAAATGATTTTCAATTAGCCCATTTACATTTGTATCAATCGAGACCAAGACCAAAATTGAAAATAAAAATCCTTAATATTAAGAGGATATGTTTTGTAACTTCATCACTAATTTTATAGAAAAAAAAAGAAAAATTTTTTTAGTTTTTTGAAGTGTATAGGTAAATTTTGTATAAACGAAAATAAGGAAAAAAATTTCAAAAATTTATTATCAACTTTTCATTACTATCCTAGAATTCACTTAGATGTGAATAAGTACCATGTACCATCGACTTTTGCTAAAAAAAAAAACTAGCTTTAAATTACTGACTAGAGTTAACTTTCCAACAAAATAATTAACTCAAGTGTTATAAGAAAAATTCTAATAAGTCAATCTTAGCTCCGTCATAATTATTACTGAGTTTGTTTCTCTCGAAAAACTCTGTGGTTCGTAATTCAATATTTGATAAATATAGAAATAATTTTTCAGTATGAAAATTTCGTCTCGATTTAGACTGTGTTTTGCAGACTCTAATAAAGAATAAGATACTTTTCATCCTTAATGCCGTAATACACAAATTAAAATAATCATGAAAATTTATTACCAGTAAATTTTATAAGAAAAACATATTAAGAATAAACAAAAAAGACATTTGAAAATCTTAATGATCCAGAAAAATTCAGTTTTATGGCACATTTAGTATACTTTTAAAACATGTAAATACATTATGTACTTTATTATACTTTAGAACAATTTTTATCAGAAGATAAACTCTAACATTTTCATTTGCATTGAATTACTTAAGACACATTAAAAAATACAAAATAGTATATAAACAAAAAAATAAATATACAAAATGCGTTTAAAATTACGAATAACATTTTGTATTTATGCATTAACGTAATTAAATATTAAAATTCAACAAAATTCTAATTTCGATTTAATTCTTAAATTGAACAAATTTATTCTTTAAAATTTATTCGTCTTTTATTTACCAGAAATTACGAAAATTAAATTCAATATGCAATTTTCAAATTTAAATGCATTTTATATAGTATTTGTAACGTAAGCAAATATCATTAACATTTTATACATTTACATACTTATATATGACATCAAGTTACGTTAGTTATACTTGTGCTTGTGCTTGTAGAGAAAAGTATAAGAATTTTACATTTTGTCATAGTCTTTGTTAATAATATTTTATTGTTGGTTTTCTGATAAACAGCATAACAATAAAATCTACATTAAGTAACTTACATTTATCATAATTGTAAAATTGGAAAAGATTCTTTTCGAAAATTGTAAATATATTGCTTGCGTGCAATTTTGAATTTTCTATAAACCGAAAATGATGTACACATAACGTATTTGCAATAAAAATCTGTGTTACATTAATGTACAAAAATATTATTTTCATTTACAAAAAAAAAAAAAAAAATTAGTAACAAAAAAACCGTAGATAAATTTATGAGAGGGAGAGAAAAAAACTGAAAATCTGAAAACATAAATAAAAAAATAATCTTAACATAAATTGCTTATAATTTATTTAATTTTTTATGCTTTTTTTTGAGTTACATTTTAAATTTGAATTTCATTTTTATGTAATGCGTAAAGCACAAATATACAGTATACCTACTTAGTTATAGCATACGTACAATTTTTTAGAATCAGTTTATCTTATTATTCTAAAAAAAAAAAAGAAAAAACCTTTGAAAAATTTCTTAAAAAAATTCTAGTAAAATTGTGGTGTACACAATTTCTGAATTTAATTCACAAAATATTCGTTTCTAGTCCTTGTGAGTGAATGACATTAAAAATAAAATTCCATTAGCTAATTGTATATAAAATGTAGTACTTGTGTGTACTTGCTTTTGAAAAAATATTAATTCAATCATTATTTGCTTATGACACACATGTATTTATATAATTACATAAATGTGTTTTGCAAAATAGAATTAAATTTAATTTTTTTAATTTTCTAACTTTCACTTCGTATACAAAACCACACATGTAACTTTAAAATTTGAATTTGAATAAAGTAAGTATATGTAATGTACATCGAATACGCATAATATATTTATTAAATTTTAATTAATTCATCATTCATTAAAATTAAAATTCTATACAATTTGATATTAATTTGAATTAAACTACTCTTCATCAAAATACGAAAACCTCATAACTACCACTATTTCTACCGTACTAATACCGTAAAACTATTGAATTCATTATCATTATTATTATATATGTGCTGATATATGTGTTTGTTATTGTGTATATAATAAAAAATTATCAATCATTCAGATGTGGACTGTAGCTACGTATTTGTATTTCATGTATGTCCTTATACAAAAGAATAGTTTTTCGTATACATTTTATATCAAAATATCATCAAAATTTATCATCATTTTCTATGCACATTTATTCCAAAAACATAAAATAATTATCAAAAATGTATGTATGTTTTATTCGAATTATACATGTAGCCGGTTTCTTTTATAGGTTGAAATGGTTCAGTAAAACCGGGCGCGAATAAGAACAGAATGAAAAGTCAGACGTTCGTGTTTAGGAAAATAATTTAACAAATCACAGTTAAAAAATATTCTCTGCTAAAAATTAAAACTCGCGCATCTTTCTACTATTTTTTAACTTTTCAAGTACTCAAGAGTTCAATGACCATGATTGTTTACACATGAAATTCTTCTTCGTACACGCCCACTACAGTGCAGTGTATAATTCATACAAGAAAAGGGATAGAGAAACTATAGGGTCATCCAAATGTGACGCCTAGATGTCAGCACTATATAATTTTTACACGTGACATCTTTTCAAATGACATAAGCCATTTTATTTTAGTAGAAGGTAGTACAGTTTTAACCATGGACAGGTTCACATTGCAACAACGCGTTTACATCATTCAAACTTATTATGAAAATGGGCGTTCTTTGAAAAATACCCATCGCAAAATTCGTGATTTTTTTGGTGTAAATAATCGGCCAAATCAATCTTCAATTCAAAGATTAGTGAAAAAAGGTCATGTGATCTAACACCATTAGATTTTTTTTTGTGGGGTTTTTTGAAAAGTCGAGTGTATGCTAACAAGCCACAAACAATTAATGATCTAAAGAACAACATTAAAGTTGCAATTCGTGAAATAACACCAGCAACATGCCGGAAAGTCATTGAAAATTTCGATATTCGGATTGATGCCTGCAGACGCAGTCGTGGTGGACATTTGAATGATATTCTATTCCACTTATAATTGTAATGGATCATACTTTTAATAAAAAAAAACAGCTTGAAAAAATTGCAAATAGTTTGTGTTTTATTTAAAAGAAACATATAGGCGCGTTTTTTGGATGACCCTTTACTATTCACTTGTCTTTCTACTTTACCTTCTATTTCTCTTCATACAAACACATCTCAAATACTCAAGAGTTCAACGACCAAGTTTATTTACAAATGAAAATGTAGGTTAAAATATTTATCGATTTTTATTGTTTACACGGGTCTAGTTTCGATCTGAAATCCTTCCCCGTACTTGCCTAGTACAGTGTAGTAGCTAATATACACAAGAGTATAAGAAGAAAAACCACTATTCGATTTTCTTTTCACTTTTCTTCCTTCTTATCTTTCTAATTGAAACTAAGATACGTGTATATAAGAAAAATAAATAAATGTTTTGACCTATATTTTCATTTGTAAACGCAAACATGGTCATCGAACTCTTGATTATTTTAGTAGAGGAAGAGGAAGTAGAAAATAAAGAGAAGCAGAAAGAGTAGTAGAAAGATATTAGAAAATCAGCGCTGATGATATATACACACATACACATAAATTTCGTACAGAAGATATTCGTATTAGTACATAATGTGAATATTATGATCAGTGAATATGAATTAGTTAGATGTATAATGCACAATAATAATGAATAGATTTTAAGGACGAAATGTTTACTTTCGATATGAATATACGAGCATATTATGTTTTGTATGTACATATGTAAATGTGTATAAATATGCATGTATATTTATAGAATGCAATTGAAATTGAATAATTGCAAATATGTATTAAGAAGTGAATAAATACATATTAATTTTAAAATAATTTTTACTTTTGTTTATATTTTTAGTTCAATGAATTAAATATTTATTTTTTATCTACACATACACTGACACATATACATATATTTAGATATACAAATACAGATATATTTTCCATATAAATGTAAAATGTAAAGAATATCTAAGAACTATATGTAAATATGCATATGCAACCAAATCAAAATTCATTTGAATTGATATTTATATACAAATTTTATTCTAAATTTTCAATTCATTTTTCTAATTTTCACAAAAATCTTTTTTTTTTTTGTAATAAATTCTAGATTCTAGATTACATAACAAACAATTTATTTAGATATCATGAAAAATAAAAAAATTAAAATAAACATTTTTTTTTTCGAATAAAAATCTGTAATACAATATTGATTTCCTGATGCATTTGAATTTTGCTTTTATCTTTTATTGTAATAAAAACAAAAAATTTTTTTAAATTTTAACAAAAAATGAAATGAATTCAACTATAAAAATTAAAATTAAAATTCATGATACGAGTACACAGTAATAGTACTACGTACTACTGGTACTACACACATATAAAAGCATAAAAAAACTACAAGTAAATAAAAATGTCTAGCACATGATCCACAATGTGAATTATTAAAAAACAAAAAACAAAAAAAAAATTTTTTTTTTGTTTTCTGTTTATTCTCATGCATAATACTCGTACATACATATGCAATTTATTTTGTATTATACATATATGAAATTCTACATTAAATATTTTGTTATGTACATAATTAAAATGTACAGTATATAATGAATTTATGTATGTATGTATGTAGATATATACTCGTAACATTTATATGTTTGTCTATACGCTATTATGTATTTATGTACTATACACATGAATCAAGTGTTATGATGAACAATTACAAGAAATGCATAAGCGAAAATATGCTCATAATAAAAGTGCAGAAAAATTATTATGTCTGCATATTAATGAATTTTCCCACGAAAAAAATAAAATATATTATAAAAAATTTAATACAACATAAACATAAAATATAATAATATAATGTAAGTATAATATAATGCACACACTGTATAAAACAATATGGAAAACAGAAAAATAAAAATAAAAAAATACAAAACAATATACATACGTAATGTAATATGTATAAAATTCCTTATAAGACTGAGCTTATTTTTAATTTTTCTTAAACACGCAATACATATACGGATACGGTATCACATATGCATACAGAGAGTATATGATTATGTTGTATTTTATTTGTATATCCAATATGAGTTCATTGAACTTAGACCGTTAATTGAAATTATATAATTTTCCTCTTGACAGACGCTTCATATTATACAAATAAAATGTATAATTATTTCACATCTACATACATGCATTATACTTATATAGACATTATGATTAAATTACGTGTATAGCATGTAGTCGTATTCGTATATGTATAATACATATGTATGCTACATTGGTTATATTAAAAACAAATTTATGTCATAAACATACGTATGTACATATATTTATGTATCTATATAAACTTATGAAAGCATATAATATGTATTTATAATTTTTAATTGATTAATTAAAGTATTTTTTATGTTTAATTTTTGGGGCATGTTAAAGGAAACAAATTTTTATCTACTTTTTAATTCAATTGTATTAAGATACGATGAACGAGTACATATCATAATGATATACATACATCTACACATTTTGTGAAACGATAACATTACCATAAAGTAATAATTGACTGTAATAACAGTTACAATTTTATATATATAATAAACGAAATTCATTACATGTAATTTCTCATTGCTCATTCATATATAGCGATAAGAACTTTTCTCAATTAAAAAGTGCATAATTACAACCGTATTATTATAATTTTACAAAAAGAGCATAAATAATAAAAGTATTTTTTTTTCAATCATAAAAGTTATCAACAAATTATTCAGATCAAATTACTTTTAATCCCGGTATAACTTTGACAACTATTCAAAAACAGAAACAAAATAATAATAATAATAACAACAGTACAAAAAAAAAATGAGAATGGATACCTTTCTTGATACAATATTTATCTCTTCATTTTTCTCCATTAATTTTTTTATTTTATCAAAAGATAAAAAAACACATTTTTTGTTTTTTACTTTTTCCATTTTCTACCTATATATTCAATATTACTTATCTCAAAAGACCAGCATAATTATTATCTGTATTTACCTATATCCTATATATCCTTTCTACATTATGTACACACATACATAAATACGTATCCTATCCTATCAGAAATTGATTCGACTTCTCATAATATGTGTGTACTATACAAAGTTTTTTTTTTTTTTTTTGTTTTGTTGTGCGAGTAAAGTGTATGGTAATGATGATCCATTTTTAGCTTATATCATCATAAATTCAAGCATCAATAAACTTCTTGTAATGTGTATATAGTATATGTACCCCCTTCATATATGATATAAATTTATTATTATCTGAATGAATTGAGATGTTATTAATCGATATTCAGTTGGGCATTTCAGAAAAAACAAAAAAATAAATAAATTTCTTTTCATCTTCACTTCAATGTTGATATTGATATTGATAGGTATATAAATGGTATAGAACATATTCTTATACTCATATGTATGTACTTACGATATATTGTAACTAGTATCTAGTACGGAAGTAGATGAACAGATTCATATATGCATAATTTAGGTCGTCCATAAAATTTTTTCAATAATATTACAAATTTTTTTTTTTGAAATTTATGTTAAATAGCTACAGTATTTCTAGTAACGTTTAACTAAACACACAAATACATTATATGCATGCATGTGGTATATAAAAAGATTTGTACATATGCGAGTACATAACATATTGTATAAAATGAAAATTTTATCAATAAGCATAATATATTATCATAAACAAATATTTATTTTTGAATATCTCAATTATAATTGTTCAAAGTATTTAATAAATAAAAAAATAATCTAATAATTATGTAAATTGTCTAAATAAAATGTAAAACTATAGAAACACCAGACACAAAATCGTTTTTTTCGATATTTTATGATAGTAGTTGACTGCACAACACCGTAGATTTTTTATTTCAAATTTTAAACTATAGGTACTATTTGTTTTCAATAACCCATATGTACAACTTCAATGGTAAGAAGTTATGCCTGAAATAAAATTCGATACCTCGTTCAAGATATTTGACAAAGCAAATTTTAAGCTCAAAACTAAGTCCCAGTCCAGTCTTAATTTGCTGTTGGCTATCGGATTGAGTTTAATTTATTTTTGATTAAAATTGTCATCAAATTATTATTCCAAGCTTGAACAAAAATGTTTGCTGTATTATCTATGGATAGTATGAGTAAGGTATGGAATAAAATTACAGATGACTGAAAAAACTTGAATTTCGCTGTTAATGTGTCTAGGATTTAATACGGGAAACATTTATATACGTGCATAGTATAGTTGTATTTTTCGAACGCCAAAAAATTTATCAAAACAACAATTTTGTTCTATATATGTATAAAGAGAGAAGAAAATTAGAATTATAATTATTTAATATTTGATTTGGTTTTAGAATAGCAACACTTATTTTTATGTTGTCCATATACCAAAACATACAATATTCATATTTATTTGTATATGTGTATGTGTATTTATTTATTCAGTTCTTCGTTGTGCATCATAAATAATTTTCCTGCCTCTATATACTGTAGTGTACTTATAAAATTAATAGCATAGTTATTTGGAAAAGTTCAAATAAACCAAAACAAAAAAGTGCATTTGACAACGGAAATTTTTATTTATTTTGACTACTGTGGGCATATAGCAAATATGTATACATCGGAAACTTTTTGTGGTGTAAATTTTATAAAAACAAAACATGAAACATTGAAACAAAAATAAAAAATTCATAGTGAAAAACAAAAAACAAAAAAATTTATTTGAAAATAAAACTAAAATAAAAATTTAAAAGTTAATTATTGTTTCTAACTTTTATTTAAATTTTATAAAGTTTGTCTCTGTATATTGAGATACATAAATATTTGATCCTTTTTTGGATTATTCTTTTCATAATTTTTTTTATATACTCGTATATGTATATATACATTATAATATATATTTTTTTGTTATATTAAAATAAAAAAAAATGTATGCTCTCCATAAAAGAAATAAAAGAAAGAACATTAAGGAAACAAAAATGAATATGAAACTGTTTTATTAATATTTCAACTGATAGAGTGTTGAGTTGATAATGTTTGATATATTTTTCTTTTTTTCTTTCAACATTTTCTTTTGTTTTTATTTTGTATGAGCTAAAAAAAAAAATTAAATTTCATGTTAATGGCGATTTTTTCTTTTTTTTTGTATTATTCAGCCCCAATTTCCAAGATAATAATTTAGAGTTTAACAACATTGTATATACATGACATTATTATTCAAAATTTCACAGAAATATAATAACTCGAGTATTCATACTTTTCTTGTACAAATGAAACATATATGATATGTAGGTATAATTACATATGTATTTTATAAACAAAAAAAACATGAAAATTTCCTATATAACACCAAGAACATTTTAAGATAAAAAATTACATTACATATTTATTTATTTATTTATTTTTAATGAAAAGTAATTAAATTTAAAATTACGTTAAACATATGTATGTACAATTAGTCATAAATACAAATGAATGATAGATAAATGTGACATTACGAATGAAAGCCACAAATCATTTTATGATTAACGTGAAAAAAAATTAAACATTTTCACATGTGACTGAATAAACAAAATAATATGTAAGTACATAAATATGTTTTGTATAATGTTTTTCCAGATTTTCACAATCATATTGTATGATGAATGTACATAATATATATACATTATGCACATATGTATAAACACATCCTGATATACAGCTAGAAATATAATAACATTTAAATAAAATTCATTCTGCCCATCATTAATGAAAATTGCAAACTATATGTATATGTCTAAATACCTACATACATAATATATGCATATGTATGTAACGTACGTTATCAACATTTGTAAATAAAATATGTGTATAGCTATACAGTAATTACAGTATGATAGAAAATTTGCTTATATGTTCATGACATCTGTATGTATGGTCTGTTTTATAAATATAAGTATACAAATACATATACATATACATTACTGTATCTAATAGTCTAGGTATAAGGAGTACATGTGTACTCGTATATGCATTCCGAAAACAATAAAATATAATGTAATGTATTTATGTACTTAATGATCGCATCATTTATACCAGTGCTTAGTACACTGTGTAGAATTGACTTGTCTTATAATTACATACACTCTAGACTCTAGGTTACATAATTACTAAACTGCTTATACTCGCCATATATATACCTATAGTATTATATAAATACTCGTATATATAACATTTGTATCTATGAGTAGGCGTTAAACATTTATACATTTGATGAAAATATAAAATTGCTTTTGTTTTAATCAAATTGTATATATTTTCAAACCATTTAATGTGAATTAACTAAACGATCTAAAGACTATATAGACACTATACGAGTATACATAATGTGTACATATATACATGTATAAATACTCATTGATTGTCAGTATAACAAGCAATGGATAATAATCACGGCATACACATTTCTGTTTCTGTGTGTATGCTGTGGAGTAAATATTGAAAATTTGATTACAAATTACAATAAAAATACAAGGAATTTCGTTCGAAAATCGTAAATTTCTACTTTGATTTCTCATAAAAAGTACAAAATAAAAATGAGATTATTAGTTGATTAATTCTAGTCGAATTTTTTAAAATAGGTACCTATCTAAAAAATATAATATCACACATACAAAGTATAAGTACATATAAAAAATTTGATATACATGCATATGTATTTAAATGTGGATATGGAATTATTACGTATGGATGTACACATGTAAAGGACAAATGAAATTTTTTCAGATTTCATTGAATTTTTTTTTTTTTTCTATATTTTTATAAAGACCAACGCACTGAAATTTCTACATTGACGTCTGTTACTCATCAAATAATATTCCTTTTGTTTTTCATTTGAGATTATATTGAATATTATTCCGAACAAAATAATCGAAAAGCATTAATTTTGTTTCAAAACAACGTACATATCAAAGTGTTCAAATATGTATGTATAGTATACATATACCATGTATGTACATGCTCGTACATTATATGTATGAAATATAATTAAAAAACATTTTTTACTTTGGATTTTATTTTGTTTTGATTTTTTTTAATGAAATTTTCTACTCCATTCGCAATATACCTATAATAGCAGTGAGTATAAAATTAATTTTTTTTCATTTTTATACCTTTATCCGGTACGCCAATAACTATTTATTTATGAAAGCAATAAAAGTCGAAAAATATGAAATACATTCAATCGTATATCCTCCACATACTATTATATCAGATACATACGTTTCGTGTATGTACATACATATATACATACTTACTTCGCATATAGATGATATAGCCTTTTTGAGATTATCATTGCTTTGAAGAAATAAAATAAAATGAAATAAATTCAAAAAAAAAAAAAATGAAAAATATATATAAATTAACAATAACAAAACCAAGAAAAAAGAATTACAGGAAAAATTCGTTGGCTATTAAATTGACCAATAAATTATTTTTTGGTCATTTTATGCCACCACAACGGAAAAAAAAATACAAATTCATAATAATAAAATAAATATCCCTACATTGCTGGTGATTCAATTGTTTTTCATGTATACATTATATTTAATGTATTTTTGTATGTGTTTATTCATTTTAGATTTTACAAATACATATGCATACACATAAATCATTATATACACACATGTATACATTATGTACATAAACACATGGAAGATATACAAAATGTAACAGAAAAATTGGCTAGTAAAATTATTCAAAATTCAAAACGAATAAATAGCCCGAAATACTCATTCGTATACGTATACTATATGTCCTTTTTATTGTTATTAGTACATATATTTCCAATTCATATTTACGGTTACGCAATAGTAAAAACCATATTTGGAATGATATTTGATTTATGATATAAAAAATATGATATTCACAATTGATGAAATATCTAGTATATATCTATGACTATGTATTTAGTACCTGCCAATTACTTACATATGACTGTCATAATTGTATCTATCAATCATTTTATGCTTAAATAATCTTTTAATTTTTACAAATTTTCAAAAATTTTTTGGTTTTAAAAGAACAGATGTGTAAGGCAAAATTCATACGATCTTTAAATAATATTCCATTCCAACCAGGGATGGATTTACGCATAGGCAAGTTGAGAACAAATTGATTTTCTCTCTCTGTAGAATTCAACAATTGCACATAACAAAACACGGAAAATCAACTATCAACATTTTATACTTGCTCCGCCCTCTACTTTATATGTACATACTCTGTAGCAATGGAGATTATTAACTTCAGCAGTACCTATAGTATACCCTACAATAAATAGTACGAGTAGTATTCTAACTAATTTTGAATTTTCATTTTAAAACTTCGAATGATGTCTAAATCCGTCACTGATTCCAATAATACGCACAAATAAATTTCATATGAAAATATCCTATTAAATTAACTTTTAACAAAGAACTCACAAATTATACAGGAATCTCTGCTTTTAATTAAATAATTTAAAAAGTTTAGCTACTCATATGTTATATGAAATTCATTATCTAAATTACAAAAATTTTATGAGAAAAATATATTTGTGTATTCGTATACGTAATAAGTTATTCATAGAATCCGTACGAAATTTATTACAAATTTTCAAAATGAATATTCATATTTTACATAATTAAAATTTTTCTGTATATATAGATTATGAATTTATGAATATGAAATAAACAGTTTTCAGTTATTTAGATGGTAGATAGTTTTCTATTATTGTGAATTGTTGTAACATGTCTGGTATAATGCATACAATACCGATTCATTTTGTACTTGTTCATTTAATACGTATACATACGACATTAAATGTTGTACGTGTTGTTGCATGTTGATGTTGTTTAGAAATTACATCCATGGATATGAATTTAGTTGTAAAATTATAGTTCTATCCAAAATATTAAATTCTACTATTACTGAATCCTTTTAAAATATACACGAACATGTGTACGTGCACTTAAAAATTGAATTTAGTTTTATATTTTTATTTTTTTTAATTATCGCAAATGTAAAATTTATGATTTGTCATGAAAATTACACATAAATTAATTTTTAAATTTTTATTGAATACAAACATGATTTTTTAAAAATACTGTATCCAAATTTCTGTATCTATATATTACGTAATGTCAATAACCACAATTCTGTGTGTTTCTCAGTAGGTAGTGGTAGGTATACATACACCCCACGTTTGCAAAACTAAATACAATAATCTTCAGATATAAGTAAATTCTTTCATATAAGTGCAGATCAAAATTAGTTAACACAGTCTTTGCTATAGATTGTCGAAAGCTATTTTATTTTATAAATATTTTAGAGCTAATGTTCTATCGAATATTATGTGGAATAAAATTTTAAAATTTCCATTAGAATTTTACTCCATTCACTCATAAAAACGTGTTCACCTAAATTCAAAAAAAAAATAAATAAATAAATAAATAAATAAGGTAATCCTATATTTAACACAGAAAAAAAAAATAACGAATTACAACATGTGGGGTTGTACGGTACCTACCTGTTTAGTACATGCAACATATCGAGAACACACTATAGATACGAGTATTTATGTGTAATTTTCATTTAATACTATATGTATACGTTCGTATGTAATATTTCGAATGAAAGTGAATGTACATTACATGAAAGGTATTAAAAAAAAGTTTTTCGCATTACACGACAGCCGATTACAAATAGACCTTATGTACATTAAACATTTATGACAAAATTCAGTTTATATATAAACCAATTACTATAAATGTATTTACAGCATATAGGCAATCTATAGGCCTATATATATTACATTTCATTACATTTCAAGTATGAATAAATAAAACTTTTGCAAATTTTTATTATACTATTTGATTTTCTTTTCACTTTTCTTTCCACTTATCTTTCTCTAATCAAATACTCAAGAGTTTAATGACCATGTTTGTTTAGACATGAAACAAACACATGGTCAAAACACTTATCGGTTTTTCCTTTTTACACGAATCTTGTTTCATTTTGAAATCCTTCTTCGTACACGCCCAGTACAGTGTAGTACCAGTAGTACACAGTTTAAAAAGGGAAATTGGAAGAAAAACTATTATTCGCGTATCTTTTTACTTCCTTTGTACTCATTTTTCTCTACTCAAATACTCAACAGTTAAATGACCATATTTAAACAAATATATACATGAGAATATAGTAGATCAAAACATTTGTATGTTTCTTTTATATACAAGGATCTTGTTTCAAGCAGAAATAGAAGTAGAAAGCAAAGTGGAAGGAAAAGCGAATAGTTGTTTCTCTTCTTATATTCTGGTGTAAATTATGTACTACACTGTAGTAGAGGAGAACGGGGAAGGATTTTAGATCGAAACAAGATCCATGTAACCAAAAAAACAAAAAAAAAAAAAAAATTACCATGTTCATTTACGCAAAGTACCGATAAATTCTATTATAAATAACAAATAGTGGTATACCTACACAAAAACCATATGTGGAGAGCCGTGAGTTCAATAAGCAGCTATTAAATTTAAAGAAAAACAATTTGTTCTTTCCCAATACAAATTTAGAAAAATGTTTTTATTTTATTTTTTATCTCCAAACTGCACTTATACGTGCTTGTACATATATAAGGAAGTGCAATATCAGTTTGTGTAATCCAAGTACGCTCATATGGCAAAAGAAATCTGTTCTTCGTCGTATAATAATTCATTGAATAATAAAATTTATTCATACTAGTACATATGAAAATTCCATTAACAACCTATGCATACATTAAAAGAAAAAAAAATCTCATTATAAGAAAAAGATGAAGTACAGAAAAAAAATGTATGAAAACAGGAAATAATACTGCGCTCAAATGAAACAAAGAAAATTCTCACTTTTTATGATAACTTTTTACAATTTTTTGATTTATTATTATCATTTATTTGTGTTTGTATTGCACATACATACGGATTCGAATGTAATATATAACTTTTATTATTGCGAAAATAAATTTTCTTTGGCATATTATTATTTGTATTACCATACGTTCGAGTTACATTCATTATATCAATGTATGTATCTGCATATATAGGTATACATATGTATGTACATATGTGCATGCATTACATTTATTCGTTATATAGTTTTAGTAGTTTTTGAAGTTCCAAGTGAAATCATTGATATTTGATATGAAAAGAATATCAAAAATTCCATAAAAACATAAAATTTTTCTTTTCAAATATTTTCCTTTTTTTTTGTATAAAAATAAATATATGTATATGCATTATACTTTGTATATATTCATGTATTTAAATTCGTACGTGTTATATGTTTGATTTTGGTATACTGATGTACTGATGATATAAATAGGAAAGTCACGATTTCGTATCATCTTCACGATTCTTCTATAATATGATGCGCACAAATAAAAATACATAATA
Organism: Villa cingulata; assembly: GCA_951394055.1. Taxonomy (NCBI): domain Eukaryota; kingdom Metazoa; phylum Arthropoda; class Insecta; order Diptera; family Bombyliidae; genus Villa; species Villa cingulata. The sequence continues at coordinate 56,584,555 of OX596018.1, forward strand.
CAATATGATTTTGTTTTTTTTTTGTTCTTTTTTTCTTCAATTTTTTTCATTCAATTTCTTAAACATCTGGGCTTGAAGGTGTTTTTTAGAAAATTAAATATGACATTTCCAGCCTTGAGAGAAAGAGAAAGTTTTTCTTTCTTTATGTATTTATATAAGATTTTGTTGAATATTGTTTCTCTTGTCACAATATCTATAGCTAAATTTTGATTTGAACATTTTATATAAGTATTTGATTTCATTCTTTAACTATTCACTACGAGTATAATATACTGGAACGAAGTGAATAAAATTAAAATTATGATAAAATTGAAAATTTATCAATTATCTACTGGTGCAGATTGCTGATCGAATTATTTGATCAATTTTGACAAAAATTGTACACTGATTCAGATTTAGAATTGGCATTTTATGCATACAAATTCACTACACCATAACCATCCATCGAACCATTAAAACCTCTAATAATCCAACACTAAGAAATTTATAAAAGGCCATATGTATGTATTTTTATATTGGTAATACATAATTAAAATATACTCTTATAAATTTAGATCCTTGGAATATGAAAAGAATTTTATTTTTCCTTTAAAAGTTTTAAAATAATTAAGTAATAAATTAATAAAAATTATCTTTTCACTGTATACGAAATAAATTTACACCCAAATTTTAAATGGAGATTCTTTCATGATGATGTCCTATTTAATTAATATCCTAATTTATTTATTTTTTTTTTCAACTTTAAATGTAAATTAACTTGAAAATAACTTAATGCATCATTACCCTCATTTTCATTTTTTTTTTTTTTGTATACATCCTTCAAGCAATTTTTTATTTTTTGTTTAATTTTTGGTTTTTTTTGCGTTTGAAATCATAATTGAATAGTAAATTTACACCTAGAAATATGTATTTATGTTCATTATGTGCATAAGGTACCTAACATAGGATAACTTAAAACAATATATTATAATGTACAATGAATGCCTATATCAAAAAAATAAGATATAAAAGGTAAATTATTCGACCCATAATATTTACCTACAAAAAGTACAATTGTATAAGTTTAAATAAATTAACGATAAAGGTATAAATAGAGCTAAAATATATCTCTTTTTTATATAATTAAATTGGGTCCTTTTTCTTTGCCATAGTTTGAATTATTTTTCTATTTTTTTAATTTATTTTTCTTTAATTTCATTAATCAAAACTGTAACATTTTCTACTTGTTTACTACATAGCCATAGTACAATATACATACATACATACAAAGAAGAGTTCTTATATACAAATATAATACATACGTACTATATACTCATTGTGAAAAGGAAAAGAGAAATTTTAAAAAGGAAAGAAAATCAGTCAAATGAAAATGAAAATAATTTCAAAAAAATGTTCAAAACAAAAATATATATATACATACATAATGATTAACTATATGTATTAAATGTGTATGCATGTATACGCGAATTGGAAGTATTTTTAAGTCGATAAGCAAAAGGAACAATTATAATCGTATTTTATGCACGAATTAATTTTTATGTTTATATTCTCTATATACATACATAAATGTATTACTCTACTATGGTAGTATGGTGCGATGTAATATGTGTATGTATAGTATGTATGTAATTTAATAACAATAATAAAGTATGAATTTATGTATATAACATGAAAAATATTTAATTTTTATATATACATATAGTTACTGAAATACTGATTATATGGTATACCTACTAAATACTTCTTTCTCTTTAATATTAAATTAAATAATTTAATTTTATCGTTAACTTCGAGCATTTATGACTTTAGAAACTATACGTATAGACTTACATAAATGCTTTACCAAAATATATGAACTGGGGGGATACATCAGTTTTCATATAACACAACATTAAATTATTATTATTGAAAATTCAAGATATACCATAAATTTATATTTTTTCACTTTCAAAATATAATATTTGTATGTATACGTGAACATATTTTAAAATACTATACAAGTATTTTATGGATATTGTTTATTTATTAAAATTTCATTCATCTACCGACAAACGCACATATATTGTAAGCATCGGCGGAGGGTGGTAGTGTTCAGGGTGTTCAGTGAACACCCTAAAATTATATGAACATGATCATAAAAATTTGTAACAAATTCAAAAACAAATTTTTATCGTAAAAGATCAAGAAAACAATAAAAAATTCGTTTTTCTATACATTACTTCACTAAAGTTCAAATATAAATATAAATCGGCAGAAAACTTCAATTTATATTATCAAGTTGAGGTTGTTTAAGTGTTCACATTTTCAAATGAACAAAATATTAAAATTTGTTTTTCTATATATCAATCTGGTTCACATTTTTATATATGAAGCGACGGAAAACTTTGAATTTATATTATCAAGTTGAAGTTGTTTAAGTGTTCACATTTTGAAATGAACATATGAAAAATTTTGATACTCCATATATTGATTTATTTTCTTCTCTTTTAAATTTCGTTTTTCTATATATAAGCCGCGTTCACATTTAGATATGCACCGACCAAAAACTTCAATTTATCATATATTATCAAGTTGAGGTTGTTTAAGTGTTCACATTTAAAAACAAACATATTAAAGTTCGTTTTTCTATAATATGTATACAAAACTTTGAATTTATATTATCAAGTTGAAGTTGTTTAAGTGTTCACATTTTGAAATGAACATTTATGAAACATCTTGAGTCTTGACTTGATACGATACTCCATACCATACATTGATTTATATTCTTTTCTTTTAAATTTCTTTTTCTAATAAACTTATAAGAAATTCCTCTTCTCTTTAAATTATAAGATATCTTCTCTTTATATAAGATAAGCAATTTAAGAGAGAAGAATATAATCATTTATTATGAAACATCTTGTTTGAGTTGTAATTGTATTGTAATTTGTATTTTTGTAATGTAAGTTGGTGGAACTCCATATATTGATCTCTTTTATACTCTTCTCTTTTAAATTTCTTTTTCTTATAAACTTATAAGAAATATGTAAATGTATATACAGAGAATGTACAGCAGTACAATTACAATTAATTTTATACAGAATACAGAATACAATATACAAATACAATTTGTACATTTTACATGCATGTTATATTGTTGGTTCACATTTCCATTATGTTGATCATGTACACCCAGCCAGACATATTGGATCGATTCTATAGGAATCAAAAATAAATGCACAAATATACAAAAAAAATGCGAAAAAATACACATTTTTCATACAAAATAATTTTTTAGAAAAAAGTTAGTAATAATTTTTTTCTGAATTTTTTATATAAAATTTTGTAAAAGGTAAATGAAACTTAATTTTACTACTTAACTTATATAAATTTTAGTAGAAGGGTAAACAAAAGCTGAATTTAATATTAAACTGAATTTTTTGTATATTTTTGTAAATAGTAAATAAAATTGAATTTCACTGAATTTTTTACGTACATACATATTTAGTAAAAGGTAAATAATACTACGAAAAATAGTAAGCTTTGAAATAATTACTCAAATATGTATGAAAATGCATGAAATTATGTGTATTTTTTCGCAATTTTTTGTATATTTGTGCATTTATTTTTTATCTATGCAGTTTCTATCCATAAATATAATATCATTGGAAAGAGGACAAAAAAAACCTTTCAAATGAAAGAATACAATATTTATGTCATCCTTCAAGTTTAGAAGTTATACCGTAATCAAAAGAAGTTGAAAAAGTGATTTTTAAAAAACACGAAATTTTGACTTTAAGTCCTTATATCTCGAAAACCGCTAATCCAATCAAAGTGAAATAAACTGTGACAAGTAGAACAGGAAGTTCTAGAAGAAGAAATGGTATATCAACTAATCCAGTCAAATATCCTGATCTGGATAAATAACGGATTTCGTAAAACCCGCCATTTTGGACCAAAAATTTTTAAGGGTAGTTTGTTTTAATTATTATTGTTTGTGTAATGAATCTGTATATTTATTAAAAAATCTGAACACCCAAGGAAAAACTACTGGCTCCGCCACTGATTGTAAGTATATTTATAAGTTATAAGAATGCATTAATCTACATAATATAGTATATTACATCATTATATATGTACAGTACATATACATACTGTATTATATATTTACAAGGATAATAACAGACAAACTTTTTAATAATAATGATTTCACCCACATAATCATAATTTTTCATTTTTCATTTTATGAAATGTACCTGTCAAAATTATATATATGTATATAATATATATGTACAAAAAGCTAAACAAAAAGACGCGAAAAAGCGTATATATATATATACATAATACTACGAGTATGTATATGTATGTATATTATTTACAGTATGAATGAAAATTGAAAAATACGAGTATTATACACAAAAAAAATACATACACATACACACAAAATATGTATAATAAATAGTAGGATTCATGTAAATTTTTCGTAATTCGTTACGTCGTAGTAGTTTCATAATCTGATTGACATCAACGATCATCTCAAATGTCTTCGTAATTTACTTTTTCGTAGTTGTTTCTATTTCAGTTGTCATATTTATTTTCTAATATTTTAATTTCTATGTCAATTGAAAACTGTCAAACATCAACTACGAAACTACGAAATACAAAAGTTAGAAACTACGAATGTATACTACGAATACACAAATGTATGAAAATGAACTACGAATACTATTTAGATTAATTACGAAGATTACAAAGACCACGAAAAGTAACATGAATCCCCCCAATATTTTGTATAGTGTTTGTTTTAAAAAAATATTTTTCTTAATATTACTCTTAAATATTTTATTTCTTTTGATTTCACATACACAAATACAAACACACAGATATCTTATTTTGGATTATATATGTATATTGTGTACAACATATGTACATATAATCTAAAGGATTTATTAATATATGGATGTATGAAAATGTATATAATTTTTGCAATAAAATTTTTTGATAAATGAATTTTCTTTTCTGCCTATTAATATACAAAAAATATACAAATCTGTGTATATGTGTATAGTACGTACCCGTATATATGTGTATATTATACTATATTTTATCATATCCTATTTTGCACATAATAATATTTAACTTAATTTTATGAATTCTTTTAGCATCGTATCTATATACGAAAAAAAAAAACTTTCTTCTTAATATTTCCTTTTCAGATTTACGACGAGTATTTCTTCTCTTTCCAAGATTTTAGTCGTTTTTCTGTTTTTGTTCATGCTTCTTAGATATAGACACATTATCAGTGCAAACAAGACAATACATATAAGACAATTTTTTTTTTTTTTTTTTCATAAGTTCAGTTACAATTTTTCTTTATATAGGTATCTCTTCATAAATCATCTATACACAAAGATAAGTAATAAATATTACTGAGAAAACTATAACTGAAACTTCTATATGAGCAATAAAAATTAATTTTATTGAAACGAAACGCCAAAAAGTATCATAAAAATGGATAAATTAAGAAGAATTACATTACATTTATATATATGTTTAGGTATTATACTTATGTAGCATAAAGAATCATAAATTAAAATTTTATTAAGTTTTTTATAAATCATTTCAGATATTATTTCCAAAATTAACTTTTCACTTCAGAAAAATAATAAAAAAAAATCCGTTTTATGAGGAAAATTTATTACACAATCCACCAGAGAGAATTTAGTTAAAAATTATTCCTAAATTTACATTAATTTAGCGAAATTTCTTGTTCCACAAATTTTATTTACATATATGCAGCAACAGTTCGAGACTCTTTAGCGCCCGATGCACTTCTAAACTTTTCGTATGAGTTTTATCACAATGATTTCATCACATTCTAGCTTCCTTGTAATAATTGTACCAGTATACCATTTATACGTTGATCTTGCTCCATACATTCCTAAATTTTTACATATTCCATTTAATAAAAATTTCTAAGGTTCATCTAACAAAAACATCTAACCATGAACTTTGATTTGTTTTTGATAGTCAAATAATGCTCACAAAATGGAACAACAAAAATATACATTTTTTATGTATAAACAAATTATATCATTATAGCAACGAGATAATATCGAAAGCAATTACAAATCATTTAAAATATACTTACATGAAAAATTAAAATTTTCAATAAACTCATAGATACATACATAATGTAAAATTTACCGATCATTTTTTTTTTTTGTTTTTTTTTTTGTATTGAAAAATAACATAATCCGATAAGTATGAAATTTTCAATTTTATCTAAATAATATTTAAACATTTACATACACTTGTAATGTACCTGTGATCGTACATAGTTTGAAAATATCAAAATAAGTTCAAGAATTTTTGTTTATTTACATATATGTATACGTACATTGATCTTACACTCCAAAAGGCTATAAATGTATGTATGTGCATTCACATCATATATACCTTTATGTATATAGATAAACAAGTGAACGTGTCATACATACATTATTTTAGTTTATTTATTTTATTTTATTTTTTTCTTTTTTTTAAACAAACTAAAAAGTTTCGAATCATGACATTATATGTATGCATATAATCAGTCAATTACTTCTACTTCATATTTTACGCATACATACAGGTACGTACATAACATATGAATGTATACCGTATATGCACATTATACACGATAGTACATATAAATATGTTTAAAAAATGAATTTGATCAATAATAATAAATGAAAACTTGTTATGTATACTACTGCTTACATGAATATTTTTATACTCATATTTTTCATTCATTCATCATATACCTATATAAATGTTGTATTTTGTATATTACAGGTGTAAGTATCAAGTAAGCAAGTAAGTAAATGAATTATAAATTATTTATAGTATCTACCTATCTAGTATACAATTATTTCGTATTCTTGTACATGCTCATGTAAGTATATTTTTTTATTTCTTCATTATAATTTCACTTTTTTTTTTCCTAATTTTTTCTAATTATATTTTTAATTAAATCATTTCAAACGATATATCAGATATGCACATTTATGTACATACATATGTAAGTATTATATCTTGTTAATTTAACTTTACCATTATATGTATTTAACGTCTATATGTATATTACAACAGATATACAATTGATATTTATCTACAAAAATTTACTATCTCGGAAATAGTATACAAATTAAATAGTATCAAATTTTTATTCATATAATACATAATACTTAATATTTTCTTCTACATTTATTTTCTTACAATATAATGTACATATGTACATACATACATACTTTCTTCATTGTAATCTTATATGACACATCATTGTTATATTCCATATATTTTTATACATTGTTATAATTCCATTCCGTGAAAGAAATTCAATTCAAAAAAAAAAATTATTATCTGCATTACTCAATCAATAGCCAATATTAAATACTATAGTATGGTTCATGTACTATACACATGAGAACGTACACACATTTTTCTTGATTAAGAAAATACAAAATAAACAAAAAAACTTAACTCAATCAAAAAAAATGTCATTATGGAAAAATGAAGATAACAACAATATATAAGAAAATTATTATCATCCATTAAATTTCATTATCTTGAACTTGAAAACATTATTTTATTTTGAATAGATACAAATACGAGAAGTATTAATTAAATTCGCAGTATGAAAATAAAAATGCACTGTGTAATGTGTAACATTGAATTTTATTATGTATGTACCATATTCATATAGATATAAAAGATTATTATTTATTTTATTTATACACTCGTACTCGTATGTATATATTTACGATAATTACGATAATTCACAAGTGTGGAATCTCATATGAATCATATATGCATATACATGAAGCATATTTCTGTGTGCATATGATAAGTGCATATAAAGCGGATTTATATAAGTATAATGATAAAGGAAAAAGTATCAAACATTCACTTTTAACCTCTTTTTATCTTCATTTACGATATATACTTAGCAGCTACCATGTTTCATTTTTGTTGGTATTTTAAAGTGAAATTTTTTGATTGTTTGCAATTGCAATTTTTCTAAATGACGTATAGAAAAAAGTGAAAATTTATTCATTTCGAAATTTCAAACACTATACATATTTTATGAGATTGAATTCATCAACATTACAATCAATTAATTATTTACTATAGTACGTAGTACTGTACTCATTAATGAGACCGTATATAATAACTACTGCTACTATGTGTTTGACTTCAAACAAACAAAAAAAATAAATAAATTTGAAAATGAAATTTTACCAGAAAATTTCTGTAATAGAGTCTGTATTATTAACATTTGTGATACATTGCAGGTACATGTACTTATACTTTCAAAGGTTGTCAAAGCCTAGTTATTGATTACAATTATTTTCAAAGTCTATGTATACTAATCAAATGCGCATACACTTGCATAAACACCAGTAATTTAACGTAAATTGAAATTTTTTTATGTTCATACATACACATATGTACATAGTTAGTTAGTCACTCCATTTAAATTTAAAATGTCATAAACTTGTATATTTACAAGTATACTTTGTAAAAATTTTTACATGTACTTAGAGTACTTAGATTGTGTTGAAAATGACACTAAATACTGCGATTTCTTAAATCGCTAAATTACTGGCAAGTGTCGATTTTAACATGCATAATTTAGCATAAAATAAATACAATTTCATGTATTTTCGTTGGTTTAAAATTCATAAATGATTAGGCGCAATTACTAACTACTAACTAAGTTTATTTACTGCAAAGAAATGAATTGAAATGAAATTCATTTGTGCAAGAATTACGGCCAACAAACCAATCTCAATATGAAATCTTTTCAACAAATAAATCAGGAAAATTTTCAAATTCACATATAAACGGTTTTTCGTTTAATTTTTCTCGACTGATTAAAGTCTCGTTAATTTTGATACTGATGTTTCGTTTTTTTTTGTTTTCTTTTAAATTCCATTAAGGAATATTTTTATTTTTTTCTTCATTTTTTTCATTTAAGATTTATTATCCATCCATTTTTTATTTCTCAGAAACAATTAAAATATCATTATAGTCATATTAATCTTTTCACACATTATACAGCATGAATTTATATCCAAACACCAAACATATACTCGTACAGTTACACAACAGAGACGTATGTATAACCAACGTATCTAATGTATGTATCTATTGAATTTTTAATGCATCGTAAACTCTCATTCATTCTTGCTAACATTTTTTTTTATTATTCCGCATAGTTTAAAGTAATTTTCTTGTAATTTATCGATCAATTTGACCACTTATCTATATCTATGTAAAAAATATCAAACCTAAAAGAAATTTTTCATATTTTTTATAGACTTTATATAGATATTATTCAAATTGCCAATAAAAAAATATTCATTAAATTATACAACAATTACATTTTTTATATGTGTAAATATCTTATCTATATAAAACTCGTTAAATAATCTTTCAGATATTAAATGAAATTTTTTATTTTAATTGAAAATTTAGCAATTTTTGATGAAATAAGAAAAACCTTAAACAATTCAATTTAATATATGTACATCTACATATATAGTATCAGTTAAATAGAAAATGTTCTATATTAATATTCCAAAAAAAAAAATGAACATAGAAAAACTTACTCGTAATTCGAAATATTTTATTAATGACTTAGAATGAACTTTATCCTCTATAAGTGTATATTTTTATGAAAGCGAATTCACACGTTCTTAGAATTCTGAATGCTTAAATGTATATAAGGTATAACAACCGTATAACATACAAAATAGTACATAAGAAATGTACGTATACATAAATATACTGTAAAATCTTCTAATAAAATTAACTATAAATTCAAAATTTATTGAATGAAAGATCAAAGATTAAACCAAAACCATAAAATACGAACCTACATATATTTTGAGAAATCTATAAGAAAAAGTTTTCAACCGAATACTAGAGAATAAAATCGTGTTTTACGAACAAAATATAACCATACAATGAAATACATACATAATCGTACATTTAATATGAATATTAACACCTATAAAAAAATTTGTAATCAATTTACTTTGTCAATTTACGTGAAATTTTTTTTTATATTTTCATGAATATTTATACGATTTTATATGGATCCATATTTATAAGTGTTACAAAATTTGTGGAATATGTTTTTAAGCTTAAATTTATTGGAAAAATCATTTCTTTTTTACCTGTTCAAAAATATGTAATTACATACCTACATATTACAATTTTTATATCGAAGATTTATTTTTTCAATTTAATTACGAAAAGTATTGAATTGGAAATATTTCTATACACCACATTTAAATGTCTACTGTGACGAGAATATTGGAGTTAAAGATGAAATTGTCCGTCTGTCTGAGGATTCAACATAAGATTAAGACTTACATTTTTATTATACATAAGAGAAGTACAAAATAATTTAATAATAATAATTAATAAGTTTGTTTTGGTAAAATACTGCTCGCACTATCGTAGCGTATACTACAAACAGATACTGTACTGGTCAATAACTTCCACTGTTCGTGAGAGTATGTATAAAGAAGAGAAAACAAGTATAAAATGTTGTTAGTTAGCTGATTTTCCATGTTTGTTATGTACACTAGTCGTAATCTACTCAGAGAGAAAATGAACTTTTTCTGAAGAACGACAATGCAATTAAAAATGAAATATCTAAAAACTAAAAAAAAAAAAATATCAAAAAATATTCATATATTTATCTACATTTTTATATACTGGTAACTAACTTTCTGTATCACACTCATTCATGAATAGTATTTCAAAAACAAATGGATATATTTATAAGAGTGTTGGAAAATATATTTTATATATATTTTATTAGTACCTATTAACACTATTATCCTATTAAATAGTTTGCTAAACTGTTGTAAAATTGTTTCTTAAAATTTTTTTTTTTTTTTGCTTCTTCTCCATAAATTCATCAACGTACTTCTTTATTTCAAAAAATAACTTACATCTTTTATATTTTATAATTTATACATACATAAACTACATGTATGCATATTACATCATACATGCCATATCTATATAATTCTTTTCTTTTATACTGGTGTGGTATATAAAACAACCTTATTATATTTTCTCTAGATATACCATTTTATGTTATTTTTTTACACATTGAATATAATGTATGTATTTATACAAATTAGATGTATATGTAGATGTACATATGTATTTATAATATAAATGTAGAGAGATTTAAACATAAAAAATATATAACTTCACTATTATATACATTTAGTTATGTTATTATAAAGTCTTCAACCATGTCAATTTTTCCTTTTATAAACAAAATATTACCCATTAAAATAAAAACAAATTTTATTTTGAAAAAAAAAAAATATATATATAATATACACAAATATATCTCTTAATATCTACTCCATAATATGAGCATACATGCATATCTATCTATTTAAAAACAAACAACAAAATTACGATGAAATAAAATATATACATATTATATAATGTACGTTATACATACATATATGTATAATACTCGTATGTAATGTATAGCATTTGTATATGAATATTTATAAGTAATAAAAGCAGTAAAAGGATAAGTTCATATCAAAATTTTCATATCTTTTAAAATAACTAAACAAATATTCTTTTATACATATACATACATGAATATATATTATTTAAATAAAATAATATAAACATATTTTTACATATATGTACGTACATATCTATGCTATACATATTTTATTTATTCATACATATTAAGTATTTTTTTGTGTGGTCAATATGTATAGTATAAAGACTTAAAATACAATATCATCATGAAATTTGAAATGAAAAAAAAAAAAATAAAATAAAATAAAAATAAAAATGAAAACAACTACAAACATAAAAAGGATATAACCTCGTTACAGAAACCTTTATCGAATAATAATCATATATGTATATACATAGATAGATATTTTTCAACAAAAGCAATCACAACATAACAACAAATACAAATACGACAAACATCACAAACAGAAAATAAAATTATTTGACAAATTATTTTGTCTGAATTAAATTAAATTTAAATAATGGGTGCGTTCAGTTTGACGCAGCGATGTATAATTTTCCATCGCTGCAATAATTTCTCTTACTGAACGGTTTCGCTGCATAATCGCTACTTTGCAGCGATGTAAATATTTTGCAGCTGAAAAAAAGTTCGCTTTAAAAGTCATCGTAAACAAATTTTGACATATTAGAAAAAAAAAATGTTAGAACAACAGACAAAGCCAACTATGAACTGTTTGCAGCGGGTTTTTCCGCTGTAAACAGTTCAGTAAATTGTATATCGCTGCATTGAACTGAACGCAACCAATGTCTACTATGTGTGTTTATATGTATGTAAATCTATAAAAAACGAAAACTTTTTTGTTTTTTTTTATAACAATATCTGGTAGTCATATGAATATTAAATGTATATCTAATATCTAAATATTATGCGTATCCCATATCTATATATTTAGATACACATGGTTATAGGCGAATTATTTGAAGAAGCAAAACATTTTTAATTTATGTATATGAAATTATCTTATTAAAATATTTAATAACAAGATAATTAATGTTTTTATAATAGTCACAATAATATTTTTTCAGAAATCAAAAGTATAAATCAAACAAATCCATATTCAGATTTATGTAAATAAAATTCATTTTTGAAAAGATAAAGAACATTTTTTTTAACATAATATAGTAATGTATAAAATTTTATTAAACTAAAAGTATAACTGAATTTTAATAATACGAATTCATTTGAATTTTGTTTCGTTCAATTTTTAAGAGATGTCTCTAAGAACGATATTAAATATTCAAACCATTAATCCATAAAAAAATGATTCATCCAAATTCCAACCAAATGAACAAAATGAATTATACATGAAAATTTAAATTTAAAATGAACCATAACAAACGTTACTTTTAATGTACAATATTTGAATTGAAAAAATCTCATTTAAATTTTATTTAATCATCATTATGGCTTTTTTATAACTGAAAATTTCTTCGTTTTTTTTTATTGCATAATTTTTTATTTTTGAATAATAAAAAAAAGGATATAATCAAATTTTGCAGTATTAAAATTATAATTATAATTAAAATTCTTTAAATTTTTTATCAAAATCAAAATCATCATCAAAATGACGATCATCATAATTTCCATGATTCCCAGAATGACTAATATGACTATCACATCTTCGAGGTAATGTCGCCGAGCCAATATGATGATGATGATGATGATGACGACTATGTCTAGTATTTTGATGCTGATCAGTACGATTATTTGTCTGAGATCCTCGATTATTTCGATTGTTATTGTTGTCATTATTTGAACGATGACGAGGAGTTTCTGAACTTGGAGGACGACAATGATTTGATGGTGCTGATGGTGGTGGTGGTGGTTGTGGTAATAAAATATCATCATAACGATTGCATGCATGATCCCCAATTGGAGATACTGATTCATATCTTCTGGATAAAGAAGTGAATTCTTGATATGCATTGCATAATTGTTGAATTCTATGCAATAATTCTGGTTCTGGAATATCACGTAAGTGAAGTGTCCGAGCAACAGATGTTCGAAATGTTTGTAAATGTGATAAGCGATGATTTGCATCGGCCAGTTGTATCTTTAGACGGGAAATATCATCGCGAAGAGACTAAAATTGAAATTAAAAGTACAATATTTTTAACAGTTCCAAATATAAGAAATACGCACATTGATTAGAACTTCATCTCGACATTTTTTCTCCTGTGAAGACTCTGTCATTGTGTGAATTCTTTCTTTCAATGTGGAAACTTTATTTTGAAGATGGCACCTTTCATTTTCAATATCACATAAACGAGATGTTAGCTCATCGATTTTCCTAGCCTTTTCTAAAGCCGATATCTAAAAAATTTGAAATTATTTTGAAAAAAATTCAATATACGGTTTCATTTTACGAAAGAAATTTTTACTTTATGTTCTGCTGCTTCGGCTAGTTGTGCTTTCAATTCAGTAATTTGTTTTTTGGCTTCGACCAATTGGGCAGATAATTTTTCTGTCTGTTTCGAAACTCGTTTAGCTCGATTCACAGCGTCATCACGTTCACTCTAAAAATACATACATCAAGTATAGGTACTGTTTTATACGAGTACTCAAACTGATAAAAGATACAAAATATTCTAGTAACTACCTGCAAAGCTGACTTTGCTCTAGAACCTTCTTCTAACAGTGCAACTTTTCTTCGTAAAAGTTCTAAATGTAAATCTCTTCTTGATACCTGTTCTCGAAGAACTCTGATTCGTCTTTGCAAATTAAATAATGAAGAACACTGTAAGAAATCAAAATCAATATGAATGTTTTTCAACTGCTTCAAAACATTCAGAATTAACCTCTTTTAGGGGCATATCATGACAAGATCTTTCGCGTCTCAATTTGGTTCCCAAAGTATGATGATGGTGATGGTGATTATGATCCAAGCAATTTTTATCACATGCTCGAGAATGATGCTGATGATGTGAAACTAATCTCTCTACTTTGTCTAGAAGACTTTCAGCCAAAATAGTTGTATCTGGTCCTTGAGCAGGAGGTGATGTACAATCACCCCAGCAAAGTGCTTTTGATAAACGGACTAAAAATTCACCCAATGTCATATGTTCACTACGTAAATCTTGTAGTTCTGTGTTTGCTTTTTCCAAACGATCTTCCAAATCATTTCTATGGGCTTCTTCAGCTTTCAATCTGCAATTGGTTGTCTCAAGACTTTCCTTATAATGTGATGTTTCTATTGCAAGTTGATCACGAAGACTATGAAGTTGCTACAAAATATCAAATAAGTACCATTACTTTAATTTAAAGTAAACAAATTTTATTAAAATGTTTGAAAATTTACCGTTTGTATTATTTGATTTTCATTAATTATTTCTCGGATTTTATCTTTTATCAATGTTTCACATGGTTCAGATACATTAATTGTATTTGCTAATGACCTCAAAAACTGGAGTCGTTCATTTTGAGAGCGATCTATACCATTCTGTAAGCGATGACAACGAGATTCAAATCCTCGCAATTCTTCACGCATTTTTTCATTGCAAATTTCGTATTCCGACACTTTATCCCTCATCATGTGAAGATCTTTTTCAGTTTCTCGACATCTTGTTTCCAACTCTTGATTACGAGATTCCAACGTTTCGATCTGAGCATTTAATCTTTGTCTTTCAACATTTGAAACAGATTTCAAGCTGAGCAATTCACTCTCACAGGACGATAAAGCATCACAGGTAGATGCTACCTAAATCGGAAATGTTTTAACTACACAATTTTCAGTCTACAATTTTTACTAGCAATGTTCAAATGTTCAAACTCATATACGAGTATACCAAATACCTTAGTTCTTAACCTTTGAAGTTCAGTAACAACCTCTCCTGCTTTTGTCACAATACAATCTGTAGTTAAATGAATTGGTTCACATGTATCGACTCCAAGACATACAGAAAGTCTTCGTAGTAGCTCATGTAATTGAGTCCTTGCCTGTTCCTTGTGGCTTTCTTCATTTGTAAGATCTACTTCAAGACATCTGATTTTTGCTAATAGTTCTTTATTTTTATCTTCGACATTACGTTTTTCTCGTTTTAAGGCTTCAACTGTTGTATCACATCTTGTCTGAATATTTCTTTCACGTGTTTCGCTCGCTTGTAATCTACTTTGTAATGATCCAATAAGAGATGATTGACGAGCAGTTTGAGCTTTTAATGATTCACATTCCGATTCTTTGGCACATAATGTACTTTTTGCTTCCGTCAATTCTGTCAATAAACGATCACGTTTATATGATAAGGCAGCTAATTCACTACGTAATGTTGTTACTAGATCAAGTGAATGATTTATGTGATCCGTTGGTTGGAGATTTCGACATGATGTATCCAACTGAGAATTTTATTTTCAAATATGTATTATTAATCAATTGAATTTATATAAAAATAATTTAGATATATGTATACAATTATCAAAAATCATTACACACAGAAATCATACAAATTTTGAAATTAATATGTGAATATAGAAATATTCAGTGAAATTATTGATATAACTTTCTCCCACTTTTTCCATAAATGTTTTGTATATAAAGTACACACATGTAAACACACACATTATTGCAATACAACTCCCTTTAACATAAAAACTTCACGTTCATATTTCTGCGGAAATTTTTAAAATGGAATAAAACATGATTACAAAAAACCTACAAGATGATGACGATGAGAAAGCTGATTATCTGTATGATCGTGAATCAAAGAATGATGATGATGATGGTGATTATGTGTCATTCTTCCTACCTCAGGTTATTGCTATTATGAAAATATAATTTTCCTTTTTATTTTCGGTTTATATGAGCAAAATACTATCGTTTTTAAATTGTAACCACAGTTATTTTTATTTATCCGTTTGGAATCAAATTTGAAGAGCAACTAATTTCTTATGTAAATAATTCTTTTAACAATTTCTATTAAATTCCCAGAAAATCCAGTAAAATTTTCCTGATTACTGTATGTACAGATGTAAGTATGCATTCTTGCATGTTTATAACTCCTAACTAACAAAAAAAATTTAGGTCGTTCACATGGCGGCACGAAAGGAATGTTTAAATGTTCTATCTATAGATTGACATAAGATTTATTTTTATTTGCTCATGAATATTGTTATATGAATATACAATTTATAAAATAATAAAGAAACAAAATTCTATTATTATATAAGAAGGTTAATTGAAATCAAGGAATTAACTTGTTTTTCTATTTATATAACAAATAATACGCAATATTTTAGGATTTTAGTTTACCACAAACCTTCTAATATTTCATAGTCATAAAAGTGGCCTAAAAATCGAAAAATTGAAAATAATTTATAATATAGAAATAAATATTTTCATAGTTCAAATACGAATCCTGATCTGAAGTTTATCATTACGGGATTCTGTTAAATAAAAATTTAAAAAAATTGTTAAACACTCGCTGCAACACTTTTCCAGTTTTTTCACTGAATACTCGTATTTATCATTTAAGTTTATAAATAAAAAACTTTACTTTACTTTATACTTAATAAAAATTTAATTGTATATAGCTCTATACAAACGAATACAATTATTCGATATATTATCATAACCAAATAACTTACGATATCCTTGCAGAGAATATCAAAAATTTCCCAATCTTCTTCACTGTTTCCGATTTCATTATTCATCTTTCTCCGCTTATATTAATTACTTTTCGGGCATGAGAGCAAAAACTTAAAAAAAAAACCAAATATCATCACAATACTAGTTTGGTTTAGAAATTTTGCATTACACATTATTTATTAAATATCTTCATCTATCAAAAATAGAAAAATATTCATTTAAAAAAACACAAATTAAACGTTTTTTTCGAATTTGTTTATTTCAATAGCAACCATTTCACATTTTGCTTTTTCTTTTATTTTTCCACAGACTTTTCTTCCTTTTTTTTTTTCTTTAAACATAGGAACATAAATATTGATTACCTGAATTTGAATTATGTACATTCGTGTCGTAAATTCCTTACAGAATTCCAATGAAAATTTATTAATTAGGGAGTTTCTAAGCAATAAAACTTAACTTTCCTCTTTAGTATCCAACATAATATTACAAATATTCCAACTAATATTCAATACCTATAAACACCTACATACATACATTATCAAGTGCCATCAATCAACTACACAATTTAACGGTCGTTAACAATCAGCCTTTTTAACTAAAATTCAAAATCTCTGATAAAACACAAAAAATGTACACAATTTACTTACTAGACATTTTCTTAGAATTATTTTTTATTCTCTTCTAAATTGTATTGTTAATCCTGCTTTGTTCACTTATTAATTTTCTTTTACACACTTTGAACTTTGAAATACTACATTATGCACATAATTTATCTCCGCAAATAAAAATAAATTCCTATTGAAGAGCCGATGAAAATGTTCACGATATACATGAAAAATCACATGTGTGCACATTGCAAAAAGCACACAACCGCATCTAAAAACTGACAAACCACACAAACAAACACATGCGTGGGTAAAAAACAAATGGAATTTGAATAATGTCGACAGATTTCTTCAAAATACTAACTATCAGGCGGTCATAAATTGGAGAAAGAAATACTATTTCCCTCGGTATATAAAAACTAATTGAGAAATTTTTATATTCGCTATCAAAATGTAAATGCACGTACAACATATACACCAAGGGTACACCGTACGGTGTACTTGTAGTTGTACGTACACGATATCTACGCGTATGTAAACATGTGTAAATATATCTATATTCATACACACATGAAGAAAGTTGCGAGTTTGTGTTTATGCATGCATTGAAAAATTTTTTTAAAATTCCACAATACCACCAGAAATAACACACCACACACACACTATACAAATTTTGAATTCAGTTTTCGTTAATCATTTTTCGCTTTGAATTTTTCTTCATTCATTTTTACTTACCGCCATCACCGCCGCTCCAATGTATTATGTATTATTATGTACATTACACACCAACCCAAGCAAATCAAAAATAAAAACATCATACATCAACATCATATATTTTAATGCTATAAATGTGTTTGTATGCGTGTCGACAAAATACGACTTTCAGTTCGAATTCATGCACATACTTCATCATCATACCAATCATACTACGCTCTGTTTTTTGGCTTTTGCCGCTAGGTACTTGTGTTGTGTTCATAGTTGTGTTGTGTTGTGGGCTTCTTCATTTATTATTGTTGTTGTTTGTTATTTATGTGCTTTATGCTTTATTTATACATATTACAAGTGTGTACATAGTTCATTTGCATTGAATATGAATGGAATGGTACTTCAGCCTGATGCAAGTACATCAAAGTACATACAGCACGGCCTAAATATTTCGTGGAATGATATTGTGATTTCATTTCGAATTATTTTTGTTTTACCATTTACGTACGACTACGACGGCGTATTCTGCTCCTATATCTTTAATTCCATTCCATACCAACACTGTCAGCACTTCTTTACACAGAAACGGAAAAATTATTCAGAATTTCAGAAGTCAGTACACAAAAATAGAGCCAACAATTTTCAAGAGAATCAAAATTAAAATCCTCATAAAGGGGATTACTACGTTATTATATTAATGTTGATTCTGCGATTTATCATTCATTTTTTGTTTGGTTCATATTCATTAGATTCTTACAGTTGGTATACCCACGATTAAAAAAAAATATTACAAAAAAGCGGAGTAATAGAAGCCAAGGGAAATATAATATAATATGCTACCTCCTTTTTGTACCGATTGAATTTTTATATTCTTTCATTCTTCTTAACTCCTGATGATTTTTGAAATTGTTTGTGCTGCCCACTAATGAACTGTTTGGTTTTTTTTAACTTCCTTTTAAGTGGCAAGTTGGATGTTGTTGTATTGTAAGCTCTATTCAATTCAACCATATTAACGTAATTCATGTATTCAACATTAACAAAGGGAGAATCAGAGTTCTTTTATGAAGAATGTGTTCATTACTGAACGCCGACAAACGAAACGACACAAAAGTATGCAAGTGATTTTTTATATGAAAAGGGTTTTTTTAGTGTTTTTTAACATTATTTATATACTGCTTGCTTTCTATACTTTGTTATGTAGTTACAAAACATGCATATAAAAGACAAGAAAAAGGGCCTTTGCGAATAATAAGGATCTTATCGTAAATCCCTTAAGGCATCAGGGAAGGTTTGAGAGATTAAAAATACTATCAGGATAACATAATACGATAGCAGCAGTTAATTTGTAATATGTTTTACCGCATAAACAATTATGTTGCACAGTTATGTTCCTTTTTATGTTGGATTATATTCATTTTTTTTATTTTTTATGTACTTTGTCTGTCATTCTCTTTTTATATTTCGAATACATAAAATGCATATTGTGTATTGTATCAATTGTATGCTTGTGCTTTGTGCATACTGTGCATATTTTTTTATTATTGCATTTCGTGTGTAAGAGGTTGTATTTCTGTGTGCAATTTTTTTCTTGTGACGAGAATATACAATGAGCAACAAATAATCTTTCGCCCCGCTTCTCCTTTTTTCAAAATTCTATATTTTATGATGCAGATATGTACATTGTGTATGTACGTGCACGTGTATTCTGCATTACACGATATATGTGTACTTTAAAAAACGTTCTTCTATAATAACAACAAAGTTAGTTCATTTTGTTTATTCCGTTGTCCGTTCTCTCCCCTTTTCCAACAAATGAACGAAATCATCATCGTATTCAATAGATACTCGTAGTCGTACATGTAACGTATAAATGCAATTACAAGTTGAACTTTTGTATATGGTGTATTATAAAAATACAAAGTGAAGTGAAAGTACTAAATGGAAGTACTGTAACTGCAACGTTCTGAATTGAGGTGAAAGAGTTAAAAAAAATAATAAATTATTCATTCTAAAGAAAAATAAAGGAAAATTATATGTCAAAGGAATTTCATTAAAAATTAAGTGTAATTTAAAGTAGAATAAATAGAAGTATAAAATCAGATTTGTCATATCAAAAGAAAACTGAAAAATAAATATGTAATGTAATATCTATCTATCTACATATGTAACGTGATTTATTATTTTTAGCAGAAAAAAAAATATTCACATAAGGAATGCAAATAAAAAAGAAACATGAAACATAAATTTATCATCCATTCTGTGGTGATAATATAAATTTATACAAAATATAAAATAAAATTGGAAAAACTTTTTGTCAGTCTTGAAAATTTTAAAACTTTTTCTTTATTCTCACTTGTAATTTTGATTTTTTCTTGGCAGCAGATTTCTTTTTAGTTTTAACTTTTGGCTCAGGAGGTTTCCTAACTGGTACAGTCTACAAAATATAACGAATATACAAAAAATATGTTTTTTTCCACAATTTTTTAACTTTTAAAACATGATAAATTTTCTGTGTCTCTGCTGATCTGCAATTACATTATAATACCTCTAATAATCTTTTTTTTTCTTTTTGTATAAATTCATATTCTATTTGCATTTTTTCATAAGTTTTGATCAGATTTTCATATTTCTCTTGAGTGTTATCAATTTCCTCTTAATTATGAAAAATGAAAATAAATAAAAATAAATAAAAATAAATATTTTCTGTGGTCATGGTCATAGAATAGACACAATTAAATTATAAGTACTACGCACATAATGACTGTTAGCATTTGTACGTATAATTTTGTAAAATGTAAAACTGTAAAGGATTCTGAAAAGTAAGTAACTGACAATTTCAATTCTATAATTTTGTTTATTACTCACCTTGTATTGTAGTCAAATCAAATGTTTTTCTCTTTTTTTCGAGGGTAAGATAATCGAAATCTTTTTCATACTTTTCATCCCATTTATTAATTTTCTTTTCAATTTCCTTCCAAAAAATATTACATTGGTTACATATTAACATAGATAGATGTGTATTGGTATATAGTAAGTAATTGAAAAATATATATTTCACAAAAGTTAAATAAAATGTCACTTACATCAAGAAATTGTAAATTCACACGATTTTTACCATCCAAATAATATTTTTCTTCAGCAATTTCTTTTTCTACATTTTCAATTTCATTTTGAAGATTTCTTATAATGATATCCTGTAACATTTGACATTGTTCTAGTCGGGCTTTTTCAAATTTTTCAACATACTCATATTCAACTTTTTTTCTATCTATTACAAAACAAACATACGAGTATATGTAAGCACAGGTACATATATTTTCAGAGTTCAATATGAAATTCAAAAATGTTTTTGTTTTTGTTTTTTTTAAGTACCGTCGATCATTTCCAGATGTTTTTGAAGTAACTCAATTTCTTCATCCAATTTTTTAATTGCATTTTCTTCCGACTCATCGTCTTCTTCATTTATTATTGACTCTGGTGTTGTGTCGTTTTCAATATGTCTCGTCATGTTCATGTGTTTTTCTTCATTTTGATTATTTGAAATAATTTTTTCATATTCATTTTCGACAATTTCTTTAAAGGAATCACTATCACTACAAATTTAATGAAAAAATATAAAAAATTGTTTTAAACAGTTTTTATACATTTTAAATTTAAATAGCTATCCCTTCAAAAAAATTTTCATTTTTTAAAAATTCAAAACATGCCTTAAATCATCAGGTCCTATATCCTTTTTTGATTCACAACTCGTTAGCAATTTTTTAAATAAATTTATGATTCTTTCAAGTTTATGATAGAGCTTCGAAAAATCGTTATCTTGTTTTATCTGGTCAATTTCATTTATCAGACTCGAATACTTATTCTTAATGGAATATTTCATTATTTCCAATTTGGTTATAATGTCACGTAGTACAAAAAGTAGACAAGTATGAGATAATTCTTCCATATTTACACACTTTTAAATTGAAAAATTCTGTGAATATATATGAATGCTATATATGCGAGGATATAGAAAATTTTATAAATTTAAAAAAATGTACAGTTATGTTTCGAATCAATCAACAAAATTTCAAATGAAATTTTAATTATTTTTTGATATGACAATTTAAAGCTCTAGTACAATTGTAAATATTTAGAAATCGAAATTTTCATTATTTCAAATCTGTATATAAGTAATCTGACTTTTCTGATAGATTTGCATTGGAAATTTTTGCAATTTGAATTGACTTTTCCAAGTCAGCAATGACAGACAATTCGGAAAAAATCAAAATGATTTATAATGTATAATATTTAGAGGCACATGGTAGTGGTGTGTGATGGTAGTCAATAGTACATGTATATGGCGTTATATATTGATTGGGGTTTGTGTACTCTCATTCATAAACAAAAATAGATACTGTTTATAAAAATTTTCGATTTCTCCTTCACAGAGGAGTGTATTATTTTATTTTTGTTCTATTATCGTCACATGTTTCAATTTCAACTGCATGCAGCGCAGGAGCACTTGAAAAAAAATCTAATTATAGACACCCCTTTGTAAGTTTGAATATTTTGTTACGTATATATAGGATATATGTATTACGTACATAGGTTATATGTATTTCTTTTTCTATGATAATATGTATATATTATATATTATGTTGTCACTATGTGCTATACACATAACATAAGTAGTACAATGTTCAATATACGATATTATATAGAAATTATTTGATTTTGATTTGATCTATTTTTGGGGTGGCGTCGGGTGTTTGTTTATGTTGCTATCGTTGTTTTATATTTTATTTTTGAACAGAAAAATTGTAAAAAAATTATCCTACTCATTACTGCTTCCTATTTATTCCTGTTAACCTAATACAAAACCGAGAAAAGCTATTGACGTTAGGGATATAATTTAATGAAAAACTAAATGGAAAAATTCATTTATTTTATACACCCGCTTACTCGTACATATATACAAAAACAAAAGAATCAAAAATTAAAGAAAATCTTTTGAATTTTCCTAATGAAAAACTTCTATATAAAATATCTATCTATACGTACACTAAATTGTAACTAAAAATAAACTGTAAAACGTTTACAAATTGTTTTTCCATTGTACATATACATTATTTACATATGTATGCACATTTATATAAATAAATGTATTGGATACTCGTAAATATGATTTTTAGAATAAAAATAATGTTCAGTGATTTATAAATGATGGCACTTTGAACAAAATCATGTATGCCTGTTCATTTGTAACGGATTCTTTTTGTAAACAGAAACATATAAAATCATATGTGAGTGTAAATAGATACATTTATATTCCTATTTACTGTATACTTATAAAACTCGAAAAAAAAAACTATAATGACAAGTCTAATTCTCATGAATTGTTTTTTAATATTTAGTTTTGATTTACGTGAAAACACTTTATGCATACCTATATTCCTTTTTTTTTTCATCGATAAGTCAAAAAGATTTTTCCAATTTTAACGATTATCATGAAAAATAAAATATTTCACTTGAAGGATTTTCTTTTTAGCTTCTTTTCATTTATACACTACATATACTGTATTTTTACACACGTATGCATATTTATTTGTTTTTATTTTTATTTTATACATATACATACATACGAGTATATTATATGCAAATACATATATCTATATTTGTCTATATATCCTTTTACCTTTTACGTTTTACTTTTAAAGTTAACTTTTAGAATTTTTTATTCAGATATGTATTTTCCTTTATATTTTATTATCGTTTTTGTGTCGTTATACATATATGTATATAATATTCAAGTTTTTACTTTGAAAACTTTTCCTTCTTCATGTTATCTTTTCATATATATACGAGTATGTAAGTCTCTTTGCACTTGTACTACATATACATACATATACATACATATATATATATATATATACGCATGTACATAATAATGTATGTATATATGTATATCGTGTATGTATAATAAATTTTCCTCGTTTCCTCTCTGTAGTTTCACTATACAAAATCATTTACATGTACATACATATATATAAACCGTATACATACATTTATAATTTTCATTTCATGAAAAATATTTAATAATTCATGTGTACAATTTTCTTGTTGGAAAATAAAAGAATTTCAACGTTTCAACATTTTTTCAAATGAAAACATTTCATAATAGAGACAGACTGAAAGGTTTTGTAATGGAATCAAAAGCAAATTTTTGGTTTTTTCTATAAAAAAAAAAGTTTTTCTATACGTATTTCGTTTTTTCCTTTCTTTTTTTATTGTTTATGAAATTTTTTTTTTTTTTTTAAGTTTAAGTTTTTAATGATTCTATGATTTTGTGGCATAAATAATTTAATATTTTTCATGTATGAAGCTTTATTTTTGTTGACATTATGATGATTTCTTGTTAGATTATTACATACGGTATGATGTAGGTCTACCTCTAAACAACTTCTTTTAAAACATAAAATTCAATTTTTCATCATTAAAAAATCATCGCACATACTCGTATTTGAATCATTTTGTATACAATATTATACATTATAACAAGGACGATTATTTATGTAAATTTATTAGTACCTACTATAATACCTACTACTTATACTAATTTATATATAAAAAATTCATTTTGAGAATATTTAATTCGTACATTATATGCACGAATTTAAAGCCATAGTAATGGCCGCATGTATGTTGTGTATCATCAGAAGCCAGGAGAAATCAATTAATTTTGTTTTGTTGAAATTTTTCCAACTATACGAGCTACTGTATCTCAGTATCTGTTCTGTATATACATGCACTCGTATATCATTTATGTGGATACTTTCATTGCGTTGATTTTCCTGGTATAATAATCAATCAGAAACTGTATGTTGGCTGTTATCCCAATTTTATTATAAATTTAAATTTTTAATTGACACTTTTATAAGATGTAAAACCTCAATTAATTAGTGAACTTCGACTATAACTAATAGTTTATAAAATAAATTTTCACTATTTCATCGTTCAGTTGATTGCAGCATGGTTTTGTTCATGATTTAATTGAATTATATTCCATAATATGTACGCTTACAATACAATGAAAAAACAATCAAAAATATATATATATAAAAAAAAAAAAAAGAAAATAAAAAATAAAAATCTGATAACCTAAAGGATGAAAAGAATGGACATTTCAGTAGCATATATCATAGCGAATACATATACACACAAAGAGAAAAATACGCATCGCATTTTATAATGAAAACACCTTTAATTTGTACGTTACAACATCCGTTTATTTTATAAATACACAGTGCTGGATATATTATATATAACCTTTAAAATAACATTTAATAATTTATACGTATATGTATTCGTATATATATATTTATTTGTTTATTAAATATAATTTAATCCATTTATTTCTCTTAATTTAATTTCATTTTATACACTAATAGATATTCATGTGTGTATGTGTATGTTCCTATGTAACTCAAAATTATACATATGTATATAAATACGTGTAGTATATACATATATATAGTGTTTTACATCTCTATATACATACATATATATATATATATATGTATATATATATATGAATTTATACGTCACTAATATATAATATATAATTGATATATGTAAATCTATGTATATATTATATTTTTTGTATATAATGTACTTTGTATAATGTACCTCATTTTAAATATTTGAATAGTATATAAGTATGTATAGTTTAATGGTAATTTTTCGAGATTGGCGTACATGGAGCTGGTGAAAATGCTGAACCTGAACCTGTAGTATCCCGTTGATATAATGATGATGGATTACTAACGGTTGGTGTAGCAGTAGATGAGCTCGGTAACGGTGGTGAAACATTCAATGATGATGGTAAACTGTTAACGGACGTATTATTCTGTTGCTCTTGTATATAATGTGACCATGAATTATAAAATGGAAAATTGAATTGTGTCTTTGCAAATGGTATAGGTGATGGAGAATGAAGATTAATATTTGAATTTGAAAATTTCAATTGATTCAATAATAAAAATATACCAGTTTTAAATTGAATTTTTTGCATATCATTAAGACTTTTCATATCTGGTACCAAACTTAAAAGGAATGATGAATCTGGATCTAATTCCTTATTATATTGTGGAGATTGCTGTATAATCTTTAAAATGTTCAAAATTTCTCCTTCGACATTATTATTAATATTATTATTACCGGGCTCAAATTTTTTTGGTTTCATGAGTTTTTGTACATTCTCATTATCCATATCATCTTTAATATTGACTGTTGGTATTGTGATTGGTAATGGTAGGGGCGGAGATGTAATATCGAATTCAGTTTTTTTAGCATTCTTTCTAACTTTGGTTGGATTATTTATATTTCGTACAGATTTCAAAAGTCTAAGAGATGTTTGTAAATTATTTTTTGTTCGTACTTTATCTTTTGGTGGATCAATAAATTTTTTCTCATCATCGTTAACATCAATATTATTTTCTTCGAAACAATTATCGTTTGTATCCTCGAGACTGAAAAATAATTTATTATATATAAGTATTGGTATATATGAGGTAAACAAAAATTTTCACTTTTTCAGAAATCTGTATAAGTTATACTTGTATATATGATATACGTGACTATTATTATCTATTTATATTGGAATATATATACGTACTCTTTATTATCTAAGACTGGATCCAAAAAATGTAATATATCAGCAAAAACGTATTTCTTTCGTTTAACATTCGTTTGCCCATTTTTATCTTCTTTTCTTGCTAACATCTCCTTTCTATAATATGCTCGAATATTTACCCATTTCTTTTTTAAATCTGCAACTAAATTTCAATTTTCGTATTCAAATTTCTTATATTGACAAAAATATAAGTATATGTAATAGATTTTGTAGTATATATTGTATATAACTGAATTTTCTTTGAACCATATATGTTCAAATGTTCAGAATTACAGAAATATTTTCAAATAATTTTAAATGAATACTACATAATGCTGTTAGCAATTTGAATACAAACTTTCACCAATTACAAAATCGGAATTTTAACTTAAATTTTCACAAAAAAATTTCAAATTTCAAAATATATATGTAATTTTTTAATTTCTACATAAAGAATTTTTGATTAAAATCAATCCTTGAATTTATTATATTTTTTTTTCTTTTGTTTAATATTATGTATTTTATTTGTAATTTTATTGTATAAATATTCAGATTAAATTTCGATAATTTTAATTTTGTGATTTATTTATACAAATAAAAAATATTTAATTACAATTTCAATGAAACGAAAATTTCTATAAGAATCCAAGTCAAATTCATTTTTTATCATATATAAAATTTAAAGATCGTTATTTGTTTTTTTATGTAATTTAGATAAAACATACCATAATATGTATAAGTAACAAATTTGAACAAAATATAATACATAACATATAATATGTATATGCATATATCTCTATATACTATACATAAATATACAAATGTGTGTATAAAATGTTACTAAATTGTGAAAATTCTATATAAAATTTACCTTGTTTCTGAATTTCAAAATAATCTTCACATTGAGGATAAAGTTCTCGACAAACTTCTTCCCATGCCTTATCTTTTATTTCTCTTCGAGAATAATCCTCACTTGCTGTCTGCCATAAGCATGGTCTTTTCTCAACTTCAAGTATTAATCGTTCTGAATCACTCATCTCTGATGGTATAGTATTCGTTATATATGTACATATAACAATAAATAGATATGAGAATATGCGTAAGTATGTATATGCATGTATAAATTTATATAAAATTATTTTTTTTTTTTAAATTTTACAAAGAAAAAATAAAATATATATATATATGAAATGAACTCTGTATATACATAAAATTAAAATATACACATTTAATACATACGCATATAATTTTATATTTTATATATAGTAGTTATAAAATTTTTCAATGTTTAATAGATTATTTGAAAGTTTTCAATTTTACTTGTTAATATGCATGCATATATACATATAATCTAGTGCAAATTTCTACATTTATATTACTTAAATTGAAAATTTATATATATATATATATATATACAATATACATACATATGTACATAACATTATAAATATAGTTACAAATATATAAAAGATTATTTTACACATATTTTATTATAACATGTATACGTGCTATAGTATACTATAATACATCAGGTATGTATATATGTACATAGTTTTTTTTTTTTGTTTTTTTCCTTTATATCCTTTATCTTAAACGAAAATTTAATTATACACAGAAATAAAGTTTATACGTACACCATGAAGCTTTTCATTCCATATATAGATAAAATCAAAATAACTTGAAAATTTATAGAGAATAATAGTGGCAAAAACTTTGATCTAAGTTCATATGATATATACGAGTATATATGTATATATAAATAAAGATAAATATATATATACAATTACTATGTATTATATTACGTATATATAGATATCTACATATACATCTAAACATAGTAGATATACGTATAAGATAAAGTATAGATGTATACATTATAGATTTAATCTGAAAACTTATTCAATTTTTTGAAATTTGAAAAGTAATTCTGAGAAATTCATATTATTTCTACAAATATTTTAAGGGTTAAACATGTTAAAATCATTACGATTTTATATATGTACATTTGATTTGAGCATTAATTGAAATTTTGATTTTATTTTGGAAAATTACAAAAAAAAAAAAAAAAAAAAAAATTCAGGAGAGATTAACATTTACTTCCATCTAATGCAGATTATTTGAAAATTTGAAGTATATATTTTACAAATACAGATTATCGAAATTTAATAATAAAGATATCTACATATACATATACATAAATAAATTCATTATAAATAAGTTTTATATTTTTTTTGAAAAAATAAAAACAAAATCAAAATGAAAATAAATCATATTTTTTATGTGCATACATACACATATTCAAAAATTACATTCATCAAATGAATAAGGAAAAAAATTTTCCAAAATTATGTAAATGAATTTAATCTATTCATGCATGTATGTATACCTACATACATTTATGTCATTATTAATTTACACAAAAATAAAATCTTATATATGTATACATATGTTATGTAGTTTATCGTATTATTATGTATGTATGTATTGTATCGTATTGTATGTATGTATGTATATGTATATTTGTAAATGAAAATATGTATAAATATTGCATATATAGAGTATATATCTATATACATATATTATAAGTACTATATATGCACATATAAATTCAATGCACATAAATCATCATAAAAAGTATTTTCCTGATGCTCTCAAAATAAATGACTGTATAAGCCATATTAATCGTATATATTATAAATTAATCGTTTACATAGACAAAGTGGTATTATCAATTATGCACATATACATATACCTACGTATATTACATGCATTCAAAATAAATTTTTAAAATATTCAATATTTTATATATTATCTATACTGTAAAACATGCAATTTTATAACTTTTACATGTATAGTTTTTATTGCGTATTTTTTAATTTCAATCGTTTTATTTACAAAAATTCTTATAATTATTCTAAGCTTTAAATTATCATAAGAGTATACAAATGACATGCACATAATCTATAATTATGTACATAAATAATAAAAGAAATCATACATAATGCGTTATAATACTATATACATAATACGAATCTATAATAAATCTAAACACATAAATGAATGTACAATATATATATACATACTCATTTTCCTTGTATATCTCAGCCTCAAAGTAAATTGCTTACAATATTACGAATCACTCAAGCACTTTCTTTTCCTATACTTTATGGTATACTTTTATCGAAAACACAAAATATATATATTCAAGTCGAACGCAACAAATTAAGCCAGCGTCGGTATATTATCGCATATACATATTATATTCATAAAATTAACGAATAATAAATATGAAAAATTTTAAAAAATAATAAAAAAAAATAGTTTTAATATTAATTATTAATTCTATATATGATATTAAAAAATATGTATTTTTAACGTTCAATTTCAATATACGTATAATAAATTGATATATATATTTTTTAAAAAAATATTTAATAAATTTTTATTTTCTAATTCATATAAAAATGCAAATGAAAATGCTTAAAAAAAAACAAACAAACAAAAATATAGGTACTACAACTTAACATAAAATTCCACTCACTTTTTGTTTTAACAATTTTTCTTCATATATATATAAAAATTTTTCATCAATTTTTATTCCAAAATAAAAACAAGAAAAAAACGAAAAAAATTCATATTAAAAAAAATCACAGAACAAGTAAAAAATAATAATACACAATTGGAAAAAACAATTTTGTTTTTCTTCACTTTCTATATGTATCACATTCAAAAACAGACTATTTCCATTCTACGTATATAATTTATCCACTTGAAAATTATTTTCCATTAGGAGAAAATTGTTTTCGCTTTTTGTATTTTTGCGTTTTTCTTTGCTTTATACTTAACGTTTTTTTTTTTCCTTTTCCTTTATTTTTCTCGATTATATATACATATGTATATGTGTATATAAAAAGGTTTTTTTTTTGTTCTGTATGTTCTTTTCCTTCGCTTGCTTGTAGTATATTATTCGTATAAAAAATTATTTTCATGGAACTTTTCCTGAAAAATTGTATTCATTTATAGATAGATTAGATATGTACTCTCATCCGTATAATAATAAATACTCGCTATATATATATGTATGTAATGTAAGCAATGTTATAAAAGCACATAATATATAACAAACATCATAACATTGTGTATGATTTCATTCATTCTCATTAGGAATTTTCCGTCAGCAGGAAACAGCGCATGTTCGATTTTCACATAAAAAATTTTCATGGAAATTTTCCCAATTCAATTGTATCCCTTTTGCCTTGTACAAATCCTTTTTGATAATATATATATATATATATATACGTATATATATATATGGACGCATTATATATAATATAATATACATGCATATATACCTAGTCCTTGTGTATGTCATTTTTGTATATACATACTCATACATATCTACATGTATTATATACACTTGACGTTACATTTAAATCACATTGAATTCAATTTAGGACATACTAACTCATATCTGATTTTGACTTTTTATAAATGTACATATTGAGGATTAGTATATAATACCTATTCGTTGAAATTTTATGTAGGTATATAAACATTTATATATAGGTACATATATACATATATATATATATATATATATATATATATGAATATGTATATTAGGACAAACCTTTTGCAAAATGCCTGTAGATACATAGAATTTTTAAATGTACATTTATATTTTTGTATAACTATACTATTGCTATACCTATATATATTTACATACATACACATATCTACATATATGTATATACATATGTATATGCATGTACATTTTAGTTACACACTTTTCATTTATTTATACGCTTTTAAAAAATTAAAATTTAACTTTTTATGGTACAAATAATGTCAAACGATAACGTTAACTGTGAAAAGCGCATACTTATATGTATGTGTTTATGTATATGACAAAAAAAAGAAAATTTTTACCTCAATTTGATTTAATCACAAGCATATACATACTAGTGAATTTATGGTATTTATGTAGGTATGTGTATGTATATGTAGTTTATCCACATAATATTGTACAGTTTTAAATTATTAAATGAAAGTAAAGTATTTTGTATTTTCCATTTTACAAGCAATTAAATATTACAAAAAGGAAGAATATAAAATCAAATCATTACGTAAAGTAAAATCGTAAAATCCAAAAATTTAATACTAAAAATTATAGTACTTTTCAAAAACTTAACTCAATTCTTCAATATCTTAAAAAATATTTTTGAATTTTACAAATTTGCAGTAGAATATTTTTTGAAAATGACAAAAAATTAAAAAAAAATACATTAACAACAAACTCTAAATGAAAATAGGGCATCAGAAAATTGTGAAAAGTTTGTATACTATACTATTTAGAGTACATGCCTACATTGTGTAGATTTTTTGCTACCCACCAAATGTGGATAACACAAATTGTAAATAAATTTCAAAGGTTTAATAGCAAGGTATAAGAAAAGATGGAAAATTTTAACATGAAATTTATTTTTTCATTGTAAAATTCATCAAAAGAATTAACATCAAAACACCCTACAAACATAATCTGATATAAATGTAGTTATGTATTACATCCATATTCCATATTTTATTTCTCTACCTATTGTGTATAAATAATTCTCCATATCCATACCATACGATAAACGACATACGTTGCTATTGCTACGTTATTATGATTATGGCATGATGGCAGGTTGTGGGTTGTATTTGGTGTGGTATGTGGTATGGTATGAATAGAAGGTTATACTTGGTTATATTGGTTATACTGGTTATACGTTATACTTCTTATATTATAGTACGTGTGTAAGTATTATGCCGTTGCCGCCATACAACGTACAACATGTTCGTAATCGTTTTGATTTCTGTAAACTCAATCGTCTCTACTCTACATAAACTATGTCAATACATATGTATATACACATATTATATCTCTGTCACTGCACATATGCTTATACCTATATTATACCAACTATACTCTATACCTACAAATGTATATAGAATATCACATTTGTACACACATTGTATTGTATTGTATTGTATCTGTATCATATCTATATACATATATTCAACATTCACCATTCACCATACAATTTATATCAATAATATAAATAATATACCAACACACAATTTATGGAATGGAATCTGTATGTATATATATAGTTTTGCTCTTGTATAAATAGTGTATGTATAAATGCTATATAGGTTTATGCAGTGAATATTAACGAAAATATCTGCAATGGAAATGGTTTTAATTACATATTTGAAAACATAGTATTTTCTACGTACGATTATTCATTGTAGCTAATAATTCTGATCGCCTGGTATCAAACAACTAAGAAAATGTCGAAAATGTAATTGGAATTCCCACGACCCTGCAAAGATTCACAAGACCAAAACCGAATCCATGAGAACATACATGAAATGTAGGCAGTAGATAGATATGTACATGCGTGTCAGTCATTTAATACTCCTCACAAAAGTGCTCATAAAAAATTAACTGAAAAACTTCTATATATACGATATGAAAAAAACAAAATCCTCTACATGCCATTGCCATAGCATGTGCCTACACTTTTTTCATTTTTTATTTCCCATTCACATTCATTTAGAAATTGTTGTTCATTTATATTGTATTATGTATTATTTTCCTTTGGGAAAATTAATACCGTGAGAAATAATATATGCTATCAAAATGTTGAATATATAAAAATTTTTTCCCATGATCGCCCGGTCAAAATGAATTCACTAAATTCTCAAAATACCCATCATTTTTTACTTTCTCATGGAATCGAATATGTGAAGTTGAATATCGTGACGTAAGAGTAAAAAAATATAGATAACAAAAAAATATTTAAGATAGCTGATAGGTGTAGAGGGTAAAGGTAAGGTAGGCGTATTCGTATTCCGTATACAACATTACATTTTACTTTCAACTCATCGAAGACGTCGTCATTTATATCTTGTTTTTGTATTCCTGTACACAACATACGATTAAGGGAACATTTAACATAAGCGCGGTATTTTTATCGTACATACATTTATGTAAGTGCACTGATACTCGTATGTACATATTGTATGTGGTACCACACTGTGAATGTGAACACTTTATTTTGTGTATTTAGTAGTTTTGATTACAAAGTGAAAAAACAAAAATGAATAAAGTCAGGCCACGACACCACATACCATACCACATCAGATGATCAGAATGAACGACACAAATAAAATAACAAATTTCAATTCTATATTCTTCTATAGATGAAAATGAATAAACAAAATGACAAAAAAATTTATTTCTTCTACTACTATAATATAATGTAGTATTATGGGATGGGGGTATGGACTGTAATACTGTGTTTCCTTGTATTCGATTAATTGGTCTTTATCTTTTATACTCTACAAAAATATCATCACAGAAAGTCAAATAAATTGTTTTTTAAGTTCTTTACCATACGTTATCGTATGTTTTCTGCTTCTCACTATGAAAATATGCACGAGTATACAATATATATATATATACATATATATATATGCATTTTTTTTCTCATGTATAATATATGTGTTATGTGCTATAATGTGTGTGAACTGAAGACGGTCTAATGACGTTATTGTTATTTATATTCATGCTCATGCTATAAGCCGTACGTACATAGTGAAATATTTTTCTTTCATTTAACAAAAATATTTTTCACAGAGTAAGAATATCAAAAATATTTATTTCTTATAATTCTGTACCCCTAGTAATTTCAGACCATTTAAATTCAAGACGGACAACAAAACCGAAATACACAATTAGCAAACGTACACACCACTGTTTGAGATCCAGATGTATTATCCAACTCGTCTGCGGATGTGAATTGTGAATTCAAGAAAGCTGTATAAAAACAATGTTTATGTACATGATGATTACGTAATTGATGCTATCGCCATTTTTCAACAAAATTTTTCTTCAATTTTTTCCTCTCAAATTCAAATTTTGTTATTTGAATATTTGAATAGCAATTAAAAGATTTCAATGACTTCAATCACCATTCATAAATTGTTTCGTAATCTCCTGATCGCCCAGTTATTTGGAGTGTCACGAGTTTTGCGCAAAATAACGCAATCATCGACATCAATTACGCCATGAAATATTTGGTTGGTAACTTGGTAAAAAATACACGTATGCAGACTTCAAATTTCAATAAAACAAAATATGTATGCGGTGGTCTGCTTAATAACTATCAATCTGGCCTTAAATTCACCGTCATCGGATTTGTATTCGAATCATATAATCATTTCCATAGAATGGTGATCATAACATTACACATACAATACACATGATACGATGATATCTATAGAGTTAGTAATTTAAGTCTTACTGGTCTTACCAAAATGAACACTTCATAAATAACATACAAATCTACCTTTCAAACGAGTTTTACAGACTATTCAGATTTCAGGTGTCAGATATGAAAACTAATTGCCCACATCCTATGATGCCCAAGCCCATCTCATCTCACAAATCAAATATGAATTTGTTGCGGTTTTACCACGTTTTGCCTACTTGAAATTGAAAAAATTTCCAGCTGTAGCCGACAATCATGCCAACAACCAAACAGCATGAAAAATTTTTCAATTCCCGCTCACCACTACTACAGAAAATATAATAAATTCATGCTTCTGTATGTGGATGTG
Organism: Villa cingulata; assembly: GCA_951394055.1. NCBI lineage: Eukaryota > Metazoa > Arthropoda > Insecta > Diptera > Bombyliidae > Villa > Villa cingulata. The sequence goes on from OX596018.1 coordinate 56,620,380, forward strand.
TATGCCGTGGTGTTCTATCTTCTGTCAAATCGACTTCGTTGCTTCGTTGTCGTTGGTGTGTGGTCCATGGGCGGATGCTGCGCTAGTTTTACCAATTTACCACACGGCAACAGTAAATAACAAAAAAAATTGCACAAGCAAACTAGAGCAGGAAAAGCATCATTTAGACCGGAATGCTACCAGGCGATCATAAACTGCAGATCAGACAAACATGACCGTTTAATAATTTTAAAACAACTTTTACTTCGCACAGCGACACTTGCCATGGGTATTATTATTATACCACATACCACCTTCCAATACAATATAATATATAATACAGTAATGTGGGTATAAGCACGTATAAGTATATAATATGTACAATTATTTATGTGTATTATACAATCCATATGTATATAATGAAAACAATATGCTAACGGAACGGGAGCGGCGGAATGTTGCAATATTGTGTTAGTGTGTTTATTCATCATATAATTATGGTATGTATATACATATATTTCACTATATGAATAACATAACATATAGCATTGATAAAGAAATTTCATTTACTTGAAATAAAATAATATGTTCACATCTTTTACACAACTATTCACATACAACTACTACAACCATAGTACACTTACACTCCCTTATGTCTATATTCTGTGCTACAACTATATTAATTCAATTTCAATTTAAAACCACTCGACACTCCAGCCAGAGTTATATACGGATTTAGCATTTTCTTTCAATGTTTTCACATTTTCATAAAATAACATATTCCGTCATCAACTATGAACATTTTTTGTTCTTCTTTCTTTTTGACTTGTTCTTCCCGAGTTTCAGTTTCGAAAAACATTCGATCTTTCGTAACCTCTGTATTAGGATATCAGAATAATCAGAATACAAGAGTATATAGCTCATTTGGTTTGAAACATTTGATTCTCTTTTTGAATAAAGAAAGAAATGAACGATATTTGCTCAGTATGTACATATGTATATCTATATACATTGTATCACAGACATTATCATTGTCTGTGATTGTATTCTGAAAAATGGATTTTATGAAAAGCAAAAAAATACAATTTACTTTCGCATGTAAACTAAGCAAGTGTGATTACGCTAATATTTTTAGCATGTTCATTTTCATTATTCGTTTTTGGAAATCATTATCGCCTGGCTAAAAAACAGTATTTATTTGATCGAAATTGCTAATTTCACCGTAAAACATAATAAAACATAAAACGTCATCGTTAAAATAGTCCTTAAAGCCCCTATTAATATGACAAGAAAGTACTAAATTACAAACGCGGTTTTATTTGTCAAAAATTCAAACTTATTTCACCAGGCGCTCATTACAGAACAACAGGTAAATTTTATTTGTTGAAAAAGTTGAATAAAAATAAAATAGAAAATTACACCGAACCGAACAATACACGAAAGCAACGAAGTAAAAATTATAATGTATATGTATTATGTAGTCTGTAAACAAATGCATACATACATAATATATGCATAAATAGTATAAATTTTATATACAATTTCCACATTATATATACATACACATATATGGGATAGTTGGTATTTTGTGTGACGTAAGTTTGTATTTTGTATTGTACGAAATGGTAAATATATAGTTGTAAATATATATATATATATATATGATTATAAATGGTTTTGTATGATGTATTTCGATTGTATTGTACCAGTGTAGTTGTAGACATGATATTCATAAGCAAGAAGAGAACAAAAAACACGTTTTTATTCAACTTTTAAATCGTATGCGATGTGTATAAATTAACAATATATTTTTATATAACATAAAAAACATATCATAATAAAAATGTTTTTTATTACACGCCTATATAATTGTATATTTATATTTTATTTATTCATGCATATACATATATATTATTAATGTGTTGTATAGATATAGCTATCGTAATCATAAATAAACCAATAAACGTATATGTAGAATAAAAATACTACATATTACTTGCTGCGTAATACATCGACCATCAGTAACTTTGCTTAAACAAAGTTTTAGATGTAGGTATTATTGCTTGTTTTCTTATTAAACGGTACGTACACTCGTACAGTCTACAGTCACCTACATTTTCGTCACATTACATACAAATGTACTATATATACATATGAATACATATTGATATTGTGATAATTATGTTACTATTATTTCATATTATTACAATATATAAATTAAATGTGTTACTGTTAATGAATTTGCATTGTATAATTCAAAAAACACTTTACAATCCCTTTTTAATTTAAATGTGACATAAATATCTAGGTATGTATATATGTACATTATGAATATGGTATATGCTAATGCTAATATCGTGCAGTGCACTTATCTGAATCTTCATTTTATAATTCAAGTATGTAGGTACTCCACTTCAAGGTAATTTACCTTAATGTGTCTCCAATGCAACCTCGTTCCATTTTTTCTTTTCTTTCACGAATTCTTTTCATTTTTATTTTATCGTTCGTTATTGTTATTCACTTTATAGGTATTTGACATAAAACATAAAATTTTGAATTGGGAGATTGGGACTACAGTAAATTAAAAAAAGGTACACACATGTGTACATACATATAATACAAATTGAAATAAAATCATTGTTGGCGTTGTTACGTTACGCTCCTTTTGTTAAGTTTAACTTCTTGGAAAATCTGATCTCCTGTTACTACAGCTAGACAAGTGGGACTGCCTCAATTCTTTAAAAAACTCTGACTGGCCTTTTTTTGTCTTTTAAGATGTGGCTACAAGTATTGTTGCCAAATGCTAGCTAGCCAACATTCAATATTATGTACATATATACGAAAATACGGGTACGTAATATTTTTTGTCTGCATTCTGTTCTGGCAGTTAGTTAATCCCTGACATGCCCCTCAAAAAATATCTAAAGCTGAAAAATCATTAAAACCGATTTGCAATATAGTTAACACGCCCACAAAGTTTGTTGCTCCCACGTTTCCATCCATGGTATTTTATTATTATACCTAAATTACTACACAGTTAAACCAAACTGTCTGCCTGTCTGCAACAATGGAAATCGCTATCGGGTGGTAGTGAGTGATATGGTGGTGATTATATTCTTTTCACAAGTTTATCGAGTTTGTTATTGTTAGTTCATTATCCATATATAGAGGATATGTTTGCCTGCTTTATAATAATCCGAAATATGTAATCATAATATCATATCATATCACATATTTTCATATTTTACATTCTCTTATGTACACATAATAACAACACAAAACAAGCATAAGCATTTTCACTTTGTACCTTTTAATAGTCATCACTCTTTATTATATGCCAGTAACTAAATTTCCTAATATCTACACAACTTTTTGGCCTAGAATCCCAATATTTACCCTTAACTAAAATAATTTTATGATGTTTTCTTTAACATTTAACAAAACGACATGACATCAAAAGCTAATCGTAATCAGCCAATCCAGAAACAAATTAAAATAGGAAATTTAATCGATGGGTTGTAGCAGGAATACACGTACAAGAAGGGTGGAATGATAAGAAAATTTTAATTTGAATACGGATAAAGTTATTTTTATCTATGTAGAATTAAAACTTATAAACTTGAATCCATTGTAAATAATTTTCTCTACAATGAAATTTATAAACATTTACTTATCCAGATATTTCAATCCTAAACGAAGGGTTTTATGTGTTCCTGTTCGTAATATGTTCTACATAATTGTAAAGAAATAAAAATATCTAAAACATGTTTTCTTCTGATACGCTTTCATTCAGCTTATGTATTCGAATTAAAAGATATAAAAGATTATTAGATTGGATCAATTGGATAAACAAATATACACAACATAGTATAGGATAGGTGTATATAGTATGTACTATAAATTGATATTGGCTGGTACGCTGGTACATACTATCACATACTATACATGATAATAGATAATAGATATTTTTTGCACTATAATAAGCTAAATAAATAAATCTTTATGTTGTTAAATGAATTCAAAATTTTTTAATCTATTTACATATTTACATACATACATATGTTATGTACATATATACATAATATCAATATACCAAATATATTTTATATTTTTAGGATTTTATTATTTGGATGTTGTACAATAAATTAATAAATAGTATCTTTGATATTAGATTATATAAATGTTCATAACCAAAATAAAATCCATATCTGACTGACGAGTGACGACGATAAACTGTATCAGTTCTATTTTTAATTAGCCACTACAATCTTTTAAAACAATTAAAATTAAATAAATACAATATACCTATACATATTTCAAAATTTTACAAAATATAAAATGCAAAATTCAATGCAGTTGATACAACATATGAACGGCAACAGTATGTAAGTAATATATGTATGTAGTGGAGTGTCATTTTCGAATGTGAAATGTGCGTGCTTATTCAAAAGAAAAAGGGAAACTCATAAAAAATAAAAATAATATACGAGAACCCGAAGCAAAAGTAAATATGATGTGTGTACTGTGTACTACGTGGTACTACATAATTATGTATATTCATCCATATGCAATAATGTGGTGTGTCGTATGATCCGAATGTATAAAGAAAAATTCAAAATACCATTTTCCATATTCTCATTCTCACTGCATATCATTGCTTTGAGGGATTTTGTTTTACTCCACCATATAGCCCCATATAGATAGCAGACACCATTTAGAAGATTGTGTAGTTGAGTATAAGAATATTGTAGTATTCATGATGTAAATTGTGATATTTACATCATGGTAGTATCAGTATCTATTTAGTTGGTTTGGTGGTTTTGGTTTGGTGCGTGTACCGTGTAGCGTGTACTTGCACTGTATCTGTGCACAAATAAAATAAAAAGAATCATTGCCGATGCCGCTTATATCGGATACCGTTTCATTTTGGTTTATTGCTAGCGAATGGTGTTATATTATAGTATAGTATAGAGCAAAAGAGATTCGTCGTCGTCGTAAAACACAATTTTATTTATGAAAGTAATGTACACACATAATATATTACATACAGTTGTTGGTTGGTAGTATATATGAGTATGTATAATAATAATTCATGTCGGTAGTCGGTACATAAATATAATAGAAAGATGTATCCGATCCCGATGTATCTTTGCTGGTCTTGCTGGAATTCATGTTTTCCTGCTCCAAAAACACGATGCGTCATTTTGACTGACGTAATTCAGACAGCTGTCAATCCCAGTTTACAAGTTAAAAAATCCTGAAGAAATCAAATTTCAATTCCTTTTGAACAATTTAAACAATAGAAATTTTAGAATAATATAATATGAAAGCAGGAGGTATTTGTTGATAAACTGGGACAAAGGAGTAGCTTACTTGAACAAAATATAAAAATAAAATAAACGACCCGACCTTAAATCATATTATTTGAAAAATGGATCAAAAATAATTTAACTAACAACATCTAACATCTTAACAACCCTCGAATTTGATTTTTTGTTCTTTGAAGTTTATATTATATGTATATATTTTTTTTTCCTTTTTACATCCACCCACTTCCTGCTTTCATTCCAATAACACTTATCATCAGTATCCAACCGAATTTTTTGAATTTATAACAGTGCTTTTTGGGCATGTTAACATGTTACATGTTAGAACAGGGGTAAAAAAGAGAGAAACATTTTTCAGAAGAAAAAGGGTCAAATATTATTTTCTGAACATATGAAAATGAATGTGATGTGATTCATTGTACGCGCACAGTACATAGATAATACGCTGATATTAACTTTTATAAAGAAGCCATCAGCAGCAAATCTATTGTAGATATTGCAGGTGATTGTAGTTATTTAAACGTATAAAGCACTTTATTCAAAAAGTATACAATATGTGTACATCTGCAGTATATACATTAAAAAGCGAAAAGTACATAAAAAATTTTTTTTAAAAATATATGTATGTATGTGTATACAATTGAATTTAATTTCCTTTTCCAAGCATTGAAACCTAAGCATTTGGGGATGCTATGCTCCCCAACGATAAAATGGAGAAGAGTGTTCACTTCCTCCAAATTCCACAATGTGATTGTGTGTTTTGTTCAATTATATTATTTTGTTATTGTGCTTCATCATTTATACTTAAGCTTTCTAGCTGCTTCTCCCTGATAGCCTGGTTGATTTACCAGTTGGGGATTTCCCATGTGACTTGGATGCTTCACAATACCAACAATACGTGCTTTGGGCAACCTGTTTTGTACTTACTCAGAATTATTTTTATTAGCTACATATACATCTTGGGGACCCCTTATGCACCCAATTTCACTTTAAATTTCATTTATAAAATCTCTCATCCAAATATGTATAACATTCTATTTTCGTTTGCATTGTAATTTTGATATCGTGATAAAGCTTCAACATTAACAATTTTTGTCTGATTGGGTGGACTTCCCTTCTAAATCATTATTCGTATTCCATTTTGCTTCTTTAAATCACGTCTGCTAAATCAGCAAATATTTTTAGTCTCGTTTCTTCCAAGCAATTTATCAGGAGTATAAAATGAATATCATAACATCATCACGATTCACTAACATAGTGAAAATATTTTGTTGTATTTATATTACATTAAATAATATTTCCAATCCCTACATTTCATTTCTTTTTACCTTCTACTTCAATTTTCATAGAATTCGATAATTCTAAAATGCCTGTATACCAGAAATGTTCATTTTTACTTGATTACATTTTTATAGAACGAAACGAAACGACAACGATAACAAGAAAAGGAAAGAATTCAAAGTACATCTCTTAACGTTTATTATCTCCTTTAATAAAAATGGCTCATGATAAGAGCCTCCAATTTTCAGGAGTTATAAAATAAAATTTTCTATGAGACATATTCTCACAATCAAAGTCCGCAAAGTATTAGGATTTCATACAATTTATAATGGTAACGTAAAAAATATAGTACTTGGCGGTTGGCGCCATACCATCAAACCCAATTTAAATGTGGGGAATGGAATGAGTCACTGGATATATATATTGGGCAGAAGAAATTCCTTCCTTCCTGTGCTATCCGAAAATACTTAAATTTAAATTTACTTTTGAAGAGAAAAGAATGAGAAAATTTGATTATCATCAGATACAAGTATACAAGAAAACTAACTCATAATAAAAGGAAATACCAACTAGACTGAATTTCAATTCAAGTATGTATGTACATATATTCAATGAAATTTTATAATGGTTACTAATTTTACTAATCAATTTTCTATCAAAAAAATTATCAAATACAAATTATGAGCACAATATGGATTTTTTTTTGTAAACCAATCTCCCGATTCCAACCATAACATTTTTAAATAGATTTTTTTAAAATAAATTATGCAGCACAGATAAAATCTACCTCAAGGTGTAGTACTACGAGGTATAAACAAATTCATTAAAAAATAACCATCACAAATTGAATGAGTCGTACAAGTTTTTACCCTTTCTAACTATTCCGAATTTTTATAAGAAAAAACCTTTTAACTTCTTTTATGAATACATCATTCATCAACTTCCAGTAATACTAGTAGAATTCGTATTTCGTAACTTTTTCCGTATAATTTGAGAAATACCTATAAAAATAATATGAATATTTATTCACTGAGATCTGAGATGAAATAAGGTAGAATATATGACAATCAACGAGAATGCTCAAATTTATTCCTGTTTTTCATTTTTTTATTAAAACAAAAGCGTACAGTTTTAATTTATATAATGCAAGTACAAAAATTTCGTTTATCGGGCAGAAACAGACACTTGCCAGACGCGAATGGTGTTATCTGAATAACCAGCAAACAATGTTTGTCCATCAGTTGACCATGCCAATGAAAGACATTGTGGAGGATCAGCTTTAGAAGTCTGTGTAACAACTTCTGGTCGTAGTTCTTCAACTGTTTTCTTGCATGCCAAATCCTATAAAAGAAATTTTAAATCAATCAATGCTTATCTCATCGTTTTACAAAATTAATTTATCATACCCAAATTTTGATTGATGGACCATATGCTACACATAACCAATAGCGATTAGGTGAGAAGCATAGGGCATTAATGATATCATTATGCTCCAAAGTATATAAATTCTTTCCATCATTCAAATCCCATAATAATGCTTTTGCGTCTTTGCCTCCTGAAGTACATAATGAACCATCAGGAGAAACAGTGACCGTATTAAGGTAACCACTGTGACCATGATGATTGCTCTTTAGTTTGCAATTTGTCAAATTCCATACTTTAACAGTACGATCCCAACCACATGAAACAATTATTGGATTGGAATGATTTGGTGAAAAACGTACACAAGAAACCCAATCACTATGTCCATCATCTTGAATTGTAAATTTACATTCAGCTAACGTATTCCATAATTTTATTGTTTTATCTCGTGATCCAGACACTATTTGACGATTATCGACAGAGAATGCAACTGACAACACATCCTGGAATTTCATTTTTGAAAAAAAAAAAAATGCCATAATAGTATATTTCTTTAACAAGTATCTTGTTCTAGAGTTAAAAAAATTTAATATATTATACATCAATATTTATGTATGTAAATATAAATATAAAATAACTTACAAAAGTTGCTTAGATTATAAATGGTTGATATCATCCAGCATCTTCTTCTGCCTTGTAACAAGGCGCAGATTTTAAGTGGTGCCCAAATAATTTATTATCAATATAAGAATAAATATTTTTTACTAAACCTAAATCTAATGGACACCACTTTTTCCCTAATTTAAACCCTATCAATAAAAGAAAATTATAGTCTATCACACCTTTGTATGGTCTTCGAAGCGTCGAGTTGTCTTCCCGGCAGCCAAATCCCAGAGACGAAGAGTCTTGTCCCACGACCCAGATAATGCATAGTTTCCGTCAGATGAAAGTACGACATCACTAATAAAATGCGAATGACCATATAAACGCTTTTGAGGGAATCCGTAGTTCGTATCATCATCACGAGTTAATTTCCATACAATGAGGGTTTTGTCTAAAAATTAGAAAAATTAATTAAAATACTTATACTAGACACAAAATCGAATATTGTACACAATTAAAATTTTAATTTTTTACAAGGATGATTAGGAAATTTATGGATTTTAATAAAACATCATATTGTGACGATGAGACACTACATTTATACATATGTATATGCATTTTCAACAAAATAAATTATACTTATGTTTACCTCGGGAAGACGATAAAATTGTATCAGGATCCTTTGGATTTGTTGCAATTTGAGTAACCCATCCATTATGACCCAAAAGTGTTCCACGTAATTGTAAAGTTTCAGTCATTTTTCAATTTATTTTATATTTATCAGAAAGTAAAGTAAAACGTGTTACGTCTTACGCGATTAGTGTTCTCTTTACGAAGTCACAAATCAGAAAGGAAAGGAAAGAAAATTTTCAAATTTAATGACAATTCACAATTCACAATTGACAATTGACAACCAAAACTCCAACTAGCAAAGTTACCATTGTTTTCCATACCAGTACCAGTTCAATTTTTAAATACAAACTTAAAAACTTTCTAAATTCGAAAACTCAAAATGTCATAATTATATACTCCACGAACCACGACTCACCAACTCCACAAAATATAAAGTAGATTAGAAAAAGATAAATGAGTAGACGATCGTTAAAAAATTTGAATTCAAAAACATAATATTTACCAAATAATTATAATTTTATATAATTTAATAAAATGAGTTAAACATGACTAAACTAGATAAAAAAGAAAGAACAATTTGAAGTTGATGTTGTATTATTGCTTGTAAAATACCTTTTAATAAAGCAAATCAATTAAAAATTAGTAGATTTTATTTCGGATAAAGTATGTTTGCTTATCTACTCTACTACTCTATCATTTATGCGACATCTAACAGATTAAAAAAATTAAAAAATCCTGCCGGTTTGCAAAAAAACCTATGCAAAAAAATGCAAACCTATATAAAATATTCTAAATATCCAGTCTGGTCTTTGTCAACTTCCTAATACGTAAGTATTAACTTCAAATTTTGATCAGTAATTGAATTTAATTTGCATTATTTTGTAATTCAGTTTTTATAATTGTCCGTTTTATTCAAAAAAATTTTAGTTTGACACCAGAGACATGTGAATGTGTGAATGTGTAACCAATAATTTAATAAATGGTAACCGAAACGGCGAAACCGAATAATAAATTTTTATTGTGAAGAATGCTTAACTGACATTAGAACATTGGAAAGAAACAACCAACCATATAAATGTGTAAAGTTTTGTAATATACATCTTTCACTGTCTATCTGCATATTTTATATGGCAGTGGTAGCGGTTGAAATTGATTCGGTTTCGGTAAATAAGGTAACGCCATCAGCCATCATTCATATTAATAATTTGATGATTCCGATTCCGATTCCGATACCGATTCAACGTCACACATAAGTCATAATTTATAAATGTAATAAAATCGGCCATTTTGAAGAAGTGTGCTTCTTGCTTATGAATGCTGAAAACAGTACGTGAGTGATTAGTTTTTATCAAGAATTTCCTGTTTTTTTTTATTAAAATATTAAAACGGTAAAATTAATTAAAAAGTGTTATGCTATTGCATTAGTGTTTAATAATTTTTTTTGTCGAATTATTATCTATTTTAATTCTAATTGCAATTTAAAATTAAACTAGTAATAGAAATTTTTATAAACTAAACATAAAATCAAAAGCAAAAAAAAAAAATCGACAAGAAAAAAAAGAACTGAAAAAAAAAAATAAAAGAAAATAAAGTGCAACGTCTGTGAATTTGTACTTATATACATACATATATGTATATAATTATTAATCATATAATGTACATTATAAAATATATATAATATACATTTTGCTTATATGCATATTATGTAGAAATATATACAAATAATTACATTTATATACATATAAATTTATACAATAATTACATTTTTTTTTTTCGTGCAAAAGTAATATATGCACCAAGTATAGCAAGTAATAAAAAGAAAGAAAAAGAAAATAAAATCAACGGCATTATATTCGATTATTGTTCACTTCTATTTTCTCTAAAAATATTTTTAACATTAATTTTTTTTTTCGATTTTAATTTAAAAAAGTAAACGAATAATAGAAGAAAAAATTTTTGTTAGTCATTTTTTTTTGTTTTTTGTTTCAATATTTTAGTTAATTCTTAAATTTATGTATATTATATATCTACATTTACAGTATTTATAATTATAATTATAAAATTACACACAGCATACATAAAGAGTGTTTTTTTTGGTTAAATAAAAATAAAGAAAATTATAATTTTTCTAATATATTTTCAAAGATAAAGGAAAAAATTTAATATTAATTGAATAAAAAGAAAAAAAAGAAAAATTATAAAAGTACCGGCCAAAGAAGATTTGAATATTTTTCTTTTTTGGATTTTTATTTTGATATTCGTACATAAAACAACATAAAAGAGGTAGACATTTATAATGGAAGAAAAAGCGGCAACTACTAAGGATTTAGATCAATGGATTGAACAATTAAATGAATGTAATCAATTGACAGAAGCACAAGTGAAAACATTGTGTGATAAGGTATGTTTATATTATGTAGTAGATGTGTGTATACACCGTTAAAAATAATTAACAATAATTTTAATATAAAATTAAAATAAATGGAGAGAAAAAAAAAGAAAGTTTCTACAATAATTTCATTTTCATGTCTTTATGTTAATTTTAAGCAATTATAAATTATGTACTACACATGTATGTATAAATTGGTATAATGTAGATTGTAGATATACTGAAGACTATTAGATGTAGTTTCAATAATAAATTGTAATGTAATTAAATATATTTTAAAAGTTTTTTTTTCTTAATTATTTATTTTCATGTACAGTACAAAAATTGTGAATGCATACTAATGCTGATTTCAATGAAATTTGGCCTACACAAAAATCGTCAAAAAAAAAAATCTCATTGTGTATATAATACGCTTATCAAGTGCATGTTATTTTAATTACTATATGTTTGTCGTCTGTATTTTTTTTTTTTTTTATTAAAAAAATAAAATGAAATGATGTAATTTGAACACATGAACATATGTAGGTATGTACATGTACAAAGTCGCACATGTATATTAATAATTATATGATCGCATACCCAGCAGAGTACGAGAATCAATTCTAGAACCCATTTTTCTATTGATTTTTTTTTTTTCAGCAGAGAATAGTTTTAAGTTGCAATAAATAGTGATGTCATAGAAAGTAATTTAATGCAAATTATAATTTCGAAAATAAATATATAGAGCAGAACTATGTACATATTTTCGATTACAGAGTTCATTTACTACAATTTGTAATGAAGTTAACATGCTTAGATTTGCATAAGAAAAGGATTATAATCATAGCACTGAAAAAGATAGTAACTAATTTACATTTTAGCACTTTTAACACACATTGAAATTATTTGTAAAACAAAACTTCAAATGTACACATATTAGTACTACATGTACCTACATTGTATGTAATCGATTTTAACACAGACTTGTGTAAAATAAAATTACTGAAATCTGGAGGTAATTAGTAATTTTGAGAATTCCATAAATCTATAAATATTTCAAATTAGTATATTCAAACATTTTTCTTTTTCAAATAACATACTAATAAAAACGGGATAAGATAAATTTATTTTATAAAGATTAGATAAGAAAGATATGTATTTTCCTTTTTGAAATTTTAACTTTATGTTAAGTTAATCATTATGAAACTTACATTTAGGTACCTAATAAGATTTGATGTTCAGTTTTCATTTAAAACGAAAAACATAATGCAATTTGATTTAAAAATTTTCATGTAAAATAGAAAGTAGTTTAAGATATACATATAATATGTATGTATTCCGAAAAATGATGTGATTTAAACAGATTAATAAACTTTTGAGTTGTATTAAATGATGCAGCATTTGAAACACTATTACCTATTACCTTACCATTATACTTTGCTGCATCTAATCGATATTTTTGTATTTTGGATTTTTTTTTTGAAAATTTATTATTTTCAGTTAAGTATAATTTTTTTTAATATGTTTCGTTCGATTATTCTATGTATAGAAGTCATTATTGAATAAAGAATCGTTATTGGATTTCAAAATTGTCAAAGATTCCACTACACCAAAGTTTCTAAAAGTCAAGGATTTGATTTAACTTTAATAAAATATGCAATTGATTGTAGATATTCTATAATTATAGAATTCACATGTATCAAATAATTAATGTTCCTACTGCGTATTTATTGAATAAATAATTAATTACACACAATGTTTATCTAATATCAATAATGATTATTTTAAATTTTTGGATAGTTCAAGGCTAAAATAAAATGTTTTAACTTAATGTAAATTTATGAAAAAAAAATCATTTTTTTTGTACATGTATACTACCTACACAATAATAATTGTAAATAAAATGTTTACAAAAATATGTTATAACACACTAATATCCTAATTCTTACTAATATCCTTTTAATGATTTAAACAAATAACATTATTATGAAAATAAATACATAGAGAAAATATTCAAAAAAAAAAAGAAAAGAAAAAAAAAAATTTTAACATTTAAATTTTCATTGTACAAATACATTTATACGTAAGTAATGTTGCATATTATTTTTATTTTTATTTTTCTTTCCTTCAATTTTATTTTTAAAAATAATTTAAAATTGAATTGACTACTTGAATTATCCATCATCAATGGCAAAAATTTATTGTAAATGAATCATAGAATTGATTTTCTTTTGTATTATTTTAGAGAGATTTTATTTTCGATTGAATTTTCTAAAATAGAAATAAACAGCGCTAGACAAAAAGAATTTTACACTTTATTTGTATTTAAGAAAACTTTTTTAATATCAAAAGAAATACATACCTAAATGTTTGCTTGTATTTTGATAATTTACTATATATGTTTATTATTAATTATAGTATGTACATACTCATATGTATACGTATATTGTATATTATGATATTATATAGAATTTTAAGTGTACAAGAATTTTTGCTTTTTTTTTTTTTTACATTAATTGGCATTGCTTTAAATACTTACATACGTCTACTGCTATGTAGATACTGTATGTAAATGTAATACACGGTAATACATAATAAATAGACGTACTTCTCATCTAAGAAATAATTGATATGAGTAAGATAAAGTATTAGCATTAAATGATAGAAAACTAGAGAAAAAAAAAGTAGAACTTCTGTAGGTATAGCAAAAAAATATCTATTTTTGTATAATATATATTTATAAATAAACATTTTATACATATATACATATATACCTACATTCATATGTATATAGATACCTATTTATATGTATGTAACAAATATAATACAATTGAAATTTTCAAATATGAGTGTATTTACCGCATATAAACTTTAAATTTAAAAATAAAAAAAAAAAAAAAACAGTGAAAGGAAAGAAACAAAAAATTGAAATGTCTGGGAAATTTTGCTAATATACAAAATTTAGATAATACTTCCGTGTAAACTATATTATACACGCTAGATTTATATATGAACATTATTTATATATAACTCGTACATATGTACATACATATATATAAGTACTTCAATGAATTTAATTCAGTGAAAACATTGTACCTATTTATATGTATGTATGTATTTATAATCCAGAACATATAATGACAGGAATACACGCCACTTTCACTGAATTTCAGTTAATATAATTTTAGGTACTTATGTAGGTACATATATGCCTACATAGTTACATGAATGTATGTACGAATAATATTTGAAAATTAAATAAAAAAAAATCAATACAATTACATACATAAATAGCATATTGTGTGTATACTAAAAGGAAAAATCTAAACGAAAAATTTTGATATTAAAATGGATATTTGATGATAATTTTTGTGCTATAAAAAGCTTACAATGAAATTTATGTACATACATATTTAGTTATATAGAGGTACTAAATTATAAAAAAAAGGTTTTTCTTTTGCTTATTGACATTTTTATAATTTTAATATTAATCTAACATATATTATTATGAAATTGAATATTTATTATTTTTAGTTTCTTGTGGATTATATGTAAACTTTATCATATTTCATATAAATATGTAATATACGTTGTAGATAATTTAGTTTTTTTTTTTTTTTAATTCAAAAATAAACGTTCTTAATTTCTATATATATATGTATTTAGAACATTAGAATTTCCCAAATTATTGATTTATTATTACTTCAAACAATTTAATTAATACCTATTTGCGCAAAAGTATTAAAAGTGGACATAAATGTAAGTAACTCGTAGATGTATGTATGAATATGCATTTAAAGAAGAATGATTAATTTAATTAAATTTAACTTTTTTTTTTTTTTCAAATTAATCACGAAATTACTTTTCATATAACTGTTTGTATTTAAAAATTGATTCCAAAGTAACTGAGATATTATAGGTGTAGGTACCTATGAGATATTAGTTACGATGCCTATATATATTTAGGTATTTTTTGTTCATCAATAAAAAAAAAAAAAAAGAAACATTTTTTATAACAAAAGTAAGAAAAAAAATATATAGAAAATCCTTGAGAATAATAATAAACGAAGCGCGATAAAATGGAAATAATGTTTTAAAGAGAAAAGTTTATTACGAAAATGTCAATTTTTTAATTTTCTAATTAAAAATGTTGAAAAAAAAAGGAAGACAATATAATAAAATTGAAGTAGGTACCTATAGGTATTTATAATATAAATTGAAATTAAAATTAAACTGAAAAAATTCAAATCTTAAACAAATTTAAACAAATTTATCGTGTAAAATATAAAATTTGTCATTGACGCTAAAGAGATTCGTACAATCGTACAAATTATTAAATTTTTGTTTCTAAAATGAAATACCTATTACATACACCTACCTACCTAAACGATATTGTGTATAATACAAATTTCATTTCTAAGATTAATGTAATTTTATTGTTTTTGAAATGTAGCTGAACAGCATTTGCCTGTGTATAGGCAGCATTTGAAAGTTTGTTGACTTTTTTTTCAATCTTTCTAATATTAAATTTTGTACATTATGTACTTGAACATAATAATATAGAATACATACATAAAAATGTGCTCAAATCTTGAACAATAATTTTTATATTTTTGAATTATTTTTGTGTATTTGAAAGATTCATGTTTTTGTGTATATGATGTAGGCTTAATATAGGAAAATATCTGATGAACATTTCAATTTATTAGTTACAATTTGGGTTGTATTTGTTCAAAAAAAAAAAAAAAAGGATTTGAATATTACTGTGTGTAATACCATAATACGCACACATATATAATATGTTATACATAATAATTTTTAATTATTATTTTTTTTTTTCAAATTTATTTTATATTACAAATTTACTGTTTGTTGTACAGATATCATATTAAACAGAAATTATTTTGACTTTTTATTATCGTTCATCATTACAAATTTTTCTGTAAACTTTCTGTATTTAATCAGTGATATAGAAAATATAAAAAAATAATTTTCATTTTAAAGGCTTCATATATTTGAATCTCTCTACTAAGACAAAACATAAAAAATGTAGCTAATATAGCTAAACTCTTGTAGCTAATCACAAAAAAAACAAAACAAATTACTTCATTACAAATCTTGTATAATATAGAATCGTTTGCGAACTGTTTCGTTAAATTTAAAAATTGCAATACAATTGAAAAATACACTCGTTATAGTTTTTCATCGCAATATAATAGTTACTATTACCACTACTACACTACTGTTTCATTGGAAAGAATTGAATTATTGAATCGATCAAGTTCAAGCACCTTACCTTTAAAATCGATACACTCTCGTAAGTCGCACAACATGTAAGTACGTAGGTATCTATTGAATGCTTCAATAAAAGCACATTTTCATTAAAATAATATTAATAATAGAAGAGTTACAAATACATGTCGTATCGAAATTTCATTTAAAAAAATATTTTCTATCACAAAAAAAAAAAAATAAAATTATTAGTAAATCAGTCAAATATGTACCTAACTACATAGTTTTGCAATAGAATTATTAATTTGTTTTTAATAAATATTGAATAATATCTAATTGATTACGATAATCTACATATGTATGCATAAAGAATATTAGTCATGTAAATGATAGATTTTCCAGCATAACGGTATAATAAGTACATTTACTTGAACATAAATGTGTATTAAAGGTGATATAGATATTTGTGTACCTACATATACTCTTGTTCTATTGCATAAATTAATAAAAATTTAGTTCTTATACCATGCATTCTACATTACATAATTTAGATCATTTTTTGAATTGATCACAAACAATGCATTTTAATTTTTTTCTTCAATGAAAATGTTCATTTAAAAGTAAATACATACTGCAAACACGTACATGAGTATAGGAAAATATATAAAAATAGGCACAATAAATGTCGTACAATTTTTATTATTGACAATTTTATTTTAAGTCAATAATATTGTTTACTTTTTTTTTTTTTAAATAGTTACTTTATGCACTAATTTTAATTTAACAAATGCAAAAACAGAAACAGAAAAAAAAAATGTTTTCTTTGATCTGTTTTGTATTACGAATTACGAGCATTTTAGTATTTAGTGCTCGTATAAATTTTATAATTGATTACATATTGTGCAGGTATTTTATTACTTGTACATACATACAGGTGCAAGGGTATTTAACGACCTTCTAAATTTATACGATATGTACATTATCTACACTGTACGTATGGTATATGATGCTTATAATATATATGTAAGAATATTGTTTATATTAGTGTATACTTCTCCTTAACCTTTATCGTATTTTTGTATCATCATGCCCATGCCATACATATTTATTGATTATTGATAATGATGATGAGTAATAATATTGTATTCGGTTGTATTTTTTTTTTTATATTATGAGCATGTGCATGGAACTTTATTTTATAATAATATCAAGGTAATTTACACAGTTTATCTATTTATTTATTTATTTACTATTCAGTTATTTCATAATTATATTACATACATCACATGCATACGAGTATTATTATAAATTTTTGTATAAAACAATGTCTTTTGTGTTTTGTATTTTAAGAAAATTTCCTTATTAATAATAGAGTCTGTTTCGCTTGATTAATTTGTCTCAATGACTCAATATACAGTCAAATTCCTCTAACTCGAATCGTCAACTGCCATCAAAATTACTTCGAGTTAAAGGGATTTTAGAAGAATTTTGAGTTAGAGGAATTGAAAAAAAAATTATTTTAGGTGGATTAAATCAATAAATAAAATTCGTACAATTTATTAGATAAATTTTTACAAAAATGGCATAAATAAAAAATAAGTTTTTTTTTTTTTGAAAAATATGTATGTATATGAAAAAAAAACAGTGGGCATACATGTTTATTTAATTTATTTTGAGAAAAAATCAGTTAGTTTTGATTGAAAATTTACATTTTTTTGCTTAAAAAAGGTTTCTAATTTATACAAGCTAACATACACCTCATCAGGAACACCAGGAGTCATTTCAATAGCATTCTGTAATATTTGAATGGCATTTTCTAAATCAGAATGATCATGTTTTGCATTACAGAATTCGCAAACAAACAGATATTGATTCTTCATTGTAATTTTTGCATATTGTATATACACAAGCCAAACAAAAGTGAACATGAATAATCATGTTTTGCATCATAGAACAAGTGTTAAGCTAACTAGAAATAAATGTATCCAAATATGTATGTATGTATAGAAATTTTAAAGCACTGTTTCATGTTTAAATTCGAGTTAAGGGAATTTAAAGATCGACAAAAACTTGACAAAAATGTTGAGTTAGAGGAATATTTGACTTAGAGGAATTTCGACTTAGAGGAATTTGACTGTATTATATAAGCTTTTGTGTGTGTGTGTGTTGTACACAAATTTTATACATGTGCATGCAGACATTATATACATGCCTATGTTATTAACAGATCATTTACACGAGAAATTTTTGTTAATCTACACTCTATATGTATGTATGTATAAAGATCGTATATTTATATGTATGCAGATATGTGTATGTATAATGTACGTATAGTAAAGATTAAAATTTTAAAATAAACTTTTTTTTTAAAAAAAAAAAAAAAAAATATGTAAATACAAATTTTGTTTTTACAATTTCCATTATATGTATTTTATATTTGTGCAAAAAAAAAAAAAGACAATTTTATAATCTTCACTCCAATTTTAATTTCAAGATTCGAATATACATACATATATGTATTTTACTTGTGATTATATGTGAATACTCGTATAATAATCGTTTTTGTGTGATGGTGTAGTTATCATCATCAGTTGTATGTATATAACCTTGCAAGGTCAATTTGGTTCATTTTTTTTTGTTTTGTTTTTTTTAATAAATTGAAATGTGTAATGCACAATCAATAAAACCATTTCCAATATAGGTAATCAGAATTTTATATGAAGTAGGTTAGGTAGGTACCTATTTACATGTATGTATACACAATTAAAATATTCAAATGGCTCTGTGGAGTATAGTATATGAACATTACCTGTAATTTATTACATTTCTAGACAAGAATACAGTCATGCATACGTACAAATGTGACGTTAATAATTGCAGTAAATGAAAATTATATGAATTGACTCAATACAGAAGAAGAGTTATGTATATGTACGTACGTACACAATACACTACTACTTGGACTATATGGATAAACTAACGTAACAATTTTCAAGAAATCCAAAAAAAAAAAAACAAAATCTATGTCATTTGTAATTGAAATAATTTTGTGAATTATTTTGATCCGACAAATATACTAACAGAAAATAGAAAATAGAAAAAATTTTCTTTTGCAATGCAAAAAAAAAAAAAAAAAAACATAACATGACAACACAAATTATTGTATACATATTTACTAACAATTTTAAATTGTAACAATTCTAAATTTTTATTAGTTTTTATTTAGTTTATAAAAAGAATGAAGGTTGAATTATTATATATTACATTATTACAACAATATGGCAACATACATGCATGCATATATGTATGTACATGCATCTGTAATAGATTGGACTTAGCACTCCACAAATGATTTGTGATGATCATTTCATTTGCTCGAGAACATTTATATGCCATGTTTTTTATTTGTGTCTACCCTCTAGCTTCTATCATTGGCTAAATATGTATTCGTACGCTTAATATTTTTTTTTTTCGATTCATGTTCATGCATATCTGTAAATTAGCACTCTAATACTATTGACACACTGCAGAGATAAACTATGGTTATATCAAATGGTTTATCGATAACCTGGTATGGGTGACACATTTAAATTGAAGTGAACTATAGCAGTTTATGTATTCATACGACACCTGTCGAGATAAATTCAAACACTAATTATTTTTCATCTAGTCAGCATGTTACCTGAAATTTGGTTTGACAGTTTGTTTAAATATAATATAAAAAATAAAAAATAAATAGCACAAACGTCAAAGATAACTGAGTTCGAGAGCTTGGTTAACAAGATAACTGAGTTCTAGAAACTCGGTTAACTTAACAAAGATAAACCAGAAAACTGAGATAACCATGGTTTATCTCTGCAGTGTGTCAATAGTATAATACCATACACTCAATTTTGTTTTACGTTCATATGTAGGTATATTACATGTACAGTATGCATTTTTAATTTTATATTCAGATTTATTGTTAACATGTTTTTTTTTCTTTTTTTCATATAAATTAAAATAAATCGAGATCCTTTTTCTAAAGATTGAATAATTTAACCTTGAAATATTTAACTCACCAACAATTATAATAATACAGTTTTAATTTATTATTTTTTAAATAAAAATATAAAATATTTATTTATTAATTGATTTTTTTATATACCTATATATATATATTGTTTATTGTTTGTTGTTATTATGATTGTATATTTTTAGGCAAAAGAAATTCTTTCAAAGGAATCAAACGTACAGGAAGTTAAATGCCCTGTAACGGTATGCGGAGATGTACACGGTCAATTTCATGATTTAATGGAATTATTTCGAATAGGTGGAAAATCACCAGATACAAATTATTTATTTATGGGTGATTATGTGGATCGTGGATATTATTCAGTTGAAACAGTTACATTATTGGTTGCATTAAAAGTACGATATCGTGAAAGAATCACAATATTACGTGGTAATCATGAATCAAGGCAAATAACACAAGTATATGGTTTTTATGATGAATGTTTACGAAAATATGGAAATGCAAACGTTTGGAAATATTTTACTGATCTATTCGATTATCTACCGTTAACAGCATTAGTAGATGGACAAATATTTTGTTTGCATGGTGGTTTAAGTCCATCAATTGATAGTTTGGATCATATTCGTGCATTAGACAGATTACAGGAAGTACCGCATGAAGGACCAATGTGTGATCTATTATGGTCTGATCCAGACGATAGAGGCGGTTGGGGTATTTCACCACGTGGAGCTGGTTATACATTTGGTCAAGTAAGCTTATATTCGATTTTCGATTTTCAATAAATTATTTGAAATGCATTTAAAATTTATTGAAAATTTGTTACAATAATTATAATTTTCATTTTTAGGATATATCAGAAACATTTAATCATACGAATGGTTTAACATTGGTATCACGTGCCCATCAACTTGTTATGGAAGGTTATAATTGGTGTCATGATCGTAATGTTGTTACAATATTCTCAGCGCCAAATTATTGTTATCGATGCGGTAATCAAGCAGCTCTAATGGAATTAGATGATTCTCTTAAATTTTCATTGTGAGTAAAATAACATTGCACAAAATTTTTCTCTTTAAAATTGTAAATTTTAGAAAAAAAAAATATAAAACAACAAAAATGTTTCATATTTTTTTTTTTTTTATTTTTTATTATTATTATTTTTCATTTTCTATTTTCCTTTACAGCCTACAATTCGACCCGGCACCACGACGTGGAGAACCACATGTTACTCGAAGAACACCCGACTATTTCCTCTAAGAGAAAACAAATTTAATTATAAAATTAAAACTAATAGTAATTATAATATTAATAATAATAATAATAAAATAATTGATAATGGAAATTACAAAAAAAAAAAAAAAAATAAAAATAAATGAGAGTAAATGCAAATTTCATATGCAAAGTAAAAAAAAAAAAAAACACAAAACGGATACAACAACAACAAAAAAATAAAATAAAATAAAAATACAGTTTATTATAATTAATAATTACAATTACTATTTTGAAAGATGAAAAATTTATTAATAAAATCAAATAAAAATAATAAATGAAAATTGAAAAAAAAAAGAATACAAATATTTTAATGAAATTATAAACAAAAAACAAACAAACAATCGCTAATAAAGTGAAAGAAACAAATAAACAAAAAAAAAGGATATACATACATATATAAAATTGATCTAAATAAAAATTAAATGATTTAAAAAATAAACAAACAAATAAAAAAGAGATTTTTTTTTAGTTGTTAAAAAAAAAAATTGAAATCCTTTTTATTATTAATTTTTAAGGTACACACATACATACATAATATCATTTTTTAAGATCTAGTTCTGGTAATTTTTTTTTTATTTTTATTTTTTGTTTTTTTTTTTAGTTATACCTATGTTATATATTTTTTTTAATTTTAATTTTCTATTTTTATCTATTTTGAAAAAGAAAAAAAAATTATCTACATACATACATAGTTTGATTAATAAAACGAAATTGTTTTTAATAAACAAACATTGTACATTTATGCAAAAATGTAAATTGTATGTAATGCACATTTTACAATAAAAATTATGTCGTCTACTAAGATTTAAAATTTAAAAAAAATTACATACATTTATATACATTATAAATGTTAAAAGGAAGCTGGATTTCCTTTTATATATTTTCTAAAATCGTCTAGTGTAGATAATCGATTGAAGAATAATTATGAATTTTTATTTCGTATCATATTAAATGTAAATTAATAGAGGGATTCATGTCATTTTTTCGTTGTTCGTTTCGCATCGTAGTTTCTAGTCTGATTCGACATCAAAGACGATTTATTTTTATTTCAGTTGTCATATTTATTTTCTAATATGTACATATTTTAATTTCTATGCCAATTAAAAACTGTCAAATATCAACTACGAAAATACGAAAAATACAAAAATTATAAACCACAAAGAATTTTATCTTCGTAGTTTTTTCAAAACTTTCGTACTTAACAAATGAACTACGAAAACTACAAAGATTTTACGAAGACTACGAAACGTGACATGAATTTCCATAATGTGTTGTATTTTAGTATTCTTCTTTTCTTTTTTTTTCTAACATTATCACAGTTCAATTCATAAAATTCGTCTGGAGTTGTAATATAATTTTAAAATTTTATTTCTTTTTTTAATTCGTTATATTTGTTATCAATTTTTTTTTTTATTTTTTAAATGTGGTATAAACAAACAAAAAATAAATCAATTCCATGGAATTCTAATGTGTAATCAGCTGCTTGAAAAATGCTGCTGATTACCTTCGTTCGTGTATTGTTGTGTTGACCAGAGATAAAAAAAAAATTATCTCAAATGAATCAGTGTTATGAAGTAAATAAAAATATCGAATCGAAAAATGTATGCAGGCAGATAATAAAAGCTTATCGCTTATCAGTAATTTTTTGTTTTCTGTTGTACACATCATAGATGGATTTAAAAAAAAAATTTAATTCAAAAATTAAATTGCGAAATAGATATATGTAATGGGTTTACTGGTGATTTTTGATTTTTGTTCTTATTAAGGATTTTATTGAAAAATTTAATTTTTTTTTTTTTTGATAATTAATTTTTAATCGTAAATATGTACAATTCGTCGTGATTAAATCGATAAATGATATTTAAATACATTTGTATGTGTATTTTATATGACATGTAAAAAGGGTATATTATTGTATAGTTAACCAATGAAAATGAGAACTTTGAATTTTATAAAGAGAAATTGCTTTAAAACTGAACCACAAAAGAGAGAGAGAGAAAAAGAGAGAGACTGGTGCGCATTATATGGAAACTTATCACTTACACGGGGACATGAACAAATTTCTGTGCTGTTATTTGTTACACGCCTTAGGAAAATTGGTATTTTTGCGTTAATAGTCCTTACTACTTTCTTCTTCTTTTTAATTCAATTTTCATAATGTTGAAGCTGTGATTTTAGATTATTTTAATTTTTTTTTTTTAATGAAAAATGCATAAATTCTTACATATATAAGATACATAGCTTAATAATTTCTCATGTTAAAAGTTCAAAAATTCAGCACAAAAATATTAAATCGAAAAAAAATTTAATTAAAAATTCAATACTGATGGTATGGGCTTGAATAGCTCGATGGTTGCGTGTCGGTCTTGTGATCTTGAAGATCACGGTTCGAACCCCAGCCAGCGCACTACTCTTGCCCAAGTCGATCATTAATTTTTCCCATCAGTAATGTACACCAGTAACTGATTACTGATGATAAACTGGCATAATGGACTGAGTATCCGCGTGCACTTAATATATACTATATACATTGTATGTATATATGTATATTTAAAAAAAAAAAAAAAAAAAATACTGATGGTGTAAAATGTAGTAAAATATGATATCCATAATTTACACCAAAGAAATAACGGCTGGTATATATATGGTAATTGAATTCATAATAAATGTCAAATGTGTGTCAAAAAAAAAAAAAAACAAATTTCAAAATTCAGCATGATATTATGTTAAATAAGCTGAATTTTTAATTTTAATCGCCTTTTGGACATTTATGAAATATCAACCCAATTAGTTGGAATTAAGATAAATACATTCGAAATGAAGATTATTTCTTAACAGTGTTCTAAAGTTCTAATCAATTGTTATCAATGTATTTTAATTTTAATGTTAATCAAAAGAAAATTTCTTTTACGTAAATTTTGGTTATTATTTTCTGTATACTTACATGCTTAAAATGGCAAATATCTAGTGGTTAACAAAATATGCCAAATACTTATATATGCTTTTAATAAAATAATACCTACATACATAAATGGTTATGTGGATTTTTTAAATCGCTATTAAATGAACAAAAATAACAAAAAAATGAAAAAAAAAGGAAAAACGATTTTATGAATGAAAATACTACCATACTACACGTTACATTCATACATACATACATACCGTCATAAATACTCATGTTTTACACATTACTAATTTTCCAGAATTAGATCTTAACTAATGCAATCGTTTGTAGGTTTTTTTTTTATTATTATTTTTTTCTTTATTTTTATTCACATTTTTAATCATGCATTTCGCATACATAATATATAATATTCAGTAAACATTAACAATAACAAAATATCAATAAAAATCTTATATAATTACGCATGTATGTATAAGCATAAATGATAAAGATAATATGAATGCATACATAAGAAAATGAAGAGACTATGTAAATTCATTTTTTTTTCTCTCTAATTAGGTATTTTCATTTATTTTTATTATTGTCATTTTCAATTAATTGAAAGAAAAAAAAAATTAAAAAAAAAAAAGTAAAGAAATTAGAACATATAAATATGTAATGTATATTTTATGATATAATTTCTTACTACTTATTATCGCATTATTTATGTAATAAATAATAATAACACATTACTTAATTAGGGAAAAAAAAAACATGCAAACAAATTTTTTTTAAAAAACAAAAAGTTTAAAAAAAAATTAATAAATGGAAAAAATAAATAAACAATAAAATTTATTATTGTATTGTTAAACAAAAAAAAAATTAAAAAAAAATAAAGGATGAATTTAATAAAAATAAAATAATGAAAAAGAAAAAATATTTAGAAAAATAAATATACAAGAAGAAAAATAAAAATGATATGCGATCAAATGACACAAACAAACAAACAAATTACAAAGGAATATACATACATACATAAATACATTCATTACGGTATCATGTTAAATTAAAAAAAAAAAAATTTGAAAAAAAATATATTATATATATAAAAAAAAAGAATCTACGATAATTATATACTACGCTATTACTAAAAATATTTACATAAAAATAATAGAGTAAATAATAATGGTAATAAAAAATTTGAGAGAAAAATAATAATAATAATAATAATAATAAAACAGACAGACACAATACAAAATAAAAATTAAAAAACGAATGAAAAAAAAAACGATTTTTATTTTTTTTTGTTTTTTTTTTTATCTTTTTCATTATCTTCTCTTTACAGCTGTGCTAGCTGTAGTTTGATTGCTGTTCTTATATTCATTATTTGTGTAGCATCATAATCATAGCATAAGTCCTCTTTGACATCATCCAGATGACATATCGTTTGTGAAAATAATAAGTTTGTTTGAAAATGTTTAATGCCATGGTTGGTTGGTTGGTTATGGTTATGGTTAGTCGTTCGTTATCCGTCATTTATATAGAGGGGCTTGAATAGCTCGATGGTTGCGTGTCGGTCTTGTGATCTTGAAGATCACGGTTCGAACCCCAGCCAGCGCACTACTCTTGCCCAAGTCGATCATTAATTTTTCCTATCAGCAATGTACACCAGTAACTGATTGATTACTGATGATAAACTGGATGATATATCTGACATAAAATTACTGATCGGCGGTGCCATAATGGACTGAGTATCCGCGTGCACTTAATATATACTATATACATTGTATGTATATATGTATATTTTAAAAATAAGAAAAAAAATAATAAATAATAATCCGTCATTTATAGTGAATTTGTGTTTTCAGCATGAATTAATATTCATTAAAATAAAGAAAAATTTTATAATTCGTAAATTCGTAAAAGAAATTTTTGACATTCACTGTAAAGTGAGAAGTGAATTCACTTTGAAACTGGTCTGGTATTAGTATACTACGGAATGATTATTGATCATTGATTAATTGGGTGTGGTGTGGTCTATGGTGCTGGCTGCTAGGTAGTTGTGGGTTTTCACATTATTTGTAAACATAAATGAATTACATTATACGGTATAAAGGTAAGTATCGTGCAGTAAATAGTTGTGTTGTGTGGTGTTGGTGTGTCACAAAAACAAAAATTAGAGAAAAAATACAATAAAAAAAAAATAACAGAAACAGAACAAATGCATGGAAATGAAATGGAAAATCAATAAGACATTCATCACAACAAGGCGAGGTACATGACAGGTACAACAGTCATACATCACAAGCGCAATTTGAAATTACAATGATTTTTGAATTTAATTTTTGATTCATCATTCATCAATGATGATCATTGATTTAATCAGTCAGTGATCGATTGATTAATCAGTTTAGTATCAGATCAGTACTCACGCTCACGGTACAAGTATTAACTTAAAATTTACTTTAATTTTTTTCAATTTTTAAAACAGAACAGAACAAACAAAATTCAAGTCAATAATAGTACGGTACGGATTACAGCTTACGGCATAATTCGTTATATTGTGAACGCAGTTTGTGTGTGTATTGAAAAAATATTAGATTATAAAATTACTACTATCTATTTAGATTTGTTGGTGATCTGTCTGTGATAATACGTATATACTATATTTTGAGTGCAAAGGTGATTTATGTAACGATGAGAATAACATTATTATTATTTTAATTTTTTATTTAAAACTTTCAATTTTAAAAAGTGATAAATTTACGGTTCTTGTTGTAAAGAAAATGGTATGTATTATAAATTATTTAATAAAAACTTTAAAAAAAAAAATAAAAGAAAAAAATAATCTTTAATTTCTGATTGATTACATACACAAAATACAAAAAATTATTAATTTTAATAATATACTGGATGATCAGAATGCCAAGAAAATGATCCATCTGGACCCAATAATGCTCCGAAATCGACAAAATCATCACCTAAAGTATCGTCATCATCATACGCTATATCGCTTCCTGATTGTTGTTTTGCTTATTTTATTTGAAATTTATAAGAAAGAAAAAAAATTTTAAATAAAATTATTCAGATAGATGATGATATACAGTACAGTACACGTACACTACACAATCAATTTGTTCTTTTTTTTTTTTTTTAATTCATTAACTTACGATTATAATGACTGTTAATTGGAATATGTAATCCGTAAACTAATCCAAAAACAATGAAGATGCATAACTGAATTGATAAATATAAAAGAAAAACAATAAAAATAAATCAAAATAATTATTTAAAATTCGGCAGGAAAAAAAAACAATTAGAATATTCGTACTATACGTTATTACATCTACTCTATACATACTAGTACTTTAAAAGTTTCCATAATAGTGTTATTCTCTTGAAATGCGAATGAATTAATTTAAATGTTGATCATTTTTGTATTTATATACGAAGAAAATCTCACATACAAATTCTAAATTTCTATTCAACCATAAAAAATAATTGCCTGCACCCATTATAAATACTTACCTATCCTCTACCTATGAATAAAATGGTGAAAGTATTGAATAATTTTGTTTTTTGTTTTTTTTTTGCTATTTTGTTACATTTTTTTTTTAACCAGAAATTTGAATTATTTTTTTTTTTTTTTTTTGTAGAAAGAAAAGAAAAATCAATGACTGAACAAATTTAATTATTTTAGGTCACATTATTATTGTATTGTATGGAATATAATGCATATACAATGCACTAAAAAAGACAATTACATATTTCATTTGTTTCAATTGTATTTATGTTGCTAATATACGTTCAAACTCGAAAAAACCCTCGGTATACCGACCATGCTAATAAAATCAGGTTGAATTGTGTGTGTGTATAGGCAGAATTACATACAAAATGAATTTAAACTCAATATTGTTTTGTAATATTCTCCCAATTTGAAATTTGAAACAATTGAAATCTATTGGTGAATGATATTGATTATCTGACATAAATTTTGTATCATAACTTGTTGTTTTAAAGTAGAAAATTTTTCTTTTAAATGATTTCTAAAAATTGTGTGTATATGTATACATTATGTACTTACATTTTGGATGTTGGATATTATGTAATCGGTTGTTATGTAACAGAAAAAATGTTGTACATAATTAAAATTTTTCTCAAATAATATTCAAAAAATAATGTTGTTTTTTTTTGTTTTGTTTTTTATTATTATTATTATTATTATACTGAAAAAAAATTAATTTTTATTAAGTAAATAAAAATGAAACAAAAAATATATACCTTTATTATATTGGATTCCTTAAAACATTTTTCATGTAAACTATACGTATGTATATATATATATATTATGTACATATACATAAGGAACTAATTATTACATTTTTATTATTATTATTATTATTATTATTTTTTTCTTTAATACATAAATAAGCGATTCTAAAAATTAAAATTAAAAAAAAAAAGAGACAATTACCATGTTTATACTTCACATCAAAACGATATAATACAAATCGATATGAGATAAAACGATCTAATAAAACCGGTTTTACAGATGTTTATACTTACTAGCTCGAATCGATATGAGATAAAACGGAATGAAATGAAATGCAGTACCACCATGTGCTACCATAACATTTTTGCATTTTGAATAAAATATGTAAATAAAATTAAAATTTACAAATTACAACTCAAAGAACGATCACGAAATGAGAGGTTAATTATTTTAGTTTAACAATTCTTTTTTTTTTTTGTTGAAAAGTAGTAAAAATTATTCTCAAAACGATATGAACGATTTATACAGATTTTCATATCGTTTTGACAGATCTCAAACTGCTTTAATTATGGTTTTTAATTAATGCAATTTGAAAATGATAAAACGTTTTAAGGGATGTTTATACTAAACTTTCAAATCGTTTTATCTTATATCGTTTTGATGTGTAGTATACACGTGGTAAATTTCATTTTTAACATTGTTTTTACATGATTTTTCATGATTATATATTATGTATGTACTTAGTAGTGTATATAAATATAAATATTAAAAACACATTATGATAAATCTCAAATTATTACATTTTACATAATAATAATTGAAGGGCTGAGATGATGAAGGTATGTTAACTGTCACAATATCTACACTTTTTGTGTTATTGGACTTAAAAGTTATTCATATTTCATATGCACTTTTTAACTTTCATCTAACTGAAAAACAGAATTTATTCAAATTTGTCGGTTAACATCTTCATCATCTCAGCCCTTCAATTACAAAATATTTTTCATTTTTTGTTTTCTTTTTTTTTTTGTTTTTTTCTTTTTCTCATTGTAAAAAAATAAATAAAATTTCGAATTTATAAATGTTCATTTTTTGTCAATTTATATTTTTTATAAATTTTTTCGATCCAAACACTTTGTGCCGATCCGGATCATAAAATCACAAAATTTTAAATCAAAAAAAAAAAAAAAGAAAAGAAAAACAATTGTTTTTCTTCTTCTTCTTCTCTTTTATGTGATTGTTACACATTCACATGTATTATATTATACATACATACATCACATTTACACTAAATGCTAAGAGTATGTATAATATAATATAAATTTTTTTCTTTTTTATCTTTTATAATTTATTTTTCATTTTTTTTTTTTTTATTTTTATTCTTTTATACATACATATGAATGTATGTAAATGTATGTACATGAATAAATTTTATATACTGTCCCTTACTGATCTATCTACTATATAAAATATATTCATAATAATATTTATGAATGATCTACAAAATGAATATCGAATTATAATAATATGTTATAGATATATTTTATATTTTTTTAATTAATATTTTAAGATATACATAAATACCTATATATGTATATCCTATTTGTATTTCATTTCATATATGTATATGTATGTATTTTGATTTTATTTACTTATATTAATAATATTTGATCTTTTTTCTTTTTGTCTTATATTTTAATTTTATTTTAATAATTCAGTTACTTCAAAAAAATCAAAACTATGGCATGGCATCAATTTAATTGAATTTCAAAATTTTTTATTTTAAACGTTTCAAATTCTTATAAATGTGAATTGATTTATGTATACAGTATACTATATAAATTAAGGATGATATAATAATTTTTTTTTCTGTTATCGTTATTATGTATTATCATTATTTTATGTATTACATTATGCATGTAGTTTTGTTGAATTTATCGTAATTTGTAATTTATTAAATTACAAAAAAATTTATTCGAAAATAATAATTACATATTTCTTATATGGAGCTTAAAAACGAAATAAACGAACATTTTTAGATGATCGATATTCTTGAATTAAATGAAAATTATATTAATAAATTCTAATATTTCTCATTTTTTTTTTATATATGTTGTCTTATTTAGTTTTTTTTTTTGTACATGTGTGTTTTTTGTTTTTTTTTTGTAAGAATCTAAACTAATAAAAACTCGAGTAGTAATAATTATATGTAGGTAGTATATTTTTTTAAAGCTTAAATTTTTATTTACTGCTGCAAGCGTATTAAGGTTGTCATTTGTCGGTATAAATAAATATATTTAGAGATGGATGCATACAAATCATTATAGATAAAATATCTTTAAACTGAAGTTTAATTTTTTTTTTTACAAAAAAAGGAGAATTTTTATCGAAAACAGTATTGCTATTTTGAACTTGAAAAAAATATATACATATATAAAAAATAAAATTAAAATTCGATTACAAAATGTATACATAATAAAATTCCTGTATTTATATGCAAATGAAAATTACATACATAATTTAACTTAAAGTAAAAAATCTATTTTGTAATTTAATTTTGTTTACAGTCACTTAAGTACTCTAAGTCTACTGTCACATGAGACTGATTCTGAATCTGAAACGTAAAATTTCAGATTCAGAATTCACTTTTTGTTCATTCTGATTCTGAATCTGAAAACTCCTTTTCAATATTTTTCTTTAAATTTGTTATTGTTATAAAACACTTTACTTATCGAGTGAACATTAAACCATCGAACGATAACTACTATGAGTGGCGAGTACGTTGGTAAGACGCACTTTTCAATGGAGGGTGAAATAAAGTTAATCTTCTGTCTTCTGTCTTCTATCTTACGATCTTCAAGTTGTATATAAACAAGTATGTCAATTTATTGAGTGGTTTAGCTATGAATTCAGATTCAGATTTCAGGTACATGTGACATGCTACATTTATTGTCAGCATGTTTCATTTTCTATTCTGAAAATAATCAGATTACAAAACGGAAACACAAACCGGAATTTATTCAGCAGATGAATTTTTCAGAGCCATGTAACAGGTCACATATACTACAATGTATGTATTTGATTGTGATTCTGAAATTTTCGGAATTTTTCAGATTCAGAATCAGTCTCATGTGACAGTACACTAATACTAATTTTAATTGAATGAATATAATTAAAAACATTTGTAAACAAAAATTCTTCCAAAAAAAAAAAAGAAGAGAAAAACTTAACAAAAAATCTAAACAAAAATTATTTTTAAAAATTAAGCTCCATATAAGAAATTCGTACAAAAAAAAAAAATAATAAATAAATAAAATATTTGAAAAGAAAAAAATATTCAATTTTGTGACAAAATTCTTATTTACATTAATAAATTATAAAAAAAATAACACGAACACACATAATCTCTCTCTCTCTCTCTCTCTTTTTATTTCTATCTTTTATAAATATGATGTTTAACTTTGAATTGTATGCTTGAAATTACTATCAATAATAGTATTTTTAGCATTTTTAGAATTTTGTTGTGACACTGCTGTAATAATATTGCCGTTATTTGTTTTCGTTATTTCGTTATGTAAAAAATTTTCAGAATCTTTTTTTAAATTTCGTTTTAAATATGATTCTGGTGATGATGGTGATGATGATGATGATGATAATGATGATGGTGGTGGTGGTGGTGTTGATGACGATGATACAAATTTTGAGGGTAATTCAGAAGAAGAATTAGAATATAAATTATTTTGTGCTCCATTGAGAGCTATAGCATCTTTATTGTTGTTGTTGTTGTTATAATGATGATTTTGAAACGATTCTGATTTACCTTTATACGAATTTATTTTATGTGATGGAAATAATTGTTTACAATCATCATTATTTTCTTTATTATCTTCAGTATTACAATCATTTAAATTTGATATTGATGACATTGATGTAAAACGTGATGATGGTAATGATGTAGTAGTCGAAACAATTTCATTTAAATGAGGATTATTAAAATTTCCACCGCCTAAACGTAAAACATTTGTATCTGTATTTTGATAATCTGGTGCAGCAAAACCTTCTGTTATTAATGCATGAGCAATATTTATTTCAACATCTAAATTAAAAAATATTAAATAAAATTACAAAATTATTAGGTATTTTTTATCAATATTTAAAGTTCGTTGAGAATCATTAAAAATGTACAATTTTTTTTTTTTTTTATTATTTACCTCCACTTGTATCAAATAATTGTACTCCAGGTATTGGTGATCCTTCTCTTTTACCATGATTTTTTCCTTTTGGTCTATTTTTATATGTAACTACTCGTGAAACTAATTTCTTCCAGGTGGCAACTAAAAAAAAAAAAAAAATAAATTGTTAAAAAAATGCAATTAAAATTAAAAGAAGAAAAAAAATTCTATCTGGACATTACCATGAGCTAATTCTTCAAATTTTTCAATAGCTTGTTTATCCCACGCATCATTATCATTTGGAAGCGCTGGTTTAACATGTGCTAAAAAGCATTCAATTGCTTGGAATCTGTAACAAAATGAATAAACTATTCAATCTTAAAAAAAAATAATAATAATAATAATAATAATTTCCAATTAACCTTAACGTTAAGAAATCTGTTCGTAATTCGAATACTTCATTCGGTGCTATATATTCGCTATCACCGTAATCAACAAAATATAAATCTAATACAACATCACGTGGATTATATTCATTTGGTAAAATTCCAACAATTTCTGCCCTATACCATTTACCATCATATTTGAATAATGCGGCAACAATTTGCCCTAAATATGGATCGGCAATTTTATGTAACGCTTTATTTTCCTCTTTATTATAGTATTCAGTCATATTTTCAACAAGTTCATCTAACTTCTGAGATTGTGGACCAACTAATTGAAGCCAAAATTTTGACGGTGATGCTATCGCCGATACATACACTTCAAGAGGTTTTTCATTTTCTGATATCATTAATTTCTCACCAGATGGTAAATATGATATAACCGATGATGTCATCGATGAATGATTACTTGATACACTTGAAGTTGGACTACGTCTTGGTTCACGTTTCTGTACGACTTGTTCAACTGATTTACGAAATTCTTCATCTTCTTTGACCTTTTCTTCAATTAATTTTTTTGCAATATTCACTTGATTTCGATTACCAGCTATTAATACTCTACGTGTTGTACTACCATGACTTCTATCACCTGAATCAATAGTTACTTTTGCCAATGATTTACGGCAAATTTCTTGAAGTGCTTCACCGCATATTCCTGTAATACATACACGTACATAAGTAAACCATCATCAGTCTGAATATTACATGTGTGTATACATGTGTATGATATAAAATTTTAAACTACATATTAGATAATTACCAATTATTTTACCACAAGCACTTTGTGGTATAAAAATTTCTTCTTGAACCATTGAAGATTTTTGTATATCTTTCATTAGCATATCTCTTGCTTCCATAACAGATTTTTCTATTCCACTTATTTCACAATAATGATGATTATCATCTTTTTCTCTATGATAAATTTAAAAATAAAATTAAAAATTTTCAAATACACCTATCACAAATAAAATGAATATATTTTACCTAAAATTAATTACAGTTCCAGTTTTATCTTCAATTATTTTTAGATTAGCGCTATTTCTTCCAATTAAAATTGGTACAGTCTCATTTAATACAACAAATTGAATTTTAATTCTTTCCATATTTTTCTTTGATGAATTCGATGATGATATTGTACCATCAATTGTATCGTTATTGTCATCTTCATCACGATTCTTAAAATAAACGTAAAGCATAGCTCCACCTAAACTGCATAAACCAAGACCCAAAAGGTATCTGTATACTGGTGTTTTAAACATTTTTTTTTTATATTCTTTATTATTATATTATCGATTATTATTTATGTGTGTATTTTTGTATATATATTTTTTTTTCTGTTTCAAATTTTTCTCGTTTTATTTTCCTCGTAAATGTAATCTGAAATAGAATCGAATTATTTAAATCAGTAATGCCATCATCATCATGTCATGCATATTATTATTGTAGAAAATAAATTTTAATTTACAATATTTCCAATGCACATTATTGTATGCAAATATAGGAGCACACATATAGCGCAGCGCATACACATACATTACCTAATATATGCGCACATGCAGATAGAAATTATTAATTTTAAATATGTAAACATTTCATTTATGTTTCTTTTTTTATTGAGTAGCTATACTCAATTTAAATTGAAATTGTGTTTTATGGAATATAACTACATAAATCAATTATTTTTGTTTAAATTAAAAAATATGAAAATTATTCAAATTGAAAATACATAATAATATTTTCACTTCGATTTGAAACGAAATTGAACAAGAAAATCTATCGACTATGGACAGATTCTAGATGAATTACATGAAATGACTGAAATGAGAGAGGAAAATATGTGTAGTAAATGAACTACATTTACATAATTAGCATCAGTCTCTAAAATTCATTTTCTAAACAGAAAAATTTGTCAAATCGGTATTGTTTTTGTCTATCTCTAATTTGATTTTTTTTTTTTTTTTCAAATAAATAAACAACAGGAAAAACAACAGTTCCAACTAGTATATAAAAATATGTGCATATATTTAGTTTATTATCTACATATGTAAGTATTTAAAGTATCTAAAAAGCAAAAAAATAAATAAATAAAAAATATAACTAAAAAATATTATACAATAATGTGAATAATTTTTTTCTTTGAAATTGGTATTAGTACATTTTTGACAAAAAGTTTAGTTAATGAGATAATAATGAATGCAATCCATTAATAAATCTCCATAATTTTGTCAATATTAATATTAACATATTTAATGAAATTACCTACATCATTGCTCACCATTCAAATACGAAACCTTAAATATGTACACGGGTAGAGCTCAGGTATATCCTTATAATATTGATAATATGGACTTAGACTACTTTCAAAGTAAACAGTTCACATTTGAAATAATTTGAGAAAAAAACAAAAAAAACAAATTAAAAATAATGTTCTAAAGTTTTTTGTTGATTTTTTTTTTTTTTTGTATTTTTGTAACTATTTTTGTTATTTTATTTTTAATTTTAATTTTTGTTGTTCTTGCTGTTGTCTAATTTTAATAATTTTAAAATGTAAATCAATTTTAAATGTGACAAAAATATTTTCAAGTAGAATACAAATTTAGATAAAAAAAAATTTTAAACAAAAATTTATAAATTTATTTTGTGATTATTTAACGAAAAATTTTTTTTTTTTTTAGAAAAATTATTATTTTATTTGATTTTGTGGCTAAATTTTAATATTTTCATGATTATATCTTCAAAGGATGATGAATTTATGTGTATTATATTATCAATTTTCACTTTAATTTATAATAAAATTTAGAAAAAAAAATTTTTTTTTTTTTATTTTTTATTTTACTTTGTACAAAATTTTAATTATTCATACACTACACACACACATTTTATTTTGCATGTCATATACATTTTATTGCACAAAAATTTATTCCACAAATTATAAAATAAATTAAATAATTTTTAAAATGGCAAAAAGAATGTAGTAGGTAGGTATATTGTAGAAGTAGAAGATTTAATATAATTTTACTACACATTTGTGTTGCATTGTGATTATTGTACATAAGTAATATACGAGACGAATAAGTAGGTTCGTAGCGTATAGTACATTTTATTAAAGAATTTCAAATTTTCACTTTATTTTCATTTTTATGTTTCTTTTATTTTTTTTTATCATTTTTTTTTTCTGTGTGCATTTTGAATTTATAAATTTTGTTTTGTTGCATTTGAGAGGGAGCCTTTCACCGCTTACAAAAAACAGGTATTAGGTATAATGCCGTGTAAATAATAATAATAATAATCAACAAAATACAATATAGTATACCCGTAAAACTATGTGTATGGATTATTTATCATTCATATAATATTATATAGTGTGCAATATATGTATGGGTATGTACCTACATACTTGTCTTCGAACTGTAGGAGGTTGTAGAATTACATTCTCTCAAATGCCCTATTTATTTATTAGGTATCAATTTAATGCTTATTGTGCTTGTGCTTGTGCATGTACATTTCTACACATACATAGTATGTACATTATATAAATAAATGTGTAATAAATTTAAAAGTATTTGAAAGATTCAATATCTTTAATCAATATTGTAATAGATATTTTAAATATACAATCTAATTACTATTAATTTATGTACCTATATACGTACTTTTAATTTAAATTCAAATTACAAATAAAATTTTTAGATAATTACGTTCTACCATTTTACATACTAATAAAAAACATTTAAAAAAAAAAAAGAAAATAAATATTGTTCTATGCTACCACATGCTACCTAAGCACATCTGTGATAAAATGAAAATTTATCTGCTGAGTGCTGACCATTCGATACACAAACACAATACGAATACAATCTGGCCTGAGTTGAGTTGAGGATGTCGTATCGTATGCGTTAAAAATGTAGAAATAAAGCCCTTACCCTTAGTTGTTCAATAAAGTTGTAGGTATACAAACTATGTATGTATGTACTATGTGAGAATGCTGTCGAATTATTATAATTAATAAACGCAAATAAAATATTGTATAAGCACGTCTACATACTAAATGCGTAA
The DNA here is from genome assembly GCA_951394055.1 of Villa cingulata. NCBI lineage: Eukaryota > Metazoa > Arthropoda > Insecta > Diptera > Bombyliidae > Villa > Villa cingulata. Next base: position 56,658,280 of record OX596018.1, read on the forward strand.
TGTTTTTAATTTGATAAATCTATAAACTGCAGCATGCCAAAAAAAAAAAATAAATAAATATCACAGATATTACAATCTATCGTCCTATCGTGTTATCTGTGAGAAATAATGAAAATAAATATCTATATTTTATTTGATAACAATAAATAACAGAATGAAATGGATGTAGTAGTGTGGCAGATAATGAATTTTGTGTTTCACACACACTAGCAAATAATAATGAAAGTATAATTTAAGTATTGTTATGGACTTGAGATATATTATATACGCTACACATTCAGGATAGATAAATTCTCTTTGTAATTATAATAATAAAAATTTTTCATATAAAATTTACCTCGTAAGTAGATTCTTCACAAAAAAAAAATTGATTTTTTTTACCGGTTTTTTTTTTTTCAACAACAAAAATATATTTTAACTATGTATATCTACGTATAGGTACATACATGAATCCAAGTATTATTTTTTACACATGCGTATGTACATAATGTTATAATGTATGCATGTGTGTATAAGAAACAACACTTTGTATTATAAAATAATCATTTTTAAAGCAACATGGGTTTTTTTTTCTAAAACAAAAAGTTCGTTAATTTTTCTTTATTAACAATAAACTTTTTCAGAGATCAGCTAACCAGCACAGCTAATAGCTATCAGATCAGCAGCAAAGTAACTGTAAGTAGTAGTAGTAGTAGTAGTATGAAATGATATGATAAAATGATTATGAAGATCATCATGATGATCTTCGTTTGTCGTTAGATTTTTTTTTTTCCTTTAGAAATTCATGTCATTCATACGTTATGTACGTACGCATATTTGAATGAATCTCTATTTATAGGTAAATGACATAATTTTTGTATTTTGTCGATTTACTTATTAAAGAGGTTACACATATATTAAGCTATATTTATACATATATGTAGATATATGTGTATGCATGTATATATAGCGATATAGAGCTGGCACTAGCAAATGACAAGAAAGTGTTTTTAAGTATCTATTTCGTGAATACAGATCTATATATTAAAATTAACAAACATATATACTACATAATATTTACATGTGTGTATGATTGTGTATATACGTATTACCGTATTACTTACATTTATTTATGAAAATATGTGTTTACGTACAAAAGAATTAATACATTATATTTTGTAGAAATATAGGTATTATGTATTATTTATTATTATTATTTTACAACTACATATAATATACCTACTAAATTAGAATTTGTTTTATTTTTTATAAAATGTACATATGTATGTATGTACGCGCAAAAAGCTATACTTTATATTATGGATTATGCAATGCAAATTACATTACATAGGTACATAGTTTATTGTATACAAAAATATGAATGAAGAATACTCACAAGTTCATGTACAATATTATTTAATAGATATATCTACTCGTTCATAAATATAATTATCTTAAAATATTATGAAAAGTAAAAACTAAAATTAATATTTGAGTAAAAAAAAAAAAAAAACATTGTACGAACATACAAACAATAAATCGTTTTTGTTTTGCATTTTATTATATATGTATATATAGGCACATATTCGCAGTTAATTATAGAAAAGCATGTGATCAAAGTGTTAATTTTGTTTTATTAATATAATTTATTTCTGTTTCATATTCATATTTATAAAATATTTTATTTTTATTGATATATACACATGCATTAATTGTATACGTATATTTTTATATACATATACGTAGATATTTTTAAATTTTGTTTTCAAAAATCTTCAAAAAGAGTACATCTTATATTATACATATTGTGATATCGAACATTAATTTATATAATACATATATGTATTATAATATATTGTATGTATGTAGGTACCTCCTATTTCATTTTGGTGTATTTTATAAATTATATTATAACATATACCTACTATTTTATATTTTGTATAATAAATTGGCAATTTTAGCGTATACACACCTATAATAAAATTCACTAAAATATATGAATATGTAAAAGATACAAATTTAGTTTTTTCTTTATTTAAATTTTCCGTGTAGTTAAAAAACTAAATCAATTATTATATATATATATATATGTATATAGGTAGCTATATAAGGGAGAAATATATTTTTCTTGAAGGTCAACTTTCTCGTGGTTTACGTTCATTTGCGGCTTTTTTTATAATATGCACAATATAATATTCAGCCAATAAAAAACTGTATTTATAGTATGTAAATGTAAGTACTATATGGTATTCCACACCATAATGGTATAATAAAGTGCTGATTATAGGAAAAAATCTAAAATCCTTTTTTTTTCTTGTTCCCTTTTGTTTTGTCTACTAATGTATGATGTAGGTATTTATATTTTAATTAACATGTGAAATTATATGTAAATCTGAAAAGTACACAAGCAATAGGTAGTACATTATCTATGTATCTAAAATAAAAATTAAATTATATATATATACGTATATATTATTTTTTTTAAAAAATGATGTAAAATGAACAGATAAAGATACATTTTCTGTTCTAATATAGGTACAAATATAGAATTGTACATTGTACTTATTTTTGTCTGTAGATGTATACATAGATAGATATACATCATAGAAAATATTATTTGTAGTTTACTCATCACATCACTAGTCATTGAATTTTTTTTTTCATTTTTTCATTTTTTTGTGATTTTTATTATAAAACGATATTGATAGGATTAGTTGTAATTGTAAGTAAATAATACCAGTTATCAGAGTGTATTATATATTTATTTTTTTTATTATGCATTAACACCATCATATGTTATAAATGTTATACATGCATGTACACACTTATTTATTCTATGATTTCATTATTATTGTTAATTAACTTATTTAATGAAAAAAAGTTATGTAAAATATCAAACCTTAAAAATTTATTAAAATAATCTGCAACAATTAGCTACTTTTACTCTACTTGTATGTTGTATCTTTTATTTTTTTTTACTTTATTCTTTCCAATTAATGAATTAATACACTAATTATGCTTGCGGTAATAAAAAACGATAATAAATAAAAGTTCTTTTTATGAAAGGAAATCAAGAATAATATCTTTAATTAAAATGTCCTCTTTTAAATTATATAAAAATTTATTCTTGCAAACAATAGTAGTACAAAATTACCACAAATTTTTTTTAGATTGTTCGTTCTTCTTTTTCCATATTAGTTCAATTTAAATCAAATATCAATACCACCTGCTTTTAACTCAATTGTATATATGCATATTATTTTATTCACAACAATAAAATTATACATAAACTTATTTGATGAAAAATGAATAAATTTAATCACAAATACAAAACAAATTATTTAAAACAAAATACTTAATTATCAAATTTATTGAAAAAAAAAAAAACTCACTATTTTTTCGAATGAAATATGTAGATACGATATTTTCTACACATTTATAACATTTCAATATGATTTCACTTACAAATAAAATATAAAAACACTTTACAATTTACATTTACTACTTTCAACGTTTCAACCAGTTTCAATTCAACCCGTTTCAACCCGTTTCAACCCTTTCAAGTTTCAACTACTTCAATCAAGTCAAGCTGTTTGGCTTTGGCTGTTTCAAATTGAGAAGAGGCGTTTTTTACAGCCAAAATCCAAAAACAAAAATTACGACAATCGACAACCAATTGAGCTGTCAAAACTTTATACCATCCAAGTGATTCAACATCGACGATCGGCCACCACCACCATGAGCATAACATCAAAACACAAAAACGTCAATATCATCTGAAAATAATAATATACTAGTTAAAAAAAAATATTGAAAAATAAAATTACAAGTGGAATCAGGAATTATTGAGAAAATTTTCAAATTGGATGAAAATAAATTATATTTTGAACCAACGATTTTAGCTGCCATCTTGAGAGTAAGTGACTAACTTCATGAACTGTTTTATCATGTTTAACGAAACAACAACTGCAACAACAACACCACAACCCAAAACACATTTATACGAATCGGTAATGTAGGTTTTATGTAACGGATTTTTTCTTAATTTGTTTGAATTATTTATAAATTTGCTTGTTTGCTTGCTGGACAAACCGATCAACCAATTTCAAAACATTTGTATTAATTAAAAATTTTGTAAAATGAAAAAATAAATTTCCTACTTTTTTAGTTTTTATCTTATTTATCATTTTACTAAAATTTGTATTCGCTAGTGGAACCGTGTAACCGTCAATTGTTTTTAAAAAGTAACAGACAGAAAAGAAATACCAATTATTAAGGGCGGATTGGGTGGAATTTTTATTACTTCGCTTCATTGTTCAACCCCCTTTTTAGGGATATTGCTTGCACTAGTATTTGCTAGTATATCAACAATATGTATACGTATACGCATTTGTTATGTATATCATAAAATCATATATAAAACAGAACAGAAATGTCAAAAATTTTAAATCCTCTAGTTGTTTTTTTCTTTTGAGTTCCTTAGAATTAATATTAAACAGTCCTCTGTATATTAGAATTATTAATTATAATTATTTTAGATTAAATTAAAATTAAGTTATATTTTTATTTGTATAAATTTTTAAGAAAATAAAATCAAAATTAAAATAAACGCAAATGTTTTTATTAAAGGAATTGATTCGATTTTCAACACAGATTCGAACTCTTTATTGTTATTTGATTTTAAGTGTTTGGATATTTCTATTAATTGCTGGTAAGTTATTTTTTAAAATATTGTATCAAATTGGATCTGTATCAAAAAATACATTATTTCGTTTTTGGTATGTACACAGGTATGTACAAATATATTGGCAATGTAAACAATATAAATAGTTTTTTAAATGCGAAACCCATGTATATGACATCTGACCAGGATGAACAAATTATCAAATTGAAAAAATATAAAATGCATTGTAGTCCAATTGAAACTTTAACTAGAAAAGATGATGGTGGATTATTGGATGGTTGGAAATTACAGGGTGTTTTACTAGTAATACGACATGGGGACAGAGGACCAATGTCACATGTACGTGGAATTTCTTCAGTGAATTGTGGTGTCGAAAAAGATAATTTGCTAAATAAGTAATCATCAAAAAAATGTTTAATACTGTTTAAAAGATAAAATTTCCATATTAAAATAATAATTTTGCTTTTTCCGCAGATATAAAAGTTTTTTATATAATTCAACAAATGTAAGTGGATCAAATCATTTATTTTGGAATAAAATTGGTCCGTTTCATGGATTTCCGTTATTACCAGCAACAATGAAAGGATGTTTATTGGGACAATTAACGTACAAGTAAGTTAAGAGTGATTTATATACACATTCATTTGCTCTAGAAAAAAAAAAAAGAAAAGAAAAATGAAAATTATAAATTATTTTCCAATTTAGAGGAATTGTTCAACTTCTACACATTGGTGAAATTCTACATCAAGTTTATGCTCATCCTTTAGGATTATACCAAAAGCCACAAATCTCAAAGCACAATATTATAAACTCAACACCAAACACATTTTTCAATTCTGATGAAGTGATCGTATATTCGACACGATATCGTAGAACATTTCAATCAGCTATGGCACTTTTATTCACGTTTTTACCTGTAGATAAATGGATGCAATTGAATGTTCGTGAATCTCATAGTATGGCATTCTGTTTTTCGGATTGTGCATGTCCACAAATTGATATTTTGCGTAAAAAGTTATCGTGGTTAAATTCAGATCAATTATCACAACATCCAGCTGTTTCGGCTGTTGTGCAGTGGATTGGTCAGACGTTACTACAACATCCGGCAAACGGAGTTAATAGTCCTCATGAGGTTATGGATGCCGTTTTAGCTCTGGTATGTCATAATGGTTCTTTACCATGTAAAAAATCTGGAAGTAAAAATCGTTTGATGGATAAAAAAGCATCAATTACTGTGTTGCCAGTAACGACAGTTGATATTAATGATGTAATCAACATAGACCAAGAAGAACAAACGTCAAACAATGATGTGAATAATCTAATCAGTTCATCGGACTCCCAACAACAATCACAACAGCAGCAGCATCAGCAGCAACAGCAGGAACAGCAACAAGATGATAACGAATTACCAGCTAATGCTTGTATTGAAACCAGTCATATAGCTGCATTAATGTCGTACACAAATTGGCAATCATCAAAAGAAGCACGTCATATATATTATCGTCAAATTGGTCTTTTAAGAGCATACGGCATGATAAGGCATATAGTTAGTTTTATGTTAAAAATGATATCCGGTGATCGTACAAAATTTATTCTATATTCTGGTCATGATTGGACAATGCAATATTTAACGGCAGCACTTGGTATAGATACAGAAACAGCATTCATACCATACGCTTCACGTATGGCATTCGAAGTATATCAAAGTGACATGCATACAGAATATTATTTTCGTGTCGTTTATAATGGCAGAGATGTAACACAACAAATTGATTTTTGTGAGGGTGGTAAAAGTTTACGTGTAACACGCGATAGCCGCGGTAATAAAGCTGATTTATGCCCAATCGAAAATATTATACGATTCATACATGATGATTATTTTTCATCATTAAATGCAACTAATTTCAAAGATGCCTGTACAATTCAAAAATCAAATGAATTTTAAATAATAATAAAAAACAAAGTATATTTAAAAACAAAAAAACGTTATTTTTTAAAAATATGATCAAATTAAAAAGTAAAGTATTATATTTAATTGAATTTTAAATTTTAAATCGAAAGTGAAAAAAAATTTTTTAAACTGTGATATAAAATTAAAAAAAAAGAAAAGCAAAAGAATAATTTATGTAATATTTAAAAAAGATATTATAAGTATATATATGAAATATGAACATTAAAATTAATATAAAAAAATTATAATCAATGAAAAATGTTCAAAAATTTAGTTCATCAAGATAAAATATAGAGATTTTATTAATAAAAACTAAAAAAAAAAAATAATTATATCTATCACATTAGATGGTGTATAAAATACTATATACATATACATATCACATTGTGTACAATTTATAGATTTTATTTTTAGTTAAATGCCAAATACCTATATTATTGTATTTATTTTTTGTTTCCAAGATAAAATATAAAATTTACATAGTTTCGAAACAAACAAAAAAAAAAAAAAAAAAAATTAAACAAAAACTTGTAAAAAAAAACGGATAATCAAAAATTTATAACATAAAATTTATTTTTAAAAATTTTTTTAATCATCATATCATAATATAGATTATAAAAAATACAAAAATAAAAATAAAAAATATGAATTTAAGTACAATTTTAATTCTGCGAAAATAAATGAAATTTTGAAATGGTTCTCAAAAAAATATAAAAATAAAAGAAGAAGAAGAAAAATTGTAAATTAAAACAAAATACTAAAATTATCAAAAATTTGTATAAAAAAGAAATTAAAAGAAAAATCAATATTATAGTGAAAAAAAAAAACAAATTATAGACTATCTATAATTACTTACAAATTACAACACATAGACGTACGTATATATGTATACAAAATTTTATGATTGTATTTTTAATGTTTATAAATAAAATAACACCGAAAAATTTATAATGCACATATCATATATACATATACATATTATTTATTGAATGTATAATCTATAATAGAAATTTTTGAATTTTATTTTTAAAATATGTACTTGTATACATATACATATTTCTTATATGTATACACAATCAATGATAATTATATAAAAATAAAAAAATTTAAAATGAATTACATATTATATGTGTATAGATATTTATTTAAGTATGTGTGTACATATCTATATGTATATTCAAAAACAATTTCTTTTAATTAAAGAAAATTTTATATTGGCTACCTACATACACGATTATTCTAATTTGATTGTACAACCTAATTAGCCAACACTAAATTTACAACAACAACAGCAACAACAAAAATTGGTCTGCTCAGCGTCCTGTCAATATAGTCACACCATCATACTGATACTGTATAAACGGAGTACGGAACGGAACAATCTTAATCAAACTATACTCAACTGGATCACCAGATTATACAATCGGTTGGATGAATCGTGCATTTAGGCAGCATAATTTAATTTGAATTTCTTTTTAAAAATGAAAAAAATATATATGTATACATTTATAATGACATAAAGTAGGTACATTTAATTATATTTATACACATAGAGGTATACAAATATTATAGAGGTATATGACGTATATATTGTGTATTAGTCAATACAAAACAAATAATATATGTATACAAAAGTAAATGAATTAATATTTTTATCTTGTATACATTCATCATCTATATAAATATAATATGTAATAATAATGTTATCATAATAAATTCTATAAACTTCTATATTAAACTATAAACTAAGATATATAAGTAAAATATACATATATATAAGATATAAAATTACAAAAATTAATATAAAAAACAAAAACATATCATTCAACAAAAGACATATCAAAATGTAATATTTAAAGCACAACAAAACTGATGAATCTTTTATGAGGGTAAGATATTTATATTATTACTATGTATAAGAAAATTATTATTACTAATATAATCTTAAAATCTTTATCTATACAACATATACAATATATATTATATCAATGACTATCTTAAATGTATTTATTTATAGCATAGGCAATATAAACATGTAGGTATGTCTATATCAAGGATAAATAAATAAAATTTTTGCACATTTTTATTGATGTGATGTGTTTATATTGCATTTGCCTATATACATATGTATGTATAACTTGTATGTATTTTATTACAATTTACAACCACAACTTGTATATTATTATTTATCATAAAATTATAAAAAATATTTGTGTATCAATCAATATTTACTTACCATAAATTAAATTTTCGGAATAAATTTAATTTATTTTTAATTATAATTTTTACTATATAAACACAATTACATAAAATTTTAATTTTAAACAAAATAGGTATAGAAAATTGAAAAGAAAAATAATATATGTATATTTATTTATTTAGTTTTAAGTCAAATCGTATGCATATCAGCAACAAAATCTAAATTATAATTAATATAAAAATTAGAAAAAAAAGTCATACATAATTATAATTAATATAGAGAAAATTAAATGAAAATTTTGTTGATAAAATATCAAAAAAAAAAAAAAATATATGAAAAATTATAGTCAAATATATTATGTATAACAACAAATATACAAACTGTAGTTAGAGTTAAATTATTTTTAAATTAAATTAAATTAAATAAAATTTCAAAAAAAAAAAAAAAAAAATTAAAATAAAATAAAATTATAATTGTTTTTCTTTCAAATGTTATATTAGATACATATAATATAATATAGTTACGTACTGATTTATGTATTTACAAAATTTTACATTCATTATTTACATCCGCATAATGTACACGCATATTTTGTTGTGTAAACATTTTTAAAAAGCTATGATTTTCTCATATGAAAACAAACTACAAAAAATATTAATTATTGCTAAAATATAGATTTATCTAGAATTATATATGGAACATTTTTCTTATTGTATATACCTACTACCACCTACTACTGTACTTCCGTATTGTACATATCGTTTTGAGACATGAACATGAATGAGATGGGAATAGTAAGATAATATGCACTAATGCACTATACTATACCATAAATGTATATTTTTTTCGAGTACATACCTATTATATACATAATACTACACATTACTTGCACTGTTTTTGCAATAAAAATTATAAATTTATAAAGTCTTTATATTGCTGTGTTTATTTAATGTAGAATACTCATATACAATTTCATACTGTTCATATACGATCTCATACAACATACAACCATTTACAATATCAAATCATGTAAATAAAACATAAAACGTAAGTTAAGTATGCAGAAGATTATGTGATTGATAATGAAGTGGTATGTGTGGTATAATACCTATAGCTATACCTATATAGTAGAAGGTAGGTGTAGATTTCATTTCTTATCAAAAAATATTTTAAAAGCAAATTTCAACATTGAATCGAGCGAGCACCAGTACAAAACAAACATTAAGTACCTACTAGCACTGAATTGAATACTGATTGCTAATAATTCTACTTGAGGAATGAGGGAGGTGTACATTATTTGTATAAAATATGCCATCATAACAGAGGTGTACTGTACTGTACATACATATTATGTGAATTGTTTTAAATAGGTGCATATATGTATATATACATTGGCATTCATACGTAGAGTATATTTTTATAAGAAAATATGTATGTATTTATACCTATAAATTGTACATATATAGATATACATACATATTAGTATAAAACAATTCAGCGAAACACCAAGTTAAATGCGACGTAACGTAAAATATGTATGTAAAATATTCATGAAAAATGTAATTGAGTGGTGGTATGTGGTATGTACAATAGAGTAAGTACATTGTGTGGTGTACAGAGATTTTGTAAGTATACATAAAACAAGTGCACATAATATTACATTCAAGTACTCACTGTAATACTAACTGCTGTTCGGTCTGCCAGCCTGGTAGAGCTCAGTACATTGTGTTACTTAATGTCGCTAAAGTCGATGACTTTTTTTGCCCTCCGTCGTAAACTCGTAACGTGTAATATATGTACATACATACATATTGATAAAAATTTATTTTTTTTTCTTACATATTAGCAAAAAGAATATACAAATTCCATACGCCCCCCTTCTCTTCGGTCTTCTTTTAATATATCCAAGAAACAAAAAATGTATGCTTCGATATTTTCCGTTGTAAAAATATGCATACATACTATGTGAAAAGTATACATTTCTACATTTACATATGAGCATACATACATATAAATTTATACGAACAAGTACGATGTAATGCAGTAATAAGTAAAAAAAGTAAAAGTAAAAGTAATAAGATGGTATAAAATGAAAAAAAAAATGTAATAGTGATTTAAAATGTTCTTATATTTTATATTTTGCATTTTTCTCCTTATATTTTGCTAGTGTTTCAAAGAAAACACACACATGTTCAGGGTATGCCATGCATACATATATCAAATACACTCACTCGCTAATATATACATGGATCCTATACACGTAAATTATTGCTTACATCATAGTTGCAAATTGCAATAAATATACAAACAAGTATGCATATGTAATGCGTAATGTAAAATTCTGTAATGAAATCATTACGTAGTTTATAAAGTGCAGTTGCACTCAAACTTGAAACAATTACAACTGATGAGGAGCGCATATTTTAAGTGAATGCATTTTAGATTTTTCAATGAAAATTTTTACATGATTTTACACACCATAGCTATAAATATTTTTAAAATGCAAGCAATGCAAAAATGTGCATGCAATGCAATACAAAAATGCTTGTACTTACATGTGTGTATAAAATGTGATTTAGATTTTCTTTTGATTGCTATTGGTTGAATAAAAAATAAATAAATATGTATATAAAAATTTTCGTAATTTTCAAATACATTCCATATTTTGATTTCTTTGTAGTAGTTTTTCTATTGAAGAAAATTATTGAATATTAGATATTAGACATTTTTTAAAATAAATTTTAAGTTATAAAATGCAATTTTACTGAGTTTTCATTCACTTGGTTTCACTGTTGAAATGCTGACATAGTATTTATCGGTAAATTGTAAGCTCAAGATAAAAATAATTGTTGTAGGTCAGTTTTACACCGAATGTTAGTCTGCATAATCAAATAGGTAATTGTTCATTTAGTTTTATGTGGTTTCATATACTACGTATAGTATGTAAATGTGCATATCTATTATATATGTAGGTATAACAGATTTTAAATTGCAACATGATATATAGTCAGGTGTCGTTATATCATACGGCCTGCAACCAACTATGAAAATTTCTGTACATCAGACAGTGATAGAAAATCTTTAATAAAAAAGGGTTACGATTTTGAATTGTTTCGACCGAATCAGAAATTTTAATGACCTTCACGCCCATCATTTTTGAATACCAATGGTTCCGTTACTATTATTTATTTTCATTAGTTACCCTTTACCCACCTGTATGTATGTAGTTTGCATAACAAAAACATTAATAATTAATCAACCTTGAATTAATTATAGTAAACGTATAGAAATGAAAATTTACGTAATATCTGGTAATATACAGATTATTAACATTTAGATGTCATATACATACATACACAATAGATACAGCAATTCAAAACTAATTCGAATATATAGAGTATGTAGGGTATGTATGTATGTAAATAATTTTGAATTTCTGTAGGTATAAAATCTTCTGCGTATTCATTAATTCAAAATTCTATAAATGTACTTTCATGATGATTCTGTGTTCCATAATGATGCAGAACACAGGGAAAGTGTGTATGGTATGGATGGATGCATCATTACATTTTATATAGGTATGTAGTTCACTTCCATTTTTATGGGCAACTGAAGCTAACCAACAAATCGGCCAGCCAGCCAACCAGCCAACAAACAAATAATTGGCTACTTGGTTGGCTGCCACAATTTTCCAATGGATAGTCGATAACTAAAACAGTAACCAGGCCAGCATAATAACCTGAACTAATTTTGCCTAAAAATATTTTGAAACTTTAAATTTCGTCTTCTTCCAACCAATCAATATGAAAATCGTTTCACAAATTCTTCACTACTTCTTCATGGACATGGAAGCCATAATGGTCCAATTATGCACTTACTTACAAACCATGTATCTGGCTGTCGTGCCGTGCCGTAGCCATCTATTCTACACTCTACTCTATTGACTCTACTTAACTTATGTTGAATATAAAATACATCTGGTATCTGGGTTTATTCGCTGTGGCTTTCTTTCTCTGTTGGATGATGGTAAAAACACAGGTAAAGGTAAAATAATTATAATTTTATAACACACAGCTAGGTAAACCATCATAATCGTTTTGTTGAAGAAGAAAATTATTCTAAAAGTTGTTATAAGAAATATGTATGAACATAATTCAAAGATTTTGTTTTTACTTGCTCGGTTTGTTCTTTGTTACTTTGTTATTCAGCAAATAAAATTTTCTTCACAATGAATTTATTTAACTTTAAGGTTCAAGGGCAAGTTAGTTAATACATTATGTGCAATGTACACGTTATCATGACTATTGCATTGTTAAATCAGGTTGAATAATGAATATGATGATGGCGTACTGTGGTGTGGTGCTGTGCTGATGCACACACACAACGAGTAAATTATTCATATCGCTATGGCTATCGCATTCACAGTCTCTAACATACAGCATAAAGTCGATTTATTTTTTGTTATAATTTTGCGTGCTATCGTTTCTGATGGCCGGATAAAAGAATCGCATTTTGCACTATTCACGGTGACTGTCACTTGTTTAAATTTTTTAAAATCTACTTTACCCCTTTAAACAAATTGACGAATAGAAAAATAAGCCATTGTTGGCTCTCTATTGGCATTGGCGCTGTGAAATGTAAAATGAATGTTGAAATTGGAAAAGCTGAAAACGAAAAGAATATGAAATAGAAAAATTGCGCTATTAATACGACTACGGCACGACAATGGCATGAGCAATAAGCATCCGCATATCACATCATCATATTTCATTAAAATAGCAGGAGAAGCAGATAACACAGCCAATAAGCCAACACAACTTTAATCACTTCTTCCTTCACTCCTGTCCTACTTTCTTTAAAAATATTACAATTTACAACATTTATGATAAATTATAAAAGTTATAAAAAAAAAAAACACAAATCACAAAGCATTTCATTCAATAGCAAAGCGACCGCTGTAAACCAATCGAACAACACAGGTATGAGCATCGAGAATGAACGAAGTGTAGTAAAATGAGTAAAATACCATATACCATGCTGTTTTGTTTTGGTTTTGTTCACAGGTGGTTGGTTGCTTGGCTGCTGTCTGCTGACGCAGTCCGCAACGTTGTATTTGTATGTTGTATTTAAATCTGTTATTTTATATTTTACTGTTTCTGTTGAACTCGTATAATTTATGCACCAACCCAGCTGACCATTCAGTGAACTACGTTCACAGTGAATTCATAGTGAATGCCAAAAATCTTCACGAAATGAATAATTTTTCTCTTATTCATTTTGAAAACACGAAGTGAAAAATAAGTGAATTATTCAAAAATATGGGTACATTTTGAATACACCAAGTGATTGAAATATGAATTATATTCATATAAAATTCATTTGATGAATGACGATTTATGTAAACGAATGACGACTATTTATTTTAATTTTATGATTAGGCGAATTCATTCGTTTTATCTTCGTAAAATGGTTGCGATTCACAAAGGCTAACACTATGGAATCACTTAGTGAACGTAAAGTGAAATTTTGTATTTCTTTTTCATGTACTAATTTGTAAACTGAAGCGATATAAAATGTAGTTATTTGAGTCTAAGAATAAGGAATAAGCAAGTGTTTTAAATTCTGTGTAATATTAGTATATTAAAAATAGAAAGTAAAATAAATAAAAAATAACGAAGTGATTAATTATTAAGTGATTAAAGAGTTTTTATTTAAATCAATGAAAAAAAAATCGAAAAGTAGAAATATAATAATTAGAGCCAGGATTCATTGATTACTCACATTGTGAATGATATTTTACCCTCACAAAGTGCATTCAATATGAATTCATTTCGTGTTTTCATTAAACATTCAGTAAGTGATTTCAAAATGAATTCATTAAGTGAATTCACTGTGACCAGCCATAGCGTAAAAATTTTTGAAATAAAATATCTTCACTGTGAATTCACTGTGAACGTTCACGTGAAGAATCACTTGGTTGAAATGAATTCAGAATGAATTCACTATGAGTTCACTTGGTCAGCTGGGAAGTTTAACAAAACAAACAGAAAAAATACAACTACCACTACCTGCCACTCTGCCAGTGCTAGAGCTAATACAAAGTAGTCATTACATTAATAAAATTTTGCTGTTTCGACATTCTGAGTGCCTGTTACAAAATTTCACTTAAAACTGTTTGAGTAGTCAAGTTTTGCCGTAGAAAGGTGTCTTTTCTTTGTCTATCTCCTTGAACGGTATTGTATTATCAAGGAATATTTACAGACAGACGTGTAAACAGTCTTTTGATAGTATATATTATATATTATTAAATTAACCGTTAAAAGCTAATGCAATACACCATCGCAATTTTTTTCTGCAGAAAAAATCTACTGCTGCTACCTGCTACTTATCGTTGTATCATTTATGTATGTATATCGTCATCACAATTAACATTACCACCCAGTACAGCAGTACCATGCAGTACAGTCATCACGATTCACGAATAAATTTTTAGATAGAACCATAGAACTTTAAAGAGAATTACGTATACGTATTGTGTATTGTGTTGTGTTCATTGTGAATATGATGACGTGTATGACGTCTTTTTATTTCTCGTTTGTTTTATTTTTCTGTTCCAGCTTCTTTTTGTTGGTTTTGTATTTAACAAAATAAGAATAACAATAACAGAAATGAATTTTTTCAAGATTTAAAAAATTAAGAGATTCGGAGAAACTGAACTACAAATCCACATCGTCTATGTACATAAAGAGTATTTTACGACTTGGTGTAGGTATGTGCTTATAATGTGTTATAAATAAATATAAATTTACTTGTGTTTTCACATGAGCCCCTGGTGCAATTAAGTAAGCAGAATATAATAATAATAAATTATAATTTTATTTCCTGAAAAAAGTGCATCATCATGATAATGATTGTTGGTATTTATAATAAAAAAAATACATATGTAAAATGTGGCAGTAGATCTAGATATGTTTATTATTTATATTTATTTATTTATTTATACTTTTCCAATAAGTTCTCTCTTGACACTGACATCATAAAATATTTTATATTTTTTTTTATTATTATGGCCAATCCACTGCATTTAACATTACATATGGAAGAATACTCTTCAATAATCATTTATACGAAACGAATACGTACACGACTGCAATATGAAAATATTATTTTAAAGGGGAGTCGACGATACTTTTTTATTTATAATGCATTATGCAAGTTGCACGTTGCATTGCATGCAGAGTTTTTAAAATAAAGTGCGTTGGTTTTGGTTTGTACATATTTGAATACACATCAAAATATGTATGTTTGTATAATAGTATAAATATGAATATATTTAATGCTAATGCTGATAAATTTGGGAAAACATGCACAAAAGATAAAAGACTATGCATGCATTATTGTATGCAAGAACGGCGCATACTGCAATGTGTAAAGTGAGTATACTCGATGTATGCATTTGATGTATGCATACGTAAACATATACTATACATATACATTATTATATTATTATGTTGGTCGTCTCGTCTACTGCGTCTGGCGGCATTGACTGCGTTGCGTCAATATAAATTTTTTAAAAAAATATATCGCGGTTTATTAGCAATAGTACTAAATAAATGTGCATAACTTATGATAGCCGAGTAAGAAAACAGCAAAAGACGCAAACTCTGACATTTTTAGTTACAGTTGTATTTTTTAATACTTTTTGGAAACATAAGTTTTATAAAATGCTACATGTTGAGAAATTGCACCATTGTATATTATATGAAGCGCATACACACGCATTTCGTCATCGCATAAAACTGCAAATGATATAAAAAAATATCATCATCAAACATATATACATACATACACTGCGTTTTCGCGTTTTATTATTACATAATTTTATTCTGCTCCTTTTTAAAATAAAAGTTTTATTTTAATGCATCTATTTTACAAGCAAACAGACAATGCGAATACACTAACGTTACACGGTTACACGGTTACGCGTTACATATGCGGAATAACGTTATGTATGAGTAGTGGTGTCAGCACAAACAATGGTAAAGCAATAAATAGGCATTTACTGTCCAATGAAAAAATAAGTTTTCTAAAAAGTTTTATGCCAGGATAACAGAAGTAAATAAATATTTCTAATGAGTAAATAAATAGTGTGGTGTATAATATGAATTTGTGAATGAAATTTTATAACCCAGGATACATAAATTGATGGACGTAAAAATTTCTAATAAAAAATTACTTATTACACCACGATAATACACATACGAAATACGAATGTTCGCTCTTTTCTTTGGGTGGTATTTGGTATATAAACAAATAAATAAATTTTATGAATTAACATGATCTATGTACTACCAGTACTACATACATATTAATTCATTATTCTTCCTAATAGTTGAAAATTATAGGTATATGTATGTGGAAAAGTAATTTCTTCTACAATGGAAATTCGATTGAATTAAGCATATTATTATTGTATGGTATAATAAGTTCTAATGCAAGAAGCATTTTGATGTACTTATTTAATTAAAAGATCAATTTTAAAATTACATTACATACATACATATGTATATACATATTTTCCAAAATTATAAAATTTCTTAAGAAAACACATGAAAAAGCCCTTATCTAAAAAGCTAACAAAAACAAAAATAAAAATAAAATTTTAAAGCTTGCTTTTTACTCAAAATACTTTCTCCAATAAGTTTTTGTATTTTGATAACAATTTTGAGTTGTGATTAGTGTAGTATGTAGTATGTGATAGTAATAACTAGTAAGTAAGTGCTCGAATAAATGAAATGAATGATCTGATGATAATTCAATTTTGTTTTTTTAGTTTTCTTTTCTTTTTATCTGAACCAAACCCACTGTTTATAGGTACAGATAGAAAAATAGCACGTACCTACACATATATTAATCTTTTCTTTCGGTTATATTACATACATGCATGCACAATGAATTTGCAGATTTATTCAATTCGATGGTTCAATTTAATGGGGTGGTAGTGTTATCTACTTTAGTAGGATATTGGAGATATTGGATTTGTTATACATAAATATGCACATACATACATTTAATTATAATTCACTAGTTTGTTGATATCATCACGTCACCACAATACCACTACTTTAATTATTAATATGATTGAATGATAGATCAATAATTGTATAAATATTGTATTACGTTGATAGATAAACATACTACATACATACATATTATAGTATGTGAATATTTAATTTAAATAGAAGTCGAAGAACGGGAGAGATATTAAATATGAAATAAATTTAAGTTATAATTGATTGTAAAATTTAGGACTAAATATTTTATTCTATTTTACGACGTTCATACATACATTATGTGTGTGTAATAGTATTATATTATATACACATATAATTTGATATTTTTATTTTAAATTAAATTGATTACTAACTAATCAATTTGCCATTATAGAAAAATTTAATTTTTTCGAAATTGCTTAGAAAATTCTTAAGAATTAAAGATTAAAACTTATAAGAGATTAAAGTTTTGTAAAAATTGTTTATGTTTAATTGTGTTGTTGTAAACTTTTATCATATTCTATACTTTGCTCTCTTCTGATTGTTTCTTTGATTAATTTTTATTATTTTCATCATTTTCATTAAGCGGGGTAATAAAAAGGAAGCTTTTTTTTTTTTTAAACAAAAACAAAAAAAAGTTTATTATTTCATAAATAGAAGTTTATTTTAACTAGCGAACTAGCTCTCAAAAAGTATTTTAAAAAAAGCACGGTAAAAAATATATACTTAAAGTGCAAAAAAGCAGGGAAAAGCAGGCGAAAGCCTCCTGACGTAAAATCGTACTTTTAAATACATTTAAAAATTTCAGCTTCAGCTTCCATATTGTATTTTATTAATAATATAATACTTACAGAATACAAAACTCAAAGTTTTTGGTAATAGGAGCTAAAAAGAATGTATCCTCGATTTCATTCATTTCAGTATTTAAAAGTCATGTTACTTTAGTTTAACATTTAAAAGTTGCATACACATATTATCCTCCTTCATCAGTTCATCTTCACCCTCGTCACATTTCATTTCATATGCACATGTTAAAGTTTAAAAAATTCATTCAAAAGTATAAAAACAAAATATTTTTCTCCCTCGGACCTGGTCATGTTATTATCATTATTACTAATATTATCAACAATAACAAATAACCGTAATAACTAATCTACTCATCTCATATACCTACCTACTATTTTTTATAATTTTTCAGAAAGGTCGAATCGCAAAATTTTTGTCATTTTAATTTTATTATAAAATAATAAGAAGGCATTACCATCAAGTCCATTTTATTTTGAATTCATCTTCCAAGATTCAAATTTTGCAGAGTTCTTTGTTCTTATACTACCAGAAACCAGACCAGCCAACATTGCTCTGTTTTTTTTATCATTCCATGCAATTTTCATTTTTTTTAAAAAAAGTGAAAGAAGAAGAAAAAATTTAAAACTCCTTTAAGTCACACATACAACTAGCTATAGCTAGCTCTGCTCTACAGCTTGCTTGCTACTTGCTTTCTTTTTAGCAATGGCAACTAAGTACGACGACAATCACCGACAAACACGATTCGGTGTAGAAATAGTATTCGATAACAGGCGCTCATGAAAATCAGAAAGTACTATACTGCATGTATTAGGATTTAGGTATTAGCATAATATACAAATTACAATTATTTTTTAGATTCAGTTTATTCGTTTTTCAAGTACTACCACCACCACAAACTATACACATCATTCATATACGCAAGAGTTTACTACACATGTTTAAAAATTGTTCATATTGAAAGTTGTGTTACGTGGTATGTGGTTATGTGGTTATATACGTGTTATACCGGTTATACACTATACAGATGTTGACATGTTGAGTGTATTGTGTTTTTTTGTTGTATTTGGTTGTATATTTTCAAATTCATTTCATTCATAATTCTCAAACTCCCCAATTCCAGATTCATAACTTATACATGAATTAAATAAAAGAAATAACACCGATGACGTAATAGTTTGTGTTGTGTTGTGTTATGTATTCGTGTACTACATAAGTACATTCTGCTATATATATAACAACATTGTATTATGTGCATGTAATATGTATTAATTTTGAAAATAAAAACATGTATATGTATATATATTCATTAATCATTGCGGTTCGGTTAAGTATGGTATTTTATTTTCCATGTATGTGATAAATCTGAATAATATATACATTCATAGAAAATGATAAAATAAATACACATAAAATATTTACTATAAATAAATCCATAATTATTATATTTACATATCAGTATAAATGAACGTCATAAAAATATTATTTGCATTCCTATAATAATATGTATACTATAATAGTAGGTACATATTATGTTAGGTATGTATAAAATATTACATTAATATTTAAAAAAAGCGGTTATAAATATAAAACAATGATAAAAACATATATATTACATATGTACTCGTATGTATAATTACATGTACATACATTTAACAAATAATATACGTTATTAATTTAATGTACATATGTATTTTATTACATACATTACTTTTCCTTATTTTTATTATTCTTTATTCATGTCATTATGTATTTATTAAATCCTCATTTCATATACACCAGCACATTGTACATAGAGAATAGAAATCAACATAATACAATACATTGTACACGTGTTATTTACAAACAGAAACAAATATGGTATACACATAAAAATTTGTTGTGTACATAGGTAAAATAATATGTATTTGATATAAAATAAAACCAGGGCAACATGATATCTTAATTCGACGAGATTTAAAAGAAAAGTTTGATTATAAATTTCTTGTCTATTTATTAATATATGGTTAATACCTATATCCACATACGAGTATATACATATTATGTACACATTAATGTGCTTCAAAAAAATACATATACTTATATTATGTAATGCTATTACATATTTGTGCTATCTATATAATATTAATGCATTAATTCGAAATACATATACAATATGTATATTATGTATTCGCTTAAATAAATCTCGTAGATGAAAAAATTATAATTTATATGAACATATGTATGTATTGTATGTAATACCAACGTAATAAGAGAAAAAGCAAGAAGATTACAGATCATGAACATTAGCAGACAAATACAGTGAAATGTTTTTAAATTTCTTTAAAAGAAACGTTATTCAGACTATATTCAACTATATTCTATTATAGAAAATTGAAAATATATTTTCAAAGAATTAAAAATTTTAAAGTTTTATTCTCTTAACAAGATATGCAGTATTTCGAAAGCATGTTATAATTAAATTTATAATTATAATTAAAAAATATTTCTTGTTGATAAGTTGTTAGAATTGAACTTTAAAATATCCAAGAATGTAAACAAACAAATTCCAGAAATCGGTACAACAAATAATAAACAAAACTGAACAAAACAAAACACTTGAGTAATTGGTAATATATTAAGTGAAAAGAAGCAAAAATATAACAACAAAATGTTGAAGACTTGAAGTGTCAAATTTGATATATGTATGTATGTACAAAAATAAAATGTGAAATGTGTTGAATGAAAATTGAAAAGGTCCATTCCGTCCGATTCCGATTCCATTACATACATAAATGGCATATGAGAAGTTTGTTTTGTTTGTTTTATCATAATCATAAATAATTTAATTATTTGAATTATTTCTGAATTCTAAGTATTTTCAAATGTTAAGAAAATTAAATAAAATAATTTTAAAATCTGAACTGCATTATAGCAGTTTAGCAGCTGTAAAAGTAAAATTAGAACGAGAAAAAATACAAAAACTACCAAAGATCACATGCAAACGAGCAAATTTCAATCTTCAAGGCAATGAAAATAAGCTTGATGCTAAATTTGGTGATATTCCTCTAGTCTCAAGTGGATGGGGACATCGGAAATCAAAAGGTGATTTTTTCACTATACATGCAGTAAGTGAAAATAATTCATTTGATAGTGGCACGAGTGTAAATTTGCTTGATCAGCAAATGAATATTTCTAAAGTAATTATTAATAATTTAAAAAATGAATTAAATATTGAGAATATAACAAATATTCAAGAATCTTCAATATCAGAGATAATGAATAAAAATCATCTTCTAATTGCTGCTGAAACTGGTTGTGGTAAAACTTTAGCGTATCTAATACCGATAATTCAACAAATTTTATCTAAAAAAAATGAAAAATCACAATTAAGAGAATTTAATAGTCCATTAGCTTTAATTCTAACTCCGGGTAGAGAATTATCAAATCAGATTGCAGAAGTTGCACAAAATTTATGTCAAGAAACAGGAATTAAAATTAAAGTTCTACAAGGAGGAAATACAAAACAAAAAATGATAAATCCTGAATTTGAAGATGTCGATATTCTGATTGGATCAATTGGTGTTATTAGTAAACTTGTCACAACTGGAATATACAGAATGAATAAAGTGAGACATGTTGTTCTAGATGAAGCTGATACTCTATTAGACGATAGTTTTTCTGATAAATTGTGTTATCTTCTTAAAAGATTTCCGGTAAAGAGTACATACAATTTATTATTTATTTATTTTTCATTAGCCTAATTAAAATTTATTTATTTACAGTTCCACAAAAATTATATTCAAGATCTTGATGACAAGATTATTGGAACACAATTAATTTTAGCATCCGCCACAATGCCAACAAATTTACAAAATTTATTATCACGTATAATTGATACAGAAACTGTACATGAAGTAGTTAGTCCGAATTTACATAATTTAATGTTACATGCTACTCATAAATTTCTTCGAACAAACAAATCTGAAAGACCTTCTCATTTATTGACTTTAGTCAAATCAGAATTACGAAAAAATCGCCCGATTATTGTTTTCAGTAATAAAACGCCAACCAGTGATTTTGTATCAATTTTTTTGAATAATAACGGTGTAGATTGTACCAATCTGAATGGTGATATGTTATTAAAAATACGTCTTGGACAATTTGAAAAATTCCAGAATGGTGATGTTAATGTTTTATCGACAACTGATGTTGGTAGTCGTGGACTAGATACAACAAGAGCAAGGCATGTTATAAATTTTGATTTTCCATTACATATATCTGATTATATACATCGATGTGGACGTATTGGACGTTTCGGTAGTCATCAGAAATGTTTTATTACAAATTTTATATCTAGTCAACGTGAAATTGAAGTTGTACAAAAAATTGAACATTCAGCTAGAACTGGTAGTTTATTACCGAATGTTAATGCAAATATAACGAATCTTATAAAAAAGAGAATATTAAAAAATATAAATGAAAATGAATTAGCCAACATTTTTTGAAAACAAAATATGTATGTAAGAAATAAAAAAAAAATAATTTGATTTGGTAATTACAATAGTGTTATGCATTTTATTTATTTTTCAATTTTTCATTTATTTATATTCCTTTTGTTTTTTTCTTCTTAGACAATGTATGGGTAAGTGAATAAAATAAAACCAAAATGCTTCAATGATTGAAATAACACTTAAACCAAGAAGAAGATTACAAGCATTCCCTGTACCAACTGAAAAATACGTTAACATTATTGTTTAATTATATATCTATTTAAAAGACGACAATAATTACATACTAATTGCGTCTATATATCCGAAGATAACATTTCTTCGTAATCGTACTTTGGTGTTAGATACCTCCCACTGCAAAATACTGCTAGATGACAATCGACTTTCATAATTAATTTGTTCCAAATTAAATTTAATATCTTCACAATCATTCTCACATTTGCATTGTGCTATCAAAGTATTTATTTTATCTATAAAAAAAATTTCACTTAAAGTAGAAAAAAGGAAAATGAAAAAAAATGTATTTACATACTGACCTTCACGAGTTATTATACATTTCATTCCTTGAGTATTACAATAATTTTCGTTTGTTAATCGCTTGTAAAAGAATGGTATACATCTGCATATACTTAGAATTGCTTGAATTTTACATTCAACATTACAAAGACTCATTGTATGAATTGGAAAATGTTTCAATTTTGATTCATCAATAAAACGGCATTTTCTTTGGAATACTAATAGACTTCGAACAGAATCTGTTGATACTATCGGTGTAGCACTAAATTTGAGTGAAATCAAACTATTTTCATTTGAAATTAATTTAATTTTCTTTCTTGAATTTGGTATTTCTTTAGGACTATGAGAATAAATCTGAAAAATAAAAATTTCATAATGAATCTTATTTTATTATTTAATTTGAATTGTTATGTAACGTAACATATTCTGTATATACTTACTTCACAACAATTATAAATGTCTTTAATAAGAGCAATTTTTTTACTATCAAAAATCGTTACAAAATATTCATGTGTTGATGGACTTTTTGGTAATTCATCATTAATCAAATATTCAAAACTCATATAATTTGATATTTTCGAATTAAATGTGTAGCAAACTCCCATTTCAGATAAAATTCTTTTCATTTTATACATTTCATTATTACCAGTTTTAACGATTATTTCATTTCTGTATGTGACTTCATTTAATATATGAATATAATCGTTTGGATGTATATACGGAAAATGCATTAAATCACCCATAGTATCGTATGTTAAATTTGCTAATTGCCTTATAAATAATTTTAATGTTTTTTTATCATGAATTTCATTATTTGATCTTGTAAATTCATTCAATGCTGTTTCATTGATTTTATGTAAATTACATAATGTTAAACTTGGAAATGTTATGTTCCAATTTGTATAATCTTTTTCGATAGCAATTACCATTGGATTTGTATAATACCGAAACCAAAATATATTTGTTATTGTTAAACTCATTAATCCAGCACCAATTAAAATTAATAGCCATAATAACCTTTTTTTATTTTTATTTAAATTTTAGTAATATATACATATTCGAAAAAATTTTAAATAATCTTTAAAAATGAAATATGTATTAAAATAACTTACAATTCACATGAATGTCTTCTCAATTGTGTTAAATGAAATGTTCCATGCATTGAACTAGTTTTAAGTAGTTCAAAAAAATATCTAATGATAATTTTTATAAATGTTTCATTATGTTCTGGTTCTCTTTCAAAAAAATCAATAATATTTAACATCTCTGAATGAAAATAATTTACAATTTTTTTAAATGGACCCCAACAATTTTGATAACGTTCAATAAATTTAACATAATTTTCGTATTGTGATTGTGATGAAAATATATTTTTATTTTTGTACATTTTTAATTAAATATGTATGTACCTATATATTCTATATGTATTTAAATTTCTTTTTTATTCAAATATTTTGAAGATTTTTACGCTTTTAAAAAATATTTCACTTATAGTACAATCAATGATAGAAATAGCAACAATTATTTATGTACACAGTTTTTATACTAATTTCCTACCTTTTTTTTTGAAAAAAAAAAGAAATATTACCACTATTACACAAAATAATATTCAGTATAATTATGTATCATTTATCGCTAATGGTAACTATTAAAAATGAAATGATTTCTTCTTAATGATAAATAATCAATGCAATCAATCAATTTAGCCATTAATATTAGTAACATAACATAATTTATTTTCATTATTTATATAATTTTAATTTTCTAATTTTTATTTAAATTTGTAAAAAACAATAATTACTTAAAGGTATAATTTTTTTCTTATTTCTAGATATTTTGAAATATTTTCTTTTATTTAAAATTATTTTACTGTTAAATATTGTATTATTT
Organism: Villa cingulata; assembly: GCA_951394055.1. Lineage (NCBI taxonomy): Eukaryota > Metazoa > Arthropoda > Insecta > Diptera > Bombyliidae > Villa > Villa cingulata. Next base: position 56,683,847 of record OX596018.1, read on the forward strand.
ATAGTTTCAATATTTTCTTTTTTAACTGTTTTCAATTTTATATTAATCGGTTTACAGCCAGCAAATTTGAAATCAATCATTTTTGTTGTTTTTTCAATTAATTTCATATCAGGAAAATATTTATCAGTGATTTTATCCCTATTATCGTTATTCATTTGATGATTTCTTTCAATACATTTTATACGAATTTTTGGTTTAATATTATCATTGTATGTTGATTTTTTTAAACTATTATACAATTTTGTCATAACAGTTTGATGTTTTTCTGTAAAAAAAAAAAAAAAAAAAAAAAAAAAAAAAAATACATAGATATAAATATATAAAAATTTCATTTAATTTTAAGAAAGATTATTTTCAGGCTTACTAAATGAATAAATATTAAATGGCAGCAATTTATCACCACAAAGTTCTTCAAGCCATTCATATAAAAATATATCATCATTTCCTTTCAAAAATACTGCTGCAAGCTAAAATTGAAAATTAAATGAATAACCAAAAAATAAATAAATAATTTTATTTTAGAACTTACTGAAAAATCGTTACATAATGTTTCCGGAGCATATAATGGATCGATTTTATCTAAAAATGGTATAATTTCTCGAAATCCGTAATCTCCCAATGCAATTAGACCTCGAACACATCTACTGATAAATTCATAATCTACAAAATAGATACGTAAAATTTTATTAAAAATTTACAATAATTTAAAATAAATCAAGGATAATTCGAACCTTTATCGACAATATTTTCTCTTTGATTAAAAAATTTTTCCATTCGTTTTTGAATTGAATAAATGCATTCACTTTGAAAGTAGCCAAAATGAGCTCCTAACCAGCCAATTGTTGATGTCACAAAATCAACAATTTCTAAATCGCACATTTCTGCTTGATAAGGTGAAAGTGTAATATCATTATGTTGTTGTTCTTGTGTTTCATCTGTTTTATTTTTTTCTATTATTTCTTGTTGTTGCTGTTGTTGTTGTTGTTGCTGTTCTTCTTCTTCTTCTTCTTCTTCGACTATTTGCTCTTCTACAACTTCTTGTTTAATACTTTGAGATAGATTTTCATTGTATGATGGTAAATTAGATTCGACTTTTTCTTTTGTTTGAATTTGCTGACTTGTTTTTTGTAAGTTTTTGATTATTTCATTAGTTGCAGCTGATGATGATGTAGACGGCTGTAATGGTGGTGGTGGCTGTGGTGGTCCCATAACATTCGTCACTTTAATTTCATCTACACTTGGTGTTTCACTATCATTATGTTCATTATGAAATCCATTACGTTCCACCATTTTAAATAGTGCTTCATATTCATTTCGTATATCATCGACGTCCATTTGATTTAAATTTACAATTTCTTTTTTGATTTCTTGATCAGAATTTTCAAGAAAATTTTTTTCTAATTCCATTGATTCTTTCTTTTTATCAGTTATTATTATCAGTGGTGGTTTAATTGAATTATATGTGCCCAATAAAATGCATAATAATATTTCACACAAATGATATAGCTGTGCCCTACATTCTACATTATTTGAATGAATATTAGTAAGTAATGCTTTCAAAAATTCTAAGCATTTTTTAGTTGCTTTCACTGTTTGACCGAATGCTAATATTTCCATAGATTTCTTTAAAAGTAACTGAACCAAACAACCGATTCGTCGGGAGTTAGCAACAACGTTTAATCCAAATTTAAATGATTCATCATTTCCCATAAATAATGCTAGAAATACATAAATTTTATGTTAATTTTATATTTGCTTCTTTGCAATAATTAACTCAAATGCAAATGAATAATCTTAGAAAATTTACTCACCTCTTATGATATTACGATGAAGTTCCATCATTAGTTCTTTTTGGTCAATGGGTACGTACCATGTGTAAATTGCGTCTAAATTAAAAATTTTGAGTGGCGTTATTTCTTTAAGATATTCATCTCGTAATTCTACAGTATAGTCCTATTTTAATGAGCAAAATTAAAAGTAAATTAAAAATTTAAGACAAAAAAAAAATTTAAAAATATTACAGAATTAAAGAAAAAATGTCCATCACATTCGATTTTGTCCCATTCTGTATCAGTAGCTCCGAGAATTGGTGGCACATTAGAATCTTTTAAAACTTCATTAATCAAATCGACTGTAACTCTTCCACCTGAATGTCTCGAAAATATTTTGATATTCTAAAATGAAATTAATTAAAATAATTAGTAATTAAAAGCCAAAAATTTGTATAATATTCATTCACATTAATCAATTCCCACGTTCTATATGTTAGATCTTCAGCAAATTTTGAATATACTTCTGGCATTATTTCTGTATCACTGGTATTATGTTGTTCCCAAATTATTTTTATTGTTTTCGATCCAAAGCCAGCATAACTTCTATGATGTGCCTATAATAAAAATTTCAATAAACTGTACATGTTCTAATTGTAATTATTTATAACTATTATGAAATACCTACTTTTTCTTTTGGTAAATCTTGTATTGTGGTAGGTGTCGCCGCTTCCTGCGCATTTGTTGTTTGTTGTAATGATGCTTGTATTGAAGATGTTGCTGATTTTGATAATTTCGAACGTGATTTTGATGATTTTTTCATTGATTTACTCAGAGATGCTTTTGGTGGATTTTCATTGCCGTTATTTATTGTTGGTTTCATTTTTAAATTTTATAGTTATGCCTTGAAGAACTTCTTATTGGTTTTCTAAAACAATTATTTGCATCTTCAAAATTAAATTTTTAATCTTATTGTATGAAATATTCACAATATTGTACCTAGAAATATACTACTTTATAAAGAAACCAAACAAATTTAAATTCATAAATAATAAAAAAAATTGTTGAATGTTGATTTTGAATGATTCTTGATCTTAATTAAAGTTAAGAACAATAGAAAAATTTAAATACAGTTCCTGCAGTGCAGCCTGCTAAAAAAACCAAGAACAAGTTTGGTTGGCTTTGGACTATACCGTGGAGCGTGGACTATACTTGTATATTTTTACTTCTTAAAATTTTGTTGAGAAATTGAATAAAAATAAAATGCCAAAATCAGCTGATAATTAATTTATTTTATAGTTTATTAATTAGCTCCTCCCTCCTGTCACTTAATAATTCTTAAATTCTATTCTAATTCTAACCATAAATAAATTGTGTTTGACTTTGGTTCAATTAAATTGAATTGGTTCAAGTTTAAAATTTGATGATATAAAATTGAATTGAAATGAAATTGAAATGGAAATTATGAAGTGGTGTGATTGTGATGTAGTTGTTGATGTGGTTGTGGTGGCAGTTGGCAGATGTCGAGCCAAAGGACTAAAAGAAATACGATACAACTTTTTTTTCAACTCAAACCAAGAAATAGTTTTAATCAATCAAAATTAAAAATTTAAAATGTATTTAAATTTGACTTAATAGAAATTTAAGTAGAAATGCTCCCTCAATATAAAAGATTAGATTCAGAAGAGGATCAACAAAAACCATTACTAAAAATATCGTTTGGAATATTTGCAATAACAGTTGTATCGTTACCGTTTTTCAGTTTTATATTTTGTGTTATATGGTCGATATTGTATTTCTTCGAGAGATCAACATCAACACATTGTGATGTCCGTAATTATTTACCATCAATATCGGCTGCAATTGGTAATTATCAACCACAGAGATTTGTATGGCAATTATCCATTTGTTTACATATAATACCAAGGTTAATTGTTGCTAGAATGTATTTAAAATATTATGAAGATATAATTCGTATCAATCGACGTAATATTGTTTATTTAGCATATTATTTAAATGTTATAGAAAATATTGCATTATTAATGTTAAGTCTATGGACATCATCAGATAATTATGAAATTCATAAAATATCTTTTGTTACATTCATATTTATGAGTGAAATTTATATGATAATATCGTACATATTAAATAAAAATTGTCGAAAAATCTTACAATATTCAAAAATTGAACAAAAATCATTAAAATATAAAAAATATTTATGTACTGTAAATATAATATCATTTTTATTTGCTGGATATTTTTTCATGAGACATAACACCTATTGTGAACCTGGTGGTAAGTATATTTAATATAAAATTTTTTAAATGTTACATATACATATTTAGTTACTTAACATGTTTTATTACATATACAAATTTTTTTAAACAATTTTTGTTTGCTTTTAATTTTTAATTACAATTTTTAAAAATTCTTTTCTAGTTTACACACTATTTGCAATTTTTGAATATTTGGTCGTTTTAACAAATATGGGATTTCATATGACTGCATACTGGGACTTCCATAGTAAAGGTTTAGCATTTGATTGGTTTAAAGGTGTACATTTTATAAATGTGTGAGAGAGGAATTATTGTTATTTGATTTCGAGTAACATGCTTTTTTATGAATTTTCTTTACATATTCTTCAATAATTTTACAATTTTTTATATCACCAAAAATAAAAATAATAAATTGCATATTCTATTAAATATGTATGTAGATATCTTCTTGTTGTTACATTTATATATAAATATGTAATATAGGTATACATTTTTTTTAGTATCGTAGAGTAGTAATTTTTTATGATGTGAATTTTATGACTAATTTTTGTAGTCACAAATTTGTAAATAGAATTTTGTAAAGTACTAAACTAACAAAACAAAACAGCAGCAGCTTATTTGATACAAAATAAATAAAATTTTTATTTTTATTTTAAACATTTTTTTTTTAATTTATTCATTCATTCATTTTCTATTTTCTATATAAATGGTTTACATAGTGCTAAACCATGATCAACACCACAACAAACTTTTAAAACTTTCGCATTAATTGATGTTTTAAATGGAAAATATTGATCCTGTATATGTCCTAAACCTAAACAACCTTCTCGATTTTTACCCCATGTGAACAAATCACCATCAGTATTTATGGCACACATATTGAACAGTCCACATGATATTGATACAACTGCAGTATTTGGATTGAAATCGTTTTTACCAAATAATTGTGGTAATAATATTTTTGGTTTACTAGTTTGTTCAACATTTGGGCCAAAGCCTAAAATACCGTAACCCCATGTAAAAACATCACCGTTTTCATTTAAAACTGAACAAAACGAGCCACCAGCTGCAATATCAGTAATTTTACCTAAACCTTTTACGATATCTAAATGCTTTGGTATATTTAATTGTGTTGGAGAGTCTGGATAACTTTCTAAATCAAATAATTGTCCATATTCTGAATTTCCCCAACCGAAAACTTCACCCTTATCGTTCAGAGCTAAGACACAATCTGCTTTGCTAGATATTTTCACAATTTTTTCTGATTGAATGTCTCCTTGCACCAAACTAATGTCACCTGTTGTCTCATAATTACCTTTTCCTGTTTGACCATCAGCTCCCCAACCACAAGAATAAATTTTTCCAGTTGATGTTAGTAATAATGTGTGATCTTGTCCACATTCTACAGAAACAATTTCATCTTTACTCTCATTATTAGATTCGTCACTGCTACTCAAGTTTTCGATGCGATGAATTATATGACTACCCTTATAAATCTCTTCTTTGATTATAGGTCTTCCACATTGTCCGTATGCATTATTTCCAAGTGTAAAAATTGTTCCATTATTAGTGACAACTACAAGATGTGCTCGACCAGCTGACATACATCGCACACGCATATCATCATTGGTTTCATTTATTTTTCGTGGTAAACTTATTGCTGTTGGATATATTATCAATTCTAATGATTTTCCTGATGTATTTTCTTGTAATCCTAATTGACTGTCTGTATTTATTCCACTACCAAATAATGTCTCATTATCAGATCGATTTACTGCAAATGCAGAAAACCCATAACCAGCAGTTACATCTGTTACATCACAATTTTCTCCAAATTTTAATCGTGTCGGATGATGAATAATAGCAGCTTCCCTTTTAATATGTTTTCTTTTTGTGGTTTGCATTCCTAATGCTCCAGTTTCTGCTAATCCCCAGCCATAAATCCGTAATTTATCTGGACCACTTTTTGGAAATTCATGAACTTTAAGTGTAATTAAAAAAATAAATTTTAATTTATTTTTGAAAAATTAATTAATTACAAATCTAATTAAATATATTTTCTTCATTTAACCTTGTATTTTGTCAACGTCTTGCAAAAGTACATGTCTTTTATTTTTTGATGTGAAATATCTTTTTATTAATTCGATTTTTTGTGTACATCGTATAATTTGGCGCCAATCTTTATTTAAAGCCATATTAAAATTAAATCATTTTTGAAATTAAAATTTAAAAAAAAAATGTAAACAACAAAACAGTTTTATATGATGAATTATCAAATTACAAACAATCTGTTTTTGTTCGAATATTTTTCTAATTAAATTATTGAAAATACTATATACATAACCTAACCTAACCTCATATTTCATAAATTACCAATTATTGTTTTAGTCTAACTGGTCTAACATAACTTCATATTTACAATCTAACAACAGGGTGGTGTGTTCTTGTATATTGCTGCTGCTGCCTGTCTATATATCACTCAAAGAAAATAAAATAAATATCGGCTGTGTGCGAATTTAAAATTTTCTTACTTTTTATATGGCAGTCCTAAAAGTAAGAATTTAGTGGATTTGTACTTGACAGTTGCTTACTTGGTTTTGTTCAGTGATAAAGGATAAAGGTGCTTACTGCTTATTTTAACTTTACAAGACTGACACTTAGTTCTTGTGAAAATTTTAACTTGCAATTGCATATATATTTGTACACCCTAAAAATTGTGGAAAGAAACGTGTGTAGAGTTTTGAAATTTTTTGAAAAAAATCGGTGGCAGCTATGAAATTAAATTAAGTAAAAATAAATAAATAAATATTTATCTGTCAAAATATTTGAGCTGTCAATATTTCGCTTGCCTTTTATATGCTCGACTATATAAAATGATTGTGAAAAATGAGTTCCACAACTCTCCACTATTAAGTTCCACCGAAATAATTTAGTTTGTAAGTGAGTACCAGTAAGCGAAATTTGAAACTAAAAATTTAGCTAGCAATTTAGCGACATTTTTTTTACATAGGTTTTATATGCAGAAAAATTTAGCTTTTGATGTGAGCAGTGAGTACCAGCCCGATTAAATCGAAAAAAAATGAAGTGTACATACATATCAGTGTTGGTAGATTTTATTTTTGATTTTTCCCACAGACTTGGCCTATTTTTCCCTTTTTTCCCTTTTTACAATATTAAAATTACCACACATTTCCCACATAATTTTCAAATAAGAAACAATATTTTTAGATGTGAAATTATCTTTAATTAAAAAAATTGTACTTATATAAAATGTTTAATATGAAATAAATGTATAAAAAAGTTTTAATAAATGAAAACAATTCAAAGTTAAATTCAAATACATAACTATATAAAAAATATATATAAAAAAAAACATAACAAAATGGGAATTTATTAAATTTTCACACTCAATTTTACTTAAAACATTTATTATGATTTTTGTACATTTCCTTCTTCCTAGAGTAATATCATTTATAATCTTAGAATCAGGATCTATTTGCTTTAATAAAGGAACAAAATGCTCCAATACATGTAATGCTAATTTTATTTCGGCATTTTTAACCTTATATTCATGTTGCGTATATTTATTAAAGGCTTTTGAAATTGATGGAGTACTCAACATCGATTTTAAAGAAGTAATGTGTTTATTACCTTTGTGGTGTTTGTCTATTTCACTTTTACCACATTGAAAAGTAGCATTACATGCTTTACAATACGCCTTACATTCATCACTTTCCACCGGCATCAACCAAGTTTTAAATTCTGGTACATCTAGCCAGGAATTTTGGAAAACCTTCTTTAGCTTCTTATTTCCTATCATCTACAATAAAATTTTAAATAAAAAAAGCTTATTTCATATTTAATATAAGAGTGAAATTTTCAAACCTTTTGAATAATTACAAATAATATTAACCTTAAAATTTCAATTTAATTTCAATATAACCACATCTATATCCACTTCAAATCACAATGCAGCTGCAGCATGCTGCATATCAAAAATAGTGAAACTGACAGTTTCTTTTGTTTCTACTTCTTTCTTCATCTTCATCACAATTAAAAATGTACAAGAGTGGAAATAGACGAAGTAGAAAACCTTTAAGGGCTTGACAGAATAGAAGAATTTTATAGATTCAAACAGAAGACAAGAAATTTCCCACAACTTTGTTCTGGAAGCGTAATTTTTTACCTTTTTCCCATATTGCAAATTTCAGTCATGAAAATTACCACGAAATGGGAAATTTCCCACGATCTACCAACACTGATACATATACTGTAAATTTAATACGCTGTTTTTGAAACGCAAATCAATTTTCCTTCAAAATTGATTAGTCAGACATAAAAACAAAATAATAGCAATAGCAAATGTTAAATAGAAAGAGATATAAGGATGGATTATTATTGTTTGTTTGCCTACCTAAGTAAAGTACCTACATAGAATAATATATATAACCTTTACTATGCCTTTACCTAGTAATATATGTTTATGTACCTTTATACTTGCCTTTATACAATGGTATCTAACTGCGTCCTGCCCCTGCGTTACCTACTGATACTGATGCTAAGCTAATGCTTGGAATGGTATGATAAATAAATACACAGCTATTACATTTTTATACTTATAGCTTGTTTAAAATTCCCAGCGAATGGAATATATGCGCAGTGAGAGTATGGCGTCATGCTTTGAGCGAGGTTATAATTGTAGTGGTTACACTTTTTCAGGTTTATATGGGAGAAAAACACAAATACATATAATCATTTTATGTACATATTTAATTTCAAGAGAAACATGCGCAGATTATTCGCTGGGAATTTTGAACAAGCTATACATATTTACATGCATACAGATATTGCATATACATTACCTTTTATATATATTATATTACCAATATTACTAAACTACTTTTACTATTTATTTATATAATAAACATATGTATGAGATGACGATTAGCATTATATATTTTTATTTACTTTATGTATATATGTAATTTACTTATGTCTTATGTCTCGTTTCCAGTCGTTTCTAGTTTCTACAATTTCACAATTCTTTTTAAAATTTTATATACGAATACGATGAGTCGATGAAAAAATTTTGATACATTTTCATATATATTTTATATGTTGAGTAGTGTTTCCCATAGGTCTAAATTTCGATACGATATTGTCGATAACGATATTACCTCCAGCATTATCGTTATCGAACAATATCGGAAAATATATTTCAATATCGATATTAATATCGATATTTCTTATGTAAAAAAAATATTGTCATTTATATATGTAATTTAAATGTGTAAATAATATTTTAAAACTAAAAACAGCAAATAATTTTAGTTTTTTTTTAGTTGAAGGTAGAATTTTATTGTTGCTAATAATATCATTTCCACATTCAACATTATGAAATTTATTTTTATTTGTGGCTGCACTAAGATTAAAATACGCTTTTAACCCATGATTATTTGAAATTTATACGATGATGTTAATATAATAACTTGGTTGAGTTTCAAAATGTAAAAAGGCGGTTTCGATGCAATATTCAGTGTACTACGATGTTTAGCTGAATATTGCATCGAAACCCCCTTTTTACATTTTGAAACTCAACCCTTGTTTACTCTGCTATCGAATAAAAATAAATAGTCAAATTCAGTCAGATCAGCCATGAGGTTATAGATATAATATAGACAAACAGCTGTGAGTATGAAAGTGTGAAGAAAGACGACTTAGTTTGACAACTTGATTTGACATTTTTACAGGCGGTATAAAGGATGTAATTAGATTGAACGATACAATAAAAAAATTCGATATATCGTCTCAAAAAATATCGATACGATATAATATCGTCCTTTGTAATATCGTGCAAATTATCGATTATGTGATGTTCGATATATCGATATTATCGATATCAATATCGTATCGGGAAACACTAATGTTGAGTCGTTCAGTATTTCATTTCACTGCTGTTTATCAATCAATTCAATCTGAATTTATTAAAAACTAAAATAAAGTGATTTTGCATTTTTTAAAAATATAAAATTGATATTTAAATAATTAAAAAGTGAAAATTTAATAATTTATCTAACTAAGAATAAATTTTATGAAAAATTTTGTAAAAATTTTATTTTTACATTTACAATAAATATTACAAAAATATTGGAAAAAAAATGGCGACATCAAAAGCACAGGATGTCCATTTAAAAGTATTTGTAAAAGGCAAAGAAGATAAAATTTTCTATTGTTTTATGCCGATATCGTACAATGATTTGAAAAGTACTATTCAAAATATGCTTGTCGAAGATGTGTCCAAAATGCGTATATATTGGATAGGTAAGAAATAAATTATTTAATATACATTTATTTTGATTTATTATACTTAAGGATAGATACTTTACACCATATGATTTCTCATATGTTCTACATTTGAACATTAAAGTATTCGTATGGTTAGATAATTTTTTATACATAAAGCCAAAATTGCTTAATAAATTTAATCATATTACATTTCAATAAAATGAAACAGATGCAGACGGTGATGAAATCATAATTGATAGCTATATGGCGTATAACATTTTTATTCAAATGGCTGAGAAGAAGAAAGTATTCGTTGAAAGTGAAATGAAAGAACCACCACGTAAAGTATCTTTCGCTCCTACAACAGATGAAAAACCACAGTTAAATGAGAAACGCGAACATAAGGATGTTGAATGTGATGGATGTGGAGAATGTCCCATCGTTGGATTTCGATACAAATGTGTACAATGCTCTAATTTTGATTTATGCATGAAGTGTGAAGGGAAAATGATGCATAAACAACATGTAATGTTCCGTTTGCCGGAACCACTTAAACGTGGTGGTCGTCGAATCTCTTTGAAGAAATATAAAAAAGAATTTGCACGCAATGAATCAGATTGTGGAGATGAATCGTGTAACCGTAATGATCGACATCGTCATAATCGTCGTTCTTCACATGGTGGAAAACAAAATTTTATCTCACATTTGTATACGATGATGCATGATTTGGCCGAAGGTATTGAAATACCAATTGATGAGCCAACAATGACGCCAGAAAATACATCAACTTCGACAGAACAAAATCAACAATCTAATACAAAAAATGAAAATAGTACCAGCAACAACGATAATAAAAATGAAAGCGCTGAAAACCAACCAAAAGGAATTAATATAAACTTTGATCCAAATTATGCTAAGGTTGGTATTCAAGTGATGAATAATATCTCTGGAATGTTCGCAAAACTGTTAGACCCGTTGAATATTGAAGTTGATTTGGGTGTTGACTTAAATGATAAAAATGCCAAAAAAATTGATAAGGAAAATAAAAACAATGAAACTTCAAATGATTTGAACCGTGATAACAAGGAAAAACAAAAAGATTCTGAAAATGAGAATTTGGAACAAAATGAGCGTAGGGATTCAGTAGATGTCGGTACATCATCATCAGGACAGGCTATAAAAGATAAAGTAATTAATGCAAATATAAAACCAACAACTCATGAACAAGCAGAAAAGAAAAGAGATTCAGTCAACGATGAAGGTAACGATTGGACCTTGGTTGATAAGAGCATTGAAAAGGAAAATACATCTAATTATAATAAAAATGAAGATGGTGCTATTGGTGGAATCGATGAAAATATGACTGGGCCTACTGCTGCCACCGCTCCTTCTATTGAAGCACCAGAAACTGGATCTAAAGTTGTTGATTACGCCAAATTAAGTAAGGATTTATTGCAACATTTGAAAAAAGAAAATAAACAACCTGAAATGCGCGCTCAGATTGTATACCATTCAAGTTAGTTAAAAGAAAATGATTTTCCTTTAATTGTAATTAAATTCATTATATTACTTTTTTTCCAAATTTTAGAACCACATATTAACAACGCAATAATAGCGATGACAGCCATGGGTTTCAGTAATGAGGGGAACTGGTTAACTCATCTTTTAGAATCTGTCGATGGTGATATATCACAGGCACTAGATCTGATGAAGCCTGTAAAATAAATTTGTTAGAAGTCACACAATGACTTTTTCCTTTTAAAATATTGATAAACATTAATTATTGTTTTATAATTTTTTTTGTTAAAAATTTCAATTTGAAAGGAAATTTACCTTTATTTACTTTATTCTTTTACATACATAGATGTATCTATTTTTTTTAAATACATATTCGAAATTGAAATCTTATAAAATAAAATATGTATAATCTATTATTCATGTCATATATAATAGTGGGATGAGGTGGAACCATAATTTGGTGATATAATTGTAATATCGTACCTATATGTGCGGAAGGGAACGAGGAAGCTATACACAATTATTATTTACAGAAATATAAATATTTCATATAGTATAAGACTTTTTTTTGCTTTATTTTAATTACATTCTATTAAATAATCAATTATAACTGATAATTTTTTTGTCAAATAAATATTCGAATTCAAAATAAATTAAATTTTGTTTCTTTTTTATTACCAATTTATATGTATGTATGTATATGTATTTTAGAAACAACTGGATACAGATTTTGTTAATTTTTCTTTCATAGTTTGCACCAAATCTTATCGAATTCAGTTTTTTGTCCAACTTGTTAAAAAAAATTTTTTTTACTGATAATTTATTGTTTTCTCATTAAAGTTTGGAAAATTTGAAAATATTCAAAAATGAAGTATAAAATTTTAACATTTTAACTCTTCAAAGTAGAAAGGAAATATTACATATTCAAGAACAAAGGAAATATTTGGTATTTGTGTACCTTGTACCTTGTATTTGCAAAGATTTGTAATGTAAAATGTAATCTATGAGATGACTAATATTTTTTAGTACTAATGTTTGCGCATACATTATGATACATTATGCATATCACACAAACACAACAGAAATCACTTTATAATTTTTCATATGAATTTTGATTTTTGATGTTCATCAAATTCAAATTCTGTTTTGTCGTCATAACCTCAAATTATTTAATTTTGGTTTTTGTCTTTATTTATTTACAAATTACAACGAAAGGGAAAGCATCGAGCTCGAGCATCGACGATCATCAATAAAATTAAATCAACTATATCATATCAATATCCATTTAAAAGTTACAAAAATTTGTAAAGTTATATATAAAAAATAATAAAATTTAATGATATAGAGAGTAGATATTTCAATTCTAAAAAACGAAAATGGACAATCAAAAATATTTCACTGAATATGAAGATTTAGACGTAAGTTTGTACGGAAATAATCTTTTATTTTATATTAAAAGATAAGATAATTTATCGAATTAAATATGTAAAAATTAAATAAAAAATATGTCTTTGTATTTTTTTGTTTTTTTTTTTTTTTTGTTTTAGATTCATGAATTAATGTTAAAAGATAAACCAAGACAAGATGCATATTATAATGCAATTATGTCGAATAAATCATTATTTGAAAATAAAATTGTTTTAGATGTGGGTGCTGGTACTGGAATTTTATCATTATTTTGTGCAAAAGCTGGTGCAAAATTAGTGTATGCTGTTGAAGCAACAAATTTAGCTAAATTAGCAACAGAAATTATTAATGAAAATAATCTAAGGCATATAATAAAAGTATTTCAGATGAAAATTGAAAATTTTAAATTGCCATCATTACCACCATCATTTGGGATATCAGATTCAGGTTCAAATCCAACAGAATTAGAATTGACAAATAATCATGAAAAAGTTGATATAATTGTATCTGAATGGATGGGATTCTATTTATTACATGAAGGAATGTTAGATTCAATAATATTTGCAAGAGATAATTTTTTGAAAATTGATGGTTTAATGTTTCCAAATTCTGCAGCATTATATATAGCACCATGTCAAATACCAAGTTTACATGAATATTGGGAATGTGTGAATGATGTAAAAATGACAAAATTTGCCGAAAAATTAAGAATAAAAAAATCAAATAAACCAGAAATAATGTGTATAAATTCAAATGATTTATTACATGAAGGTATAACGATGAGTTGGTTAGATTTAAATGAAGTAACATTAAATGATATTCAAGAGATATGTGTTAAAGAAGTTTTAACAATTCAAAAAGATGGGAAACATCAAGGTTTTTGTATATGGTTCATATGCTATTTTCCAAATTCTAATGAGGATACTGAAAAACAAAATAATATTGTTTTATCAACAAGCCCATCAGATCCGCCGACACATTGGAAGCAATGTGTTATTATATTACCAGATAATGCATGTGATGATGTTACAAAAGATGAACCGATCGCATTTCAAATACGAATCAAGAGGAATCCAAATGATATTAGAAAGTAAATGTTATAAAATGTTAAATAAAAATACATTTTTATACATATTTTCTTTTATTTTTCAGGTATAATATAGAAGTTGAACTTTTAGATCCAAAAGATGTAGAACATCCATTACCATGTGACTGTCATATGACAAAATGCATATTAGCTAAAACACAATTACAAAATTTTACAAACGATTCTAATAACATTGCTGAGATAAACAATTCATGAGAATGCAATTTTTTTAAAAAGTAAAATAAATGTAGCAATTTTTATATTTTATACGAGTCTAGTAATACAACTCACGCATCCGGATATTGTGTTCTGTGTTGTGCTACATCTTTATCTTTTATTAGTTGATCTACATTTTACAATCATATGATAGGGTAGCATCTAGCATGTAGCATTGATTATTTGAATTTTTTCAACTTTTGGAAAAAAAAAATTAAAATTGGTTCAGCTTTTTAAAAATAAAATAAAACATATTTTTAATTAAAATTATTTTATTTAAAATGTTATTTGTTCTCTGTATTCATGTTACAAAAATGACAACACAATTTAGATTTTTTCAATTATTCTCATCACGACTAAACCAATAATTAAAATCTAAACGTAGTAAAAGTTGTGATAATGGTGTTGAATTTGGTGCTGCTCTTAAACTAACTAATAAATTCATTAATTCTTTAATTAATGTCAAAAATCTATGTAAAAATAAAATTATATTAATTTTTATTTCATTATATTGTGAAATATTAATGCTTGTACTTACTGTTCTTCTAATGAATCATTTTTTGTTATATCATCTTTTGTTAATGGTGATTCACAGGATTTAGCAAAAATACAAAATGTTTCACATAAATGAAATATTCTATTTATAATTGATAATATTGGATTCTCTAAATACGGCTGTTGTTGTATTATACTTGTTTGTGTATTATTTGATTCATCCTTAAAATAAATTAAAATAATGTATAAAAAGTACAAAAAATTTATTAAAATTTATTTTTGAACAATTTAAAATGTTCATTTTCAACTTACATTCGAAAGTAAAAAGCATAAACTCAATATATTTGCATGAAATATACTATGAGCTCTCTGAATATTTTCGAAATTTGATGAATTTAGTACAGTATTCATTAAAATACTGAATTGACCTTGAAATCAGAATAATTTATATTTTGATTATTAAGAAAATTAATTCAGAAAAAAAGTATAATTTTACGTACTTTCCAAAACATCAACTTGTATATAATATTGTAAATTATCAATAAAAAACATTAATTGATGTAAAAGATGCATTAATTTCTTATCATCAATTGTTTTACTAGATTTTTGTTTACGATTCAATGACCATATCATATGTAATTCATATTGAATTTTTTTTACTGATAATAAAAATCGAAATAATTCATTATAACGATCGATTACTTTCGGTGAAAATAATAAATGTAATGGCCATTCGATTTTATATTGTAAACATAAATATTGAAAACATGCAAAATTTTCAATATCAAATATTTGTTGTATTTTATCTTTACATACTGATAATGAAAATGATTCTAAATCATCAGTTATATTAACACTGTTTGCAGCACTCTAGAAAATAAAGAATTTATGTAATATAGGTATTATGTATTATACATATATTGTAATTTCAAATAAAAACTGATATTAAATAAAAATGAAAGCTTACATCGAATGCTCTAATCAAATCTCTTATTACATTTTCATTCAAAACAGTTGAAGAAGAACCTGGAGGAGATGTTGTTGCTGTTTCTGTTATTGTCAATCTTTCAAATTTATCTGTTCGTTTTATAAATTCAAGATATAATTCACCACGACCAAGTAAATAAAAATCCTTAATCAATTTTAATTGTTTAATTAGATCAGCCTGTTTAACGGCTATTTGTGATAAACGTTCTGTTACATATGATTTTATATCATCAATACATTTTTCATATTGTGATATTATAACAAGATTATCACAATCATCATTACCATCACTATATAAATTTTGTATCATATTGAAAAAATTATTTTCTTCATTGTTCCATAATGAATATGATGAATTACTTTCATTATAACTATTATATTCTGAATACCGATCATAATGTTTTTTATTTGTTTTATTTGTACCCATTTTAAACATTAATACTGTTTGTCCAATAAACAAAACCTTTTCTGCCCAACTGTATGATAAATAATACGGTAAAAATTCATGACAAATTTCATAACGCCATACTTCGGCATATGTACTAGTTGCATCCTAAGAGAAATAAAATTTTGATCAAAATCAAAACACATTATTATGCTAAATTGCTAAAAATATTTTTGGTACTGATCAGAAAGTAGACAAAATGTTAGTAAAATTTTTCATTTTCTTACTGTGTTCGAAATTGTTGCTGCTGTTTGTCTTCCACTGCTACCGGCTGCACTATTACTTCTTTCACTATTAACAGTATTATTTCGAAATTCATAACTTTGAATAAAAAATTCACCATATGTATCAAGAACTTCTCCATATAAAATCCAGTGTGTTAGTTGTTTTATGAAAATTAAATTTACTGATGAAAAAATTCTATACAAAGAAAACAAAATAGTAAAAAAAAGAAATTACATTTCAAACAAATAAAATTGGAGCAATAGTTTTTAGATAACCCTACATTCTCATGGCATCAGATATCTTTTTATTTCCATTTAACATATTTTGATGTAAATACTGTATTATGGCACAACCATGTAATTTTTGCGCTTTTATACCATCAATTAAACTTTGTAAAAATATAAATAATGGTTGAAATGCATCAACTTTGTGAAATATAAATAATAATGAATTCGATGGATTTTCTAAACAGGACCTTTCTAAATCGACAATCTCATGAATATAATTCTCAAGTACTCTTTCAATACCACTAACGAATGCTTGCAAATAAAGACCTCTTTGTAGAGGTTCTATGAAGTAATATAGAAAAATAAAATCACATTAATACTTAATTATATGTACCATATTTAGAAATTTTATCATATATTGAATTTTACCTTCTGTATCTGCAGCTGAAGCTGAAGCAACTGAAAAATTTCCTCTTGAATGTATTCCATGTATTTTTGTAAATTTCAAAATATCTTGATATTGTTTAGCTATTTTGATAATATCCTCTAAGATTTTACTTTCACACGGATGAAGAAATTTAACAGAATTTTCGCTTGTCTAAAAATTTACATTGAAATAAAACAAAAATTTATGCACGGATGGTTATATTAATAAGTAACTTACCACAAAATCTTCAATTACTAATTTTTCTGATTGTGAAACTAACAACGAAAACAATATGTCATGTTTCATTTTGATTAAAGAATTTATATATTTCAATAATACCAAATGTAAATCTAATAAAATCTATGAATAAAGTGGGTGAGATTTTTTGTTTTGAATATTTCCTTGAATTTAAATTCAAAAATATGTACATTACAATGGTCAATGGCCAATGGTATGGTATGTGCATTGTGCAATATATCTTCTTCTTTTCTCAAAGAAAAGAAATTTGAGTAACATATGGCATATGACAACAAAAAACAACAAATCCAAAACAAAATTTATTCAGTTTGCTACACTGTACATTGTACATTCACTTCTGCAGTTGGCAGTTGTCATAATTGAAATTTTGAATTCCACTGTCAAGAAAATTTGAAATTTGTTATGTAGGTAGGTACATATTTACTTTTTGCTCTTTTAGCAACAAGTTGCTTATCAATTTCAAATTTTATATTCATATTCATATTTCATGCATGTGCAGAATCCAGAATGCAGATGTGCAGCTTGCAGTGTGCATATGATGGTAGATAAATTGTTTTCTCAATTTCACAAAATACAAAATGAAAAATTAATTTTTGCAATTCAGAATGATGTTAGTCAAATGATTGAAAAATGTTAACAAATTCAATTTTTAATAATTTTAATAAATATTCGCAGAAAGTTGTTTTCTTTTTGTCGTTTTTTAAAAATTGTTTATAAGCTGTTACTAAAGGAAAAGTTAAATGGATGATTTTATTAATAAGCCAAAAAAAGAATAAATACCTAAATAAAAATAAAACCAGTTAAATTTAACAACTTCAAAATTTATTTATAAAAGAAGAACCAGCCAATTAATTAAACTCAAAAAAAAATACATATTAACTAAGTATAATTTCAAAAATTGATTAAGTATTTTTTTCATTTTTAAAACGTAAAAATTTATTGTGTAAAAAATATTTTTCATTTAAAAAAAATTGTTGCTCTTTATTTTTTCTAAAAAAAAATTATATTTTTAAGAATGAACAATATTATATTTAATTAAAGCAAGCTGGAGATGTAAAATTTGTATTTTGGTTGATTTCTGGTGACGTTACATTTAATCTCAAAACAGCAATTTATCCAGAACAGTAAATTACATTTATAAAAGCTGAGTTTTTCATTTTTTTTTTTTTTTTTTGTAATTAAACTATTATATTACAATTTTAAACGGTGAAAAATATACAGTGTCGGACAAAACTATAGCAACTTTTTTTCAAATTTCAATTTTTTGTGTTTGGATGGCAATATGTAACAGAAAATTGAAATAACTTCAAAAAAATTTATATACCCAAGTAGATTAACATGATTTTTATTAAATCACAAAATTTTACAGTTGTGTAATGGCTGTACAAATTTCTATAACAATTCAATTGAAGTTAGTGTTTTACAACCTAATGACAAAACTATAGCAACTTTTAAAAAATTTCTATTTCCTATCTTATAATTTAATTTTCACATATAAAGGTGATCCAAAGCTTAATATTTTGTTGGATATCCTTTATTTTTGATGACTTCATAGCATCTACGTGGCATGGATTTAATTAAGTTCTTGAGTATACCAGGCGATATTCTATTCCATTCGCGTTCTATTGCAGTGAAAAGTGCATCTTTTGTGTAGTTTTCTGTTCTTATTTGTCGATCTACGAGTTCCCATAAATTTTCTATGGGATTTAGATCTGGTGATTGGGCGGGCCACTCTAAAACACGAACTCCATTGGTTTGTAACCAATCAGCTACAAGCCTGGACTTGTGTTTGGGATCATTGTCTTGCTGAAATTGCCATAATAATGGCATGTTTTCCTCAGCGTATGGATGCATTTTATTTTCAAGAATATTTTTATATGAAACTGCCGTCATTGTGTCCGTTATGATAGTCATAATAATATAGTCCAATTAATATGGCTTCGTGCAAATGCTAACCGAACACGTCTATTCTTTTATAGAGAAAGATATAGAGAAAGAGGTACCGTAAACACATTAATTAAACACATTTATTACGATATAGAGAAAGAGGTACCGTAAACACATTACGTGTTCGGTTAACATTTGCACGAAGCCATATTAATTGGACTGTGCAGAAATGGAAAACGATTTTATTCTCTGACGAGTCTAAATTTAATTTAAAAGGATCGGGTGGAATGAGCCATGTTTGCAGACCAAAGGGAAAAAGATTTCATCCAAAATACACTAAAAAAATAATCAAGCACGGCGGAGGCAATGTTATGGTGTGGGGCTGTTTTTCGGGTTATGAAATGGGTCCAATACATCGCATAACGGACACAATGACGGCAGTTTCATATAAAAATATTCTTGAAAATAAAATGCATCCATACGCTGAGGAAAACATGCCATTATTATGGCAATTTCAGCAAGACAATGATCCCAAACACAAGTCCAGGCTTGTAGCTGATTGGTTACAAACCAATGGAGTTCGTGTTTTAGAGTGGCCCGCCCAATCACCAGATCTAAATCCCATAGAAAATTTATGGGAACTCGTAGATCGACAAATAAGAACAGAAAACTACACAAAAGATGCACTTTTCACTGCAATAGAACGCGAATGGAATAGAATATCGCCTGGTATACTCAAGAACTTAATTAAATCCATGCCACGTAGATGCTGTGAAGTCATCAAAAATAAAGGATATCCAACAAAATATTAAGCTTTGGATCACCTTTATATGTGAAAATTAAATTATAAGATAGGAAATAGAAATTTTTTAAAAGTTGCTATAGTTTTGTCATTAGGTTGTAAAACACTAACTTCAATTGAATTGTTATAGAAATTTGTACAGCCATTACACAACTGTAAAATTTTGTGATTTAATAAAAATCATGTTAATCTACTTGGGTATATAAATTTTTTTGAAGTTATTTCAATTTTCTGTTACATATTGCCATCCAAACACAAAAAATTGAAATTTGAAAAAAAGTTGCTATAGTTTTGTCCGACACTGTATTTATTGTGTGTATTTTGCAAAGTGCTTTTCAAGATTTTCTGAGTTCGCTCCAGCGAAACTAGTGATCTTTGCACCATTCTTGATGAAAACGAATGTTGGCATACTTGAAATTTCATATTCAGCTGCAATATCTTCACATTCATCAACATCAACCTACAAAAAATGAAGAGAAAAAAATATATTTTGTGAATAAATTTTTGATCAAAATATTTACTTCATATACATAAATACTTTTTTATATAAGAAATAAATAAATAAATAAATAAATAAATAAATAAATAAATACTAAAATAAATAAATAAATAAAAAATAAAATAAAATAAATAAATACATAAATACTTTTTTACCTTTAATACAAGAACTTTATCACCGTAGCTATTAGCTAATTCCTCCAATTTTGGTGCAATTATTTTACATGGTCCACACCATGTTGCAAAGAAATCAACTACAACAAGTTTGTCTCCAGCAGATTTAACTTTGCTATCAAAATCATCCTATAATTAAAATAAATGAAAATTTTATTAAAATATAATCTCATATTTTCTTTTACAATTTTCTATTTTATTTTTTTGTTTTTTTAATTTGTATAAATATCATTTCAATGTTATAACATTCTAATATACTTATAGTCGTTATATAGGAAGTGGAAAGTAATGGTGAGTGAATCACCACACAATTTCATAAAAACATAAAAAAAATCATGCACATAAGATCATAAATTAAATAATTTCAAAATATGAAGAAATTGATTAATAAATAGTGATTCAGACTTTTGGAAATTAACAGAAAAATAAATTTTTCCAACGTGTTATTCATTAATACTTAATACTGATTTTTCTTCATTTGAATAAATCAATAAACATTTTCATATTATGTACTTCAAATAAGTAATGATTATTGAACGTTTTCAAATAAAATTTTTTAATTATAGCTAATTGATAAGATATGTACAAGTGAAATACATATAATATGTACATATATAATGAAACATATAATGTAAAAATATACCGGTACAATACTATATAAGTACTATGTACAGATTAAAATTTTATTTTTTTTAAACAATTTATTAAATATTTATTCTATATGAACAATCATAAGATAACAATCATATTGATCAGCTAGGTAGGTATGTATTAAGAGAGGAGGAAAAACTAATTCGAATTATGTATTATAAATCAACCTTGAATATTTGAATTAATTTTCTACTTCGAGTTCTAGCTAGATGTAGATATGAATATGATGACTTGTTTTATTTTTCCTCCCTCCCTTAAACGGTAGAATTTCTACATTTTCAACATATTCTCTACCTCTACACCACCCTAGGAATTAAATATCATTATTGTGATTTTTTTTTCTTTATAACGTATGCGTGTAATGTAAATTCAGATATATTTATATTATATAAATTATTAATTACAGGTTACAGTACGTTATCGATTATTGCAACATATTAAATGCAGCAACTATTCTCAAAATTTATGATTGTAGAGAAAATTGATTATAAAAAATATATATAATTTCAACGATAATTTTAATCTTAATTAGTAAAAAAAAAATAATTAGAAATTATCATCTTCAACTTCAGCATTTTAAATTCATTTTGAGAATTTTACCTAACGTGGATACAGAATATTGTGACTAATTATGAAACCGATATGTTGCACAATAATCGACAACATACTGTATATGAATTTCATTTTTCTTTGTCATTGATTTAAGCGCTAATTATTAATATTATTAATTTTTTTTAACTCGTGATTTCATACTGTACACATATTTGTGAGTTTTATTGATTTTATATAAATTTTATATGTATTTTTTTATATTTACACAACACATACTAAGATAGGTAATATCTACTGTACTGTATTTATATATTGTAGGTATATGAGAATTATTATTTTATTTATTTTTCTATGATTGTATGTATGTAGATATAATCGGTCTTATAATATGTATGCATAAATATATGATATTTTTTATTCGCTTAACTGGTATTGATATATTTTTTTAAAAGCAAGTTTTTTATATCAGTCAATATGCTTTTTGTAGATGATTGCGGAAAAAATATGTTCAAAAAATGATTAATTAGGTATTTGGATATTTTATATCGGTCAGCATAATATATTGTCGTTTTTTATTTTTTCATTGTATTTAAAGGGCTGATAAAAAAAAACTATTACATCATTTTCTTTAATCATGCCCACGGCCACGACATTAGATTATAATTATGACACACACAGTATTTAACGATTTTAGTACTACTGGTACTATGAATATAATGTTATTGCTGTAGTGTAGTATTTAGGAAATGAGTTCAGTCAGAAGTCAAAATCAAAATCAGAATACAATTTATATAATTAAGGAAGAAGGTACAATATGCAAAACACAAGAGCGCTACTTACAGAACAGATTACAGTTTGAAATTTAATCACGTAAAGGTGAAACTGGTTAAACTGTACTATGTATATACAATGATACAATACAAAATGATTGTGTAGCAATTTTATATTTGTGAATATATGAGGAGCATCGTTTCAAAATGCAAGTTCTCCATAATGTTTTATTTTCCAAAAAACAAACTTTATTAATTCCTTTTTTTTTTTTTTTTTGGAAATTGATTAATACAAAAAATCTTTGAAATAATCATTGTTATGGAGAAAAATAATCAATAAATAACGAAATTAATTTTTACATTTTGAACCAAGAGCCGTTTTTATAATGTAAATATCAAAGAGAATATTGCATATTGAAACGAAGCCGTATTAAAATATAAAAGCCTGCTTCTTTATCAACTGAAGTACGCATCAAAAAGAAAATTTTCGTTTAATGGAGTATTTGCATTTTGAAACGATGCTCCTCATATATAAAAACTATTTAATATCTTTATCTATTCAAATCTGGCTTCAATTATTTTTATATTGTATATATTGCATATATGTATGTATTACAATATTTACACCTTATTTGTTTAGTATTAATTCATAAATACCAAATACCATTAGTAAATTGGAAATAAAACATATGTAATTTACTTTTTTTGCTAGTTATTATATTGATAGTTGATGTATGGTATGTATGTAATGTACCTTAATAAAATGATTAATAAGAAAATAAAATAAACGAAATTTTTTATTTCCTTTAAAAATATAATATAAATAAAAATTCAAAATATCGATGGTATAATTTTTTTTAAAGAGAAGAAATAATAACACGTTGAAAGTTTTTTGAAAATTGTAAAACCTGAAGATAAAATAAAAAACCTATTGTTCAATTAGATAATTTCCATTGGATCTTCTATATTTTTTAATGTGAAAAATAGAAGAAAAAAATGGCTGAGACATGAGATGAGGTCACTTTGTGATTATATATATATTAATATATATTTATGGTATATACGTACGTATGTATGTATATAATGATAATGTATATATTTTATACTAATGAATTTTTTTTTTCATATCAGTTCAGTTATTCGAAATGCGGTTTTTGGAATTTCCTATTCCCCAATGATTATTATATTCAAATATGTATTATAATTTTTCCTTGAAAAAGAACTTTAAACAAATGTAATGACAAAAATATTATATGCAAATACAATACATTACAAAGTGAATTATGATTGCCGTATAAAAATTATGTACAATTTATATGGCTTCTAATTATTTAATTTTTACACATTAATTTAGAAGAATTTTATATATGTATGTATTTAATTTTTTATGTTACAAATCTTAATCTGACATGTATTCAAATCTTAATAGAAAATTTTTATTTTAAAACTTACTTTATTTTTTACAGCGTAAACCATTTTGTTGAGTAATTTTGTTTTAAAGTAACACTTGGATTGGATAATTATTAAATTAAATTTCTGTAAATAAATTTACACAGTTTTATTATATTTGTAAATTATCAAAATTTGATTTTATACTTTTCAAGATTTCAACAATTTAACAAATTCTTTTTCTTATTTTTTTCTGTGGCCTGTGGCGTGGCGTCACGTTTACGTCACGTTATGTTGTTACAGTAGAAAATACAATAGACAGAACGAAAACGATAGATAGAACAGCAAGAACAGCGGTTATCATCGGTTGTTGAGTGTTGCTGGGCTGGTATTGCTTTGCTGCATTGGTATTGATTGAGTTGAGAATATTGAAATTGACTATTTAACAAAAAACAGCATAAACTACAAAACAAATAGTACTAAAGAACGATATGCTAAACACCGGATTGCCAGATGTACTGACTTACACTATATCTACCATATATACATCTATACTATTTTCAGAAATCGAAGTCAGTATTGTGCTTATGGAAAAAGTTACCCGATGAGTTTCTGATAACTTCACATATAATATTTTGTAGGAAATTCTGAATAATATATCTCTGTCTTGATTGAAATTGAGATCTGATCACCCCACACACGAGACAGATTTATACAAACGCAATGTGAAAGAATATAGAAAAGCATGCCTATCTTGCCTGTATAGCTTGTTTAAAATTCCCAGCGAATGGAATATATGCGCAGTGAGAGTATGGCGTCATGCTTTGAGCGAGGTTATAATTGTAGTGGTTACACTTTTTCAGGTTTATATGGGAGAAAAACACAAATACATATAATCATTTTATGTACATATTTAATTTCAAGAGAAACATGCGCAGATTATTCGCTGGGAATTTTGAACAAGCTATACTGACTTCAATTTCTGAAAATAGTATATACATTATGATTTATAATTTATATTCTACAGTCTACACTGTACTATGTACTATTATAATATACATATCATACATATTTATCTCCTAGAGACTTGTTTTATTACTCTTTGAAAAATTGGACACAAAAAAATGATGACATCATATCATAAAGGGTGCACTATAATTGACATCGCTGACATGGGTAACATGAGAAATAATAACGAATGTTAAAACGTCACATTTGGTTAATTATAATAACATAGATAACATACTAAACATAAGCAATAAGAATTTCACAAGACGAGGTTATGGCTTATGTTACTTATGTCATGTACGCTTTTGATCGTACTGCTTATGTCGAGCTTATGTTAAACGAATTTTTAACGAATGTCGGTAATGTCAATTATAGTTTAGCTCATTGATTTGGCTGTGTTCGGCTACGACATATCTCATAGCCTATGTCACATATGTCGATTATAGTTCTCCCTTAACTTCTAACATAACACAAACACATGATGAAATGCAAAAATTTAATGATAATTCAAAAAGCAACGAATAGGAAAAATACAACACGCTCAAGTCCAATCATCAAAACGTTATTAAATATATGATATCATACAATTCACATATCATCAATTCACAAAATTTTGAAAACTTTCAAATTAGTACTGCCAGCCAAATCAGTTGAATAATATATTTATTAGCAACAAAAAAATGTACTAGAAGAATAAAGTGAATTTATTACTATTCTTATTATTATTGATTTATTTATTATTTGTTATTTTATTTTATCGATTTATATAAGATTATTCTGATAAATTATTACATATTTTCCGTTATTTAAAAATTTTAAATTAATAAATATATTTAAAAAAAAATATGTTCAATTCATAATTGTAGTAGATTAAAGTACAGAGAATGAATGTAGTAGAAACCGGATATTAGAGTTTTAATGTTTAAAATATAAAAATAGCGGAAATACAGAAATGAAATCACTAAAATAAACCGCCAAAAAGTACGGGTTGACTAATTTTTTTTAGAACTAATTTATTTTTTAATTATTGTAAGAATTAATTATAATTTTTAATACTAATTCAATTTACTTATTTGAACAATTTGTTTAGATTATTTATATTTTTAATTAAAAAAGAATAATACATGATGATACTCATTTATATTATTGTTATTAATTGGTAGAAAATGAAAAAGTTAATGCACATGTACCACATATTGATCACTATGTGTTTTGTCATGAGTATTTTTCTATTATATAAACATATAAATTTACTAAAAAAGCAAAATTTCAATATAAAATGCATAGTTTAAAAATGAATTTTTAATTAATTTAAATTAAGTGTCCTTTACTGTAATTGTAAGTATGTACATACATATATGATATGATCCTAAACTTTATAGAAATTTAAGTTATTCTTATTTTGAAGTATGTAGTGTATAATGTGTATATGGTAAAGCATGGTTATGAGTAAAAGTTGCATGACAAACATTTATTGTTAACATATTTTATCACCTTCGAAAATATTTTTGATCCAATATGTATACACAAATGTGTATGTATGAGTATGCGTTATATACATTATTGAATTAGATTATCGGTAAATAATAATATAATTTTATTGATTTGTACAAGCATAAATGATTCCTTATTGATAGCACAATAAAGGTTTTTTTTTTTTTTTTGAAGGATTTATTAAATACTTTTTTAAAATTGAAAATATATCACAATCAAAAGGTATAGATACTTTAAAGTATTAAAATTTATTTGATTGGATTAAAAAAAAAACGATTGACATTATAAAATACAAAAACACCCCTTGATATTTTGTTTTCATTACTTTTTATTTTTGGCATTTAGATATACATAAATATGTTTTTGAACAAAACATTTTGATCCTTTTACGTTTTTAAATATAATCTAAATAACACTTTAAAAACTAAATCGTGTATATGTATGTGCATTATGTATATACATTATCTACTATATATACATATGTATTTAGTTTAGAAATATTAACTATATTTATATAAAAATATACACAATACAATATGTATATATATCAGAATATTTTGCTACACTATAAAATTTTATGAATACAGGATAATTTATCATTTTGAGTGCGAACATAAATATAGTGAATATTTTGCATAAATTAAATGCATATACAGACGCATAGTATTAGAAGTGTTAGGTATCATAATATTTTAAAAACATGTTTGCATTTGCATATATGTATAATATATTACTATCAAACTATATTAATATATTTATATTTATATAATATGAAAATGAATGAATGAATGTATCAATTAATATTCTTATAAATAGCATGTAATAGTTTTGTTGAAAAAAAAGAAGGATCAATACTTGTTAACAAAATAATGTATTTTGTATACCTATGAATTTTTATATATATACGAGTATACGTATATATACAAAATTAAAAAGGTTGTACATACATACATTGATGTGTTGAAAATATGCATATTAGGCTTCAGATTACAATAATAAATCATTTGTAAGCGTGTGGCTTACGTCAAGTATTGAGATCATTTTCTATCTGGTTAATGTCTATTTATGCAAATTAAATGATTCGATTTTGTCCTCTAGAATTTTTTTTCTTCTTCTCTTTTTGCAAAATGAACTGAATGAAAATGAAAATAAATTGAAAACGGGAAAGTTGAAAGAATATATATCATAGATATGTAAAAATGATTTATGAATAAAAAATAAAATAATAATCAAATGGGGAATATATAGAAGGCTTGATATATGTAATTTGTTGTTTGAGAAAAAATAAAGTTATATTTTTAGTATTCCAAGACTATATAACAAGTATAATTATGTCTTAAGTAAGTCTGAAAAGCATTTCGTTGTAAGACTTAAATTAATTATTCGATATAAATGTTATTAATTTTTTTTTTCTTTTATTTTTTTTTCTAATTTGGACACACAAATGAATAAGTAATTGTTTCCGAAAAACATTTTTTATTGAAAACAAATAAATAAAAAAATGATTAAAAATCACTTTGAAGTTCGATTTTTTAAAATTAAATATACCTATATTATTATCTTTTGCATAAATTTCAACTTTCTCTAGAGATAAATATATAATTTTCTATGTATAGTAATATATACTTTTTACATAAAAAAAATTACAAAATATTTAAAGCGATTAACTAAATGAAAGTAAACAACACCGAAAATTATATAAACAAAAAAGTAAATTCCATATATACAAATTATAACGTATACATACATATATTACATATGAAGTAAATATGATATTTATTATTCTATTAACGATTAATTTTCAGATTATTTCTATATAATAGCTTCCGAATATATTTACACAAATTTGTTTGTTATTCATTTTCTTCCCCTTTTTCATGTATACATGGATAGGTATGTATAGGTATACATACGTTATACACGTATATAAGTTTTGTTTAAGTTTTTCTTGATTTTTATTCTATTACATGATGTGATGGGGTGTTTTTTTGGTCAGAAAATCACCCCATATAAACAATACAGTATATTAAACAAAATATCAACATCAACAATATATATACATATATAGATTTTGTTTTCAAGAAGAATAAAAAAAAAGTACAATCAGTTCATTGATGATGATATGTATGTATGTACAATGTACATACATATAATGTTGTTTACAACGAAGATGATAATGATGATGATGATGATGATGCGACAATAAAAGATGAAAGCCTTGTATTTATCATTTTTATATAATAATGTGATACAATAAAATGAGATATACATGACAGACAGACATCAGACATCATATATGTATTTAATTTTGATATGCCTTTTATACCTTTTTTTTTTTTTTTGAATATTAGTTTTTTAGAATTCGTGGGATGTATGGCATGGCATGGCTATATATAAAGTTAGCTATATACTTACATATATTTTGAGTGCAATTTGATATTTGTGTAACCCGAATTTAAGAGGATGTTTAAATATGCTGCATATATAAATATATACACATTTATATTTAGGTACATGAATATATACATATACATACATTTAACATTATCTATACATACTACTTATGTATCTACTTTATGTATATTTGTATAAAAGTGTGTTTATATCTTAAATGTACACATAATTCGTTTATTGTAATTATAGTAAACATATTGAACAACATAATAAACGTATTATTTGCATATATTAATCAATATTTACCCTAACACAAAAAAAAAGAGGAAATAATGTGAAAAAACATCTACGTACATTGTACATAATGTATAAATGTAATCAAAATCATAAATCACATATGGATGTATAACCTATTTGTTCTTTAATAAAAGAGCAAATTTATGCAAATTTTATCAAAAATTCTTTCCTGTATTCTATCTTCTATATATCTAATATTTAAATTGTTATAAAGCATGTACATTGCACTTACATATATAGTATATTGTGTACAAATTTTGAAAAATTGAAATAATTTATTCGATTTATACAAGCTTATACATTAGATCTTATTACACTGGAGTTAATTCTCAATAGAATAATCTAAAAAAAGTAATATACTCGTGTATGTACATTAATTATAACAATTTCCTTGCAATATTTTAACAAATAATACTTACTTTATGTTGTATTTTTATTATTGAAGCTGAAGGATTACGTTTATTTTTTTTGATTGGTATACAAAATAAATTTTTCCATTTAAATGACGGCATTATAAGATTTGATGCCAAATACCATTTACTATTGATTTTTTATGTAACGTTGAAGTTACCAAAAAATGAAATTAAAAATATTTTTATAAAATTTTTATTATTATTTATATGAGACATAAAGTATTACGCACATCCTACATCACATATGTATTTAATTTTGAACATTTATATTTTATAAAAGTTTTATTATTTTCATAGTTAACTATGTATAGGAAAAAATATTAATTAAAACATAGAGCCGTATATACACAGGACACATTTATATTACGACGGCTTCTAAGGCTTGTGATATGGCTTATCAGTTATTATATATTGGCAAGACATCGATGGCATATGATATACATATCTGTTCCAGCCGAACCTGTTCAAATGGAGATAAAAGTTTTTTTTTCTTTTTTTTTTTCTAATTAGATGTAAAATCTGTGATAAGTCATAAGTCACAAATCACAAGTCATCTGAAAAACAAATTTTTTGTAAATCCTAGGTGCGGGATTGGAGAAAAATATAAATTTATTGGACAGCTGTTACATTAGAAAGATTAACTTTAACGTTTATTTTATTTTACAAAATGTATGATAAATCCGTGTACATTGTATCAAATTTTACATTTATAATGTGGTATTCATATGTACGTATACATAACATACCTATTGTATACCGAAATAATGTGTATAATAAGTATTTGTAAGGTATATAAAAATTGTGAAGTTTATCAGCTCTTAAATGTGCAATCATTTAATAACAATAACAAAAGAAAAAAAAAATGCTTTTAAATAAAGTCAGATCTTTGATCTTTATAAATCATTGGAATAAAAAAAAATACATATGTACATATACAAAGAGCAAAAATTATAACAAAACCTCAAGTGGTACTTATAATATCATTCGTATATGTAATATAGATTTTTGTCCTGTTATCAAATTGAATAAGGTCGAAATATCTAAATACACTATATTACATATATACCACGTACCACATATATACCAAAAAGTATATCAATTGGGCATTAAAGACTAACCAAAATCTGATAATTGCTTTTTTATTCTTTTTTGATTTTTATTCAGTAAAAAAAGCTACTATTTTTACAATTGAATCCTGTTCGATTGAGGTATACCATGGTATACCTACATGTACATGTATTTTTTCCTGCTGTTAATACTCGTACAAATATAATTCTTATATTTCCCCCTTGTAATACATAGAAAAATCGCATATATAGCATGAAAAAAAATATGAAAAATCAAAATTTCTATATTTCTTTTCTGTTTTTGTATAGCATAATTTTTTGTCACTCCTGTGAAATGTTAAAGATCGAAAATTGTTCGTTATTATATTTATAATAACATACATATACAGTGCTAATTATGAAAAAAAGGACATACATTACATATGTACATACATATATGCGTCGATATGTCTCTTTATACGATTGTCAAGAGTATAGGTATTTTTTTTTGTTATTTTTGATAAAAAAGTGTGTTTTTCTGATATTTTTTATAGTTATTTTTCATTTTCATGTTTGACAATAAGTATACTATACTCATTATATATGGTAAAAAAATTTACACTTATTCAAGTAATTTTGTTTTTTTTTTTAATATAAATAATTTTGATTTTTTGATAATTTTCACGGTTAATATTTCAAATTTTTTTTTTTTTTTTGCCCTCCTAAAAGTTTTAGAAAATGTTATGTGGGGATATCATATCATGATATGTATATATGGATGGATATGGACACATTGATGAGAAGACAATGTTTTTCAAATGATTCAATAATTACGCAAAAAATAGAAAAGTATACTTAAAAAAATTGTTAAATTTAATTTTTTTCCATTCAATATATAATAACACAGTAATTATAATTAAGTGTATTTGTAATTGGTTTTTATTTTATTTTATATTATATATATATTTTTTTTTAGTTTAAAAACAATATTATAGATAATATGGATTACTTAACAGTTATTTTATTACATTTTGCATATCTTAATAATCGAATTTTTAGTTTTTCCTTTAAGAATTTTTCAAATATATTATAACGCAGAATATAATAGAAAAAATCTTAAAATTAAATTTTTTTCGCGTCATATTATACATAATTATACATTACGTACTTATTAAAAAGTTTTCACAATTGATCTATAATAAAGAAAAAAAGAAGAACAGAAAATTAACTATTTAGTATACATCTAACACACTGATATACAATTACAAATTTTTGTAATTAATAAAATGTTTATAATTATAATCATCATACTCGTTTTCCGTAAATTTTTAACGAAATAGTGGTTCATATACGAGTATGTATACGTATATGCACATATCATATACTCGTACGATTTAAAAAAAAGGATCAAATGACTAGATAAAAAATTTATAAGAAATATAACGACGATTTTATTTATGTAAATGGAATTAAGGTATGCCATATATTTACAATTAAGTATCTTATAATTTTATTGAATTTATCATATAATATGATGGAGTCCAAAAACATAAATTTGAAAAAAAAAAAAAAATTAAGTATTTACTATATACCAATAGAACTTATAACGAATTTATATTTTTATAGATTTATTCAAATGTATATATAGTTTTCACAATCCATTTTTATATGCATAGTGGTATATGTAATATGTACAGTCTTTATATTTATTAATGTAAATTATATTATAATCTAAAAAACTCCACTACTAATTTCTGAACCACCAATTTGAATATTTTGATGATATGTATTGCTACCACCGCCATCAATTTGAATATTCCAAACATTATCTCTTCCAGTGTTACTGTAATAAAAATCTGGACTTGTATTACCGTTTGTAATTTGATATTGTCCTTCAAAATGTTGCATACTATCAGCAGAATATGCAGAAGTTGTAGGTGATTGTGACTGTTGGCATGTACCATCATAATTCGGTGTATAAACATGATCAGAATTTTGATCAAAAATTGAAAAACCATCGTAACCACAATTTTGATATGATTGTACAGTAATCGGTTGGTGATGATGATGATGATTGACTAACTGTGACGGATAATAATATTCTTCATATGCACTTGAATTGCTCGTTAAACTAGATGTATCATCACAACTTTCATATTTACAATGTTCAGCTAACCATTTTGGATCTATTATATTTGAGGTGGTATTAGATTCTATTTCCTGAGTGTTTGAAGATGATGATGATAATGATGAAGGTGATGATGTTGATGATGTCGATGTTAAATGTACTGTTTTTGTATTGATATTATGTGGATTGGACATTGATTGTGGCTGTTGTTGATAGAAAATATCACCGGTAGTCGATTGAGAATGTGAATGATAATAGCCTAAAGTTTGGGATGTTTCTAATGTCGTATAATGAGCTATAGTTTGTGATGGATTTATAGAATTATAATCTTCATAGTTTTGTAGATTCTGAACATTTTGTTGCTGATGATGATTTAATCCTTGAATATATGAATCATTTGATGAATTCCATGTGTATAGAGTATTTTCTGATGGATATGTTACATAATTGTTGTTAGCTATACAATGACAACCGGAATCTGGACATATACATTTTCGTTTTGCATTAGAAGGATATAAAAATTCTTGTGAATTTTGTTTAGTTGGATTTGATTGTCTTTTTGTAGCACGCAATGCACTTAATTTATTATTAAGTGCTGCATCTCTTGCTAACATTACAGCAAGACTACGAATTCGACGACCACCACCCAATGCACGTCTAGCTTCACTTGATCCTTTTGCTTCTGGTCTGGGATGATCATGTGTACCTTTCGCTTGAAAAAATATTGAATTTCCGGTTTGTCTCCAAAAATGTGTTACTGGATAACCACAATGTCCACGACACGGTTGAATTTCAAGACGACCAGTACAATTTCTGTAAGCGAAATGAAGAATAAGAAAAAAATTTTTTTTTTTTTATAAAAAAGAAAGAAGGATAATTTTCAGAGTTTCTACATATGATCATAAATTATTTGTTGATATCTTTATAATTTTGAATCAATTTCATAATATTTTTTCAATTAATTTTGTGTTTATTTGCTTGTGTCTTATTTTGTGTTTTATAAAAATATGCAATTTTTAATTTGTTTTTGACGGGTAAGTCAAAAAGAAACATCATTTTGAATACATAACTTTGCGATAATATTTGACATTTGATAAAAACATCTATATACGAGTACATGTAGAAATTTTAACTGTTCATTATTTTTACACAAAAATTTAAATATTTTAGATTTAGTATTTTTAGAAAATACGCGGTAGATGACAGAAATTTTTTCAATTTTATATGGTTTTAAAAAATTCAATATCCTTAATTTTCAATTTTTTATTTAAATATTTGAATTATTGAAAACAATAGACAATTATACATTTCTTAAAAATATTTTAGTAATTTCTCATCGTAATACTTAGTTAATGATTGTTACTTGAAATGTTATAAATTACGTATAGTACAGAGTCTTTCAAAGGATGTTATTTCTTTTATATTTAAAAAAAATTAAAATTTTACATAATTTTTAAATAAAATAATCGAATTTATATTTAGTTATTTAATTGAAAATTGAAATGACAATACGAGATTTTAAGTATATTGACATAAATTATTTCCAAAAAACATCACCAAATGATAAATTAATCATATAGCGATAGTCCTGATTTAAATTGAAAAATAAAATTATTTAGAAATTAATAAATATTCATCAGTAGTCCGTCTTTTGGTCTTAGTTACAGTGGCATAGACAAATTTTGTGATGTAATTTCAATATTTCGATCTCTTTTTATATTGACATCGACAATTTAAAAATTGTATTTAAAAGAAATGAAAATTAATGAAATATTTAGTAATATTTGAATTGTTTTATCGATGGAATAATTGATTGATAACAAAGGAAATAAAATAAATTTAAATATAGGAAATAGAAAATTAATTTTAGCAATAAAATATTGTCAATATGTAAGCGTACATATACATATCAAAATGTGAACAAAATAATATAATGAGTTTATACAATTAATGAAAGCGCATATATGCATTTTTTTTTAATTGAAATATTCTTCTTGTGTTTTGAATATCTCTCTTTAGAAGCATTTTTGTAAAACTAAAAATATTAAGTGCAAATGAAATTTAAGTAATATGTACAAAAATCATATTTGATTTGAATAGAAGTTCATAACAAATTTTTAATCTATGTATACCCGTATATACTCTGTAGAAATTTTAAATAAAATATTTTTTGTTAATTATTTTTTTTCATCGAAATTTTGAAGTTGATATAAAGTTACAAATTTGAATAAATCCTTTAAATTGTTGAATTATAGATAAATGCCATAACGCATATAAAATCCTTATATTAATAAAATAATATTTTCTATATGGATATATGATTTGTTAAAGTATATATTTACCTATTTGGACATGGTTTTCCTTGTTGTTTCCTTCTGGCTTTATCACATATTGCTGGTCTTAAGTGTACACGATCACCATTTGGTAAACGACATTTAGCCGTACACAACAGAACTCCTAAACAACTTTTTTTCAATATATTCACATTATGATTATTTGTATTACGCATTGCCCAACCGGATGAATGTTTTCTAGCATCTTCATTATTAACTGAATAAACTAAACGACAATGTCCATTTGCCCATTCACAAAATTCATCAAATTCACTAATCACTGGTACTACTGTATCATTAATATCCCAATCGATTGTAATACGAGATTTTGTTGTTATATTATCGGAATGATTGACCGACGTTAATACGGATGACACTGATGATGTGGTCATTACAACCATTTTTTTATTTAATTATCCTTGATTGAAAAATAAAGATTCAGTATATAGTTAATAAATTCGATTATGAAATTATTGAATTATTCGATTATTGTTTCTATATTTTATTAATGTATACTGAAATATGGAATTTTAATATACTTTGTCACTTTCCACTTATTATAGAATTCGCACTTTATTGTTATTTATTATTATTATTATCCTTTTAATATTTTAATGAAAGCATTTAAATAATTTTCAAAAATAAACGTCTTTACCGAACGAATGCGCAATCTCAACTGAGGTTATTCTTTGTCAGTTCAGTAATCCTCTACCTCACCTAAGAATCTTCTGCAACAGTTGAAAATTTTTACTATTATATGATAATGGTGATGATGATGATGATGATAATAGACGGTCGACCGGTACGTACGTGTATGTACCCGTTAAAAAGACTAGACTATACAAGACCACCAGATCAGACCAGTTTTATTTTGTTCACATGTAACCTCTTCTTCAACTTCTTTTACGTTATGTTACGTTGGTTACGTTCTTGTAGATGTAGATATAGAGTTTTGTATTTTTGTATTACTTATTGTATGTATATACATGCTGTAATTTTAGTCAAAGATTCACGCATGTTATTCAAAAAGGGGTTCCTTCCTCTGTTTTTAGTTATTTTATTATAAGTATGTACACATATACTGATTGATACTTGATGATATGTGTATTCTACAGAGTACACATATACATATACATATAAAAAGCGCAATATTAACAAAAAGTCGTGAGTCAAGCGCATATACACAATCATACAATACCAACAAAATACATGTATATAATTTTACCTATAAATAAAAGGCAGTCATGCGTTCATAAAATTCATTTATCTGGGAATGGAAACACCTGGTTCCGTTTCATGTGTTACTCTACTACACACAGTAAACAAAAATAAATTGAAAACAAGAAAAAAACAAAAATACATACAATGTTTTACTACACTATTAATTCAGGTATTCGGATATAGAAAATTGAATATTTAATGATATTAGTAGCTCCTCCCAAAATGTTCATTTATCAAGTACTTGTCCTTCATTTTGTAATCGTATCAAATGCCACACATACAACATAATTTTGATATACAACATTGCATTTTCAATGCATGAACATTTATGATTGGTGGATAAAAATTATCCCAAATTTTCCGTGTACATATTTCTTTGTATTTTATGTGTGTGTATTTGTGTTTTTTTTTTTTTATAGACTTGATATATATATATGTGTATTCGTATTGATTGCAATATACTAAATTCTAAATACATATGAGGCCTGGTTATCATATGTGTACATACTTAAATTTGTTGCTTTATTAAGTATTCATTTATACATCTACATATTTATTGTAAGTAAGAGTATAAGTGAAACTTTACTTACATGAAATAAAATTTTAGATTGGATAAAAATATTCACAGTTACTCAATTAAACGATAAAAAAAAATAAATAAAAATTTAAACAACAACCAGATTAAAAAAAGAAATTATAGGTATATATCAAGAAAACTGTTGAAAGTTTTAATAGTAACAATATAAACGTATATATATATATATATATACTCTCGTATAACCTATATGAGCAATAAACTAATTTAAAAAAAAGAAAAAAAAAGAAAGAAAAAATAATGTGAACTGAAAATACCTGTACACCTCTTATACTGCACATATGTATATTCATATACATACATATATTTCAGTTTATATCTTTACGAAAGTTTACAAATTTTAATAAAGAATTTACGAAAAACTTTCTTCTTAATTAATTAAGTTGTTTAAAAAAAAAAGAAAACACACGTAGATATTTTTCTTTTTCAAACTATACCTATATAATTTACTTTGTATCACAATTAAAATGTAGGTGTACAAATAGGAAATTTCATTTTTGAAAATGTATATATATACAGATATATCTGTACAATGTACATATACATATACGTAAGTATATAATATATGATAGATATACTCATTAAAAAAAAGGATAAAAGGTACCAAGATACTCTTTAGATATGTCAATATATTTGTTCTTATATGCATATATGTTATATGTAGACGATATGCGTTTACATCGTATATATCAATCGATATAGAGATAGTTATTGTTTCTAGATTTTAGTAGAAAAAATAATAAATAATCAAATGAGAAATTTGAGGAAATGTAATTTTAAAAAATTCATTTTATGATCATTGTTATTTTCAGAAATTATCTTTATAGTATAATCATGCATCCATACAGCTTATTATCTTCTATAAAAACAAATTAAAATATTTTAGATAAAAAATACACAGTAACTATATAGGTATTATAAACATTAATTATTATTTTTGTATGCATGCGTATATATAACAAAAAATAAGAACAAAACTTTTTTACATTTTTTTTCATTAATTTTTTATATTTATTTATATAAAATTGTTTACTGATGTATGCAATCATAAAAAAAGATGATAGGCCATTTAATTTATATTTTAAAACAAAAAATTAAAAAAAAAATGTATATAAATATTATACTATAATAAATGTAATCCCTCATTTTTTTTACAGTGTTAAATTTATTTATATGTACGCCTTTTTGGTTTACAAAAAGTCAAAATAAAACCATTTAATATTCAATAACTTACTATACGAGTCTACATAATGCGACCTAAATGGAAAATACATAATTATAGCATTTTGATGTCTCAATCATTTTAAAATAATTAATGGAAAAATTATTCCAAAAAGATTTTTTTTTTCTTATTATTGTGTTGTTGTTGTTCATTATTTAAATTTCACTGTGACATTTTAATCAAAGAACAAAAAAAAAAGGTAGATCGTTGGTATAGTTGGTGCTTGGTGATGGTATAGTATGTGAGTATATTTATTATGACAATATTAACCAGAAAAAATTTTTTTTTTAAATAAAAAACATTTTTTTTTTTAAAATAAAAATCGATGTTGAAAACTTATATGAAAAGCAGATGTTATCCACAATATATATTAGGCACACGACGTCTATGGCCCATAGGTAGGCTCTATGTGTATTAAATGGTAAGGGTGAAAAACATTATTTGATCTCGATGAATTTTTTTTTTTCTGAATTTTAATAAAAAATAATAGAGTTTTTTTTCATTTTCATTATTATTTGCATTATCATTGTGTACACTGAGATTTTTTTCCACATTAAATCCAAAAGTACATATATATAAATAGTACACTTTTTACATTGTTATGTAGGCATGTTGTAGGTATTCAGTTGTTTGTATTTGTGTTGTAGTTGTTTTTTTTTTGTTACTTTGGCACTTATCCAAAATAAAAAATTTCACTTTTGACCTTTCGATTAGATTCGATATAATTTAAAATTTAAATGAATCGGAAATAAAATTTGTTTTTATACATTTATACTTATATGTATTTGAATTTGAAATCCTTTTAAAATATAAGTATACAAATATATAAATAACACACCTGCTTTTATATGTATGTAATACGCATATAAATATAGATAATAGTTTTATTTGATCCCTATTGATTGCGATAGTTGGTTTCATTTTTTATTTTTATTACTAACTTTCCCACAGGATATTATTACCTATATTATCATTTCAAAAAATTAAACACTTTATCAGTAAATATCCGTATATAATAAAGTATGTAATGTATGGGATTAGGATATATATATGTATATGTAGATATAAAGAGATGTATTTTATATCTCATCAAAGTTAATTAACTGAAATGACTATATATTTAACGGATTTATATCACGCTATTAAAGTCACACTATACACAAAGTATACACTGAACCAAAAAGGTACATAATATCACTGAAAATTTTAATAAATGCAATGATTTTTTCATTATTTTTCAACCAAAGAATTCTTTCATACTATTTATGAAATAGGTTTCATTGAATAGTGGAATTTTAATAAATAAATGAAAGATTCATAATATTAATGAAATGTTTCATAAATAATTTTTTCTCAATACTATGAACATTTACATTAAAAACTATGAACTTTTTCATTGAGTATCAACTATTGTCAATGAACGATTCATAATATTTATGAAACTTTTCATAAATAATTTTCGTCAGTACTATGAACACTTACATTAAAAACTATGAACTTTTTCATTAAATTCAATGAAAAAATTCATAGTTTTCATTAAATTCAGTGAAAAAGTTCATAGTTTTCAATGCAAGTTTTCATAGAATTTATAACTGAGGTTTCATAATGATTATGAACTTTTTCATAAAGCAGTCACGAGATTTTTCAACTCCTTTTCTCACCCCGGTTTGTTAATTTTCCCTCCTCCGCATTTTGAACATTTTTTCTTCGAGAAAAATTAAACGTTGTAATAACATTTTTGATTTTTTATTTAAAAATAATTTCATATACAAATTAAGTTCACATTTTTAGCCATACTTAGTTTTAAAATTTTTACATTTGAATACGGTATATATTCGGCCTTAAGAAGTACACAAATTATATTGATTAAACTTTATCATCTTTTTCAAGTTTCGACATAAGCAAACTTACTTTACTATTGGATTCTTTAGATTTCATTTTAAAAAAATAAGAAGCAATGAAATTCCAAAATACTTTTGCTGGTTGTGAATATTCAAGATTAAACAAATAAAAAATCTTTAAACAAATATCTACTGCACGTATAAAACTATTGAATGGAAACCTGATGTTATCAAAATAAACGAATATTTCTTTTATAGTTTTAATGTCATCGCCAATTCCTATTATAAAAGGTTGTATATGTTCATTTCTTGATTTTAAAAAACGAATTTCATCTTCCAGTTTAGCACAGCTCTTAACAACTAATAAAAATGATTTCTGTGAATCAGAAATAGAATATCTGGTGACATTGTTTTTGCCAGTCCCATTCTTTGTGACTGTCCTATGGAATGGAATAAAATAAGCATGTAGAGCCCACATGAGCAAAGCATCTTTTCGTCTAAAATGTAAAGAATGTTAAAATAGAATATACATATACATATTTGAAAATTTATTTAACTCACTTTTATTAATTTCAGCATTTAAAATTCCTTCCAAAGAAGATTTGATTTCTTTATTACTAATACCGTCTTTAACAATATTTAATAATTCTTTAAAAGTGTTGTCCCATATATCCAAAATTGAAGGCGTATTTTTAAATCGGATTTTGAAATCAATATCAATCTAAAATAAGATAAAAATAAATATATAAAAATCACATAATTTCGAATGCAAATAATTGCTCTAAGTTACAAACTTCGAGCGATTTTAATTTATGCCGATATGCGTAAACTATTGAAAAAGCAGTTTTATTTAAAGAAATGATTTTAAAAATAGTAAAATAACTACACTTTTAATTGAAATTACCTTTTTCTTTCACTTTGATATCACAAAAATTAAATATTCAAATTTCACAGTGCAATATTTAGCAGTAATAATTGTTCAACTTATACATATTACGTCTGGATTTGGAATGATAAAAAACTTCGTAAGCAAGAAACGAAAGCAAAATATAACAGGACTTATGAATGTTTTCATTGACTTCTAATAGAAAATAATAAAAACACAATGAACTTGTTCATTGAAGTTGTGTAAACTCTATGAACAAATTCATAGAACTAATGAACTTGTTCATAGACTATGAACAAATTCATAGAATTAATGCATTTGTACATAGACTATGAAAATTTTTATTACGTATATTCAGAATTGTCAAATTCAGTTGACAATGAATGTGATTTCATTAAATTTATGATCGTGTTCATAGAAGCTTGAATCATTTCAGTGAAATTAACATAAAATGTATGAAAATGTTCATATATATTATGAAAAAAGTTTAATGAATCACATTCATTAAAATTATGTACAAAATTTCGTTCAGTGTACATGTCCTGTTCCTGTTCATAATACTATTTGTTTTATATTGTATTTGTATTTTTTTTAATTTTTACATTTCATTTGTATATATACATATAATGTACATTTTATCCTGTGACTATGGGATGTAAAACCGAATAAGGGAATAAAACCAAAGATCATCTGATAATGATAACGACTCAACAATGAGAACAATACACAATAAAACGTAAGTGTATATATCTAAAACAAAAATTGAAATATGTTGGTATATTCTTATATAGTTACAATGTATGTATGCACATGTATAAGTAAAAACAAAAACAAAAGTGAAACCAAAAAATCAAACTTACTTTATAATTTTTTTTTTTTTGGATTTTGTATAAATTTTCACAAGTTTCTTGAATGTCCTGTGGTGATGTAAACTTGATCAAAACATATTGATAAGAACAATTCATTATATTTCGGATATTTGAAATAATAATGATGAAAAACAAAATACGAGAAGGATCCTCAGTGAAAAACTACAAAGAAGTTCACAAAGTAAACGACATTTTAAGGTTAAAGGTGAAAGGCAGTATATTTAATTGTATATGTAGATCCTTTTTTTTAAACTATATATACTCTTAGCTCAGTTCATTTATATATATATATGTAAGTTTGTTTTTATAAGAGATTTTAACACTTTTACTATAGAATTTAACAAATGTTTTGTTTGTTACATACACAATTGATTGAGCTATTTAAAGGGTCAGGTCAATTGAAAATCGCATTTATTTTCGTATATATGTTGTGTTTAGTGTTGTAGATTATGATGAACTATTCTGTATATTGATAGATACATTAGAGCTAAGAACTATACCTTTGATAATCCTTTTCACATTTTAAGAGCGATTTATGTTTTTATATATATTTTTCGTATATTTCTCCGATTTAAAAATTGAAAAATGAAAAGATAAAACAAAATTAACAATCAATTGAATCGAATTTTTATTTGATAATGAATTTATACATAAATCAAGGATATTTAGAGGGATATTTCATTTCTCAACCACATACTGTGGTCACATAATATACTTGTGTATGTAATGTATGTATTGTTGGTATTGTATTATGTATACGAGTATTAATATATTATAGTTACATTGCCTATATATATTCGAACATGTATATAATAACAAATAATTGTTATATTCGTTATTATTAATATATTAAATGAAAAAAAAGATTTTTTTTAAATGTTTATTTTTACCCGCATTTTTTGGCGTTTAAATATGTATTACATATACGTGAAATTATATATAATATATAATATATACATAAGTGCATACATTCAATACATAATTGGAATATACTATATATATACGCATATAATATATGACACAGAATTGTTCCAAAAACATATTTTTTCAGTCATGATTTCAATTGCAGATTGTATGTATAAGTATACACTATATATAGTATGTTTGTGTGCTTATGGTATATTGAATATTTATAACAATTATATTATTATTACAAAAATATATTTTTGAATATATAATAGATTCTATTTGCAAGTATGTATATAATATACATATTTACATATGTGCATTTATGGGCAGCAAAACAAATACATACATTCATGTAAGTATATATGTATAGGTAGATGTACTATGGTATGCTACAAAGTGATCGAGAATTATTTGAATTTTTCAATATATGATTTAATAAATATCTATTCTGATGATTGAAAAAAAGGACACGTATTATGAAGGGAATTTTATAATATTACACTTACACATTACACATAATATTATGTGTATACATATAAAAGAAATGAGTAATCAAATAATAATGCTATATTAAAAAAAGACATACATACACATATACAGTAAGAAAAAAGAAGATCAGAGAAAAAAGCTAAATGAAATTCAATGAAAATTGAATGAAAACAAAAAAAACTGTTGCATTTCCACCCGCAGAAAATTGCATGGGAAAATAATATTTTTTTTCTTTTTTGTGTATGCATATATATGTATATTATTATTTATA
Source organism: Villa cingulata (assembly GCA_951394055.1). Taxonomy (NCBI): domain Eukaryota; kingdom Metazoa; phylum Arthropoda; class Insecta; order Diptera; family Bombyliidae; genus Villa; species Villa cingulata. The sequence continues at coordinate 56,727,608 of OX596018.1, forward strand.
TATTTAATAAGGATGCTCAAAGACTCTTTGTATATATAATGTATATTTTTTTTATATATTTGTTTGTTATATGAAAAGAATGTAATTACGTGTGAAGAAAAATAAAAGTTATATTTACGTGTAATTTGATTGATTCTATATTATATTATATGTGGAAAAAAAATGAATAATTGCGCTTTTTTTTTAATTTTCATATAATATTTATTTATTGAATCAAAAAATGAAGAATTACACAACATCCGTTTATTGTATATAATATAAGAAGGAAATGTTTTTGATTGTTTGTGCGTCATTATTTTATATATATTGAATAACATTTTTTTTTTTTTTTGAGAAAAATGCATAATATAAAATTGTTTGTATTGCATATATAATTTTGAATAAATTTTTAAAATTTAACATTTAAACAATAAGTAAAACAGAAAAAAAAAAACTGAGCATTTAAAAATTTTAAATTGCCGTATCGTTTTGCACCCAGAATTTGGAATCATATATGTTAATTTTTAATTTTTTCAAATTTCATATTTTCATTATTTATTTTCTTCTTTTTTCTTCTTCTTTCATAGCAATTACAGTTCATTACAAACCATTGCTTCCTCTATCACTGGATACTATTTCCATCCGTCTCTATAGCTGATGTATTCATATTCTTCACTTCACATCCAATTTCTTCAAATCCTCGCTAACACCATCTGCATTTTGGTTTTCCTCTCTTTCCTATTACAGCGGCTATCTATCAGCTATCAGTTTATTATATTGGCTTCAAATACTTTCTTGACCATTCATTTGCCATCCATTGTCAATACATATGATTTTATTATTTATAGATTATACACATATATTAAAAACGAAAATCGTTTAAAAGTTGCTTGAAAATAAATACAAAATTCTACAAAAATTGAATATATTTATCTTTAAATTCGAATGTTATTTGCTATTGTTTTTCACAATCTTGTATACATGTATATGTAAGCATAAACTAGTATATCATTCTAAGTATATATATATACTTTGCTATAAATGTATTTTAAACAATAAAATTTGTACCTATATGTATATGTATATAAATATCAAGTTTTGTGTAGTACGATTTTTTTCTCTAAAATATTAAATATTAAATATTACTACCACATTTTTATTATTTTTTTCTTTTCAAGCGTTTAAAATTGGAAATGAAAGTCTGAAAAATTTCCGGACACCGACAACATATTAAAATAATCGTTATTATGAGTTATTCAAATATTTTTATAATAGCACATAAAAAATATCATAATTTAAGAGATTATATACATATACTATATAATTTAAAATATAAACTCAAACTATATTAGATATCTCGCTATACATATAATATACTGATTATATATCTGAGTATATTTTATATAAAACCACAAATGAAATAAATGTCAAATTCAATTGATTTTCATTAATTATGATGTACTATTATATTTTTATTTTGTATATATATAATACACAACAATACACGTTATAAAAAAAATATTTGAAAAACGATATTGTAAAGATATAGCATTTAAATAATTTTTAATCAAATTTATTGATTTTATATTTTCTTTATATCTATACATTTTCTTTTCTTTCTAAGTATGTTTGTGAAATTCCTGTGAATATTTTTGATTTGAATTCAAATTTTAATTATATTATAAATAAATTTTACGATATATATAATGCAATTTACGGGATATAATTAGATCTGTATAATAGTATAATATTGTTATTATTATTATTATTATTATTATTACTGATCATAAAATTATTTGAATATATATTTACGTAGTATAGAATAGTATGTGCATGCATATTTATAAGTATATATTTTGTATAAGAAAAGGGTTTTCAAAAGATTCTTTTCCTTCAAAATATAAAATGTTTAGCAGCAACAAAAAAAAACATCATGCAAAAGTATATTTTTAAGGGTTACTTTACTGTTTGCTGTTCTTTTATTCTTCTTCCTCTATATGATGACAGTTCTAGCAGTCATCAAGTCGATTTTTATACGAGTATATGTATGTATGTATGAAGTACAAACTGAATTTGAAAAATGAACAAAAAAAAAAGAAAAACTAAAAAAAAAATATTAATAATAACAATAATAAGGTGATCATGATAAACACCTCAGTATATAATAGAATCTATTGTTCATGAATTGTGTGCGAAAAATCAAACCAACTTGTCTGTCACCTCACCTTTAAATATTTGTATATACTCCGTGACTGTCTACAGTAGTTATTTTTTAAATAAAAAACAAATATGAACATAAAAATTATATATGACTTTTAAAGAAACACTCTTATGAATTTCCGTTATTTATATACACATCATACATATACGTATATGAATATTATATTTAATAGAAGAGTTACACAATCTGATTAAAGAAAAATTGTATAAAATATTTGGAACCCAAGAGTTACGCAAATAAACTATAATGCACACCATAATATCTAATATTGAAATACATATATATTTTTCTTGATGTTTTAAGATCATATCTTTTATAAATGTTTTTCTTTTATTTAAAAAAAAAAAAATGTATGTAAAATATTATTGAATAGAAGCACAGAAAAGAGATGTTTTTTACATGAGTATATATAAGTACATTTATATTATGAGATGAGGAATGAGGACGAGAATGTTGAAAAGATTGCAATAAGTATATTATATATATATGTATATAGGGAAAAAGGAAGGAACCAAGAGCAAATTTCTTTATTATATACATATATATTTTTTTTCCTGTAAAGATTGAGATATGATAAGAAATTTGTAATTATAATGTAGACATTTATGTATTATGTAATTTTTTTCTATAGATGAGATTTTATCACATAAATTTGAAAAAAAAAAAATATTTTTTACTTCTTGTTTGCGTATATTTGTATATTTTATGGTCCTGTTTCATTTAGTTTAGAAAATTCAATTGAAATTATATGTATACGCGAGTAGTATGTATTTGATATTTTTTAACACCTTTATTTAACTGGTTATTTCATTCATTTTTATATAGGTTTTCAAATTAACTTTATAATTATGTATGTGAGTGTTTCTACCGACAATCAGAATGATCAGAATATAATATCTTCACAAGATAAAAACTAGAATAAAATCGGTTACAGAAATGAAAAACCAAATTTTTGCAGTCATTCATTGAATTAAAGTAAACTTAAAGTTAAAGGTAAATAAGTATATTTGTACATTTAAAACAATTTTTAACTTCAAAGTACAACATAGACGATATAATTATTTTTTTTATAAAAGTAAATTTTCAATATTATATACGCACATAGTTAATTATAAAATCATATATACATATTATACTGACAAAAGGTTATTAGTAAATTAAAAATGAAAACATAAATTATATCTATAAAATCTTTCAGTTCATTTTTGCTTATGACAGAAACATATTATGTACATACCATTCAATATTATTTTTCCTTATCGGGATACGAAACAAAGCACATAAGTTTCTAAATATATAATGATGTATGTACTATATGAATGCGTATTTAATTTTCTGCTACATAATTGTATTTTATAATTAAATAAAATATTTATAAAAATAAACAAAAATTTGTATATTTATATACATATATACAAGCAGTTATATATGACATACATATAATAAACATTCATATATATGTGATAAACGTATAAAAAGATAATTATCTCACTTTTGTTTAAAATTACACACATGCATATATTGTATTGTTAATAATTTTATTAACATTAACAAAAAGATTTAAATAATGATACTATAGAAATAATGAGTATAAAAACAGAAAATTATTTTATATATACGAGTATATAAATTTTATTTTACATATCTAATTTATATTTATATACAAACAATACGTACTCGTATACATACATATAGTACAAAAATATAATTGTGCATATACTCGTAAAATGTTTGCATCCCTCTTTGCCATGTTTATATATGGTAACAAAAGAATTTCATTATCAAATTTAATTTGTAAATGAGTATGTATTATGTATGTAATGTACATGCATACATATGTATATGCTTATATGATAGGTAAATAAATCGCATATCTAATATCTACCTATACATATGTATGTATATATGTACTTTTGAAATGTCAGAAAGACTTTTGTATTTTTGAACAAATTTTTTTGATTATCAGTATATTATTGATTACTGGTATACCACTGGTAGCTATACATATAATGCATATGTTTGTATGGATATGTAAGTATTATTAGTCTATGAAAGAAGCGTGCCATATAGTTATTCATAAAGAAAGATGATGTACTATTATACATATATACTTACCATATCTAATAAACTACATATAGATATGTACTCTTCTTCCTCTTCTTCATATAATTTTAATATATCATATACCTATAGTATATATAGTATACGTATTTAGCATTTCAGTATTTTCCCTCATCTAAATGTCATCTCATCATCCACACATTTGTGTATACATATTATGTAAATGGGGATATTTTCATAAATAGGAAATTACTGTACATAAGTATAATTTTTCTAAATTTTTAACTTATAATAATTTTAGTCTCTTCATTTGATTGATTATAAATAGATGAATAAAATAAATGATTATATCTTTTCCCTTATATTTATATAGTATAGATATTTTTTACTTATACACATACATTACATAAAAGCTGATTGATCATTGACTTTTACTTCCATATTCACTATACACTAAGTATAAATTTTCATTTTTATATAAATTTTTCCTGAATATGCTTATTGTGTATGGCTAACCGTAAAAAAGGGAATTGTTTAAATATGTATATTATTCAAAAGTAATTTTCATTTTGTTATCTAGGATTGTTTATGTTATATTACAGTGTATGTCTATATGTTTGTGCTATAATATATATGTATACATATTTATATATGTACAATAAAGTTTGTAAAAGTTGTTTTAGAAGAGTGAAAGTCAGATAAAATTTATTGTTTTGTTTTATAACTGATAACATATATCATCTCATAACTAACTACATAACTTTTAAAGTTATTTAACTATACATTTTAAAATATATAGTTTTAAGATATCATAAAGTATACAAAGTCATAACTTTTGTTTTGTGGTTTAGGTGTATACATGTGTATACCTATATAATTATTTTCTTACTTAGATTCATAAAAGAAAATGAAGTTAATAAATTTTAAATAAAGAAAAAAAATTCTGTACCCACATACACCTACACATTATGTTTATGTATTTGTAAAGGAAATATATAAATAATAAAATATTTCAAATATATGTATAGTATACGATTATATGTATATATAAGGATTGTAATATAAAACTTCGTCCTAAATTAAAAGTTAAAAAAAAAAATACTCTATATATAGAATTCTATTATTATTTTTGAATTTCTCAGAATTAATTTCAATTTAATTTACATTGTAAATTAATTTAAATTAAAAATCCTTGAAATCTTTTCAAAATTTTTGAAATAAATAAAGAAAAAATAAAACAGAAATCAAATATTTGCGTATATGTAAGTAGTAATTGTGTATAATGTATACAAGTATGTACAATTGCTTGCATTTATTATATACATATACCATATACCATTCATTAAACAGTTTATTTCACTATTCAATCGTCAATCTAAATTTAATTTAAAAGAAAAAGGGTCTTACTGTGTTTGTATTTTTTTTTTTTTTTATTTTTTGTTTGTATGAGAACCTTTCTTTTTAAATTGATAGTAATTAACACAATCAACATCAATTGTATATATACATAAGGAAATATATTTATATACATGTGTATTTATTTACTTACGTGTATGTATACAGCCCAATCCCATCATAATTTTCTTTATTACAAATTTTGTTTGTATAGTAATTTGAGCAAGTATATAACAATATATATATGTATATATATACACACATACACATCACGCATATATACATTTAGGTGTTTGCATATAACAACTATATACATAAGTATCTATATATAACTAATCCCGATTGTTTAAGGCATTTTGTTAGAAAATTTTCATGTAGAATTATCCACAGGGTGTACATCAGAGAAATAGGATCTGATTGTATAAATCTTTCATAACACAATTTACTAATAAATTGTACAAAAAGAAAAAAAGAAAGCAAAAAAAAAAGAAAGAAAAACTACTGAGAAAGAAAATATTTTGTTCGGTGTTCGGTTTACTAAATTCTCAGACTAGAATAAAAGTGTATACATAAATGTAATACTATAGCTATATTTAGCTGAGTTACATCTTCAATACATATTATGTGCATATATATATGTACATACATATACATACTTTGTATACAAAAAAAAAAAAGAAAATGGTTTACTTAAGTACTTTGAGGGTGTTTCATTTTATTCGTTGGCATTCTTTTTCAATTAATTTCAATTAAGGACGTCCCTTGCTTCATATTTTTATTGTATTACATATTATATTCATTTCAATTGTATCATATACTTATATTTTTATGTATACATATAATTCTCATGTATGTAGTATATGTAGATGAAGTATATAACAGTAATACAATATAATGCAATGAAAAAAAAAGGTACTATTACATATACTTAGAAAAGTGTTGGATAATATAACGATTTTAATAATAATTTACTTTATCATATATGCATTATTACTATTTTTATTAATAAAATTTTTATTATGTATTTTTATATACGCATATAATATAGTGTACATACAATGATGAGGAAAATCTATGAAAAATGAAAATGAAATAAAATAAAAAAAAAAAAAAATAAAAATAAACAAATTTAAATTATAAAGTACTTAAAAGATATATATTCACGTTTATAATAATCATCAATTAAAGAGCATATGTGTTATTATTACTATGAGTGTACATAGCATATATTATTAATATTATTACAATCATCATAGCTATTAAGATATTTTCCCTTCAATTCATAGTAAATCATACGGATGACACAAAATTTTATGTAGATAAGCATACGAGTATGTAATGTATAATGTATATAGATATGCAGATAAAAAATATGATATACATATGAAGATATATACATTTATACATTTATATACATACATATATAATGCAGTAAAACGATTAATTCAATTGAAGTTGAGTATACATAAAATTTTTTAAAAGGGAATTTAATTGAAGTTTTGTGACTTGAAAAAGCAAAAAACAAAAGAAAAATCAATCAAATATATTTTTATATGTCATGCATCAGCATCTTAGAATGAAAATAATACTTGTCTAAAATTTTATTATATTTATGTGCATACTATACACGTATGATGTGATAGTCTTTGATGTTAGAAATTTTTGACAAAAAAAAAATCTATTACATACATAAACCATCTTTAAAATTTAAACATTTCAACTAAAAAGAAAATGTAACGGGTTATAGAATCCAGATCTTTTTTATGTCGTCTTTTCTTTATTCTTTTGAGTTAAAATTTAACATTTTTTTTTACACAATTTTGAAGAAAAAAAAATATTGAACAGATCTGCATATACATACTTGTAAAAGTTCCAAGTATTTATAATTTGAATTTTTATTTTATATAGATTTCTTGTCAAAAAAAAAAAGAAAAAACATAAATTCAAATCAGAAATGAATCTTATACAATTCAAATTTCAATTATAATTAAATATCACAATTTCCTGTACGTTTAGTTTATTTTTGAAAAATTTTAATAAATTAAAAAAATATATATAATGTATACATTGTATGCCTATGCCTACTCAATAATTGTACATATAGTAATATTTATTTATTTTTAAAAATCTATATAATGTTTTATTATTCATGCACATATTATATGTATATAATATAAAGAAATAATTTTTAATTACTTCGAATCATTAATCTTCATGGTGATGTAAAAGGTCAAAAAAAAAAAAAGCATGATATAAAAATGTATACATTTTTATAAAAGATTTATCGGTTGTATAGAATACAAAAATAAATTAAAATATCTACTTTTTTTTAATACGTTTGACCATATATACACGAGCCTTTATGCATACACTATCTTATTTATACTTCATACATGTGTAAATATACATACTGAAAATAAAGTATAGTTAACGTGATTCTAGGAAAAAAAAAATCAAAATGCATCCAAAAATGTATATATTAGATATAGATTTAATATTCGTAGTGTTCGAGTATGTGTATAGCACAATATTAGAAATTACTACACTGTATGTGACTGTATTTATCTTGCGGCTTCTATATATACAATTTTCAAATAAACTTTTCAATATTTTTTATGTTAGTATTCGAATGTATGTATGTATGTATATGCAATTGAAATCATAATTTAATTCATGATTTGTCATGCTGAGCGTCCTAATTTATGATAATTTTTGAAATATCATACTCACACATACGAGTAGTATATGTACTTATAGGTTATAAGTATATATGTAATTGTTCTTGTTTTTGTGCTTGAAACATTTTGAAAAGAAAAAATAAATAAATAAAAAATGATAATTTGTTATCTGTGTTAATGTTTTTCAGTTTACATAATAATTATAATGATCCAGCACACAACAGTTATTGAATAGAACCATTATTAATTTTAGGAGCTAGCTATAATCTATAATCCTACAACTTAAAGAATTAATGATTGAATTGTTTAACAATATCCGTAGGTGTAATTTTATAGTATAACCTCTCTACCTATATGATGTACATTTTACATATGAATGTATTGTATACATTTTATGATCATTTAATCTTTCATAGATAATATAATATTAAGTATTTCAGATATAAAAATTAATTTTGATCAAAAATTATTTTTAATATTCTTCTCCCATTCGTATATAAATAAGCTACGAACAAAACAATTAAATGCGCTAGAAATAGTATGAAATATTTAAAAATTAAAAATATTTTCATTTAAAAAATCATTGGAAAAATTTTTAATTTTTATGATATACTCGTAGGATTAGAAATTATTTTTATTATCTATTAATTTAAATTTAATACTTGTTAGTATTTTGAACTTTTCATAATCAATATCATATGATCATTATGTATATACAATTTTAAAATTATCATTTTTTTTGTTTGGTTCATCTGATATTTTGCAACACTTGAGCTCAACTGATTTTTTGACACTACTTCAACTTATTCATTTTTATATAAGTTGATTGATGCACTCGAATTTTTTAATTATCGCCCCATAATATTTCGAAATCTCAGTTTTTTAATCAAAAATATAACATTTCAACAAATTTTTAGAAATTTTATATTATGCATACATATTTTTATAAAAGATAATAAATGTTGTCTAATTGTTTTTTATTTGACCCTATTTACAGAAAAGTATATAAAAATAATTTAAAATTTATTTATCTTTTCATAAAAAAAAGGTCATTTAAATATAATATCATAAATAATAAAAGTTTTTGATTAAATTTGACATTGTTAATTTGTCAATGAAATATAAATAAAATTATGAAAATGTTCATAAAAAATTTCAGTCTAATTAAATATATCGCGGTTTGAACAGTGTGCTTAAGCTGTATAGAAAATTTATGAAATGTTTGTTAATTATCTGTATTCGATTTCGGTAATTCTGTTATTCAGTTGTGTTCTAAATAATGTAGTTAACAGTGCAGTTATTATATCAACGGATAATGGAAAAATTCGTGGTGTTACACAAAAATCTCGAGATGGTAGATTGTATTATTCGTTTCGTGGTATAAGATATGCTAAACCACCAATTGGTGATTTACGTTTTGAACCCCCACAAGAATATGAAAGTTGGAATGATACCTATGATGCTACAGAAGATGGAAAAATGTGTCCACAAGTATTAACTGATGGACTAGAACGAGAATCATTCTCAGAAGATTGTTTAGTTTTGAACGTTTACACAAATGGATTGCATAAAAAACTACCAGTATTGATATTTATGCATGCAGGTGCGTTTATTATTGGCGGTAGTCATAGTGAACTATTTGCAGGCCCTGAATATTTAATGGATAAAGATATTGTTTTGGTGACACTCAACTATAGACTAGGGATATTGGGTTTCATAGCAACTGGAACCAAAGAAGCTCCAGGAAATTTGGCATTTAAAGATCAAGTAATGGCATTGAAATGGGTACAAAAGCATATCCACAAATTTGGCGGAGATCCTAAACAAGTGACATTATCTGGTTATAGTGCTGGATCAAATTCTGCAAGTTTACATTTGGTGTCGCCTATGTCACGCGGATTATTCCATAAAGTAATTCTAATGAGTGGCACGTCTACAACACGAATACCAGCACTGAATGAAATTCAAACGAGAATTATCAGTGATAAAGTAGGATGTGGGACCGATACAAATGCAGTGGAGCTGATTAAATGCCTAAGGAAGATTCCGTATCAAGAATTAATTGAAATCAATCTTTACGAATTTGCCAGTAATCCAATTAGATTATGGAATTGGGTCGTTGAAGAAGATTTTGGACAGGAAAGATTTTTGGAAATGGATGCAAATGAATTACTTCGTAAAGGAAATTTTCAACAAATTCCAATTATGATTGGAACAACATCAACAGAATTTCTAGGCTTTGCTAAAGGTAAATTTATTTTATTTTTGAGAGTAAAGTATATAATCAATTGTTTTGTTACTGCACTCATTTTTAGAGATAACCGATAATGAAACTCTTTCATCCGAATTCAATTACCGTTTTGATGATCTTTCACCAATTTGCTTCTTATATGAAAGACAAACAAAAAAGTCAATTGAAACTAGTCATATATTAAAATTAAAGTATTTTAATAATGAAAATATTTCCAAAAATAATTTACTCGAACTTGGTCAAGTAAGAAAATTTTTGAATTTATTTTAAGCTTTCCTAATCCCTAATGTATTCTTTTATAAATATGTGTGTGTGTGTGTTTAATTTATAAAGCTTTTTAGTGATGGAATTCTGAGAAGTGGATTAAAACGAATGATTGATCGAATCAGAAAATATCAAGAGGTTTATTTGTATACAAATTCATATAAAGGAAGATATAGCTTCTTGTTTGACGAAAACCATAAACCATATGGTACGGTACATCAAGATGATCTGTTGTACTTATTTACAAACTCAAGAAAAGCTCCAGTATTTAAACAATCTGATCCTGAAAATTTTATGTTCGAAAGGATGCTAAATATTTTGACAAATTTTGCATCAAAAGGGTAACTTTATTATGAAATAAGGGAATGGTTGGTTGGTTTTAATTTTGATGTAATGTTTTCAAATTTTCCAGGATTCCAGATGATAATGGAAATAATGTTTGGATAGTATCGAATGCAACAAATATGCATTGGAATGAAATATCTAACGATAATAGTGAAAGAAAATTTCTAGATTATCTAAATGTATGGGATGAATTGTTTCCAGAAACAGAATGAAAAAAAAAATGTTGAAATTTGAATTATGAATTTATTAAATTTTTGTCTTATTTCATATTGTTTCGTTTAATATATATTTTGTATGCAGCTGCATTTTTATATATAGTAAAATGCACTGAAAAGAGCCAAATACACCACAAATGATTAGACCAGTCGTCAAAAAATTATCTCGAACGACTGACGACGACCTTTTTTATTTGAACCCTGAAGGGTCGATTGTGATTTATTACATTACTATAGAAGAAAATACAGTTATAACACAAAACAACAACAATAATATATGTATGTGTTACAGGAGCATTTTGAAACTGTCAGTTTTTGAATATTTTTGCCTTTTTTCATCCTTATTGGTTATAATTTCATACATACGAGTGTATGAAATTTTTTTGCAAATTCGTTCATATATGTAATGTATGAATGCAAAGGGGAAAAAACATTTAACTGAAAAAAAAATATGTTTTTTTCATTACATTATTATTTTTTGAGAGTGTCAGATTTATTTATGATTTTTAGTTGCAACAAACAGTGGACCATATATGCACTTACACACTGTATTTAGTTTTTTTTTTTTATATTGTGAATAACGCCCTCATTAGGCTTTCAAGTACTTATAGATAAATAAAAGTCGAAAATTACTAGAAAAATAATAGGGTGATTCACAAAGTATACTCGTATTGTATGAGTACTTGATATTATGTTTACAAGTATGTATATACATATGTAGATATATACAAAAGTATACAAACACAAATATACATTATACGTGTTGGTTTTTGTTGTACGTACACGTACATACTCGTATATGGTTGACTGGTACCTACATTGTATATACTTATTTTATCGTTTGTTCTTTTGTTATTTGATGATATGTATGAAACATCAATAACCTTATTTGACAACAAAGTGTCGTATTGCTGTTTTTTTTCTTTTCTCTTTATTATTGCAGTTTTGATGTTGGTTGATGATTCGAACTGAATCACTAGTTAGTTAGTTAGTTACATTTAGAGGGGTGATTTGGGTGGAAAAATGAAAAATTATGAACGTATGTTTTATGTTTGAAATTTTGGTTTAATATTGATGACAACATCAATATTATAACTATCCAAGAGGGAGTTATAAGGGCGTGAGAGAATTTAAATGATTCAAGGTTGATTTGGAAATTGATAAAAAAATGATTTTAGTATATTTTTTTTAAAACTTTTAAATTTTTTCAGTGAAATATGTACATATGTATGCATGTTAGGTATTCATATATATTGATCTGTATACATGCTTGAAATCTATATGTACATATATTGTTTGTACTGTCAATAATTAATTTATGAGCTTTTCAATGAATTTATTCACAAATCTATACATATTTACATTACAGATACATACCTAATTTAATATTTCTATTGAATTATTCAATAAAAAAGAAAAAGAATAAGAAACATAAGTTTAAACAGTTTTACACATATTATATTTATTATTAAATGTATAACATATTTCTAATATCAACAACCCCTTTTTAAATGTAATTTTTGAATTCATTTTCATGCAATTATTTCAATTCGAAATCATTATTTATATTCATTTTCAAAAATGAAGATCCGGTTAAAAATCTCATAAATTGCAATTTTTTATTTTTTTTTTTTTTATATTTTAATATTATTTTATTATGTTGTATACGTATACAATTTTACATTTAAACCGGAAATGTTGTAACGCATGTAAACATAACAAAAATAAATTATTAAAGATGTTCATGTTCGTTATTCAATTATTATCATCGTTTTTCAATTTTATTTCATTTTAATGAAAAGGGATATATTTTCTGAAATGTTTTTTTTTCTTTTAACTTTTATTTTTTATATATTATTTTTTTTTTAATTTTCACATTGAAAACCAGCCATCAAATACGACGATGATATTACATGTCTACGTCGAGCGAATAATATGTATAAAATTGAATCAATGTTTGCACTTAAATTTCAATAGTTATACATACTATATGATAAAAACCCATTCGTTCGGGAGCATTAACTTGAAAAAGTTGGAACTAAAAGCGAATAATTGTTAAATACATGCTTATGTACAAGTAAGAAATGTATAATTTTGTGGAATTGTATTTACTTTTTATATATGGTATGTATGTATGTGTTTTCAAGGTTTTAGGATTATGTTTTTTTTTTTAAAAAAAAGGGGTGTTTTATGTACTGTCGAAATTTTAAAATGTTATAATCGTAATAATAATTGACAATCAAAATAATAAATTTTGTTTAAAAAAAAATAATAAATAAATAAAACATTTCACACCATTAAAACGATTAGCTGGTCTTTATAAAGGTTTTTTTGACAAACCATTAAATTTAAAATGTATATAAATGGAGTAGGTTTTAAGTTTTATGTTTTTATTTTTTTTATTGGGAGATGGGAAATATTAAATTTTTATAGATTTTAGACTATTATATATAAAAGGAAATTTAGATATTTATTTTTTTCAACTTATATTTTCATTTGTTATACTACAGATACACATATTTAACTGCTGCATTTTAAACAATATATATACTAATGTATTAATTTAAAACTGAAATTTTTTGAAATTTTCAAATTATTAAAGTTATTCCATGATCATTGAATTTTACAAATTTTTGAGAATCATATTCAGTCATTATTCAAAATTACCCGTAATAGATTGATTAGTATATATTGAAATTATTTCAAATTTTTTCACTTGATATATTTGGATTTTGAGAATTATCTGGAGTACAATGTCTGAAATAGTATATATGTATTTAAAATAAAAAAAAAATTTATAATTTACATATTATTGTATATATTATACTAAGAAATATAATATAATGTGTGAATTTTCCTTTTTATTCTTCATCTTCGAGAAATATACTCGTATTCAGTGAACAATAGAATGTTAAATGTAACATAAAACCGCATATGAAAGATTCAATTACATATAATACACATCACATAGTGTATTCATATTTTTTTTTTCTTTCATGATAAATGCAATGTAATCACCTATATACTCGTATGTACGTATATACATATATTGTATGGTCGCATGTTCATTACATATAAAACGAAAATTTCCTTCAAGCTAAAAATTGAAATGGGGTATATTGCATACACGTACCACGTATAAGTATTTAAATTTGAACAATAAAATATAATGCATCGATATGCTTCCTTAAGTGGTACGTAATTTGCTAATACAAATATAGTTACTTTAAATACGAGTATATATGTATGTAGGTATGTAGATATATATATATATATATATATATGTATATAATACCTTACTATTGTTGTTGTACCAACTGGTATATAAGTATAGCGTCTAGTGTTTAACAATAGTAGTGTTCAACGTGGTTCAACAATACATTTAACGCTTATCAAAAAGAATATTATATTTTGTATACCTACATTATGTACATACATACATAACATTTTAATGTCATCTGCGATATTTAATTTAGTAGTAAATGTATAGTTTTCATAAGAAAATAATTTTTCAAAGAATCGCTACTGATATGTATAATATCACATACATAATATGAAAATACATTCATGTACATAATACTTAATAATAGTTTTATGTTTTATTCAATGAAAAGATTTTCATCTTTTCTTTATTGGTATATAAGAAGTGATTTGATATTCTCAAGTTTTCATACTTATTTTTTTCTTTTTTCAAGTACATGTGAGTAGAGTAGGTACATAATGTAATGTATTATGAATAACATTATTATTATTATTTTTTTTTTTTAAAAAACTTTTAAAATGATCGATATGCAAATACCTTATAAATTTTATAATAAAATTTTTCCGATATTATAAGTACATATCGTTATAATAAAATCTATTTTGAATTACCGATACTTTTGTAGTCCTTTTGTATTCAATACTTTTGTTTTCTTTTGTCTTGAAATTTTATCAAATACATTTTTCTCACAGGACAGGATATATAAGTCCGATAAAAGGATCTCAATTCATTGCAGTTTATGTAAGAATATGTATACTAATGTTACAAATTTATATTTTCTTAGAAAATTCCCATTATATTTCTTTGGTCATCTTTTGTTATTTTTCAAAATCATTATTAAATTCAACCATATAATTTTGTATATTTATATTTTTAAATTATTTTCCATCATACATATTTTATTTGATAAAACTAACAAATAATGCATGTTCAGTATTCTTTCAATCACATTCATAAAACATGAAAATAAAAACCCTCTCTAACTTATAGATAATATAATAATTTCATTTCTCTATCAATATTCATGAAATTTATTTTTGTATAATACAATCAACCAAGACCAACCACAATAATTTCAATAAGTTCATAAAAATTCAATTTATTTATCATTACGATTAACTCTGCTCGTACTAAACCATATAGAAGACAAACGAAACGGTACGAAAATGTATATTCTCTGTACATATACATTATTTTCTTTAGAACACAAAAATGTCAAAAATTACATTGATAATAATATAATAATCAAATATATATACGCCCAAGCAATTCATATTGTATAATTAAATGCATGTATAAAGTTAGTTATACCACGTTATACATACGAGTGTATTAAATATGTGATTCATTAATGTTATCAAATTAAAACCCTTTTTAAAAAATTTTCATATAAAATTTTATGTACATCTACATCATCATTCGTATAATGAATGAATATTATATTTTTGCACATATTATTTTTATCCTTTTAAAGTTAATTCAGTAAAGGTATTGGATTGGTATACATACATATATACGAATAGGTTCAAAGGGTTTCGAATCTATTCAAAATTTTGACATTTTATTCGGTTTTTGTTAATGATCTTTTCAATGTTTTCTGTCTATTATTATAGTAATGTAATATAGTATATGTTCGAATTCGAAGAGATATAGACAGATCTGATGATCGAATTCTTTTATCATAAAAATGATATTTGTATATTGATATAGATTGAGGGTTGATTATTGGATATTTGTTTTTTTTTTTTTTTTTTTTTCTTCTGTAAATATGAATAATGAATGGATACATGTGTAAGCAGATATATTTTGTAACAAGAGAGCATACAAATGAAACGAGTGCGGTACAATCTTGGCACATTGCACAATTATTTTTACATTCATTTTAAATTTAGAATTCAATGCATCACATTAATATGAAAAACCATCTGCTTTACCAAATTTACTTTTTAGTAGTGTTCCATATCGAATATTACACGCAAATACACAAATAATAATTTGAGATGGAATATTCGATTTTTTCAGAATTATTGAGAATTGAGTGTCATAACATTACTTCTGTTGTCATATATATAATATAAAGACACGTTGTAAATAATTTTACAATCATTGTATATTTATTGTATGTGATGCTCAATTTTGTGATATATGTACATTATGTTGATTGACTTTTCTGTTTATTTATAATCAGATTTTATAAAGTCAAAAAATTAATCTCTAAATACGAAGGAACAATTTAAAAAGAGTTTTAAATTAATAAAAAAAAAATAATTATTAGATATGTAACATATGTGATTAATGGTTTGCAAATTTTTTCTTCTTTTTTTTTGCTTTTTGAATAATAATTCTTATCTGTATCGTGAGAAAAATTTTTATTCAAAAATGTATTCTATTTTCGTATACGCGCAGCATTTATGAGATATAAATCGTATACATAAATCATATGCACTTGAAAAACAATGAAATGAAAACTAATATAACAAAAAATTGTAACTATGAAGAGGCCACTTATAAATTGAACACAAAAAAAAAGAAGAAGAGAAAATAAAAATAATGATATGATGTAATAAAACAAGAGTATAGCATATTGCTTTTTTATTTTGTGTATATACATGTATAAGGGAGTAATTTACATATAAATATATATGTACTCAAAAACTTGAATACTTTTGTAACTCCCTCTTTAATTGCAATAAATAAATTTAAAAATAAAATAACCAACGTTTGGTATGCGTTCGCCTGTTTATAAGGAAGAATAAAATTCATATTACACGTAAGTTTAGTTAAATTAAATCGACTGCAATTTGTGACAACGTTTATACAATATAATACTTTGATTGTAATTTACCCTTTTGTTTGGAGATCTTTCATTTGTGTAATGAAAAATTTCAAAATTTTGATAAAATTTTTTCAATAAGTGAAAATACGAATGATTCGAATACAAATTTAAGAGGGTGAAAAAGAAAAATTTGATTATAGTAACTTTGAAGATGAACGGATATTTTAAGTATAATTCACCACAATGCACCACAGGAGTCAACCATATTACATCCGTACTTACACAAATAAGGTATGTACCAGAATTGAGTTAAATATGAAAATTAAAAATCGATGTAAATCAAATACGCAACATAAAAGGACATATTACACAAAATAAATAGAATGTTAAGTAAAAAATTTTATTTCGAAAAAATTATTATACGTACGTATAATAGAGTTTAATATGAAATCATGCTTATTTTTAAATTTTAATGCTTAGTTTATTTCGGAAAAATTTCATCCCAAATTTCTGTTCTTTCAAAATTTCTTCCTTCTTTAATTTGAATGGTTTCATTAATTTCAATGTATTTTTTTGATTTAAAATCGTAACTCTCATATAGTTGAAGTGGTTGACTACATGATGGAAGAATAAAAATTTATAAATATTAAAACTTTTTAAACTAAACTACGTAAATAATTACTCATTTTTCATAAACGATGTTATCAAGTTTGTCATGATATTTACAACAGTAGCCTCAGGATCTGTTTGGGAAAACTTCATTTCTTCATTATGAAAAATGTACATCAAATCGTCCATATGTTCAGCTCCTATTTAGGTTGAAAAAAAAAAATCAAAAGTTAGATTTCAGAGTATAGCCAGACCAGAAAGATGTAAGTACCTTTACGATTTTTATATGCAAATTCTAAATTTGTATGTCGACCAACATAAGAGAATTTATAAGCAAAAACAGGAATGTATTGTGAAATTATTTCAGCTAAACGATGTGCACCGAAACGAATAATTGAATCTGAGAAAATATCACAAAGTTCTGAAAAATTTTCTATTGTGATTTGTTCTTTGGAAAAATAGATTGTTTTTAATTTTTCTGAGATCAGATTGACAATTTCTTTGTGATCCTCATACATAAAGCAAATTGGTGAAATAATCGAAAAGTTTTCGTTAAAGTTTACTCGAAGTTTTTCATTTTGTATAATATCTAGAGATAGAATTAATTTTAGTGGGACTATATTTAATTCAGAATAATATTCGATTACCAGCTGCCGAAGTACATAATTCATTGTTCGTAAAACCAATCAATGTTGGAACCTTATGAAATTCGCCATTTTGAAGTAATTTATATGGATCACTGATCAAAAATCTTTCCTGTCCGAAATCTTCCTCTAATATTGGCTGCCATAAAAAAATTGGATTATCTTTACCAAAATCGAACATAGAACGTAAAGTCGATGCAATTTGAGAGCCATTAAATTTATTTAAACATTCAATAATTTCGTCTGGTTCGTTCGCATTTTCACATCCCATTAATTTTGCTTGTTTTCTAGCCAAATACTTTTGATTTGTTTTTATTTTCATTTGTGGTGGAATTGAACCACTCATTATTACAGCACGTTGGAATAATCTCTGTGACATTGGTGATACCAAATGCAAACTAACACTAAACGCACCAGCACTATAACCCATCAAAGTGATTTGTGTTGGATTTCCTCCAAAATTATGAATATTCCTTTGAATCCAACGAAGAGCGATGACTTGGTCCTTAAAGCCTGCATTACCTGGTACATCTTTTGTTCCTAAATTCAAAAATCCTAATGTTCCGAGACGATAATTAAATGTAACCAGGACAATATTGTTTGTCAATAGATAATCCGGGCCATAATATATGTTCGATGATGATCCAATATAAAAGCCACCAGGATATATAAAAACAAGTACTGGCTTCAATGAACTCTCTTTACTTAAATCCTGTAATTAAGTGGGAGCCTGTGAATTTTCTGAAAACAAAAATAATTTTATTTTTAATTTCTTACACCACTACTATAAATGTTTAAAAAAAGGCAATCCTCTGATGGATTTTTAGCGTAAATCGATGGACAATCGTTCCCATTATTCCTAGCATTATACTCTGCTGTGGTGTTGTAAAACAATGGTTTTGGGTCCTTTGGAAAATTATATCTAATTCAAATTTTTTCATTTCAATTAATGTTTTATATGGGTTACCTACCTTAAATCTTAAATTTTCAATTGGCGGTTGTGCGTAACGAATTCCTCTAAAACTTATAATTTTTGTGTTATTCCAAGAGGTTAAATAATTACCAATAAAAGTAACTGAATCTACAATTACTCGGGGCTCATTCAATTCAAATGAAAATTTTATTAAATAAAATAACCCACAGAAGAATAAAACTATTCGAAACATCTTAAATTTTGTTTAAATAATATTATTTTATTGTAACAGACAGAATAAATATGATTGAGAACTGTTATTTATAATTTTAAACTTTTTTTTCTAAAATTTATTTGAAAAATTATATATACTGTGACTTACAAATTTATTTCTTTGTTAATAAAACATTATTTATAAATATATAATTTACAAATTATTCACTTTCACGTAGGAATTGGAAATAATTCATCCCACAATTTGAATCTATTTTGATAAGGTTCATCACCAATAAAACACTGTTCATCAATGTACAATGTTTGTAATTTTGTAGCATTTGAAGCTGGCCAGTGAATACCAGATGTCCATTCATTTGGATTACTGTTTGGATTGCTGTATATAAATTAAAAATATTTATAATTATACTCTTATCAGTACGATTATTTTTACTATTAAAATAATTGCTGATATGAATATGAGTAGAGTATAAATACCCTGTTGCAGCAAATGTTGTAAACCAGTGAGTTAATCTCTCTACCATGATATTCTCTCGATCAGTTTTGTTAAACATTGGCGCTGATCCATCATAAACGAAAATATATTGTAGATCATCAGCGTGGAATATTCCTACAGAAGTAAATACAGAGGTAATTATTTAAATAAATATTACATGTACATGTACATTTTGTATCTGTTGTAAATGATGAGTATGATCGTATGATGTATACGAAAAATGCATCATCATATGATGAAAAAAAATGATCAAAAAAGTTGATAAACGAATGTGTACAATTTTATGTGATTATATTTGCATTAAAACGATATCTACATTTATATTTAGATTTATTAAAATATAAAATTACGTACCTATATAATTTATATGATTTTGGATTTAGTGATTCAATTTAAATTATTAATTTACATTTTTGATTTTTTTTTTGCTACTAATTACATATATGTACATTATTTTCACCGAACAATTCAAATCTTACCTGCTGGATTACCCATAGAATCATAAACATGACTAAATCGTCCTAAAAAATCAAAACGATAATAATAAACGTTTGTATACAATTTAGCTAAATTAGCTAATCTATGAACACTAAATCCTATAATTGAATCTGAAAATAGTTCTTCGATACTTTTACTGGAGTTATCTCGTAAATAAAAGTTTTTTAATAATTCAGTTATTTTTTTTGAGTTATCAATTTTTGAACCATACATTAAATATTTTGGAGCAGTATTATCGAAATCCTCTAATATTTCTGTTCCAAAAACTGTGAAAATAATAAATAAATGGACATTTTTCCATGATCGATTCAATTTTTCTAGATGTTCTGTGTAATTTGGGATTGTTTTCTTACCTGCAGCTAACGGTGCAAACTCATGTTTTGTCATTCCAATAATTAATGGTACTCTATTTATTTTTCCTTGTACTAAAAGTTTTGTTGGATCATCAGTAAGAAATCGTTCTTGACCGTAATCATTTTCAATTTGATAAGTCCATGGTAGAAATGGATGTTCGAGTAATAAATCATTGCTCGCAGTTAAAATATGTTCCACAGGTATATTTTGCAAGCAATTTAACAACATTTTAGAGTCGTTAATTTCGCAATTTAACAATTGTCCTAATCTTTTAGTCCAAACTTGACTTTCTGTTATATATTGACCTGTCATTCCACCACTCATCATAATTGCACCATGAAATAATCCACGTGACATTGGCGAAATTAAATGTAGATTGATACTCATCGATCCAGCACTTTCACCTATTAACGTTACACAATTTGAATTTCCTCCAAAATATTTAATATTTTGTTGGATCCATTTTAAAGCTAGAACTTGATCTTTAAAGCCAATATTTCCAGGAGCATCCTTATTGTCTGTAGTCAGAAAACCAAATGGACCAAGACGGTAATTGATTGTCACTAGAACGATATCTTTGTCCAAAAAGTATTGTGGTCCTGATGCATATTTACTGTGACTACCACCAAAAATGAATGCACCTCCATGAATGTACACCAATACTGGTTTTCTGTCGGTCAAATTGTTTGAATACACATTTAAAATAAGACAATCTTCATTCATCAACGATTTGTCGAAAATAATTTCTGGTTGTGGACACATCCAGCCATCTTGTGTTGCATCGATAATTCTTTGTCGACTATTAATGGGAATCGGAGGATTGAATCGATTATTTCCGGTAGGAGATTCAGCATATTTAATACCACGAAATGCAAAAATATCTTTACCATTTCTAGATTTCAAAGTTGCACCACAAATATTTCCGAGTTCAGTAGTAACAATGATTAAATTAATACCCGAATTAATATCAATAAAAACACTAAGCAAAACGAAATAAATAAAAATGTGAAAGTAGTGTATTCCTCTCATGTTTAGTATTTGAGATAAACTATTTTTATAGTTTATTAGATTGCAATAATTATACGGAATTATCTAGGTATTCAACTAATTAATTTTTAATTATAGTTTTTTGTAGATTGTGTTATAAAAATATCACATCCGTTTTGACGTTAATTAAGTTAATTACACTTTCGTGATAATGCATTTTTTGTAACTTTTTTTTAAAACTATGTGTACTCACCATTTGCTTTACCACTGCTTAACTTATAATCATAACTAGAACGTCCAATATAATCGATTCGATAGAAATATAAATTTGTATATTTTCGAATCAATTTTGTTAATCGATGTACTGGATAATTGATGGATGAATCTGAATAAAATTCTCCAATTTTATCAGAATTATTGACACTTAGGTTTTGATTATTAAAATAGAATTTCCGTAGAGCATTTGTCACATTCACAGTAGTTTCAGGTTTTCTACCATTCGAGTACTGAAACACCTTTGGACCGAATTGTTCAAAATTTTCATTCAGCTCATTTAAAGTTTTTGAAGATTTAAGTAAATCTGTAAATACTCGTAAAATTACTTTTAAACAATAACAGAAATATACATTATTTTATTCATATATACCATTGGAAACATAATTAAATTCATCTTTAGTTATACCAATAATAATTGGTATTTTTAAAAAATTGCCTTCTGCGAACATTAGAGTTGGATCTCTATCAAGGAACTTCATTTGACCAAAATCAGATTCAATCTCATAATTCCAAGATAGAACCGAAAATATTTTACCAATTTCTGTATTTTCAACAATAGCTTCTAGTGGAGCTTTTCGAAGACATTCCATTTGAATTTGCATGTCATTATTTGAACAATTTAGTAGTTTTGAAAATTCTGAACTTAATTCCGGCATACTAAATTTACTTGTCAATGTTGCAGCACCACTCATAATAATTGCTTTATTAAAAAGTCCTCGAGACATCGGAGATATTAAATGTAGTGTAGCACAAACGGCTCCAGCACTATGACCCACAATTGTAATTGAATTTCGATCGCCACCAAAGTATTTTATATTACTTTTAATCCATGTCAAAGCCATCACTTGATCTTTTAAACCATAATTACCAGTTGCTTCTTTTGTACCTGTACTAAAAAATCCTAACGCTCCCAATCGATAATTTATTGATACAAGAACTACGTCTTTATCAAGAATGTAATATGGTAATGCGTGTAATTTATCCCCAAACATGAAAGCTCCACCGTGAATGAACACAATAACAGGAGCAATGCCAGTAGTATTGGTAGAATAAATGTCGAGATTTAAACAATCTTCGGAGTAATGTGTTTTATTATTTGGTTGAGGGCACATATAACCTGTATCTGTAACACTCATTATATTTATCCAAGATTGCACTGGAATTGGATCTGAAAATCGTTTTGATTGAGCATACCGTACACCGCGAAAAGAAAAAATTTGCCTTCCTGTTCGTGTGTGGATAATATTTCCACGTAAAAGTCCCAAATTTGGTAAATTTACAATCACATCATCATCACACTTAACAATAAAAATACTACAACACATACAACATAAACAAAAATAAATTAAATGCAATGACATCTTTAAAGTCAGACGATTAAGAAAATACTGAAAAATTTCGTTATTGACATGCATTCAAATAAAAAATGAAAAAAGTTCTTATCTTAAGAGATTAACAATATTATTTATTTAGAGACTAAACAAAATTCTAAGAAAAAATAACTGCAATTGATAATAATGACGTTCAAAGTATTATTAGTACAAAGCATGGTAGAAAGATAAGATATAAATCTTTTAACCATGGTGCAAAGTATAAAAATGCATCAAATAGTTATTGACTTCAATCAAGCGGGAACAAACGATCCCAGATCGTATATCTGTCTTGATATAGACCTCGTTTCATTAATAATTCATCTCCAATGTCTAAGTAGTTTTCTGACTTATCATCAAATGATGTCCAGTTGACAACACGTAAATATTCATCATCTAGATAATTAGGATTACTATAAAATAAAAATTATTTATGTGAAACAAATGATAAGTAAAAGCTCATTAGTTGATTCTTAACAGCAGAATAATGTTCAATTGTTGTAGATTATTTTATAATTTTATTTAAGTTGGATATTTTACCCAGTTTTTACAAAGTTAGTCCACATTCGTGTCATACGTTCTACTGTCCTGTCTTCTGGATCGTTTTTAGTGAAAAGAGGCGCAATGTGAGGAACACGGAATAAATACAGTAAGTCATCATGATGTACGACACCTAATTAAAAGAGGTTTATAGAAACATAGTACATATACTTGTTTTATCGAATGAATTTTGAAGTAAAATATTACCAAAGGGTTTCTTGTCTGGATAATAGAAGAAACTATAACGTCCTTGATAAGAAAATCGGTAATAATAAACCGTAGTATATTTAGACGCTAAATGCACTAGTCTATGCATGTGATATCCTACAACACTATCTTGAAATAACTACATAAATTTTATATTTTTTAGATTTTGAAAAAAAAAATTAAAAATAAGAGAATTTTAAATTTACGTGATGTAATCCGGTAAGAGATCTTTCAAGAGATAAAGGTGAATGATTTAGAAATACAGATCGCAATTCTTTACTTATATATTTTGACCGAGCTGTATTCTCTTCATACAGAAAATAAATTGGTGTGTATTTGTCGAAATTTTTGTCCAAATTTGTTCGTTGAGTTTCATTTTTTAAAACATCTGAAAAAATTAATTGAATAGTGGTTAACTGAAGAAATATATAGTTGATGTTAGACAATATTAATAAACCATACCTACAGCAGCTTCGGCAAACTCGTCTTTAGTAATACCAGCTATAATTGGTACTTTCATGAAATCACCTCTTTGAAAAGCTTTTGTTGGATTTTTTGTTAGAAATCGTGTTTGACCAAAATCTTTTTCTATAACAGGTCTGTAAAGCAATCCAGTTAGATAGAACATTTCAGGAAGAGTTCGAGCAAAATCTTCCATTTTTTTCTATAATATAAAAAAATATTTATTAATGTATTTGACGATTGCAAGAATGAGAGTCAAACAATGAAAGAAGCGATTCAATTGAAAAGTATATCTTAAATCGATTGAAATTAGAATTGTAATCAACAGAAATTAACGTACTTGTTTTAAACACTGAACTAAGTCTGTAATTGTATCTTCTGGACAATCTAATAGCCTGGATTGTCTTTTAGCTAGATCCAGTTGATCCATTTGAACTTGCCATTGGGCTGTAGAAGATCCACTCATAATAATAGCCTTGTGAAATAAATTTTTTGACATGGGAGAAATTAGGTGTAGTGTAATACTAATAGCACCTGCACTATAACCCATCAATGTTACACGATTTGGATCTCCACCAAATTTCGATATGTGTTCTTGTATCCATTTCATAGCTATTACTTGGTCTTTTAGTCCAGCATTTCCAGGTGCATCTTTAGTTCCTGTAGCCAAAAATCCTAATGATCCCAATCGATAGTTACTGGTTACCAAAACGATGTCATCTCTGTCCATCAACACATGTGGTCCAGCACTATATCTACTTTGTCCTGATAAAACGTAGAATCCACCAGGGTGGAAATATAAGATAACTGGTTTCAAGTCACCTCGAGATATACGTGATGGTATATTTCTTGTATATACATTCAAACGCAAACAATCTTCAGAAACTTCTGACATATTTAAGGCTGGTTGAGGACACATCGGTCCATCGTCGGTAGCATCAAATATATCTGTCCATGGTTCAACTGGCTTAGGTTCTTGAAAACGAAGTTCTCCTACTGGTGGCTGTGCGTATCGAATACCTCGAAACGCATAGAAAAATTTACCCAAACGAGATTCTAAAGTTGTACCACGGATTTTACCAAGATTTGTTGTTATGACAATATTTTGATCTGGTTCTGATTTCAAACTTTGTACCACAGAGTCTGCAACTAACACAGACAATATAATCACAACTAAACTGATACTCCGGCGAATCATTTTAAACTAGTTATATTAGTGAATTTCTTCAATCTTTTATACAATTTTCAGTCATCTATAAATAGATTTTTTATTGAAAAAAAAAATGAAATGTAGGTACCTGTTTTCAAATGAAAATTACTAAGAGCTTTTTTTTTCGTTTTCTTTCAAATATAATGATAAGATTAACTAGTTTAAAGAGTAAAAGTTTTTTTTTAATATTTATTAAATTTTAAACACTTACAGAAATCCGTGATTTTTATATTTTGTAACCACATAAAATAAATTATAATGGAATATATAATTACTTTTGAATTGTCATTGAATCTGCTTCAAAGTTGTCTTGATAAGCTGGAATAAATCAAACATGAAAAAGTGTCATGGATAATTTAATTCAAATCCGTAGGAAAAACTTTAAAAATTATTGCCAACTATTATTGCAAGTAAATTCAAGAGAAGATTATTTTTAAGATTTTCATTAGACAAATGTAGAAAATAACACAACATTTCACAGAGAACATATATTTATTATTACAATAGAGTTACGATTGAAATTGAAAACATTAGTTTCAAACAAGTGGGAACAAACGATCCCAAACTGCATATCTGTCCAGATACAGACCTCGTTTCATTACTAGCTCATCTCCAATGTCTAAGAAATTTTCTGATTTATCATCAAGTGGTCTCCAGGTAATCCCACGTAGATAGTTATCATTGGGTATAATAGGATTACTGTGAATAGAAAAAATGAATAATTTATTATTAAAAAAATGAAGATTTGACTTGATTCGACACCATTTTATCAATTCAATTAGAGATTCTACCTTGTTTTAGCAAAGTTAGTCCACATTCGTGTCATACGCTCCACTGTTGTATCTTCTGGATCATTTTTAGTGAAAAGAGGTGCAATGTGAGGAACACGGAATAAATACAGTAAGTCATCATGATGTACGACACCTAATTCAAAAATCGTTGTAGTATTGTTGTTTAATCGAATAAATTATAAAATCAAATATTACCAAAGGGTTTCTTGTCTGGATAATAGAAGAAACTGTAACGTCCTTGATAAGAAAATCTATAATAATATACAGGGGTGTGCTTTGCAGCCAAATGCACAAATCTGTGTATAGCAAATCCTATGACACTGTCTGCAAATAACTACAATATACTTTATATATATTAAACTGAAAAAGTATTTTCGAAATTTGATCCTACATGATGTAATCCAGTAACTGATCTCTCTAGAGTTAATGGTGAGTGATTCAAAAATGCCGATCTCAGTTCTTTACTGATATATTTGGATCGTTGTGTATCTCTTTCATAGAGGAAATATATCGGTGCATATTTATCAAAATGTATGTCCAGTTCTTTCGTCAAAGTATCATTCCTCAATATATCTATTCAATTTTAAAAAAATTAGTAAAGTACCAGTAATTTTTTGTTCCAAAACAATATTTTATTGATAATATACCTACGGCTGGTCCAGCAAATTCGTCTTTTGTAATACCAGCTATGATTGGTACTTTCATAAAATCACCTGTTTGAAAAGCTTTTGTTGGATCTTTGGTCAAGAATCGTGTTTGACCAAAATCTTTTTCTATTACAGGTTTGAATAATAAAATAGGAAGTGAAGTTCCGCTTATGTCAAACATATCAGGTAAAGTTCGAGCGAAATCCTCCATTTTTTGCTATAAAATTTGATCTGATTTTAAAAAAAAAAGTTTAGTTATTATATGAATTCTTACCTGTTTCAAACACTGGACCATATTAGAAATATTATCTTCTGGACAATTTAACAATCTGGCTTGTCTTTTAGCTAAATCGAGTTGTTCAGTGGGCATATCATATTGTGTTGTTGCCGCTGCACTCATCACAATGGCTTTGTGGAATAAATTTCTTGACATTGATGAGATCAAATGTAGGGTAATGCTATAACCACCAGCACTATAACCCATTAAAGTTACACAATTTGGATCTCCACCAAATTTCGAGATATGTTGTTGTACCCATTTCATTGCCATAACTTGATCTTTGAAGCCAGCATTTCCAGGTGCGTCTTTGGTTCCGGTAGCCAAAAATCCCAATGATCCAATTCGGAAATTACTTGTTACCAAAACAATATCATCTCTGTCCATTAATACATGTGGTCCAGCACTATATCTACTTTGTCCTGATAAAACGTAGAATCCACCGGGATGGAAATATAAAATAACTGGTTTCAATACATTCGGCGATGAACGTGATGGTAAATTTCTTGTGTATACATTCAAACGTAAACAATCTTCAGAAACTTCTGACATATTAAGAGCTGGTTGAGGACACATCGGTCCATCATCGGTAGCATCAAATATATCTGACCATGGTTCAACTGGTTTAGGTTCTTGGAAACGAAGTTCTCCTACTGGTGGCTGTGCATATCGAATACCTCGAAATGCATAGAAAGATTTACCCAAACGAGATTCTAAAGTTGTACCACGGATTTTACCAAGATTCGTTGTTACGACAATATCTTGATTTAAAGTGTCTATTTGTTTTGACACTGCTTTTCCACATTTCACTACGTGGTCTGTAATGAACACAGACAATATAATTACAACTGAACAGATACTACGAGAATTCATTTTTAACTAGATGCATTACTAAAATGCTTGAATGCTTTTATACATTTTTTCATTTACTCACTTATGCATGTAAATATGCGTGATCTATAAATATAAATATTCTTCTTAGAAAATACAACATAGATACATGTCTACTTGTAAATGATATATGTAATATTGTGTGGTTTTTCCCATATTCCCAAGCTTTAAAAATTTTGTAAATAATTTTGTTCGGTATTTCCGTATAACCTGACATCTGATACCAATATTAATAAATTCAGTTGAGTAAATTAATAAATATATTTTAATTAAACAATTTTGATTGCTGCGATACTAAGTATATTCTTGAATTATTTATGTTTTACGTACGTATACTCGTATATACTTGTATATAAATAATGAGGGCTAATTTTTTGATGAATCGTATTATAAATTTTTTACGTTAAAGTTTGTTTATTCGTTTATTGTTTATTACGCTGTTTTGTTTTATTTTCATTTTAAATCAAATTAAATACTGTCGGCAGGGTCACATGATTTTTAGAGCTTTTTCTGTTATTCTGTGTGAATATGTGCAAAATGTTGATGTTTCATGTCACGCTGTTTAACAATAAAGTAAAATATTATTATAAAAATTTCGAAAAATAATTATTCTTATTGAATAACAGTAAATAATAATATTTTGTTAAGATATAATAAATTTATTTTAGCATGTACAATAATAATTATGTATAAGTTTTTTCATGTTTCTTGAGTAATAAGTAATAATATTGAATATACTTTAAATTTGAGGTAGAAATATGTATGTATATCATTCATTTATTTTTAGTTGGTGGTACATGTAATTTGTAATTAAAAATGGAAATTAAAAAAAATCTTTTTTTACGCATATTATTTACATACTTGTTTTTTACAACATTTGAAAGAAGATCAGTTGATATTAAGTGAGAAAAAATAGTTCCAGATTGCACAAATATCCAGAAGTTAATCTCGTTCTTTTATTTTCAGATTATTTGAATTTTCGAACTGTTATTGAATTTAATTGTATATCAAGTGGTCTTCATTTTACAATACATAAATCTCATATAAATCTTTATCATCTGGATAAAAAAGTAAAATTGATTTGATAGAAATTTATCGAAACTGTGAATTTCTTTTGATTTTATTTCTTATGCTTTCAAACACACCAGCTTTAATGAAAATTTATTGAAATCTATATTTAACTTTCTTATAAATTTAGTTAGTCTCATTACAAATTCATAATCAAACACATAATTCAATTATAAAAATATTAAAAAACAAAAATAATAACTTGAATATTCACAATTATTACGACTGGAATGTTAGAAAAAAAAACAAGAAAACATTTTACCAATTTTACTCATGCAGTTATGTGTAGGTACATAAACTTTATTAAAAAAATAAATTAATGTCAAAATAATAATTAATATCTAACAATAGGGAATAGACGATCCCAAACTGCATATCTGTCCAGATACAGACCTCTTTTCATTACTAGCTCATCTCCAATGTCTAAGAAATTTTCTGATTTATCATCAAGTGGTCTCCAGGTAACCCCACGCAGATAGTTATCATTGGGTATAATAGGATTACTGTGAATAGAAAAAATGAATAATTTATTATTAAAAATGAAGATTTGACTTGATTCGACACCATTTTATCAATTCAATTAGAGATTCTACCTTGTTTTAGCAAAGTTAGTCCACATTCGTGTCATACGCTCCACTGTTGTATCTTCTGGATCATTTTTAGTGAAAAGAGGTGCAATGTGAGGAACACGGAATAAATACAGTAAGTCATCATGATGTACGACACCTAATTCAAAAATCGTTGTAGTATTGTTGTTTAATCGAATAAATTATAAAATCAAATATTACCAAAGGGTTTCTTGTCTGGATAATAGAAGAAACTGTAACGTCCTTGATAAGAAAATCTATAATAATATACAGGGGTGTGCTTTGCAGCCAAATGCACAAATCTGTGTATAGCAAATCCTATGACACTGTCTGCAAATAACTACAATATACTTTATATATATTAAACTGAAAAAGTATTTTCGAAATTTGATCCTACATGATGTAATCCAGTAACTGATCTCTCTAGAGTTAATGGTGAGTGATTCAAAAATGCCGATCTCAGTTCTTTACTGATAAATTTGGATCGTTGTGTATCTCTTTCATAGAGGAAATATATCGGTGCATATTTATCAAAATGTATGTCCAGTTCTTTCGTCAAAGTATCATTCCTCAATATATCTATTCAATTTTAAAAAAATTAGTAAAGTACCAGTAATTTTTTGTTCTAAAACAATATTTTATTGATAATATACCTACGGCTGGTCCAGCAAATTCGTCTTTTGTAATACCAGCTATGATTGGTACTTTCATAAAATCACCTGTTTGAAAAGCTTTTGTTGGATCTTTGGTCAAGAATCGTGTTTGACCAAAATCTTTTTCTATTACAGGTTTGAATAATAAAATAGGAAGTGAAGTTCCGCTTATGTCAAACATATCAGGTAAAGTTCGAGCGAAATCCTCCATTTTTTGCTATAAAATTTGATCTGATTTTAAAAAAAAAGTTTAGTTATGATATGAATTCTTACCTGTTTCAAACACTGGACCATATTAGAAACATTATCTTCTGGACAATTTAACAATCTGGCTTGTCTTTTAGCTAAATCAAGTTGGTCCATTTCAACTTCCCATTGTGCAGTAGCTGCAGAACTCATTACTATTGCCTTGTGGAATAAATTTCTTGACATTGATGAGATCAAATGTAGTGTATTACTAGCAGCACCAGCACTATAGCCCATCAATGTAACACAATTTGGATCTCCACCAAATTTCGAGATATGTTGTTGTACCCATTTCATTGCCATAACTTGATCTTTGAAGCCAGCATTTCCAGGTGCGTCTTTGGTTCCGGTAGCCAAAAATCCCAATATTCCCAATCTGTAGTTACTTGTTACCAAAACAATATCATCTCTGTCCATTAAAACATGTGGTCCAGCTCTACCTGTACTTTGTGCAGATTGAACATAGAATCCACCGGGATGGAAATACAAAATGACCGGTTTCAAACTACGTTGAAATGAACGTGAAGGTATGTTCCTTGTGTACACATTCAAACGTAAACAATCTTCAGAAATTTCTGACATATTAAGAGCTGGTTGAGGACACATCAGTCCATCGTCGGTAGCATCAAATGTATCTGACCATGGTTCAACTGGTTTAGGTTCTTGGAAACGAAGTTCTCCTACCGGCGGTTTTGCGTATCGAATACCTCGAAACGCATAGAAAAATTTACCCAAACGAGATTCTAAAGTTGTACCACGGATTTTACCAAGATTTGTTGTTATGACAATATTTGGATCTGGTTCTGATTTCAAACTTTGCCCCACAGATTCTGCAACTAACACAGACAATATAATCACAACTGAACAAATACTACGGAGACTCATTTTAAATTAATTCTATAACTGTAATGTCTAAATGTTTTTATACATTTTTGCGGTGATCTATAAATACACATTTTTCTTATAAAATATAATTTAACTTGGAAACATGTTTTAATATTAGTTATACGATTATACACATATAAAAAGTTTTTTCTTAAATTCAGTGTCATGAATATCATAGACATGTATTCATTTAGCATATTTCGAATTGAACAAACTTTACATTTTTATTAACTGTAGTCGTTGCAAAATTCATCTGAGTAAATAAGGAAAAATTATCTTAATTTGTTCAAAAATGAGAGTTTATTGCTTCAATAATAACATTAATTATATTTATTCTACTTAACTTGATATACATACATACACGTATATAAACAAATAAAAAAGGAAAATAAAAGATAACTATGCACTTAATTTGTTTTTTATTGAATTGTTGCTATTTGCTTTTTTTTCATTTTATTTATTTATTTTGCATTTTTCGATTTTTCTTTTCGAGTACTTGATACTGATGTTTGATTTTAATTCCTTATTGATGATAATAAAGAAATAATGATTAGATGTTATTAAGTGGGAAAAGACGGTCCCAAACTGCATATCTGTCCAGATTTAGACCTCGTTTCACTACTAATTCATCTCTAATGTCTAAGTAGTTTTCTGATTTATCATCAAATGGTCTCCAGTTGACAACACGTAAATATTCATCATCTAGATTATTAGGATTACTGTAAAATAAAAATTATTTATGTAAAATGAATGATAAGTAAAAGCTCATTAGTTGATTTTTAACGGCAGAATCATCTTCAGTTGTTGTAGACTTTTATTTTGTAATTTTATTTAAGTTGAATATTTTACCCAGTTTTTACAAAGTTAGTCCACATCCGTGTCATACGTTCTACTGTCGTATCTTCTGGATCATTTTTGGTGAAAAGAGGTGCAACCGAAGGAATACGGAAAAGATATAATAAATCATCCATATGAGCAACAACTAGAACAAAATTAATTGAGTAAGAACATTTTTTCAAATTTACTATTTGCGTTTTCCAAGATTATTACATTTAATTGAATTGTCTAACGGTTTGTCGTCAGGATTATTGAAATAACTGTAACGTCCTTGATAAGCAAATTGGTAATAATAAACAGTCGTATGCTTTGATGCCAAATGTACAAATCTGTGCATGTTAAAACCTATTGCACCATCGGAAAATAGCTGAAATTTTTCAACGATTAAAAATTAAGAACATTCTAAAATAAATACACAGACACATTATAAAAATAATGTCAATATCATACATGATTTAATCCTTGAAGAGACCTTTCAAATGACAAAGGTTCCTCACCTAGGTATGCAGACTTTAGTTCTTTACTGATATTTTTAGATCTTGGTGTATCTCTCTCATATGCAAAGTAAATTGGTGCATATTTTTCGAAATCGTCATCGAGTTCTGTTCTCCAGATATCATTATCCAAAATATCTATATTGGTACGATTATTCAATTTAAAAAAAGTCTTAAAAAGTGCGAAGAATAATAATATTTACAAACAGCAGCTTGAATAAGTTCATCCTTTGTAATCCCAGCTATAATAGGCACTCTCATAAAATTACCCTGTAGATACGCTTCAGTTGGATCTTGGGTGAGGAAACGTGTTTGACCAAAATCTTTTTCTATCACAGGCTTGAATACAAATCCAGTGTGATCGAATAAATAAGGATATGTTAGTAAAAAGTCTTCCGGTTTTTTCTGTTGAAAAAAAAAAAAAAAATAAAATAAAAAAAAATTATTAAAAACTAGCAATTGAAATTTATTTTTATGATATAACAATATTCTTACCTGTTTGAAACATTCTACCATTTTTGGAATATCATCCTGCGGGCAGTTTAATAAACTAGCTTCTTTTTTTGCTAAATCAAGTTCATCATTTTTATACTGAAATTGGCCGGTAGTAGATCCACTCATAACTATGACTTTATGGAATAAATTTCTTGACATTGGTGAGATCAAATGTAGTGTAATACTAGCAGCACCAGCACTATAGCCCATCAATGTAACACAATTTGGATTTCCACCAAAATTCGATATGTGCTCTTGTATCCATTTCATTGTCATAACTTGGTCTTTAAAGCCAGCATTTCCTGGTGCGTCTTTGGTTCCGGTAGACAAGTAGCCGAATGTTCCCAAACGATAGTTGCTTGTTACCAATACAATATCTTCTCTATCCATCAAAATTTCCGGACCAGCTGCATGCTTGCTAAGTGCAGATGATGTGTAAAAGCCGCTAGGATGAATGTACAAAATAACTGGTTTCAGGTTACTTCGAGATATACATGACGGCAAATTTCTTGTATATACATTCAAACGTAAACAATCTTCAGAAACTTCTGACATATTTAAGGCTGGTTGAGGACACATCGGTCCATCATCGGTAGCATCAAATATATCTGACCATGGTTCAACTGGTTTAGTTTCTTGGAAACGAAGTTCTCCTACTGGTGGCTGTGCGTATCGAATACCTCTAAACGCATAGAAAGATCTACCCAAACGAGATTCTAAAGTTGTACCACGAATTTCACCAATATTCGTTGATACAACAACATCTTGATTCGCAGAATCTACTTGAAATGATTCTGATTTCCAACTTTTCACTAAAGAGTCTGCAACGAATACAGACAATATAATCACAACTAAACGTATACTACGGAGACTCATTTTATACTAGTTGTGCAATTGATATTTCTTCGGGTTTTTATATATTTTTGGAGTGATAGCTTTGTGTGTTAAGGTTGTTTGAAAATTTAACATTTGTTACTTAGTAGAAACTATAGAAACAGTTTTGTTTTTAAGTTTATGGGAATTTCCCTTACAATGCATAAGTATATACATATATATCGTTATACAATATTTTTATATGGATATTTCAACGAATCATTTAACCACCTTGGTGTTTACATTTAATTTCATAAATCATAAAAAAAAAATCAAAAAACTGATAAGCTAAGCTGAGTAAATTAATTTTTAATTGTTATTGCTAGAAAGAAATTATTGCTATCCTAATTATAGCCGAATCATTTTTTAACAATAATAACTTTTATTTGCTTAACATTCTATATCATGTTTACTTTATTTTATTTTTTTTTTTGTACTTTCTTCCCATGACAATAATTCGTATTTATTTTTTATCGTATGATATGGCTGACTATTTTCAAATTTTTAATTGAAATTAAATTTTAAATTTTACAGTATCTCCATGGGAACTAAAACGAGAATATTAAAACATATGAATGTTTTTGTATGTAAGTAATATGTATAAGAATTATCTAAAATTTGTGTATTTTTTGCACATGAATTGAGGTTATATTTGGTTATATGTAAAATTTTTCTAAATCTGTTTATCACATAACATAAGCCAAATCGCTATGTAAAGGAGATTATGTATATTATTTATTTAAATTAAAATTAAAATTGCAAGTAATTTTTTTTTTAATTTTCTTTATTTCAAATCAAAATGAATAAGTATTTATCTTATTACAATAAACGTTTAAATAAAGAAATGAAAGAAATATCATAAATTTTCCAATTAATCAATTAACCAAAATCATAATTTGTAAACTATATTCGACTTAATTCGTAATGATTAATTTTTATTGAGTGGAAAAAGGCGATCCCAAACTGCATATCTGTCCAGATATAAACCTCGTTGCATTACCAGCTCATCTCCAATGTCTAAATAATTTTCTAATCTTTCATTAAATGGTCTCCAGTTCACACCACGTAGAAATTCATCATTTGGTCTGTTGGGATTACTGTGAATTAATAGAAAAAATATTTTTAAATGATTACCTTATGAAATAAATAAAAATAATTTAAAATTGTAATTGAATAAAATTTTTTCAAAATCAATAATAACATTAGAATAACTTAAAACAACATTTAAAATGACTTCATTTTGATTATGATATTTTACCCAGTTTTAGCAAAGTTGGTCCACATTCGTGTCATACGTTCAACGTTTTTGTCTTCAGGATCATTTTTGGTAAAAAGTGGTGCCAATGGTGGCATATGTAATAAATACATTAAATCATCATGATGTACGACACCTAATCAAAATATTTTGTAAAATGTTTTCAAAACTATACACATATTTCGTTTCGTAATATTTTATGTAGAATAGAATACTACCGAATGGTTTTTTATCAGGATAGTAGAAGAAACTGTAACGACCTTGGAATGAGGATCGATAATAATATACTGTGGTGTATTTGGAAGCTAAATGTACGAATCTGTGTATATGGAAACCTATTAAACTGTCTGCGAATAACTAAAGTACATTATTATTATTAGAAATAATTTAATTTGGAAAAGCAGAAGATATCTATCTACATGATGCAATCCAGTGAGTGATCTTTCGAGCGACAACTGTTTATCATCTAAGAAAGCAGATCTTAATTCCTTACTGATATATTTAGATCTTGGTGTATCTCTTTCATATAGAAAATATATTGGTGCATACTTTTCGAAATTGTTATCCAAATCTTTGCGAAGAGTTTCATTTCTCAACACATCTTAAAAATACGTTGAAATTTTCAAATTTAATTCTTCTAATATAGAAAAAAAGTATCAAGTAAACATACCAACAGCAGGAAGAGCGAACTCATCTTTTGTAATACCAGAAATAATTGGAACTTTCATGAAATCACCTTTTTGATAAGCTTCAGTTGGATCTTTAGTAAGAAATCGTGTCTGACCAAAATCTTTTTCTATAACTGGCGTGTATAGTAGAACGGGATGTCCCCATTCTCCTCTTATATCAAACATACCAGAAAGAGATTGGGCAAAATCTTCCATTCTTTTCTGAAAACGTAACGGAGATACTAGTTAGCCAAAATCAAAATCAACACAATACTTAGAAATTCAGATGATAAATTCCATACTTGTTTTAAACATTGCATCATTTCCGCAATACTATTCTGTGGACAGTCTAATAAACCTGCTTGTCTCTTAGCTAAATTAAGTTGTTCAGATGGTATTTCATATTGTGTTGTTGCAGCTGCACTCATTACAATGGCTTTATGGAATAGATTTCTTGACATTGGTGAGATCAGGTGTAGTGTAATACTCAAAGCGCCAGCACTATAACCCATTAATGTCACGCAATTTGGATCACCACCAAATTTCGAGATATGCTGCTGTACCCATTTCATCGCCATTACTTGATCTTTTAGTCCAGCATTTCCAGGTGCATCTATGGTTCCGGTAGCCAAAAATCCCAGTGTTCCAACTCGATAGTTACTTGTTACCAAAACAATATCATCTCTGTCCATTAAATTTTCCGGACCAGCGGTATACTTACTTTGTGCGGAAAATGAATAAAATCCACCGGGGTGGAAATATAAGATAACTGATTTCAAATCACCTCGAGATATACGTGACGGCAAATTTCTTGTGTATACATTCAAACGTAAACAATCTTCAGAAACTTCTGACATATTAAGAGCTGGTTGTGGACACATCGGTCCATCATCGGTGGCATCAAATATATCTGACCATGGTTCAACTGGCTTCGGTTCTTGAAAACGAAGTTCTCCTACCGGTGGTTTTGCGTATCGAATACCTCGAAATGCATAGAAAGATTTACCCAAACGAGATTCTAAAGTTGTACCACGAATTTTACCAAGATTCGTTGATATGACAACATCTTGATTCGCAGTATCTACTTGAACTGATTCTGATTTCCAACTTTGCACCACTGAGTCTGCAACGAATGCAGACAATATAATCACAACTGAACAAATACTACGGAGACACATTTTAAACTAGATGTGCAACTAATATTTCTTCGTGTTTTTATACATTTTTTTATTTGAGCTAATTAATACGAGTAATTATGTGTGTGGGCTTTAAGAATATTCATGTAGAGTAGAAAAACTTTTTTAATTTTCAATACTGTGGAGTTTGGACTGGTGGAATTCCCTTATGTGTGCATCCAAGTTTTTTTTAAATCAATCAACATGGTATTTCCATTGAATCTGATAAAATGCAATGCAATATAATGTCGAAGTATAGGAAAGTATAGAAAAGTATTTTGCTTTCCTTTGTTTTTTCTTAGTTAAATATTGTTTTGTAAACAAACAAGTCATATGATGTTGAAGCTTTTTCTGTTATCACTAAACGAAAATAATATTTTCATTTCGAAGACAATATTTGCCATTTATTGTATATGCACATAATATTTTGTTTATTTAGCTTTGCTTTAAGTCATCAACAATCATTTACAATATTGTCAGAATAAAAAAAAAGATGAATATATGTATATATTTGCAAAGTAACACATGAATTAATAACGAAATAAATTTCCTAGCTTTTTAGTCTTATCATTTTTTTTTTCATAATCGTTAAATGTAAAGATATGTATATATGCCTCAAAGCATTTGATTTCGAAAGAGTTATTAGCATATAGATAATACAATATATACTATATTATTTGTGATATTACTTAATGACACGAAGCGGAAATATACTAGGCTTTCAGTCATGTGATAGATATATATAATACTTAATTAGCTTATAATAATGCAAATCACTTACCCTGTAGATGCAAAAGTTGACCACATTCGTGTAATTCTTTCAATCACTGTATTTTCAGGATCATCATCGGAAAATAGTGAATTGATGTACGGTATTCGGAAAAGATACAAAAGATCATCATAGTGAACAGTACCTGTATCAAAAATGAAATGGAATAAATTATATTGATTGAAATGGTTTGGAATATGAATATGAATAAAACACTAACCGTACGGTTGATCTTTAGGATAATTAAAATGACTGTATCGGCCTTCATAAGAGAACCTGTAGTAATACACACGAGTTTTCCGTGACGCTAACTTTACAAATCGATGAACACAAAATCGTGACAAACTGTCTGAAAAGAGCTGCAATATTTTAGTTAAAAAAAAAAAAAATAACAAATTTTCTACCAATATCTAAAAATTCAGTCATTATAGAAATTATTTTATTTTACCTCTGACAGTCCGTCAAATGATCGCTCTGAATGCAGAGATCCACCTCCTAGGTACAATTTTCTTATCTCTTTGCTAATGTTTCTCAATCTTGATATTGCCTTGTCGTACATAAAGTAAATTGGAGCTATTTTTTCGAAATTTTCATCTAATCCTTCTCGAAGCGTTTTATTTCTAAGTAGATCTATAATTTTTAATAAATAAATAGAAATTTGATAATTTCTAGTTTCCATTTTTTTTAGTGCTGATAGTGCTGATAGTCCATTTTAAACATTAGCGTACCCAAAGCTTCAGCTGCAAATTCATCCTTAGTTATTCCAACGATTATTGGTATTTTCATAAAACGACCGTTAGCAAAGGCTGAATTTGGTTCACGTGACAAGAATACGTCCTTTCCAAAATTCGGTTCAAGTATTGGTTTCCAAAGAAATAGCGGATAACGACTACCAAACTCGAACATTAAAGGTTGAGTACGAATAAATTCCATGTAGTGTTTCTATGAAAAATAATTACTTGAAACTAATAAAACACATAATTCAATTTTTACCTCTTTTAAACAGTTTATCATATGAGTAATTCTTTCAGTACTACAATTTAACAACTGGGCTTGCTTTCGAGCCAAATTTATTTGACTTGCTTGTGGTAATTTCCATTGAGATGTAATAGCTCCACTCATTACTATTGCTTTATTAAATAAATTTTTTGACAACGGTGACAAAAGATGCAACGTTACGCAAATTGCTCCTGCACCATATCCCATCAATGTGATTGAATTTGGATTTCCACCGAATCTTGGAATATGTAATTTGATCCATTTTAATGCCATTACTTGATCTTTAAGTCCGGCATTACCAGGAGCATCAGTTGTACCTGTACTCAAGAATCCAAGTGCTCCAAGTCTGTAATTGACTGTTACCAATACTATGTTTTGATCCATTAAATTTTGTGGTCCAGCCATATAATTACTGTGAGCTGAATTCATATAAAATTTTCCTGGATGTAAATAAACAATAACCGGTTTTCGAATATTTGGTTTTTCATCTGATGGTAATTCTTTTGTATAGACATTTAAACGAAGGCAATCTTCTGATATATTAATTCCAGCATTCATTGATGTTTGTGGACATATTGGTCCATCTTCTGTTGCATCGAATATGCCATGCCATAATTCTACTGGTTCAGGTGCTTTAAATCTCAAATCGCCAATCGGTGGTGTAGCATAACGTATACCACGAAATGCATAAAATATTTCACCTAATCTTGATGTTAGATAAGTTCCACGAATTTTTCCTAATCCAGTTGTTATTGTGACATCTGATAATTCTTTTTCTGATAATGTTGCATTCGATCTGATAACAAATAAAATAATAATGTTTGCAAATTGAATAAAAAA
Organism: Villa cingulata; assembly: GCA_951394055.1. Classification (NCBI taxonomy): domain Eukaryota; kingdom Metazoa; phylum Arthropoda; class Insecta; order Diptera; family Bombyliidae; genus Villa; species Villa cingulata. Next base: position 56,768,305 of record OX596018.1, read on the forward strand.
TATCAATAAAAACTGCCTCATGATGTGCTAACACTTCTACTGATTTATTTATACTATACGCGAATAAAATTATGAATAAAATAATTACATGTAGAAATATCCCATATTTATTAGTTAAAATAACAGTTATATTGCCAACTTTCTAACTTTCTTTCGAACTTGTTCTTCTAGTAGAGGTAGAATAGCATGTAATATTCAAGATATGTATTTAAATTATTCACGATGTACTCGTACATAAATTTGTTTGCTGAACATTCATTATAGGCATATATGCTCATATGCACAATAACCTCATTTTATTATCAATGACCATAACTCGTATAGAATAACCACAACATTACAAAAACCAGAAATTATGAGAGATGATGAAAAATTTAAAATGTTGCTCATAAAAAAGTACTCCATCAAAATGTAAAAGACAAAATATATGTAGGTATATAAATAGTGAATAAACCACACCATACTCAAGAATATACATATACGTACATAACATTCATGTATTTTATCTATTATATTAGAAATCGTAATTTTTAAAACGAAAAACGCTATAAGAACTTTTCTCACGATCTTCATCCTATTTTTACCTATCCCAACTTATATTTTTTTTTAATTTTCTGTATATTTATTTAAACACATTTAAAACACAAATACAATTTTAAAATGTATGATATCTACATATTTCAAATATTCATTCTATAAAATTTGACTGACTTTTATCACTTCGATTAGATATAGGACACGTGCTTTGTTTTTGTTTTTTGTCTCCTCTTTTCACAAATCCATTAGCGTTGTTTTTCTCACGATGAAATTGCGTGATTAACACCAATCAGAATGTTCGTTTTAATTAAAATTAAATACCTACATTAAAACAAAACAAAATAAAGAAAATTGAAAAGAAGTTGAGAAGTTCTAATTCTAAGGGAATATTTTTAGGGAAAATTTATCCATACAATAGTAATAATTTCTTTTTATTTGATTTCAATTTTTAAAAAATTTCAAAATAATCGTATAGAATCTTTGAATGCCAGCTACAATTTTTTTTTTTCACATATGATTTATGATGATTCATGATTGAAAGAATGTTATTAGAATATTTGCATAGAACTTGTTTATTCATATTTATTCACTCAATGAATCCAACTTTATTTTTCTTTTATCATTTCATTCAAATTTATCCGTTTCTATATGAGTGTTATACGAAGACAATTGATTTTATGTACTCTATAGGTACCTATATATTATTTAGATTGCGGCATACATAATTTTATCTGATTCAATTTTGCACATGTAATTTTTCCTTTATCAATTACGATAAAGATAAATGTACGTACCTTTGTGTATGTATTGTGGTGTATTTTTTTTTTTAATATTTTGAATAGATTATAGCAGATGCTCTTTTGAAGATCTTTTGTTTGTTGAAATTCAAACTAAATACATATAAAACAGACCTCAAATAATAAAATTTTTCTGTCTGTCGTCTTCCATGATAATTCAATTGAATTTTTTAATTTGTATATGAAAACTCTTAAGGAGAGAATATAATGTATTTAGTTGTTCATTTATTTTTCATTTAAATTTATTCTATTCTGTGCGTATATTATTTTAATATTTACCTTTTATGATTGTTATATATAGGTACATACATATAATACAGTTTTGATCTCATTTGATCTTAATGGTTTTTTGGGTAATGTATTGCGCGATCTGCGACTGGTTTTACTTTTTATAATGATTTTAATGATGATGATGAGCAACTACACAACTTCATGTTATCATTCATTAGACATTGTACGTCTGTCTGGCACGCTTTCATTTTTATATATAATGCACACGTGAAATTTGATCATGCAAGCAGTTAATATATATACATAAATGTATGTACATATGTATGAATTTTAAAATACATTGGTATGAATGTATAAATAGCAAAAGGTTAACATGAATATGAATAAAAAAAGGTATACCTATACGCGGTTAGAGTGAATGAAATGAAATAAAATAAAATTAAAAAAAAAAAAAATGCAAAACTCCTTTTTGTTGAATTTTCTCGGTATTAAATAATAAATACATACCTATTAAAATAAAAAATTACCTGTGATAATTTATTTTTCAGATTATTCGAGTGTTCTTTTATTTGGTCGATTTATATCTCTTGTGATGTGCAAATATTCTTGAATGGTTTGAAAAATTATTTATTTCAATGAATCTCTAATATGAATTATTGTTATCATCAAAAATCTAAAACATCACTTTCAAATATTTTTGAAATTTCATCGGTACAATATACTCGTAATGAAAAAGAAAAAAAATCAGTAAATAGTTTCAATTAAATTCAAATAAAAAACACGTATACATTACTCGTATGAGTAATGTAAATATGTAGTACGTACTATGATAACTTCAAATTATTGAATATTTCAAAGCACATATACTTGTGTACACGCAAATCCAAGTTCAAAGTCAGAAAAACATTATTTTTATTATTTGATTATACATTTACACACTAGCACTGCGACATGCGACTACATATGTATATACACTGACATTACTAATGATGATTGCATATTAAAAAATTATTTTAAAAGTTGAATATGTGTATGTACACATTCGTGATATGCTCGCGTATTGCACTTAAATTTTATTAATGATAAACTGGAAAAAAAAAGACTGAGTAAAATAGAATCACATTAATACTGATATGTATTGAATTCTTTATGTAACGTTCGTACATTATACTCGTATTTACACAAATATAGTACATAATACATATGTATGTATGTATGTATGTACATAATTCAATTTATATGTAAACGAATGATATGAATATGTATTTATTCAATTATTCCAAAAGTATGTAGATTGTTAAAAATATGAACTTTTCCATTACCACCCATAAAAACCCATAAAAAAAATTTTTATATTACATATTCGTTTGGATTTATCAAATATTATATAATGTATGTATATGAGATGCTTGGGAATCTTATGCACTTTCACGTGTATACATATGTATGTGTTACACAAATTTATCTGATATGTGATGATTGAAAAATCAACCTTGGGAGCAAATAAATTTTCAGATCATTTAATTATGCGGGCTTTTGTGTACATTATTATACGATATTCTATATTACATATATACTGTATATAATATATACAAGCATAAATAATCATAGTAAAAGAAATTATAGTAACAATAATAATAATAATAATAATAATTGATGAAAAGCAGTGTCAAGAGCAACATATTTTGTCTACCCGACGAGTTGTCTATTTACAAATATTCATGTGCGTATTGTATAGTGTTATAGTGTGCTTGTATGTGCACGTATATAATATGCTTATTTACTATTTAAAGACACTATTAGATAAATCGAAACAATGAAATCTGGTCGATTTGTCACAATTAAAATAAAATTGAATGCATTCAATAAACAAATAAAAAACTATACAAAGAAAGAAATGTTTTTGATTTTACTTTTTTCAAAAAAAAAAAAAAATAAAAAGAGAAGAACAACATTGAATATGAAAAAATATTATTTAATATAAATGTACGTCCGAAAAAATCATTATAAATCTAGAAATCACACATATATGTAGATTGATTACTTTATACTTTATGTTATTATAGATTACATTTAAAATTATTGAAAGTAATTTGCTCACATACGTACAAGACAAGCTATCCAAAATTGTGACATTTATCTGCATTCATCCAGATATTTTGAAGATGCATTTCATCTAATAGGAATTCATTAAAGACTACATAATTATCAATTTCGTCTTTGACTTTTGTATATAGTGTCAAACAAATATGTATGAAAAACATTTTTTTTTTATATTTAATACATTACGAATATGTTGGTGTATTTTGTGTATTAATTTTCTACGGTTTCTCCTTCATTTTTACCATTATTATTATTATTTTTACTTTTATAATCAATTTTTTTGTTAATATGTATAATTTTATCTATCAACAATTTTGATTTTATGCCTGCATAAAAGATAAAAGTTTTTTATTTTTTTTTTCAAATTTCGCAAAATACTTACTAAACATCAAATAATGTACATAAATATGCGATTTATATGTACAAAGAGTATCTAAAATAATGAATCAATAAACTTAAAAAATATAATCAAAATATACTATACTTGTATAATGAAATGAATTAAAGGAAAATACTTAGGTATGACTGTATATCTAATACCTATACTATACTATTTACTACATTACACATATTACATTTACCAGAAAACATGTCATCAAAATAATTTATTACACAATTAAATGGTTTTACACCAAAAAAGTATACTAAAAATTAGCGTCTATTATTAAAAGTTGTTAAATTATATACGTATATACTTGTGCATACATAAATATATGTGCATGTATGTATATACGAATGGTGAAATAAAAAATATTACAAAATATAAGTGCACATATAGCTAAATGCCTATAGAACAATACAAAAAAAAATTTAGGGTGAATTTCTGGAATGTATATGTTCAATTAACGTGTATGGTTGATTCGTAAATTTATAAAATATCTATTGGAATTCATATTTTATATACAAATAAAATATATATTTATGTAATATAAATGAATATAAAATGTACACAGTTTACTACTAGTACATAATATTGAACAACGATTAATTGAATAATACCACACATCTTATATTATAATGGAAGGGATTTCATCCCCTCTGTACTGTGGCAGAGTATACAAAAAATATTGAAATAATGATAAAAATATTACAAAATATTCAAAAAAAAATAAAATAAAATAAATTGTTTGTGGTTAAGGTTGAGTTGTTTTCGATGACACGAGCCATGTATAATCTATGTAGTATATGTATACGTAGTAAATTTGAATGTTTATGACTATTAGATTAGTTATAGTGGCCACAAAGTAATGGCTAACAAAAATTAGAAAAAAAAAATAAAATAAAGTTTCAAAATTTCTAGATTTATGAAAATAATTTTTATGATTTCAAAAATTACTAAAAATTTTTAAGATTGAATTTTCTAATTTCATTCAAATAATTAACTTAAAGTTTCCAAATTAGAATTAAAAAATTCACATACATTATACGATAAGCGGGTTCATGCGATATTAAACTGGTAGAAAGTTTAATGAAACTTAAATGTTGAAAAATACATTATTTGAAAACCAAAAGAATATGAAAGTATTATGGGAAATTTTTTAATGTTAGGTGTACATAATTTCACATAAAGCAAAATATCTATACTGTACTTATTTTATTCCTAAAATTAAAAAAGTTCTTCATTATTTTAATTTTATGAATATAATACCATATGCTACATGTAATTTTTTTTTCTATGAAGCGTACTCATACTATTATCATCTATCAAATTCAATTAAATATTAAATTGTCAGTGAAATAATATAAAAAAAAAATAACATTACATATGTAAAAACAAAAAACAAAAAAAATGAAACAGAATCAACCCCCTCGATTTGAATGAACAAAACAATGAAAATAAAAATTGTATGTAGTACGTACTAAACTGTTTTCTTTTTCTATATTGAAAAAAAAAATTTGCATAAAATTCAAATTCAAGCGAGTAGAATTGATAAGCTCATATGCTCATATTGTACATCAAATTTACTTTTTATTATATACATAAATACAATCATGCAAGTAATAGTGTTTGTATTAAATTTTAATTTTAGAAAAACTAAACAAAAATATAAAATACTACATACAAGATGCATATGGAAATGTTTTATTGTTTCCGCATCAGTTATCTTTTGTGTCATCATAAATTTAATCTATTTAAATTATTCGCTACATTTGTGAATACGTATACAAAATACACACATATTATGTATATGTACATACATCACATCAGACATCACATATGTATATGCATCATGTATCTAATATAATTGTATACATAATAAGTAGTATAAATATGCATGCGTGTGTAAACATGAATACGATAAACATTAAAATACAAATTTTAAATTTATATTTTTTCATTCAAATTTAAGGTAAATACATACGAGTATGTGTATATGTGTATACCCAAAAAATTATATTTTAAGTTTAAAGGTATTTTAATTTAATTTTAATTTTATTTTTAACATTATTATTATTTGTTAATTTTATGATCTATAATCATTCATATAATGTATGCACATCATGCGGTTATGATAATGTCAAAACCACCCAAAATATTTATTATTTTTTTTTTTTTTGTTATTTGTTTTTTGCGTTTTCTATTCATTATTGTTCATTTTATTAATCGTTATCTAATTACATAAGTGTACATTTACAATTTATTTTCAAAGCAAAGTATACATAGCAACATATATGTACATGTACATGTATGTACGAAATAAACAAAAGAATTATCGGTATCGGTACATACATTATATGCGGATTAATTACATATCGAAGAAGTACATGTGTGTACTTGTATACGTTTATCATGTACCTTGTAAGATGAAAGGATATTTTTAAATAATTACATATAATACTACACACATGTAATGTATGTATGTAAAAGATATGTACGAGTATATGAATGTATATAAGACTAGATTATATAAATAACAAAAAAAGGTCCTTCTCAAGTGACGATAATAATGTCATTGGGTAAATAATGGTAAATATATTAATACTACATTGTCTAAGTATATGTGCATATAACCATTACACATACATAGCAAGAAAACAATGGAGCATTCCCCAAACCCGATAATAAATTCATATAAGATTGAATCAGAGATTATACTCGCAATCTGGTTTATGTTTTGTATATATAGAAACTTCCCAACTTGTATTTGTTTGTGGTATGACATTTTAGATCCTTTTGTTATTTAATGTATTATCGTGTTATTCTCTTATTAATTTTCATATTTTTATTTTTAATATTATCCTTTCAAGCAATTACCCTTGAATTCATTCACGTGTTCTTTAGATTATTTTCTTATAAATTCAAAAAGAAAAGCAACAACAGAAACATACATATGTATAATAATCAAACATAAATTGTGATCTTATGGATTTTCATATATTGTTTTTTTTTTCTTTTTGAATTTTATTCCAAAACAATTTCTTGTAATTCTTTTGAATATCACAACCATCACAACATCACAACAATATTATGTAGTATAAAAAGCGAAAGTGTGACAAATACTAAATAAAAGAAAACCTAAGAAACAGTGCTGCCACTCGAAAGAATTTATTTTCACCCATTTCGTACTATAAAGTTATCAAAATATAATTAATACAGTTTGAAAAAATCTTCACAGTATGTATTCATCATTCGTTACTCTTGTATTATTGGCAGTTGGGAAATATCAAAAGTTCTCTCTTCATAAAATTGTTAAGCTAACAAATCGTAAACAATAATTTTAAAAATGTACAAATTTTTATAAAAATTTACAAATATGGTAACGCCGTAACGCTGATTAGAAAATATCTTACTGTAAATATAAAGGTATATGCTCAATAAATTGTACATAAATATTATATGGATATCCATATTCAATGCATATACGACAATATTGTTGCAGGATCTGTTTTCTTTTGTTATGATTTTTGTTTAATATTTTTATTTTAATTTAAAAAAATTTTTTTATTAATAAAAAGGGTCAAAACTATATACGATATTATTTATGGGTCATAATATCCTTTTTTCTTAGATTGTTGTTGCTTTTATTTTTCTCCAGTTTTTTAGCAAAACAATAGAATTTTTTTTTTTTTTTTTGTAAGAGACAAAATAAGATAATTTTTTTCTTATTCAATGTTGAATATCTTCAGTCTTCAGTTTACTATAATGTATTGTTATAATCTCAGCAAGTGGTTTAAAAGAAAATAAAACTTTTATTTTCATTTGTGGCCAATTTGTACATAATTGATAGAACCACACAAGCTGTTCAAAAAAAAAAATTTGATTATGTATGTAGGTAGTATATATGTAGTATTTTAAGGATTTATATTTATTTTCACTAAATTCGAAAGAAAAAACAAATTTTTTTCATATAAAAGAAAAATGCATTAATGAAATTAAAAAAGAATTATTACAAAAAAGTTACAATAAAAATTTATAAAAAATATGAATAAAAATAAAATGATTTTGTTTGAAAAAAAAAAACTGTCGATTATAATACTGCTAAGGATATTTTATGATATAAAGAGAAAAAAAAAAGACTAAAATTTCATATCTTCAATCTTTATTTGCCTTTGTTATTTAAGAAAACCGAAAATAAATAAAAGTGAAAGTGTCATGTGTCTGAATATTTTATTAAGTGAAAATTTTAATTTGGTATTTTGAGGAATACACTCACACAATGACCGAATTAAAAACACATATGCAGATGCTTGTAGGCTTGCAGCACAATCAAAATATTTGCCTTCTTATAATGCAAATATCCATTTCGATCGATAGCCTTTATTTTATTTAATTTTTAGTTAAATTAAATAAGCCATGACTATACAGAATTTATAAAAATTCAATTTTAATTTCCTATTTTTTTTTTTTTTTACTATTTTCCGATTTAGAAAAGAAATTATCGAATTTGTATTACTTATTTTCCTACACAATTTTAGGATATAACACATTCGTATTAACCTATGCCAGTTACTACAGTAATCCACTAGAAATTTTATAACAAATTGTTAGTAATCAAGATCAAATAGCAAAAATAAAAGTGTAATAGAAAAATTCATTCAAATATATGTATTTATTAAATAAATAGTTTTTCTTTTTTCGTGATATAAGATTTTCTATTACACATTACATATTCCCTGCTTTGCTATATGTATATGTATATAATGCATTTGTATCTCTATCTATTGTATTTATTTGTGCATTGTATTTGTTACTGTAAAATATATAATATATAGCGAATCACTTGAAATTGCCATTGTCACATTGCCACTAAGAAAATTTTCTAAATGAAGTTCACAGAAATGAAAGGTCATCATATTTTGAAAATCTTCAAATAATGTACCAATATTTTTCTTGAAATTGAGAAAATTTTCGCACTTTTTGTTTGGCATTTATATCACCAAATCACCTTATTGGAATTATATTCATACATATATATGTACGCTTATTAAACTTACATTTGAATATTACATATACACATATAATGCATGCATATACTATAGTAGGTGAAGTAAATATACTAACATGCTATGTACTTACATACTCATATCTCGTATATATTCTTACCTTATGTACATACTATATATTATTTTCATTTTATATGCTGTGGTTTAATATGTTCTCTTTTATCGAATATGTTTTATTTATGTCCTTTCAGATATGTATTTCGTTTTTCTAAAAATTTTATTTTATTTTATTTATTTTTTTTATAATAAAAAAGTCCTACTGATATTTCTTTTCATACAATGAAATTTTTTTTCCATTCATATTACATTACTTTTTTAACACTGTATACATAATGTATATGTACGAATATATACATTTACATTATTCTACTACTGAAATTACCACTACTCACTAGAAAACATACAGACTGAAAGTTTGTATTGTATGTATAAGAGTTATGGTATACATAACTATCCAGCAGTTAAATATTGGATTGCAAATACATATGTACATATTACTTACTCGACTCATATTAAAATAAAAAAAAAAGAAGTACATAAAAATGCATTTATCTTTCACATATTGAAAACAATTTACTACGAAGTGTTGAGTACATTGAATTTTTGTTTTTTTTTTTTTTTTTCTACTTTTCTGTTTCATACCGATAAATATTTTCTTAGTATATAATGATGATTACAATATTGATATGTTGTTACGACATTTATACAACTATACGCGTTTATAAACTTACATACTTATACAAATCATGCATAATTTTATGCATGAAAATATCATAGAAATTATGAAAATATACATATTCAAATGCAATACGATCAGAGCAAAATAAAAAATCTTTCTAGGATGATATGTGTATATGTACATCTATATATGTACTTGTACAATTTGACTTTTTTATGCTCTGGAAACAGATGAAGTAATATACATACCTGCCTGCCGAGTATAGGTCATAAATGTTGTTCGTTCCAATGCCAGATTGGAATCAGTCAATATTATATAGTGACCATATACAATCCATACAAGATTGTATGATTGCATTTGTTTGTTTGTATTCAAAAATGTAAATATAGACATATACATATAGAGAGAAATGGTTAAAAAACGATACTAGAATTCTCATCAAAAATAAAATAATAACAAAAACAATATGCATATATAAAAATAATTATATATATTCTATTTCTAAAGAAATTTGTATGCTTTGTAATTCATTCGAAAAAATAAATAGAAACACAATTGAGTTGTTCAAATGATGATACTTCTAAGATGAACCAAAGAGGTGAGATATGAGTGAAAAAGTGCCATATTTATAAGTAACTTGTATTGTGTATAGAATGCATATATTATTTCTTTTACCTCCTATATGTACCTAATATCTTTGGAATTGAAATAAAATAAATAAATAAATAAAATGTTAAATTTACGTGTGTTTTCTGGTATATAGTACATACATACATACGTTTCATATCTGTTATTTGTATCGTAATCAAATAATTTAAAATTGACTGTACAAATTTTTTTGCAATAAAACGAAATGCAAAATGCATTCATTGTCAATTCATTATTATCGTAGTTTCGATAAAACTGCTGTTATTTGCTTCTGCTCCTTTTTTCTTGTTGTAGTAGTAGTAGTAGTAGTAATAGTAGAATATCTTGTATAATATGCTATACTATAGAATAGTTTGTATATATGAGTATATACATATAAATATCCAGTCCAATTAGAGAACAAAAAATATTCAGTTCTAAATTGTTGTTATATTATTTTACCATTCATAGATACTCGTACATAATAATATTACTCACATAGTTAATTCATTTGAAAAATACAAAATACTAGAATTTATATTGAAAAATACAAAAGTCACGGATCAAAATTCCGATAAGAATCCCTTGATGTCAGGACCATACCATATACATCCCAATTTTGACCATCTGTTGTATGATATCCCTATTGGAATTTATCTTTCTGGTAAATTAAAATTCAGATATTATGTACATATAATATACTCCACTGCAAAAAATAATTCATATATTTTATGTGAGTATATATGAAGGGGGTGACACACGATCAATTTTTTACGTTTTCATATCCGTGAACGGACAATAATGGAACGTCATCACATCTGATAATATAACCAACAGCAACAACATATAGAGAGGATGATGATGATGATGAAATTATACAAAATTTTTACTCTACATTATTCAATAATACATAATATTATAGAAATGACATAAGAAAAAAAAACATACAATGCGAATCACTATATGTATATGTATATGGAAAACATATTCAAGTAAAATATACGTATAAGTATATGTACGTATCTACTTTATATTTACAATACAATACTGTATAGTAAAACGGTAAAACTCATTACATTTTTCCAGTTCTGTTGTATTTTTTCCAAAATAATTAATTCCAGCAATTAAGATTACTATCTCAATTGAAACAATCATCATCAGAACTTTAAAACTGGTCAGAATTGACTTATAATAATAACTGAGAAATATCCAGTATGAGTAGTAGCTATAATAAATATTTAAAATTTTTATGGAGGGTGAAATAAAAGCGTGCTAGTGTTATAATTATGATGATAATAATTGCATATACGATCATTTTGGGTGTCTGTTTTAAGTGCTTCACGCTTCCTTTTCAAATTTTTCATGTTTTACATTGCGTTTTTGTTTTAAATTAAATGCAACTATATTACTATTATTGCTTTATTTTAACTTATGTTATTTCATTATTTCAGTATATGAGTAGTATGATGATATATACATAATGCGAGTATAACTCATATATAAAATTAAATAAAATATTGTAAAATCTTGCAATGACTATTTCATGTACATATATACAATACAATATGGTAATACGTGCATTTGTAAACATACAAATGGATCATCGTTCATAGCACTATAGAACACTTCATGGACAACAATGCTATTAAAATCTGTCCAAAGACAGAATTATCATAAAATTAACCTCAAACAGTTTCTACCAAAAAAAAAAAAAAAATATTACAAAATGTAAAAATGAAAACGAAGAAAAAATGCAATACGAATAAAATGTTTAAATAAGAATATACTCGTATGTATAAAAAAAATCTGATCACCTGCAAGGTCAAGTAATAAACTGATTGCAAAACCCACAGATACTTATGAAATAAAACGCATTCAGAAGGCTATATAATAATAATAATAATAATTATTATGAATTGTGGAAAAGATTGCAAATAAGATGAGCACATAAAAGAGTAACAGATCAGTATGCTCATATATACGCATTCATACCTATGTAATTATATTCAACAACCACATCCCTGTTTGACATAGAAAAACGTACATTGTATACCTAATACATGCCTATATATATACCTAATATTATGTACATCAAAATGTACATACAATTCTCATGTTATTTTTATATTTTTACAGTACATATAAATAACAATTTGGAATTAATTAAAATTTTTAAGTGGTTTTGTTTTAAAACATTTTAACACCATTTATCGATCATTTAATAGTTTTTTCACAGTCAATATAATGATCAGATATGATCCTCAGATAGCTAAATCTTATGTCTGTGCGAGACATAAATACAAATAAAAATTACAATATATTAGTGTGCGTGTGCACGTATGCAAGAAATTAATTTTTTTTATTATGCGAATGCGATCGACAAAAGAAAAACGACAAGATTTTAACCACCGCCACATATCACTGTAATGTACATAAAAGTGTAATAATACAGTCGTCTGCATATAATCAATCTTTTATAAAATAAAAAATAAAATACTAAATGAAAAATTGCATATTATAGGTTATAGGAGATGATACTTTGGATATTATACTGATCAATTTTTTTCGTTCGTTTTTTTTTTTTGTTTTGTTTTATATAGATAGACACACTTAAATTGCTACTGAGCGATTGACAGACGTCTCCCCAGCAATATTATAATTAGAGAAGAAAAAAATCAACACCAGGTGGAGTGATAATAATTTATACAATCAAATTATGTACTCTACATATATCTATATTTTTATATAATTTACAGACGATACCCGATACGTCTATGTATATATGGATTTATGGACGTTGATGATGCATCTAAAATCTAAAATTTAAATGTACAGAGCAAAAAAATAGCAAATATACTCGTAGATGATAATTATTTGTGTTTTAAATTTGAATGAATGAAAGGACAGTTTTATATGAAAATTATATGACCACTGATCGCTCAGCGCAGTTAATAAATTGTAATATTAATATCAATTTTGCTATACATTTCAGTTATTATGGTTTCATATTTATGTTCGTATATACAATGATAATTAAAGATAATGACAGATTACTTTAATACACACTTATTCATATAGATAATTATTTTCAATAAACGTTTTTAATAATAATGAAATTCAATCAAATTATTTACGTCTGCAGTTTAGAAAAAAAAATGTTCTTTTATGAAATTTATTGTCAAGGAACATTTTATTTAATTACGTCTTAGGTGTTAATGAAATTTTATACACACACTCGTGTGTTTATATTAAAAAATTAACAAAAATCTTATCGAATTTTTTGAATTTTGTATTGTCTTACATATTATTAAGAATTTATTTTTTAAGCATCTTAAAAAGTAGTACGATTTCTCTTTTAATTGCTTTTAATTTTATTCCTGTTTTCTTTTTTTTTTCCAATAAATCAAACGAATGTCAATCATAAAAAACATCTAACGAGTGGATATCATTAATATCATCGTATTTAAAATGAGAAATCGTGCATTAAATTTTTAAAGTTAGATTTAAATATGTATTATACCAATCGCCTAAGTATATAATTTTCATTCACTATTTAAAATAAATTATTTTTATCTTTTACAATGTACAATTAATTTGAATTTTTCAAGTAAATTTCAAAATTTCTCCATTCTCTGTTTGTTTCAAATAATATAATTTCAATTTTATTAATTACAATTCATATAATATTGTATTTATTCCATATACGAGTATATTTTCGTTATCAAATTGAATCGAATATAGTGTATCTGTTACATGCACAGTACACAGTACATACATAGATAGAGATTCATATATTTGATCATGCAATGAATCACAACTCTTACAAAAATGTTTAAATACAAAAATTAATATAATATGCATTGTACAAACATATACATACTTATATGGACATACATATTTGAAATATTTCTTTTTAAAGAGGTCATGATAATCAGACTTAGATCAGCGTCATCGTTTAATCGATTTAAAATATTTTTGTATTATTTATTTTTATTTTTTCATTTTTTCATAATTTTTTCTTTTACATATTTATTTTTAGGAATAATGATTAATGAATTTTATTTTACATATAAGTAGGTATGTATATACAATATTAAAAATATGTGGTAACTTACCGTTTTATAATTTTTATGATAACAAACAACTAACAACATACGCAATCGTATTATACAATCTATCCATTGGATATGGATACATCATGTTAAAATCATTCGATTTTCCTATATATTGATTGACATTAAACAATGAAAACGAAAAAGATTCATATTAAAATGAAAACAAAACAAAAGATTACTCGTAAATAAACAAATCACCTATGTATGTAATCGTATGTTTATATGTACCAGTGTATTGTATATAGTACTCAAATGGTAATAAATTTTTGTGGTTATTTTTATTAATTTTAAAAAAAAGAGGAAAGAAACTGTTGTTGAAAGTTGAAAGGTAGATGTAGAGGTAGATGTGCAAGTACTGATGCATTTCTACAGATAAAAAAAAAAAAAGCAAAATAGAAATAAGAAAAATTAAAAAAATAAAAAAATCTAACAAATAAACAGTCTGTCAATGTTTAAAGTAAAAGAAAAGTAATTCTTAAAAATTTTATCTTGCAGAGAAAGGTAATATCATTATGTATATAATGTATGGATTTATTTCTTGTATCTATGGTATCATATCGTTTTGTATTCTACTTGTTACTAGATCAATGTTGTTATAACAAACGACTTAACAGGTAGCGTAGACAAATTTCTTTTATTCTCGTTATTATCATTATTATAATACCCAAGTTATTATTTTTTTTTTTTTTTGAAGAAAAAAACATTTCATTTTTTGTTATTTTTACAATCTTACAGCTTATGTCGCATATTTTTCAGCTTAGATTAATGATTGTTGCATCAGCAATGATCCACAAAAATAGAAAGAAATGATCTCTTCCAGTTTATTCAGTATACTCATCTAAGTAGATATGCGTATCAGCTTCATATACATATATATACATAATATGAATGTGATGTTCTCTATGCACTTATATTCAAATGACATTTGAAATTTAACCTTACGTTGATCTTTTACAAGTTGATTGGGGGTCCAGTCTATCATGAATTTGAATCCTTTTTTATTTTTGTGATTTATAACTGCATGCATCATTATTTATTATCTACTCTACTATACACATACCTATACATGTATGTATGTATATGTGGTACATGTCAATGCGATAACTATCGCGTACTTTCACCAACACTCAATTCGACAGAGTGGTTGTGTAAATTTTCATTTCATAAAACCAAAACGACATATAGTATATGAAGTGTAGTTTAGTTTTGTTCTGTGTTGAACAATGATTTTTGTTCCAAAATCCTAAATATAAGCGTATATATTACATATTAACAGAAAAAAAAAAAATTCATAAAAAGGATAACAAATTTTTTCCTCATAATAATTTTACTTAGAATTTGCTGACTGTATTATAGCAGAGATAAAATAATCATTCAAGCAATTTCTATTCAAAAACTGTAGAAGAATTTTTTTTTTTTTTTTACATGCGCACTCGTATTTATATACCGAGTGACATTCCTACACGAAAAAATCTCATCAAAAAGATAAAATCGTAATCGTTTTGGTATTTAAGAATATACATATATGTACATATGTAGTATACATAATACGAATAAATTTATTTTTGATTGTCTTTTGTAAATCCTTTTTATGGTAGTATAGCTTTTGTTTTGTTTGATAAAATATATTTTTGTTATTCTTTTATGTGTAATTTGTCCATTTAATTTCTGTATTATATTTTTATCCTAAAGGATCAATTTAATATCAATCAAAAGAAAATGTTCTGTATATATGTACATTCTTACATTCAGATATAGATATTCACATACATTATGACAACTGTATAGTCAAGTGTTAGTGTATTGCAGTTTTATTTATTTCTGATGATGTGCAAAAGGGAAAATGACGCAAAGAAGATTTTTGCAATCATTAGCAAATAATATCTGAATTACCGTAATCTTATAAATTAGTAATTAGTGTTATATACTCGTAGATAGGCTTTAGTACATGTTTTTGAAGAAATAAAAATTAGTTAAGATAAGAATGAAAAAAAAAATGCCTATGTCCTAATATTGTAATATTTAATGATCAATAGTTACTGGAGATAAATGAGGATAAATTAGAATAAACGATATGTAGTTTTTATAAAAGGATCAATAATAAAATATTTATTCACCAGTTTTTATATTCAAAAAACCAAAAACTAAATGAATTTCAACTTTTTACTCTTAATATTAAATGATAATTTGTCTGATGAATTAAATCGTATTATTATTTATTATGTACTTTATATATTCTTCTAGATGACAGAATTATTTTTTATTTTATTCGGTATATAATCATTCATGAAAAAATTACACGATGAGCATAATAAACCCTCGATTTCAGCTTTTCGATTAATTTTTACCATAATTTCCAATTCATTTCTGATTTCATCATTAATGTAATTTCTTTTTAGAATTGATTTGATTTTATATTTATCCTTTGCATTTAAAATAACTGATGAAATTGTCAAAGTACTTATCTCTGATGGATGAATACCAATCCAATGTATAAATGGACATGCCAATGTATCTGAAGTAAAACCCATTGTCTGTATATAAAAGTAAATTTGTTTTAATAAATTATTTATAGCATCATTATTAATTATGAACTTTGAATTTATATAATACCCTTGATCCATATTTGTAGACTAATAAAATTTCGATACCAAAAGGATCTGAATCAAAAATACCATAAATTGGAATTTTCAATTGTTCCCAAATTTTTTTAAGCATTACCCTTGTATTAATATCTGGAAATCCTTTACCCTAAAAGTAAATAAAATGAATTGTAATGTATACAGATTAATGCGTATACAGTATTCCAAAATGCAATAAAAACAAAAAACCAAAAAAAAAAAAAAATCTTATTTACAGTAATTAGGATGAAATGTTTCTCTAACATCGATGAAATACTGTATTTTAAAAGTTTTTCAAAAACTGTATCTTTTTCAACTAAAAGAACATATTCGGCAGTAGTTTGTAATTTTTGTATATTGACTGTATCAAATGGTAGAATAGTACCACCCATATTTAAAGAGCAATCTAAGATATCACCATTTGATAACGTTATTAGAATTGGTCCAGATATTAATCCTTTACACGATGACATAATACCAAATTCCCATGGGGCGCAATCAAATAGACAGCATATATCTTTGATTGCATTCGATATGTTTATTTGATTTTCAGCTAATACCGTATCCTTGTAATATAATTCTCTTAAAAAGTAAACAAAGTATTGAAATTACACAAAGTGTTTGAATTATTTTTCAATTAAATTACCTTAAATGTATACATTCGCTTACAGAATTGAATGAGTATAATAGGATGAGGATATAATTGTAAAAAGGATAATATATGCTTACCGTACAGTACATGTTAATCCTTTAATCAATAGATGATAAATTTCAGATAGAACGTACATTATAAGTGAAAAATTATGCTCTCCTTTCACAGTACAGGCTGCTATATTTTTTTGACTGCAAACATTGTTCGGTTTTAACGTGAGACTGGGCGAAAATCAATACAAAATACATGTGATATAAATGTTTGTGAAAGTATACCTATATACATAAATATAATATTCTCATTAAGAAAATGAAAAACTGAAACTTACATGCCATTTAAAATATCATAATTATCCAATTTCATTTTTTGTTTTACATGAAAATTAATTGATCCTTTACCAACCAAATCCTCTAACAGTTTTATAATAAAATTCTCGACTTTACTAATCAGTTCTTTACGTCTACTCGTCATATTGTCATCGTATTCAACTGCTGAATCAATATTTTCGTTATTCTTTATTCTCATGTCTAAAATCACATTTTGATCAGATTCAGATGATTGATTGTACACATAATCTGGACAAATTTCCATCGTTTCTACACTAATCATTGATGGTTCCAAAGGTAAATTTACATTTGAATTTTTCTCATCAGCATTATTACTCTCATTTTTTTCTTCACAATCACTTGCATTTATTATCACTTCACAAACTTCAACTTCATCATCATAATCTTTAAACAAATCAGGACTTTCTTCTCCTTGATCATCATCAATAATTTGAACAGTATTCGATGTCGTTGATGACGATGGTAATGATTTCAATTGATTTCCAATTAATATTTCATATCTTTGACTACGTTCCAATTCATTTTCAAGTGCATTTCTTATAGAATTTCGTATATCGATTAAACATGATTTTGATGTTAGTTTCGCTTCGAAATTATCAAAATTCGGATAATATATATTATTTTCATTATGTGGATTCTGTAAATAATCACAGGCTTCCGAATCTAAATCTGCATTTTTTATTTTCACTTCGAATTCATTTATAATCGATAATCGATGTTCGATCATAATACAATTGGAAATATTTAAAGATGATGATGAAGATTGTTCTTGTGATTGATCATTATCGGTGTTTTGTACGATATCATTATTATAACTCTCTGTATCAGAAGTTTGTGTAATTATGTTTGATGTAATAATGTTTGTATCGAAAAAATCATCATCTCGATTTGAATTTGAATTTTTCTTACTATTTCCATTTCTTGTAGTTTTATTGTTTGAATCAAACAAATTCATACCTTGTTCATTGTTGTCCATGACTAAAAAAAAAAAATCGAATTAAAAATACAAAAAAATTGAAACAAAATCATGAAACGATAAGAACAAAAAAGAAAAAATGTTCAACGTTAAAATGATTAAAATTTCATCAGAAAAACTAAACTGAAATTTAAACAGACAAATACATAGTAAACGACAAACATACGTAGTGTGTAACGTTGTCGTACGTAAATAAATAAATTTAAATAAATTCCAATTTTATAAAATTAAGTACAACAGATATACGACAACATTTATACGTTTGTGCATGATTCGCTTTATATTAAATATCATTCCTTTATGTGTATAAATATTGTGTGTGTATATCTAAAATGGGTGACAGATTTTATTTTATTTTTTTTTTTCATACGACTATGAGTATATAAATGTATATATTATTGTTATTTTATTCATTTAAAATGAAAAAAAAATTTGTTTTTAAAAAAGAAGAGAATACAAAATTAGTTTATAATAAAAAAATCCAGGTGCAACTTTAAATTAATGGATATTTCTTAGGAAATTTCCTATTACTATTTTTATCGCGAAATAATATTTAATGTACCTATACCAGTACCTCAATATACTTATGTATAAGAAGAACTCAGGCATAATAATATACATATATGTATATATGTAATAATAATTCTTGAACGTACAAAATCAAAAACAACTCAAACAAATAAAATAAATTAAATAAAATTTAAAAAAAAAATATGAAATAAATAAAAGTAATAAATATAGTAAATTTTAATGTCTTATTGTAACGACCTTCAAGATCGCCTTAAAAATTCTTTATGAAAAAAATTCATTTTTTCCAAAAAAAAAAAAAAAAAAGTTCAACATTATAATAAATAAAACTAAAGAAACTATACAAGTGTGTGTATAGGTACTACGTACATAAGTAAAAAAATGAATGAAAATGGAAAAACAAAAAAACAGGATGAATGAAGATTGTTAAAACAAATAAAGAATTTTTATGCATAAAGATCAATCTGTGTACATGTAGCACGCGTCTTCCAAAATAGTATTTTTATTATTTTAATTGTCATATCACGCGACTCAATTTAATGATTATTATTTGCTACCTGGTTAAAAAATTAAATTCAATATACATTTGTAATATATGTATTTAGATGTATAGGATAGGGTAGATATATTGATGGTACATATTTACAACTTAAAACTTAACATCAGGTACATAATCAGCAATCAAGTAGATAATCGTTTTCGTTGTTAATCTTCTTCTTTTATTCTTTCTTATTTATTTATTTATTTTTTATTTTTTTGTATAAGTTATTGTTGGTAGTTTTCATCATTTTCTTCATTCATTCAACCTTGTGTCATTATTTGTTTCTTTTTATTCTTCTTATAAATGTTTTTTTTTCTTTTGATTTTTTTGTTTTTCATAATCGTGTCGCTATCCACACTTTTTGATCTTAATCAGTTATGTATGATTGCATGCATGTTAGAACATGCATACTACATACATGCCTTGTGGTGGTAGATCTCAGTTTCAGTACAGGCTCTCAGCTCAGGTAAGTAGATGTTTATAATACGCAGATAGAATCTTTATTCATTGCACATGCACAGATATTTATATAAATATGTACATAAATTTTATATTAATGCATAAATATACAACATACAACATACAACATAAACATGTATTATACATGTATCTAACTACCCATATCCCATATAGTATTCCAAAGCTTATACATATTCTCATTATCGTATATAGAATATACGAGGTTTTTTTTTTTATAATTTTCAAATCTATATAAATATAAAATATATAACATCAGCACTGCATACATTATATACATATATGCATGAATATTATACGAGTATTTCTACACTATAAACGTTTGTTTCGTTCGAGTGTATTCGTGATCTGAATAATCAAGCAGATGGGTCTTCTTAAGATGCCCTATTATCTTTATATATAATCATTTATTGCATATTTATATAGCACCAATAATAATAATGACAGCGACAACATCGTCTCCTCATAAAATCAATCCTCTATAGAAAACAGATGGATATAAATATATTCGAACATCTATCAGCTAAAGCTATGTATGCACATATGGATACACTATATAGTACCATATAAATGTAATGTAAGTGATGGAACAGACGCCTTTAATAACTTTGTACCATGTACCATGTACCGAGCAAAGCAAAGAATATATCAAAATTAATTTAGTATTAAGAAAATAATGTACGTACAGTACATTACATACATACATACATACATAGTGCATATAGGTTAATGAAAACATATGTAGAAGCGCGTGCAGTAATATCGATGCAATTGCAAATCATCTGTCCCACATCTATCTGTTACTTACTTTGATATCCTTTTTTTTTTCTTGTTTTGATTTTTTTGTTTAATTTATTTATTGATTACTTTTTTTCAATTAGTTTTTTTTTTTTTTTGTTTTGATAGATTTTTTGTTTCTTTTTTTGCTTATGAAAAATATCAAATCTACAATGTTTTGCAATCAGGCAATCGATTAACGCTTTTCTGCTTTAATAATATGTGACGCGTGCTATGCATTCATTTTACTTGTCATCTATAATAGTCTATAGATAGTAATTTTTCACATTTTAAAATGATAGGTGTACAATACAGTAACTACGATACGATGTGTATAGATATATGCAAATATGTACTATATGTACATAAATTCATACGAATATAAAATGTACAGATAACAGATTATATAGTATTGAGAAACGTTCTGGTAAACTAGTAACCCAGTATCAATTAATTTTTCTCATATATTGAACAGGAAAATGTATTCTATAGTGAGTATTAGTACATGTAGGTACTATGTAAATATATTTTTTAAAATATGTATTTAATAATAAATAAAAAAGTAATAATAATATTCATAAATTAAATATTGTAATCATAAAATAATCAAGTAACAAGTAAATCGAATCATTTTTAAAAAAAATGAAACCAGTTCATATTCTGATATTTATGTATGCAAAAAAAAAGAATGAAAAAAACCAACATATGTTGAAAAGATTTCAAATTATTATCATACAGAAATAATGTACATATGTATGTATGTGATGTGCAATAATAATTTTCCAATAAGTGCAAGTACAAATCATCATGCATTAAATACTCGTATCCATACACAAAACATTCAACATACATACACATACTTATGTGTAACGTCGTTTAGGTACCTGAATTGATAAAATAATAAAATGTTGAATTGTAATCGATTTTATTGCTATTACATATGTACGTATAGTTTTAGAATAAAAATATCTGTACGCATATACTTACATATTCTTTTATAATTTTATTAGTCAGCAGCTATTAAACTGATTGCATTTATATTATAATATGAAAAAGATAAATATGAATGAAAGGATTTTCAAAAACATTAACACAATATACACATAACAAATAACAACATCATCAATATAAGTACATACATATATAAAAAATATTATAAACAAAATTATCATCATCATGACTAAAAGATATATTAAGTATAGGTATATGTACATGTACACAAACAAAAATTATATTCGTTTTGTTTTTACTTCTCTTATATTAATTAAATTGATTTTATAAAATGACAAAATGATAATCGAATCCAATTAAATATTTTGAATTTTCTTTCGTATTATCTTATTGCATTTGCACTAGTTAAAAGACATTTATCAAGGTCATTTTCAATTTATTTTATTTGTTCCCCGGGTGTAACTAAGTACATATTTATATTGTAGATATATGCATTATTACAATTTGACGTTTATTTCTTGTACTTTTGAGTATACTTGCAACCTACATTCATGTATTCCCATACACAATACATAAGTGGTTTTTTTTTTTCAAGAAATAAGTTGAAAATATAAGAAAATTTAAACATGATTTGATCGGTTATAAAAATATTTAATATTTTAATATTGTCAAGTAGATAATTAAAAAAAATATGATCGATTAAATTTTAGTAATATGAGAAAAAAAAAAAAAAGAAAAAAAATTTTTACATCTCCCGCATGTATGTATGTATGTATTTGTATTTGTATGTATAGGTTATATAGTACCAAGCAAAGATACTAGAATACATTTTGTCATTAAAATATTGTCATTAAATATATGAAACTTTCAAAGTTAATTACTTGTACGTATATACTACTTTTGATTTTTCGCGTTTTATATTGAATAATATTCGTATTTTAATCGGACAAATTATGAACGAGCATATTAATAGGTATTTAAGTATAGTATATATGTACATATTTTAAAATTATTAAGAAGAATTACATATTTGATTAGCTATTTTTTCTTAATGTTGAACTTTTTCACTATCTTAGTTAGGTCTGATCTCCGATGTAAAAACTTTTATTAACTTCAACATGATCCAACCCAGCCCAAAATTGATGCTTTATTATTTAAAAAGAATAATAAAATTTCATTCATAATGTTAGGTATCAGATATCCATTAGTAATGTGCTACAGTGTGTGAGAATATGTGTATATGTACTACATTCATAATTCATATAATCAATATAATACATATAATAGGTATATACTTTAAGTTCGAGAATAAAGATGATTTTCAGTTTCTTCTTAAGTCCTTATAGAAAATTATTTTATTATTATTATTATTATTATTAGTTACAATTTTTCAATTCCTTTTTCTTTTCATCCTTTTTTTTCTATTTCATTTTCAATTGAACCCTGATATATTTCAATTAACACTTCACTATCATATGAGGGTATTTCCTTATATATACATAAATTCTTATATATTGAGTTTAATAGTATTATGTGGTATTATATGTATGTATATTAAAAATTATACACACCAGAATCCAGAACATATTTAGATATGTACATATATTGCATAGGATATACATAAAATATAATATAAGAAGTAAGTACGATAATATTGTTGACCTAATCAACAGGACGAAATCATTATTTACACAATTAAATGAACAATGCACATGTACATATATGTACATACGATGTGTATTGTATGTAAGTAATTCAATAATACAATAAATTCAATTCAAATATTAATAAAGGATTTTTTATATTGTAATTTCATTTTTAAACGGATAATATTATGTATTCATTCATATACATATGTACATACGTATATGTATGTATATATACATAATACAAATTACAAATTATACAATTGATTAACTGTATAAATATTACACGTGTGTATAACGTTATTTTTTTATTTTTCATTCCTTTCAATTTTCCTTTTTTTTTTTAATTTATCCCAATATTATCGAAAGTAATAAAGTATGTATGAATGTACTTTTTTTTTCGATTACAATTTTTTGTTGTATAATAAATAATAATATGTATGTATATCTACGTAGTTCCGTAGTGCTTATATTGTAACATACTTATTACACGTATAAAATAATACCGTCGGTTATTTTTTTTGTCGATTTGTTAAAATTGAAATTGTTAAAAATTTATGTAACGAATTAAAAAAATTATGTATGTATATGCATTTCAAACGAAAATATTTCCTACACGTGTTATAAAATTGAATTTTAAAGGAAAATTAGGTACTGAAAAATTTGTGTTTTGTTTAAAAATTTTAAATTGAAAAAAAATTTTTTTTTCTATATACGAGTATTTCGTATATATTGTGGTACCTACAATGATTAGAGCAGTTTTTACTTTTAGCTCAAAAACTTGGACGATGATTATCTCGATGAAGTTGTGATAGAACTTCTTGTAATGTATAGTAAAAGTATTTAATCTTATCTAATCTTAAGAAGTGATGAGGTTGTACTTGTAAGCACAAAATATATATGTGCTTATGTTATTAATTGAAATGAATTATGTCAAGTATGTTATAGTAAATTTTCAAAATTAGAAGAAAACATTATATAAACATAATTATTATTTTTAAATGTACTAAATTTCAATTAATTTATTTTTGGTTATTTATTTCTTTTTAAATTTTATATTATTTATTTTATTTTTCGAATATATACCAAATTACATACGTACTTATTAATAATAAAATTATTTATTCCAAACATGATTATAATATGTGAATGTTTTGTATGTTTATTCACCAAAAACTATAGGTGAATATGCATATACATATAAGTTTTACCTTTTACATATATAGGAATAGGTTCACGTATATAGTACATATGTATGTACTCGTATATAAACTTAGATAACTTAGATATTGTAATTGAAAATAGGAGCACGTGCATAATTACTATATTTATCAAGACTATAATATAATGTATAGTCGGTTTTATGGTCATAAAGAATATTATATGGCATACATACATACATACATTATATAGTTGAACATATGCAAATAATACATCAGATACATACATATATGTTAATATTCGCTCATACATATATATTACATATGAATATATATACGATAAAAAAATGTTTGTATTTATAGTTGCATCCGACTTGCAGCTTGTCAAAAGTAAAAAAATAAAATATAAAAATTAAAAAACCAAATACCAACCGAGACCATTTGACAAAAATGAATAAAAAACTGAACAAAAAACAAATTGACGAAAAAAAAAAAAAATGAATGAAAACTTATGGGAGTCTGTATGATTTCATTAATACATATAATGTGTGTGCATATGTACTTAAACGTGTACATTGGAACATCAACACATATACATATACATTTAGGTACCATATTATACCTATCTATAGTTTTTTTTTGTTTCTTTTATAATATGAACGCGTATACAATTGGTTTTCACCTGAGCACTGCCCGCATATTCCATACAGCAATTCATTGAAAAATAAAATAAAAAATAAATAATTGTCGTAACACTCTATAACCATTAAAATAATAAAAATAAAAAAACAAGATTAAAATAAAAGTAAAAAAAAAAATAAAATAATATAAGCGAATAAACTAAATTTAAAAACATTTTTTTTTTTTATATTTTTTCACAAAAACAAAAAAAAAAAAATAGACAATTATATTATAGAGAAAATATTATTTGCTATAAGTAATAAATGTTATTTTAATGTTCCTTTTGTTTATGTACATCCATGCAGTGTATATTATAATATTCATATGTATGTATATATATGTAATATGTACATAATTATTATCCTTCTTTGCATAATTATATGGTGATATTTCTATTTATAATGTATTTATCTATATGTTGGTATGTATTATATTATGAATATAGCATCTGTTTAAGGAAAGAAAATTTTCTTCATTTTTCCTAAAGGATGTGCACTAAATACTTGTATCTATATACATAAATACATATATGTATTATGTGTTTAGAATAATTTTATACTTCATAGTTGATAAACTTTAGATAATTAAGATACACATTTACATATTATATTAGTATCTATAAGTATATATACAATAATTGTCATAGTTTAATGCTAGATATATAAGAAGAAGAATTACGTATGTATGTATGTGTGCGGTTATTTAAATTATATGAAACAAAAACAGGATATGTGAAACGGAAGCAATATAAATAAATATGTACTTATATGTATATATTATGTATATACTATGTATGGAGATCAATATTATGTACACTTAATATACATATCATATAATATGTATACCTATGTATACTCTACAATAATTTACCCTACATTTAATTATTTCTTAAATGTGTTTATCGTGTAGATGTATTTAATAAAAATGGCGAAATATTTGAACTACAAAAAAGAAAACAAAAAAAAAAAAAATATGTAATTCATTTTATTTATATTTATTATAATGTATATAATATGCATAATAATGTACATATGTGTATACAATATATTTTTTTCAAAATAAATTAATTGTCATCATCGCATACATATAATATTATTTATACGGGTTCTAAATGAATATAAAAATTAGCATAACATGAAATAATTCTTAATTTTAATTTTAATTTTTTTATTTTTATTTTTTGTTTGTTTGTTAATGAATTTATAATAAAGTAACAATAATTATCCATCCATTTTATAATATAATTTATAGGATAATTATTTATTTGTGTTAAATTTTGTGAATAACATCTATCAAGTACATATGTATGTACATTAAACCAAACACAATAAAAATAATGTATACGCACGTAATTACGTGTATCTATACACAATAGGTATATTATGTATGTACATATATCATGTACACACGTACATATAATGTAACCATCCATACAAATGTGTGCTTTATATGATTGTCAGGTTTTTCTAAAAACAAAAAAAAAAAAAATAAAATATTTTTCCACATTACAATGATTAATTTAAATATAAAACATTTTGAGATTTTTTTTTTTTTCTAGAAATTATTTTTATAACATTTTTATTTTCAATTATAAAAAAAAGTTGAATGACATTTCATCAAATCAACAACAACAACATCAAAAAAAAATGTTTTTTTCTTTTTTTCACGTAAATTTCACATTTTCATTTTGCATTTACATACATATGTACATTTATATAAAATGTGTGAAGTGTAAGTGAACATTATTTTTATTTAACTGAAACATTTTTCTGATAATAATTCTTTGAATTTGTTTTGTGTTTTCTTTTTCATGTTACGTTATAATAAACAACGTTATATAACCTTAATTTGTAACTGATAATTTAAGAGAAATTATTTATCTTTGGAATACTTATTTTTTGAATTAAAATTATTTATGAACATTTTCTATGTAATAAAAATATTATCTTATGCATATACGAGTATATAGTGAATTGCATTTGTTATGAATAAATTAATATTATTTATTTTACTTAATGAAAAAGAAAAAGAGATTATTAACTATTAATGCATACGCATTTTATTTAAAAAATATAAAAAAAAATTACCATTTATTATTTTTATTTTTATATATTTATCATGCGAGTTACAATAATAACTCTGATGTATAAAATATGAAAATACATATAAAAAACAAAATGATAAGAACATCGATTTTATTCCTCATCAAATTCAATAATAATAATTATTGTCGTCTGCAGTGTAATATTATGAAAATCTGGCATACTACAAATTATCACTTCGAATTACGATGAGTATCTGTTCTTGATCGATTGATCTGATGGATGTTATTCATATACAAAATGATTATTCAAAAATGTGTGATTGTAGTTTTTCTTCTAAAAGGTATAAAAAATTTTGTTTTTTTATTTTTGCGATTTACGTATATTTAATTTTATTATTTATACTTTTTCGAATAGGTAAATACACATATACACGCCCTCCATATATTCTGATTAGATTTTTCATCATTAAATCACAAACAGTATATTATCATTCATTTACAAGAGGACAAAAAAAACGTTATTTAAAGTAAAGGTCATGTATAATTTTCAATTGATTATATAGGTACTTACATTTAAATGTTCTACCATTTACATAAACGATAGACGAGTACGTATAATTCGCAAACTATGTATATTTTTTGTTTACTATAAAAAATACGAGTAAAATTATGTATATATGTAAGTATGTACTGAAATCTGAACAAAAATATATCCGAATCTTTATACAAACGAATATTATATATACGAATCTTTTGATAGGTGATCCATCATTTAATGACACATCAATTCAACATTATAATATGTCCGTTTGACATTAAACTGCGTATACATGCTCTTCATCATTATTATAATATGACCAGACCATATCCAAATAACTTCAGGATATTACATTATACTATATTATCTGCAACGAATGCAGATATCAGATTTGTTTTCATCTTTTTTTTTTTTTGTTTACAGCGAAATATCGTCAATCATAATAATTGGCGCCTCTTTTTATTTATGAAAAACTTATTGCTAATACACATACGTATACACACATATATGGAACACTGTATAATGAATATTTGTATGCACAGCACTTATGCTGATAAAAATACCTATAGATGTCCAAATATAGGAGAAGATAAATTCACATCCTGTGTCATCATCTATATGTATATGTACACATAATATGCACAATATACATTTTAAATCTTTTTTCTTTTTTAAAAATTGTCTTAATAATTATAATGTATGTACATATGTATAGAGATTCATGCAAATCAAGCGATTCAATTCAATACTCTCATAATTATACTTTAATGCAGATGCATCTTTATAATAGTAAAAATTATAGTGTAAAAAACCTGAACAATTGGACAAAAGGATATTTTGAAATGCATGTATATGTACATTATGCATTTACTTATATCTATATATAGTATGTAAATGGTATACGCGTGTTATATGCGCGTGTAAATATAGATAAAATTTCAAAGATCGGTCAAAGAAAAATATTAAAAGACGTACATATGTATATACACACGCTCTGGTTCTATTGAAGATAAATTACTTTTTTAAAGGCATATATATAAAAATAAAGGACTTAAAATACACTCTTTTGCATCATTTCATGTATCCTTTAAGGTGTTTTGATGAGGCCGTTACTGTTACGACATAATAACGGCCAGTCATAGACGATTTTTTTTTTTATTTTTTATTTTTTATCTATAGTTGTGCAGTTGTTCATTGAAATAATATTATATTTGTATGATTTTCTTAATTTAGTTATTGGAGAATTCATATATAGTTTATCACTTTTATATACGTATAGCCACATTTAATGGAATATGGTGGCTATCTATAATAGATGGGTAGCACGAGTATCGACTATCGAGTATTTATGACGCCGTACCACCGTTTAATAATAATGTGAGGGCAGGTGGTTGTATATTAACAAACGATCAACCATTACATTACATTAAGAGAGATGATTCACTGCGGGACATGTCTCACAGTAATGATTAGATGAGAAAGAAAAAAAAATTAAAAATATAAAAAATAAAAACAAAAAAAAAAATTAGTGCTATATGGTTTATATATTTGTTTTAAATGATGATCATATTGTTCAAAATGAAAATGAAATATAGCTATATATGCACACATGAATATGTGTATGCGTACATAAAATATTTAAACTTAAAGATCCATCGATGTAATGATGTCCTTTTCCAGTCTCAATTATGACGAATATATATGTATATAATTTATCTAAAATGAAAATCTATAAAATGATATGTTTAACCAAAAGTAACATCTATTTTCATACCTTTAAACAAAACATATCAGAGATAACATAGTATGTACATGTATTTTCAAATTGTGTGGTCCATAAATTTTGTGATATTTTTTTTTTTCGCAAAATATTTTTATCTATCGTTTATGTACTGATACTATACACACTGCTGTGTATATGTATATATGTATGTATGTATATCGTAAAATATAAATTTTTGTCTTAAACTGATTTCATTTTTCTTAGATTTTGCAAAGATAAAAAACTATATATAGAAATATGTAGATATTTCACACTTTTTCTCTCATAAATAATTATTTGAAAATGAAAATAAAGAGATAATAATCATTTTTTTTTCGAATGCTTATGAAATGAATTTTATAAATAAATTATAGGTAGGGTAGATACATTCTCATATGTGCATATAATGCTTGTGTTCTGTGTATTATATAGAGATAACAGAAAATATATCGTTTTTATAAGATCATTAAATATTTAAAATTAAAAAAAATAATAATAATATAAGTATGTACAAATGAAATAATGTCCTCACCCTCAGGATAAATTCCAAGTAATTTGAAAAAAAATAATAAAGATAAGTAAGTGATGTATAATCGTACGTCGCACATATACTCATCATTCAATTGATCAAATAAATGATCTGTTTGAGTCTGTAATTTTTAACTTATAAAATAAATGAATTCATAATATTACAAATAATTTCGATTTTAATTCAAAAACAAAAGCAAACATTTTCGTTATCTCAAAGCCTCAAAGCATCTTAAAACATTAAAGCATATGTATATACGAAACTACTTTACATTTTGATTTGAAATATGATTTAATAAAATACCGCTGTATAATTATAAACATCACAAATATGTGATGATGATGTCTAGTAATTTAAAAGTTAAGAGATACAAGTCATTGTAATTTTATTACTGACTTCATTGTATAATAGGTGCTTTCGATTTGACAATTTCAATTACTTGCAAGTACTAAATTTTTGTGTCTAGGATAAATTGTTAAAACGAACGACACAGAAATTATTCATAACTACTTGCATCTACTTCCATCAGCTACTTGAAATATTTTTCATGAGTATAGCTGCGAGTAGATGGCTTAGCACAGACATTTACCTTTTCTACTCGCAAGTACTTGAAATTGACAAATCGAAAGCACCTTATTAGGTGCCGCCGAAATATTATTAACACCATGTTATCAGTTTTATTTATAATTTTGAAAAAAAAAAAAATACATTAAAAATGAAATAAACAAATTCAAATTGAAATATGTCCTCAAGATATGTATAAATAAGTATAAATATATACGTACATATACGTTGTATTGATAGTATATAGTATTATTAATGGTATCAATAATGTATAATAAATTTTGTTTAATGAATGCCTCTAATTATAACAAACGTACGAGGTCAACAAAGAAATTTGTCCAGATATACATATAAGAAAATGTGTTTTACAATATGCTTTGAATCATTTTTTGTGCGAATAAAGTGATATAATTTGTTAATTATATTCAAAAAAAAAAAAAATATAATAACATAAATATTAACTAAATTAATTTAATTAATTTAATTATTAAAATCAATTATTAGTATAAAGAATAAACAAATTGATATACGAAATTATTGGTGAATTATTCAAAAATTTATATTATGTGGAACCGGAAATTTTATTATATGGAACCGGAAATAAATAAAAGTGCTCTTATATTATTTTTCTCCTCAATTTTCCGATGAAAGAAAGGTATTCTTTATACATACGCATACATTTCTGGACATATTCAAGTGTATAATGTATGTATATGTATCTATACATTTAAGTATATACTTATGTGCGAGCATATATAAATGAAAATGAAAATTTTATATCAAATACAAGGAAATATTTTTATCCACCAATGAGAGAATACATATTTAAATTTTCTCTATTACGTTTACGAGTATACGAATACAAGTAGTCGTATGTGTATAGACACAAAATATCTACAATATAAGACAGATATAGACACATAGAGAATATTTATGTAAAACACAAATACATTTTTTTTCTTTTTTTGTAATAAAACTTATACTTTGTATTTTTATGTATTCTATTACAGTTTTATTACATTCATTTATTCTTATTTTTAAGATTAATCGATATGTAGAGAGAAAAATTATCAGAAAAAGGTGGAGCTAAAACTGATAGATACATACATACGTATATATTAAAACTGATGGGAAAAATAATTTTTTGTATTTTAGTACCCAATTTTTTTTTTTCATTAATTTTTGCATATTTAGTAATTAGTAGTATGTTATGAGTATTCTTTAGTATTTACAAATTAAAATTTACAATAATGCACATTATACACTTACATATGTGATATGTAATAATTACATCTAAAAGTCTTTTTTTTTTAATTTTGGGTATAGGTTAAATACATTAAACATTTGTATATCTATGTGAGTACATATATATATACAGAAAAAATACATAAACATATTATCTTACTTATATATTTATAGGCCAAATCAAAATAAAACTCTAAAAAATAAATAATGAAAAATTTCGTCATTGAACTTCTAACCTTGATGCCTAGCTAAAATTTAGGTGAAAAAATAAATTGATGTACATATAATAAAAATATAACATTGAAAATAATCAAAGATTTTAAATTTGACAAAAATTATTATACAAAAAATATTTATAATTGTAAAATGTTTTGGAATATAAAATATTTTATATTATCTCAACATTTTCAATTGAAATTAAATTAATGATTATTAATTTTAATTAAAAATAAAAGTTTAAAAAAAAATGATTTCCTTAATATGCATATTGAGCATTTATGTGCACGGTTGATTTAAAGAAAAAAAATTTTTTTTAATTAGTAAAATGTGTGTATAAACATAGTATTTAATTTTTGAATTATTTTATCATAAAATTAAAACTTATAATGATGATTTACAAATCATAAAGCATTATTTGATAATTGAAAATATGTAAATTTCACTACGTAGGTATAAGGCCATGTCGTAAAATTTGTTAAAGATATTCAATATAAGTATTTCATAATAAATTTGAGTACATATAAATATTTTTTTCCTATAATCATGGTAATACATACGAGTACGAGTATGTAATGTAATCTAAAAAAAAATATTTTTATAAGTAACAATACTCGTATTTGTTTTTATTTCCAAATGAATTTTTTATTATTATACTCTTTTTATTTAAGATATGATTTCAGACACATACCTAACTAAGTTGAATTTAATTTGATAGATAAAATGTGTATCATTATAAATATCACAAAATTAAAATTTATTCGAATTTTATGATTATATTCAAAATAATTCGATATAAATTTGATATTTATTTAAAAATATATAGATATTAGATATGTTTATATATGCATACTCGTACATATGTATATAAATTTATTTCATCATCACACATTTCAACATAAAATATAATCACTTATATAGGAGTATATTTAAAAAATAAATATTCTAGATATATGTCAGTCTGTTATTCTTATGGATGGATACCTACCTATTATAAGCTCTATAAGGTACTATCATGTACTATGATTAACTTAGAAGATTCGATTATCATTAATTATTTTTTTGTTTTTTTTTTTTTGTAATATAAGTTTATTTTAATAATGTTTATTTGAGGCTAATCTTAATTCTATCTCTTCTTTATTATATGGTATTCTTAATTCTCACTTCAAATCACCATATAAAAAGTTTCAAATTTCGATTTGTTTTTTTTTTTCTTCTTCTATGAATTTTCCTGGTCATCACGTATTTGTATATATGTATGAATCTTTAAAATATACACATATGTATCTACTCGTATTTACTGCATATATTTGAATTTTTATAGACAATATATTGTTTTATCAAATCTATAAAATACATGCACACAATATCTATGTATGAGTATGTATGTATCATATATTGACTAATTTCATTTTGTATAATCATAATCCAATTTAAAACGATATACGGCATTCATTCATCACCCATCGACCTAATAAAATCTTAGATATGATCTTATTCAATTAATTAAATTTTATCGTATATCTGTCAACATTATAGATTCATTCAGATTCATATAATCCAAAATATACATACATATACTAAAATACACACTGCATAGGGTAGAGGCACTAGTAGCCGGACAGGTCTAGTAGCCGGACACTTTTTTAGAAATATGAAAATAACAGTTGCAACAAGTTTCATTGCAATATTTTTACAGTTATAATCAGATAAGTATTTTGTACCGCACATGTGTGCAAATTTTAAAAAGAATATTAGAAATAAAACATAAGCTAGAAGTGATTTTAGTTTCAGTGAATCAGGCGAAGGTGGATAATCGCAGAAATTAGTGTTTTAAAATTAGTGAGTGAAAAATTTTTGTTAATGAGTTATCATTATATTCCCTAAAGGTTATTTCAAATATTTTTATATTAAAGTACAAATAAATAGGTAATTTTTCTTATTATTAGTTGAAAATATTAATTTTTAGTCAAAATATTCAATAAATTGGTTGTCCGGTCTACCGAAACAAAAATCTACTATGGTTTTAGTTATCGGACATAGGTGTCCGATTACTGGAATCATGTTATTTTGATCATTTCTAGTATCCGGACATATAATACATATATGTATAAAAAAATGACTATTGCATAATAAGACTTGCAATAAATTTCCTTTTATTACAATTAATTTTTAATATTTAATAGACATGACTACAGAACACAAGGAGAGAATCAAAAATGCTCTTTTAGATATAAGAGAGAATAAAATAAGCATTCGTCAAGCGGCTTCAAAATACTGCATCGCTCGCTCAACTCTGCATGATCATTTCATAGGCAAAGTCAAGGAAGGTTCATTCAAAAACGGTCCTGATCCTGTTTTAAAATCAACAGAGGAACAAGAAATTGTGAAGTGGTGTGAGGATCTATGCAAATGTGGCTTCCCTCTTAAACAAAATGACTTGTTAAACACAGTTCAAAAAATTGTTAGAGAAGAAAAACGGAAAACTCCATTTAAAAACGATCGTCCTTCTAAAACTTGGCTAAAAGCCTTTTTTAGGAGAAATCCTTCACTAGCAATGACAGAAGCAGAAAGTTTAACAAAAGGAAGAGCAGTAGTTTCAGAGACATCTATACGGAATTGGTTTAATGAGCTTGAGAAGTACTTGAAAAGTATAAATCAGGAGCATATTTTAGAATGTCCTAGTCGTATTTTGAATGGTGACGAAACTAGTTTTAATTTATGCCCTAAGACTGGAAAAGTAATCGCACCAAAAGGGTACAGAAATGTGTACCAAACCCAAAGTGCTAATGAAAAAGATACTTTGACAGTGTTGCTTATTGTTATTTTGTTATCGTAATTTTTATACATGTAGAATTTATTTTGAATGAAGTTGTGTTTTTTAAATAAATCATGAATTGATGCAAGTAATATATAATTTTTGCATAATTATTCCACATCCACAAGAAATAAACAATGTCCGGGAACTGAATTCAAATTGTCCGGTAACTAAATTTTGGTGTCCGGGTACTAGTAAAAGTGCTGGTTATTTATTTAAAAACAATTTACTTAAAATTGGTACAATTTATTTAAATTATTTGTTCTCCAAAGAAATGTCAATATTTCAATCTTTAATTTGTGTAATTTTCATAAATTTATAGCTATTACAAATTATTTAATAATTCAAACAAAGACGAAAAAAACGTTAAGTGTCCGACTACTAGTGCTCTTACCCTACTATACTATAATATAACAGAAAAAATCAAAACAAACATCCTTATAATAGGCATGTAATTATAATCAATGGACTGATACTTAAATGCGATAGAATAACAAATGAGAGCGCAC
Source organism: Villa cingulata (assembly GCA_951394055.1). Classification (NCBI taxonomy): domain Eukaryota; kingdom Metazoa; phylum Arthropoda; class Insecta; order Diptera; family Bombyliidae; genus Villa; species Villa cingulata. Next base: position 56,804,421 of record OX596018.1, read on the forward strand.
CTGTTTAATGCGTTTTATATTGCACATAAGAATATTATTAGAATAGAAAAAAATAGGAAGTTTTGATTTTATTTCATCTAAAATAAAGCAATCTGAAACTTGTTTAATGTTTTTCCTTTTTTTTTGTGTATTTTTTGGAATTTTTCTTATCGGTCAGTTATCCCCAGCTGAGATTTTCAAACATTTTCGTGATCATTAAAAGAGTGACACAATTTTAAAGGTCGCTTATAACACTTTATATTTATCTGTAGGTAGGTAGGTAGATAGATGGGCATATAAGGTACATATTATGTACTATATGTACACATGTATTTTATCAGAAATTATTTATCTTTTTTATGGAAGATATCACTGTCAAATTATTTATTAAACATGTTAAAATTTATGTAAAAGACAATTTTCTATAAACTTTTTATCTTTGGGTGGTCTTTGTTGAGTTTTTAAGTGGTACGCAAAGAGCACATCATACGTACATTCAAATTTTCAAGAAAAAAAAATTTTTAAAATAAAACAATTTTCTTACTTATTATTTGAATTTAATTAAAATTTTTATGTATCAATTTAAGATCTATTACATATTTTTAAATAGAAATGTGTGAAGCTCATTAAAAGAATGGAATTTTTTTTATTTCGCCACCTACAGATAAAAGCGTTAATGTGATTTGATCAAATGGCGATCAAAATCAAATATACAAAAAATTATAACACTTGCACTTCTATGAAACGTATCATGTCATGTTCATGTATAGTATATATAGTATACACAGTGCGCATATCGACTCATCATGTTTGTAAATATTACACTTCACATGATAGCAGAATGTCTTAAGATGACAGACGTGAGACGACAGAGATCAGAGATCCTTAAGATGTTGTTTAAAAAACTGATTCATTGTATAAGAAATGAAGAATAACCAAAAAATGTTGTTTTAGTTTAAAAAAAATGAAATTATTACTCATCAGATCATTAATATTATAGATTTTAATTTAAATTTTTTTTTATAACTATATTATTTTTGTAAGTAGTAGAAATCCGTTGGAAAATAATTATTGTTGTAGCTACATACTTGTTAATTATATAAATTATGTATTATGTTTTGTAATTTGGTCTACCTACAATCTACAATCTACATTAAATAAAAAATAAATCGAATTTAATTTGTCAACGGCCATACCATGCTGAACACACCGGTTCTCGTCCGATCACCGAAGTTAAGCAGCATTGGGCGCGGTTAGTACTTAGATGGGTGACCGCTTGGGAATACCGCGTGTTGTTGGCATCGTCAAATTTTTTTTCTTTTTTTTAAATTTTTTTTACATTTTTTAATAATTTTTTCAAATATTTTTATCAAAATACATACAGTGGTTAAAATAATGTCGAGCACAAGCATTATTATTGTACATATAATAACTTTAGATATGGAATTTACATTTATAATACAAGAAAAAGAAACTTAAAATACTCATAAATAGTGTATTCATATTAAAGTATTGAAGTATAGTATAGAAATGAAATAAAATAAAGATTTATAACAAGCAGTCGTGGCCGAGCGGTTAAGGCGTCTGACTAGAAATCAGATTCCCTCTGGGAGCGTAGGTTCGAATCCTACCGACTGCGAGTAAGGCTAATTTGGAAAGTTTCCAAAGCCATATTTTTTTTTCACTAAAATTATTTTTTTTTCTATATTATAAATAAAAAATTGATAATTATTTTTAAAATATTCAAAAAATAATCAAAACAAATATTTTTACTCTACATTAAATTGTATAGGCTTGGCTTGTATTTATCATCATAATCAATCATACAAACACGAACGAAATATAAAAAATAAAAGTTGTTTTCTTCAAATGGTTTGCATATTTTTAGGATATTTAGCATAAAACACAACCACTTGTATGCTTTAATTTCAATGTTTCAAAAAATGAGAATTGAAACGTACGGCGAATATTATATATAATAATGGAATTGAAATTGCATGTTGATTTGAATTGAACACAATAAATTTAACGGTAAATATAAAAAACTGCAATTAGATACATATATTGGATTGTCACATTTTTTTATTCAAACACGTAAATTATACTTACTTATTGCGAATATAGATGTAATTTGTTTATTTTCACAAATGGATCTTATTAAAGATTTATGTATTTATTTATTTAAAAAATTTTTCTGGCACATTTCACTTCATAAATAACAAAATACAAATTCAATGTTCAATTCAATTCACAATTTTTTGTCACCAACAAAGTTTTCTTTGAAAATTATTCTACCCAGCTAGAAACTTGAAACAGACGACTTCAATCATTACTAAAAACTGAACTCGGAACTCGGACTGATTTTAATTTCCAGTTCGCTGTTTTTAATATTATGTATATAAATATATTTACATAATACCATTTTCAGATTTTCACCTGGCAGGCCCATCATCATCAACAATTTATTGTTATTGGAAAATATGGAAAGTATTATTATTTTTATTAACTTTGATATGTATGCATTGGCTAATTGGGCTGGAGTTCCGAAAAGGTGTTCCCTCTGATCCTTTTGAAATTTTGACCACAGATAGTCCTTGTGACGCAAAGCACAGAACTCTAATATTTTCTGTCGGAAAGCCCTCTATCGGTCACAATTCGCATTTAAAATTTTTTGTCAAAATTCTTATTTTAGCAATATCTCTGTAACGGTACATGATACAGGTAAGTTTTACAGCTCAAAAGATGTGTCTTAAGATGCTCTATATTCTGAAAAAAAGAAATTTTCAAAAACTCCTAGTAGAAGGATAATAAAGGACATTTTGTGATTTTTGGCTATTTTTACATTTTTGACAATTTCTCAGAAAGGATTAAGGATAATCGGTTCAAATTTTTTGCAAATAAAAAAGGACATCATGAGCAAAATTTCTCATTCATTACTTTGATCCTAATGAAAAAGGAAAATGTCCTGCAGAGAAATAATTTTATTAATGCTGAATTTTGCAATTTTATGTTCGTGTGCACGTGTATGTATGTGAGTATATGTATTTGTAGAAGTCAAATATATGATAGTTTGTGTATGTGCGTATATATGCGTGTGTATGTGCATTTGTAGAAGGTAAATCTAACAGTGTGAACATTAAGTATTTTCTATACAGGCATACATATACACTACACGTATATGGGCAAATATGATAGAGTATGCTTGCGGGTTTGTGTGTGTATGCATTTGTAGAAGGAAAATCTGGTAGTGTGTGTATGTAAGTGCATGTGTGTGTGTGCATTTGTTGAAGGCAAATATGATAGTGTATGTATGTAAGTGCATGTGTGTGTGTGCATTTGTAGAAGGAAAATCTGGTAGTGTGTGTATGTAAGTGCATGTGTGTGTGTGCATTTGTAGAAGGAAAATCTGATAGTGTGTGTATGTAAGTGCATGTGTGTTTATTACTATTATTATTAGATATAATTTTATATTATATTACATTTATTTCAATGACTGGAATAATACTCTACAAACAATCTGAAAATACTAAACGCGCGCGCGTTTGTGTTGTGTGTGCGTGCGTGCCTGTGTATATGCGTGCGCGTATGTGCATTTGTTAAAGGTAAATCTGATAATTTGTGCATTAAGCATTTTCTATCAGACACACACTATCTAACACACACTATCAAATTTTCCTTCTACAAATGCACACACACCTGCACTTACATACACACACTATCAGATTTGCCTTCTACAAATGCATACACACAAACCCGCAAGCGTACTCTATCATATTTGCCCATATACGTGTAGTGTATATGTATGCCTGTATAGAAAATACTTAATGTTCACACTGTTAGATTTACCTTCTACAAATGCACACACACCTGCACTTACATACACACACTATCAGATTTGCCTTCTACAAATGCATACACACAAACCCGCAAGCGTACTCTATCATATTTGCCCATATACGTGTAGTGTATATGTATGCCTGTATAGAAAATACTTAATGTTCACACTGTTAGATTTACCTTCTACAAATGCACATACACACGTATATATACGCACATACACAAACTATCATATATTTGACTTCTACAAATACATATACTCACATACATACACGTGCACACGAACATAAAATTGCAAAATTCAGCATTAATAAAATTATTTCTCTGCAGGACATTTTCCTTTTTCATTAGGATCAAAGTAATGAATGAGAAATTTTGCTCATGATGTCCTTTTTTATTTGCAAAAAATTTGAACCGATTATCCTTAATCCTTTCTGAGAAATTGTCAAAAATGTAAAAACAGCCAAAAATCACAAAATGTCCTTTATTATCCTTCTACTAGGAGTTTTTGAAAATTTCTTTTTTTCAGAATATAGAGCATCTTAAGACACATCTTTTGAGCTGTAAAACTTACCTGTATCATGTACCGTTACAGAGATATTGCTAAAATAAGAATTTTGACAAAAAATTTTAAATGCGAATTGTGACCGATAGAGGGCTTTCCGACAAAAAATATTCCGTGACTTTTCTGATATTGTCGAGTAGAATCTGTGGTCAAAATTTCAAAAGGATCAGAGGGAACACCTTTTCGGAACTCCAGCCGCTAATTGGTTTAAGTCCAATAATAATTATGCCAAAAACAAAAAAAAAATGAAATTTAAAAAATAAAAAATTTAAATATTTTAAAACTCAAATTTAAATAAGTTTTTAAAAAATTTTCAAATATTTATTCATCTATTATATATAATTTTAAATAATCTACTAAAAGCTAAAATATGTTTGTTGGTTTTTTATTTTTGTAGTGATTTTTTCTTTCTTTTTTTATTACACAAACATTTTGTCTCTCTCAAGTTGCACATTATTTTTATTTTAATTTTTTTTGTTTGTTTGTTTATTTTGCTTTTCTATATATTAAATTAAATATTTATTTTTACAATAATCATTTTTCTAAATTATTAATAATAATAGGTATTTTTTTCTCATTTTTATCCTTAGTTTTATAAATTTTTATACAATCATTTAAATTTCTATCACATTTGTTTCTTAATTATTTTTTTTTTATATTTCATTATTTTTTATCAGTTATTATAATAAAAGGATTTTTTTTTAATTTGTTGTTTATTTTTTTATTATCATTTTTTCATAAAATTTTTTAATAATTTTCATATTTCACATTTAATATGTTGTCGACTTTAATATTCCTTTTATATTTTATTATCCTTAAAGTTACAATAACAATTAAACGATGTTTCTGGTTTTAATTTTATATTTTATTTTAATTTTATTTATTATTTTTTAGATGATTTTTCGAAGATAATTTAATTACATATTTATATTTTTCAATTTTTGTTTGATCATTAAAAATATTTCATTGATTTTTTTTTATGTTTTCATTATTTAATTTTTTGTTTTATATAAAATGTTTTTTTTTTAGCTTATAAATAAGTGTTTTCTTTTTTAATTTTTTATTTCCATTTCACATTATAAATAATCATTGTTTTTTATTCATTTTTTTTAATATTATCTTTTTCGCGTTTCACATGAAATTATGGTGTTTATTTATCAACAGATATTTATCTATACATAAAAAATTTATTTTGTTTTTTTAATTTTTTTTTAATAAGATAATATTTATCTTCATACCTACCAATACATACCTAATAATATATTATTTAATATTTTTTTTTGTTATATACATATACAGTGTATAAAGCAAAATTATAGTACTTTTTGTCAATTAACATAACTTATTTATTTTTAAAATTTTTTTTTATGTTTTAGAAAAAAATTTTTTTTCTTTTTAATTTTTTTTTCGTCTAATTTTATTATAAAATCTTACAATATCACACAGAATGTTTTTATTTTTCATGTTTTTTTTTCTTCTTCTTCTTAATTTACATACATATTTTACTCGCTTTTAAATAATATATATGTATATGTATTATATATTTGTTTATTTATTCATTTTTCTTAAGAAAAGACGAAAAAAAAAAATTGTTAAGAGTATCATATTAGTAGAAAAAAGGAAATCATTTATTTTTATATTATAGACAGTACATAAATATGTACATTAGTTTTATAATTAAATGTGTACAATTTATGTATGTATATTATTTTAATAACAGGATTTTGTGATAGCCATTTTTAATAAAATATTTTATCGTGTTTTATCATTTATCATGATATTTTGGATATCTTTTGTATTGAAAAGTATTCTGGAAAATTTCAGAGTTTAGCTGATTAGTATTTAGCGTATTATATAAATGTATGTATGGACCTAATAATAGCTATTTAACATACATTTATGTACATATTTCAATAAATATATTTTTCATTGTTTTTTTTTTATCTGTAATCTATGTGTTTGGTCACAAAATTATTATTTTTTTATAGAAAAATTTTTATGTGTGACATTTTAATATTGTTTTTTACAATTTTTCAATTGGTATTTGATAAAAATTTTTATGGAGTATCAATTTATTATTCTAATACATAAAATTATTATAATTATAATACATATAATCGTTTATATGTATATGTATGTATAAATATTAATACATGTCAATAATAATTAATAAATATATGTATGTATGTAATATATGTATAATTTGTATATATAATTATATAAATAATTTTTTATTACAATTATGTATTCATTTATAAGTTGTTGTTGTTTCTTTGTTTTTGTTTTCATACATTATTTTGTTTCGTTTGTACAAAATTTACTTACATATATATATTTTTGAAGCATTACTGTTGGAACGAACAGAATGTGTAGCTGTAGTTATGGCTGAAGTATGTAGCATAGATTTCAAACTTTGCTGCATTTATTTATTATTTATTAAAGAATGAAGGAGGACTTTAAATTGCCTCCCGTCTACCCACACTACGACCCACCAGGGCATTTTTGGCGATTCATCTTACTCTAATGAGTAACTTTGTTGCATTATTCTGCTGTAACTACAGCTACACATTCTGTTCCAGCAGTTAATTATTAAAAAAAAAAAAAAAAAAAAAAAATAACATAATCAAAATTATAAATGGGAAAAAAAAACTACATAAAATATTCATTTGTATGTAATATAAGTTTTCATGTGTGTAATAAAATATTTTTAGTAGACACATTTTCAGAAAAAATATAATATGAAATCTATTTTATTTTTTTAATAAATTTTCTATGATATATACATATATAAAGAATTTATACAAATAAATACATTATATGAGTTGGTTAATAAATATATTATATGTAATATTTTTAAATAATTTATCTTTTATTTGCTTTTATTTACATAAATATTTGTTTTGATTTAAAAATTAAAAAAAAAAAAAAATTTTTTTTTCCTTTATTGCAATTATTTTTTGTATGTGTACTCTTCACATTTAAAAAATAAAAAAAAAATGAAATCATTTAAACATTTTTTTTCCTTTCATACCACCCTATATAATTATGTAATGTATATCAGATTTATAAATTAATAATAAAGTTTATCTATTAAAATGGATAAAAATATATAAATTTTCTTTTGTATAAATATTAAACTGAAGAAAATTTTTAAAATTAAGATTTATTATGTACAATCATACAATCATATAAACTAGTATATGTGTGTATAAATACATATAACATAATCATAAAATAAACTGATTTTTAATATTATTGATATTTTTTTTTTTTCAAAAAAATTCTATTTTCTCTACTAAATTTTATTAATTCTGGCTATTTTTTTATTTATCATTTATTATATTATGTTTAAAAAGAATTTAATTTGAAATTATCATTATCAATATATTTTTCAGATTTATTATATGTATATTGAAAATATTTTTATTTAATTTTTATCTTGTACATTTTGCCAAAGAATTATTTTTCTTTTGTTTTCAAAAAATAAATCTATCAATCTACCATTTAAAATCAGAGAATCAGTTTCATTAAAAAGTAAAAATGTTTCCTTCATATTTTCTGGTTGTTGTTACAGTTGTTTTTTTCTTTTATTAATAAATATTTAATTGACTAGAAATATTTTAGTAAATATATATATATATATATATGTTTATATAAAGATTATAAATGTTTAAAAGTTTTTTCTTTTCATATTTTTAAAATATCGAATATTGAAATTCATATTCCTGCATTTTAGTTTAGAAACAAAATACATTTCATTTACGTTACGTTTTAAAAATTCAAAAATAATTCAAATATGAATTTTATTTAAAAATTAATATTCGAAAATAAAAAAAAAAAAGAAATAAAATTAATTAAAAATAAAATAAAATTGATATGTAAGTAATATATTTATGTATATGTATATGTGAAAAAAAATTAACAACAATCAATATATAGTATTATATGTATAATGTTAGTTTATGTAATTATAATAATAATAATAATTGTAAATAATATTGTAAATATTTATTTTCATTTGTTTTGTATTTAAATGTGAAGAGTATTTACAGGGTAAGATAAAAATCTTTATATGTATATATATATGTAGATAGATATATTGCATATACTATATTATGTACATACATATATGTAATGTACGTGTGTAATATGTGTAAAAGTTAAAAATATAAAAATTTTCATTTTTTTCTATTTCATTTCATTTCATAATAATTTTAAATATTTTTTTTTTTTTTTTTTTTTGAATTTTGTAAATAAATTTTATTGTACATTTATACATGTACTTAATTGTATAAAAATTTACTAAGAAAATATGGAAAGAAGAATTAAAATAATGATAAATTTTATATTTTTATCGACAATATTTATATGTAATATTATTATTGTTAAAATTATTATTTCTATTTAAAAGTTTCTCGTATTTTCTATTTGATTTTATTATAAATATAAGGTTTACTACTCATATAAGGTTTACTACTTTAAAAAAAAAATTAGGTATCTGAATTTAGAATTATTTTTCATATTTTCTCAATTATTGATAGAATATATAAATTCAATTTTTTCTTAATCAATTTCTTTTTTCTTCATCAAAAAATAATAAAAGTAATTTAAATATTTTACTACAAAATAATGTTATGTAGTAAACAGTTAAGTTTATGGTAGTAATTTTTGTATTTTCTATTTTTATATTTAATTTTTATTCTATATATATGTAAATATACATCCTTTATTTAAAAAATGTACATAAATGTTTTTATTTATTTATTTATTTATTTTATTTTATTTTTTTTTGTTTATTTTCATAAATTACAATCATCCATACTCATGTTGATGGGAGATAAAAGTGGTTCGATAAGAGTAAATATTCCGATTCTATTACCACCACCACCACAACTAATCGATGATTTCTGTAAAAAGAATTTATTTTTCATTTTTCATTTATTTCATTGGTTGTTTGTATATGCCTATATGTGTATGTATGTGTGTGTGTGTGTAATATAATATGCTCGTGTATTGTTATATGCTTTTTATATTAATTTATTCTAAATTTAAATTTATTTTTTTTTTTAAATGTTGAAAATTTTATTCGATTTTTATTGTTATTTACATTATAGATTATAAAATTATTTTTAATTAAAAAAAAATAAATAAATAAATAAAAACAACAACAATATGATGGTGGTGTGATAATATAAAATAAATATCTGTTTTGTTTTTTTATAAACTGTATGAGTAGGTATATGTACATATATATGGATGTTTTTTTTTATTATTATTATTTTTAAATTTTTTAAAACAAACAACATTTTTGTACTAAATAGAAATTATTCGAAAAATTTATTAGTTTCATTTTAATTTTTCAAACCGAAATCGACTCGAATATCGAACAGATATGTAATGATCGCAATACATATTGGTACCGATTTATGAAATTCATAATGAAAATATGTAAAAATACCATTTTGAATACAAATTTTATTTTTCCTTTTTTTTTTTGACTTTTTTAAAATATTTTCAAAATTTGTAGAATATAAATAAATATAATTTATTTCAAATCAACAAAAAAAAAAATTTTTTTTTATCTCTTCTTCCAATTAGTTCAAATTTTTGTAAATTACATAATTGAACACCAATCGAAAACATCTTTTTTATATTCATCTTGTGAAATTTCCTATGAGAAAATAGAAAATTGATTTTTTTGTTTTTTTTAAAAAGAATTTCTTTGTATTTCTGATAGGCTTTTATATTGAAAGCTGTAACAATATGAATATTGTTTATAGAGCAAAAGTATGATGTTTATAAAAAAACAAAAAAAAAAACAAATGTGTATGTGAGCATCAAAAATAGCAAAATACATATGAACATTTTATTAACATTCAAACAATGAGTAGGTGTATTTGACTAGCAAGTAATTTGGAAAAAAGAAAACTTTTTAAAGGAAAAGTTGTTCACTCTGTTGTTATTAATCTTTAATCAATCAAATTCAAATTTACATATTCAAAAAAAAAAAAAAAAAAAAAAACAAAATTGTTATATTCTTTTACGAAAGACAAAAACCAAAATGAAAATAGATTTCTATCAATTCGTAAATAAATGATCTTATGAAAAATATTTATGAAAAATGTTCTAATGTTAGCTTTTAAAAAAAAAATTTGAATGATTGATATTCTTATGTAGTTCACTTTTATTAAAAAAAAAAAAAATGTATAAATAATTCCGATTACAGATAAATTTTTCAATTAAAGCTTTTTACGAATCTAAATTTCTCGAAGCCAGTATAGACTTTAAATATTTATGTATATATTGATTATGTAAAATTATTTTCCGATAAAATATCTTAAAAGAATTTTATATCAAATCATACATACATATTACTTATAATGATTAATAGGTTTAGATTCATTATAAATTATTCACAATCACACTCTGATATCTGTTCATTTTGGAATTTAATTTCATAAATAATTATAAAATTTTATGATATCTAAATGTTTTATTTACAGTTTGTGTCAGTACAGAAAGTTGTCGATTATTTTATTTATGTACTTTATACATAATATTGCATTCTAACTTGTAGTATTTTGTCGGGAATTTTTATTTAGTTTCTTTAACGTAATATTTTTGATAAAATCTTTTTTAAAATATTTTTCAAAAATACGAATTATTCCCAATTATTTTCATCCAAATCTATCCTCAAAATCTACTCTGAGATCTTGGCTTCTTGGAAAACTTTAATTTCAAATAAATCAAGAATTCAAAGATTATATTGCTCCTTATGTTTCATCCTGAAAACGTCAACTTTCTGTATTGAAATTGAAACACACTGATTATCTGTTCATGAATTACATTTTTTTAAATGAATTTGAAATTTAAACACTAATAAATCGAAAATCATGTACACATAACGATACATAATAATGTTCAATAATAAATAATTCCTAAATTTATTCCTACATTGAAATTTTAGGCATTCTACTTTATCGTTTTCATATCAAGTCCAAAGAAATTAATTCTCGATTGTATTTTTCTCTTTTAAAATATAATTTTTAAAAATAAACAGTGATACAAAAAAACATTCATTACTTAAAATTTAATTTCAATAATTTCAATTTTTAAAAATTTTTATAACAAGTGAAATATTTTTAAAGAAAAAAAAAAAATAAATTATATCGTTCTATTATTTTGTTCAATTTTAAAATTTAACGAAACACATAATCATAAAATATAATCGATATTGATACTCCTTAATAAGATTGCATTTTGTTTTTTTTTTACATATGAATTTTTTTTATGCATTTAATTTTCATTTCTTCTTAGTTTTACTGTTTTTAGAAAAAAAAAAATATGTTAATGTGAATTTAAGTTCTTAAAAATTAATTAATTTAAGCCTTATATCATTTTAGACTTGCATGTACTATATATGAAAGAATATTATGTACTTTTCTACTTTGTTTTTATTTATTGTTGTTAACAAAATGTTTACCTAAATTTTTTATTTAAAAAAAAAGTATTTTTAAGTTTAGAATAAAAACTTATTAATGAAAATAGTTGCTTTGATTTTTTTTTTGTTTTCTGTGTTTTAGGGTTTTAGTTATTAATTGTTATTTTATATTTTTATTGTTTTTTTTTTAAACACTACGATTTATAAGAAGACAAAGATAAAGATACAGAAAATGGTAGAAAATTACGTTTTTCCGTATTTCTAGGATAATTATATTTTTATTTTATTTATTCAATTTTTTTTTTTTTGCAGGATAAATATTTTTATTGTGATTGATATTTTTTTTTATATTATTATTCTATTTTTTTGTTTTAAATTAGTTATTCTATTCCTTTTTGTTTTTGTAATTAATCAATTTTTATTTAAATGTCTAAACTGTCGTCGGAAAATCAGATTCGTCTTTGGCTTCAAGCGATCGATATTCATCGGAATCGTCTTGATCTTTTTCTGACGAACTTTCTGTAGTACTTGTTGTTGTTGTTGTTGTTGCTGTTGTTGCTGTTATAGTTGTTGTGGATGTGTTAGCTGTAGCTGTAGCTGTATTCATTGTTTGCTGTTGTTGATTAGTAGTACTACTTGTTATTAATGTAGTAGGAGAAGTAGAAGAAGAAACACTAGTTACGGTGATAGGATTAAGAGTCGTAAAATCCTAAAGTGAATTTGGAATAATGATTATGAATGATTTTCGCACACATTAAAACAACAAATAAATGCATATAATATGGAGCAAAAGAAAAAAAAAATTGGGTGAAATATGGATCATTACAATTGAATTTTTTTTTTTTTTCGTTATGATGATTGATTTATGTTAGTTACAATGGGCCTTACCAATAGCCTTTAGCAAAGTTCTTCAGAAAGATTTTGAGGTACTATATGAAACTGAAAACCAAATTTAATATCGATTTCAATAAAACTCGTATCAGTAAAGCCCAATATAATTAATAAGATATGCACACATAAGCAAATGAAATTTTATAAATTGAATATATTTTGCGAAAAAATTCATTAAAAAAAATATTCAATTCATTATTTATTCAAAGATTTGATTAAAACAAAAATAGCAAAAAAAAAAAAAAATAAAATGAAATTTTTTCTTTCTGAATTAATTTATTCAAAAAAATTATAAATTAAGCAAACTAACCGCATCCAAACACCAAGCATCCGTTGCTATTACCTTTTCTTCTTCTTCACTGAGACTAGTATAATGACAACGTTCACTCAAAAGAGATATCGGTTCATCTTCTTCCTCGGCCACACTACAGACACTCATTGTACGCTCTTTGAAAAGGGATGCAGTCGATGCAGTTGATGATGTTGCAGATATTGATGAGATTATTGCTGTTGGCACTGTTACGGCACTATCTACAATATCATGTTGCACAGCCGAATGAGTAACAGATGATTCGGTCTGTGCAAATGAATCTATTAGATGTTGTGTACTTGTTGAACGGCTAACTGATGTACTCGAAGAAGAAGCTATAATTTAACAAATAATAATTTTCCATTCTTTTTGATAATACTCATTCATATGAAATAAAATCTTGTTTTTTTGTCTGCTTACATTCATAACGTTCTCGTTTATGATGCAATCTACTACTTTCCATTTTTATAATCGGTTGTAATTTAATACGATAAAACCTTGTTCCTTTGGTAACCTTATATCGATTTTCATCCTAAAAAAAAAAAAAAAACAAATCGAAATTATGAATAGATAAAATGGGATATTCATATTATATCTTTCTTTCAAATAATTAATATAATTTCATAGTGAATTACTTTTCGTGCTTGGCAATATTCTTTATCTATAACTTTTCCTATACAATGTAATGGAAACGGGATATCGATCTCTCCGGGACTTGGTAATTTTAAATTAAGCGCACCCAAACTATCACCATGCACAAAATATAAACTTGTAGAATCCTGTACTACCGTGTATTGGCCATGTTTAACATTCCAAACAACAAAAACGATATCACCTCTCACACATGACTCCGTTGTTATATTCAATTTTGATGATACTGATTGACTACTTGACATTTTTGAACGTGCACCACCCAAATCAGGACTACCCAGAACGTCTCGAGAAAGTGCAGTACTGATACTAAAATTTTAAAAATCCAAAAAAAAAAAAATAAATAATAATAATCAATATCAAAAATAAGGACTGTTATGGTTGAAATATAGATAAAATTACCCTTTCACAGTGGCGAAAGAACTTTCCATTTCCTGACGTCTTGATTTTTCCATATTCAATTCCTGTTCAAGACGTAACTTTTCCTTATTTAAAGTTTCAAGTCTGTCCTTCAACCATTGTTTATCACTTTCCTCACCCATTGTTAATGCTTCAATTTTTATTTTTAACTGGGAATTTTCTTCTGATCGAATTGCATCTCGTTCCCTGAACGCATCCAATTGTTTATCTTTCTCTTCGATAATTTTTTTCAGTAATTCCATTTTATTCATCATTGTATTTGAACATGTTTTTTGACTATTATCACTATTATCACCTACTGTTTCTGTTGTTCCTGCTGCTGCTCCATGTCCACTTGTCCATTTAGATCTTTCCAATTCAACGGCGGCTTTTATTGCTAATTCTTTTTCATTGTTCATATCTTCACGGGCTTGATGTAAAATTGATTCATGACAAGCGATCTCAATCATATCGGGTTTTTCGATTTTTTCTAAGCTTGTATCAGATGGTGATCTTTCCATACTGGTCATCAATTTAAAACGACATCTTAATGATTCAATTTCATTTTTATGCTCGTGTATCAAGCGTTCACGACATTCAGTTAAAGCTTTTTCTTTATCCAAATCAGCCGTATTTATATTGTCTTGTAAATTTGAAATTTTCTCATTCATTTTTTTAATTTCATCCCTTAATGTATCACGTTCTTTTTCTAAATTTTCAATTATTTCTTTTTGACTAGCTAATTGGGCGGTTTTATTATTACACAATAAATTCAATTCATTAATTTTCAAATCCTTTTCAATATCTGTTTGATTTATAAATTTTAAATTTTCTGCTATATCTTTTTCACGTGTTTCATATTCATTTTTTAAACGATTCCATATATTTGAAAATTCTTGTATTACAGATTTTATATAATCCTTTTTATCGATTGTATCCTTTTTAAGATTTTTGAGATCATTTCTTAAATACACTAATGATTCAGATGATATCTGTGACATGTTTTTCAATAAACATTTTAAATTTTCAACTTCTAATCTTGTTGAACCAAGATTATCCTATAAATGAAATTAAAAAAAAAAAAAGCACAAAAACGAAAAATAAAAAAAAATCAATTGTAATAAAATCTATTAGTTGCGTTGCTCTTTTTTATTTTTTTATATTAGTTTTATTTCATTATTACTATCATTTTTTTTTGTCTGTAAATCAAATTCAGGATAAACTAAATATGAAAATAAATTTGAAATTTCTGCATTTCTTCTAAAGATACAATTTTGTAAAATGATTTCGCATATAAATAGATTTTAGATTTTTTTAGTTTCATTTTTAAAATGTTATTTTGGATAATTATTATGATGATGAAAAAAGTAAGTTTTTTAAAGATTTTATTTGGGATTTTGTTGTTTTGGGATTAATTATTATTTTTTTGTCATCTTAAAAATGGGCCACCAATGCTGGATTAATGTAAGAAATAAAATTTTTTTTTTCTTTTCTTTCATATTCTTTAATAATATAAATAATGTAATTTTATATATATGTATATGTATGTATATATTTTTTTTTTCATTTTAAACATTATTTTGTTTATTTTTTTCTTTATTTAAATGCTGGAAAAATATAAATTTAATACAAAAAATTATTCTGTATATTTTTTTTTTTTCAATGCTTTGTAACAATAAAAGCTCTGCAAATAAAATAAAAAAAAAAAAAAATAAATAAATATGAAATTAAATTTAGTGTGAATAAAATAAATGAAAAAAAAAATTAAAAATATGTGAAATAAATAAAAATGAAAAAAAATAAAATCTTACTATCTACTAAAATTACAAAAGAAAAAATCGATATGTACTATGAGAATCTGTAGATTTTCGATATTATTTCGAATCATTCTAATCATTCTAATCGTATTTTTTTGATAGATATACAGAATGAGATTTGTGTCATAAATAAGTGAAAAAAAAAAAATGGTGAATCGATGAATCTCACAAATAAAATATGTGTATGATGGAAAACAAGTAAAATTTTTTTGGATATGAAAATTTAATAAAATATTCATGGGAATAGCACAAGAAAAATTCGAAATAATTTTCTATATTTCTATAGTTTATTCTTCCATCAAAAGATATGGTTGATTGGTTGCAGTGGCAGTCTGTTTCAGGTTTCAGGTTTCAGTTTCTTGAAACAGAGTCAATTAGCACTTTGCGTGCCGTATTCTTATCAAAATACATATACTTATAATTCAATAATTTTTATTTTATTATTATTAGAAAATCTTTTTTAATAAATTTTCAAAATAAAATGACAAAATATTTTATCAATTTAAAAATTTTGAAAATAAATTTACTGCTTTACATTTATTATTGTCACTTTTTACAGTATGTATATGTATAAGAATATTTATTTTTTACTGATTGTAAAATTAGACTTTCATAACAGAGACGATTAAATAAAATTTTCATGGTATTAAGATCAGATTTCAAATGTGATAATATTTCGATTTTATTTTAAATTTATTTCATTTCTTTATAAAACTGATATATTATGTATGAGGAAATACATTTTATGTGCACAACGTTTTAAAAAATTTTTAAATAATATGATAATCGAAATTTTTACTAATAACTTATATTACTACATGACATAAATAATGACAATACAACGACAACTTATATGCAATATAAAATTTTTCCTACATAAACATTTAAATAATTCAAATTTTAATAACCGATCCATTTATCTCAAGAATAAGACAAGATCATATTTGAAAACAATCAAATTTCAATTACATACTTGTATTTGTCTATTCAAAATTATCAAAATATAATATTCGAATTTTCAAATGTCATTATTTTGTATAATTTATGTGTACTAAGTATTGGAAATGAAACTGAAAAATTTGAACAATTTTAGAAATATGAGCTTGTCACATTTTCAAATGAAATAGTTTGAATTATTTACTATCATTATGTGAAATAGACAGGAAAAAAATTAAATAAAAAACAAACTTATTTCGAATCAAAATTTCTGTTAAATACATTATACGAAAGTACAAAATAACTAAATTAAACAATAATGTAAAAGAAAACCTAAAATTATAACAATCTTTGCTTAAAATACAACAGAAAATAAAAACATTGTGAATCAGAAAAAAAAAAGAATATTACAACATTAGACTATAACCAAAGACCATAAATATGTAAATACAAAGATAAATAAACTCCATATATGTATGTATCCTGATGGCAGTAGAAATTTGATTTTGTGATTATATGTTTCTAAATATTTCGCTTTCACATTTGTGTAGGTATATAAACTATATTTATACTGCTTTTCAACTTTTATAAGTGTAACTCGATAAGTGAGTAACATTTTACTTATCGAGTGAACAGTCAATCATCGAATAATAACTAGTATGAGTGACGTTGGCGAGTACAAGGTGGTGATACCGCACCCCCGATCAGAAATTTCTACTGCCATCGGGATACATATATGCAGTTTGTATATCTTTGTATTTATATGGTCTTTGCTATAACATAACGATTGTGTGCATTGTACAAATAAAGATTCATTTATTAATTATGTTATTATGTATTTCAATACCTGAAGTAATGTAAGAACCATATCCATTGATTTCCTATCGTTGAAAGTGGCCATAATACTGTTTGATGTTATTGTACTTTTATCTAATGTCTGCATATTTGGACATTCATCATCAGAACTTGAAATATTATTTTTTCGATAATCTGTATCTGTATCTGCGTAATTTTGATCATCTGCAATCGATTTTTTTATCATTTGTTGTTTTATATCGTAATCGTCGTCTTTTAAGCTTGACGGTAATGATTCATCAATATAAAATTCTGAATTTATGAATTCACCATCATTAATCATCATCGGAACGTTATGATTTGAAAGAGATGGTGATGTTACAGGCGATAATTGCTCATTTTCATTTTGAGCGGTATTCTTGAATTCCATATTTAATGTTGTTATAGTTGGTGATTTTTCACGTTGTTGTTGTTTTTGTTGTTGTTGCTGTTGTTGCTGCTGCTGCTGCTGCTTATAATGATGATGGTGGAGTTGGTGGTGTTGATGGTGGCCCACTGTATCAGGGTCATGATAAAGAGGAATTTTCGATTGGGTTTTACAGGTATCGGAGGATTCTAAGGATTTTTCATTTTTTGGTAAATTTGATTTGGACAATGTCGATATGTAATACTGATGTGCGGAAAGATAGTTATGATGATGATGATGATGATTAGGATACTGAAGACGAGGAGAATTTGGAATGATATCTGGAATATTTGAAGGAGGCAGTGATAATGGTTGTGATTGTGGTGGTAGTATTGTTGGTAATGGGGCGGAATGGTATAATTCATTGACTTTTATTGTAGTATTTACAACTTTTGATAAACGTGGCGGTTTCTTAGGCGCATTAGTTTGAGGTAGTTGAAGATTCTTTTTAATGAATAGTTATTAGTTTGAATGTTTTTGGTTTTTTTTTTTATTTTTATTTTTTGGTTAAAAATTAAATATTTATAGAATATGTAATTTCAAATTATTTATTTCCTAACTACTCTCAATATTTATTAAAATATGCAGCTATCTATATACTTGTTTTAACATTCATATAGTTAGTAAGCAACAAAACACTAAAAAAAAAAAAAACAAGCTCCCAATTACCACCAAAATTATTATAATCAACAGACAAAATCTTTTATTCTGCATATTTTAATTATTATTATTATCTAATATTATTTTAATTGCATACATATAAGAGATATAAGGAAAAGAATATTTCTTATTAATGTTTACCTCAGTTAAAGTTTCGACAGACTGCATCGCTACTACTTCCATTGAAGTGCTTTTAGTTACCGTTTGTGGGATATTTTCACTTGTCGATGTTGCTATTGTAACCGTTACAATTGTTTGTGATTGCGGTTCATTTGAACTTTGACCAACTTTTTCAAATTCTTCAGTATCTGTTTCTGATTCAAATCCACTATGATGTAAAAAAAAAAAGAAAAAAAAAAAACAATCCATTACTTTAAGATGGAAATTTTCATTTAATGACAATAATAATTTACTCTTTTAAGTGCGAATGCAAATCAATTGGACGATGCCCTATCGCTGGTGGTAATGTATTATTTGACTGTGATTTGCTTGTCGTTGAATTTTTGCTTTCACCAATTTTTGATCCAGATCTGGAAATATAAATAACATTTTGTAATAATAATAAATTTCGTTTTGGAAAATTTTCTATTTACCTTGAGACAAAAAATTCTATCACAGGTCCCATATCCGGAAATTGAATTTTTGAAATAATATCAGGTAAATATGATGTCAGTACATCTAAATCTATAAAGTACAAAATAACAAAATTAATAACAAATACAAATACGTGAATAATTATTAAAAATTTTATTTATTAATTTTTGTTTTTTTTTTTTTTGTTTTGTTTAATTTACCTGATTTTGTGATATTTGGTAAACCAGCATCGAAAATGAATGGTGTTTCATTAGCAAATGCTGGTGGCATATCATTCATACCAGGAAATAATGCATTTAAAAAATGTCCTTCAAAATTTGTATTAAATTCTTGTCGACGTAATACTTCATCGTTATGAATTGTATAAAAATCGCATGCTAATGTTGAGGCCCAATTAACAAATTCTCTTGAAAATATTCTTCGTCGTACAACTTCTGTTACAGCTGATACATATATATTTGGTGTTTGATGAATTTGTTGTATTATATTTAGATGACGTTCAACTCGCCTTAAACAGCGATGATAAAATAATAGATTATTGTCCAATTCGCTCATAGTATTTTCGATGTGAACAATATATCTGTAAAATAAATAATTCAAAAATAAATAAATTAATATAAAATAATAATAAAAAAATATATATATACTATTATATTTATATATGAAAGTTCTCTTACTTTAGTCTTTTATCAAGATTGGCTCCTAATTCATCTTTTGCACGGGATATACGTCTGCGAATATCGCGTATAATTTTTTGATTCTGTAACATAACTACTAACTGACTTCGATGCGAAGCACACAAATCTGGTAATATCGAAGCATCTCCAAGATTGCTGGCACGACTTTGATTCTAAATAATTTTTGAAAAATTACACAACAATTTCAATACAAGTTACAAAAATATATAAATTTGAAAAAAAATCAAATTAATCACCTGTTGAAATGCCGTCGAAAGTTCTTTTTGTTCTTGAACTAATTTCTTTAATTCACATTTTAATTTTTCTAGACCGTATAATCTATCCTCTAAACCCTTAATTTCTTTAATTTCATCCTGTTCAGCTGTTTTAATAATTTTCATTACATCTTGTTTCAGTTTTTCGAATTTATCTTCGTCAAATGTTGTTAAACCTTGAATACATTCTTCTGCCATTATTTTTAATGTATTATGATTTTCTTTAGCTGTTATCCATTGTAATAATGTAAGTGTTCGTATTTTTGTTAAATCACTACCACCGCTACCACTATTTTCTGGTATACAACATTCCTTTGATGATGTTTTTGCTAATTCTAAGCCTGTATTTCGATTTTCATCGTCATTCGATGTTGTAACTTCTTTTGATGATTGTGATGATGACGATGATATTTTATGTGATGATGATTGTGTTAATTGTGTAGCAGCTATTACAGATACATTCTGTTGATGTGATCTTGAAAATGCTTCATCATTATTTAAATATTCATCAAAACCATGAAATTCTTCTTCAGCATTTTGCATAAGACCTGGTAATATCGGTATACGGGCAAGTTTATCCAGGTCATCACTAAACTGCCCCAATAATTCTAAATAATTGTTACGTTTTTTTAAATGTTCTTCAAAACATTTACAAAAATTTTCAAATCTTTGACGGAATTCTTCAGTTAAATCTTCCATATTTGCTATAACAGCTGACCAACCTTGCTGTTGTAAATGTTGTTCATATACTAATCTTTCACATATTGATTCTTCTTCATGGGCTAAATCGTAAATTTGTTGTGCTAATTGTGCACGTGCAACTACTGTTGAATATGTAGCTGGTAATGCAAGACATCTATCAACTTGTTCTGTTAAATCAACATCTAAAATTCAAAAATGAATATAAAATTTTAACAATATGTATTTAAATTTCAAGATTTTAATATTTCTTAAATTTCAATTTGTAATTCTACGAATTCATAAAAAAAGAAAAAAAATCAATTATTAAATTTGTGTATTAAACAAATAAAAACAAAAAAAAAAAATTAACATTCACAATATACGATGATATACGAGTATGTATATGTACTACCTTCATTTCTAAGAATTCTCCCTAAAAATATAATCGAATTTACTTTATGAAAATGTGCGAAAAATTTCGGCACGTGTATCATACCTTATTTTATTTATTTTTATACATGCGTTTTCAATAATGATTATTAAAGGGATTATATTCAATAAAGAAAATCTTTTCTTCTTCTTTTTTTAGCAAATAAATTAATGTAACTATCCAAAAATTCACAAACTAAAAAATAAAAAAAAAAAAAAAACGAAAATAAAATTCATTCATTTAAATAATTAGAATACAGGAAGGAATTCAAAATTAGCACGTTTATATTCTTCATTTTGTTTTTCTTTCTAAAAAAAAAAAAAAAAAAAATATTCGTATTTTTCGTAAAACATTCGTAGTTTCTTCAAAAAAAAAAAAAAAAAATTCCTTTTACTTTTGTGATCACGTGTGTAAAAATTTATGTATATGTACATAATGTATACGTGAAAATTTTTACGCAAACTACAATCGAAATACAATTTTTTTTTGTTCTCATTTTATTATTTAGGTCATGTAGAGAATTTAATTTGTAAAAGATATTATGTACATTATGTATGTATGAGTTTTTAAATTTTGAATTAATAAATGAATGATTCAAACAATTTTGTTTTTACGTTATCATGTTATATTCTTGTATTCCTTCCTTTTTAATATATATGTATATATTTTTTTTCAAAGTATAGATGTAAGTTTAAAGAATATAAATATGTATGTATGTATAGTGTGTGTTATGTGCTATACATATAATTTATAGATATAAATACCATCCTTATATACATACTCGTATATGTGTTAAGTAAAAAATTTTAATGTAGAAAATATAAGATATGAAAAGAAACACATATTTAACTAGATATAATGAATAATGAGTGTATTACAACAGTACCACACAGTACAGGACAAAATATAACATAAGTATGGAAATTATTATATATGATGTATGTACATATGTACATGTGTATTATATAAATCTGAATAAATTATAATTTTAACGTAATATAGATGTAAAATTTATGCAAAAAATTAAATTCAAGTGCGGGGAGGATTGTACCAGTACTATACTATGACTGACTGACTATTGACTATGTATATATATCATACTCGTGTACTAAATGTGCAAGTAATCTTTTTCTATGCACATATCTATACATATATGCATGTATGTACATATATTAAAAATGTATGCTCTAATGCAGTTCAAATATTCATTAAAAATTTTTTGTGTCACACATACATACATATATATGTATATCTTTTGAATATGAACTAGTACATTAGTATATCTTGTTGAATAAATTATTTAAAAAAATAATAATAATGTAAATACACGTACAGTCAGTTTTATTATAAAAAAAAATTAATATTCTCTCTTACAATAGCCTAAAGGAATTTTTATCATTTAATCTTTCTTTGTACGTTATGTTATGCAGTATGTATGATGTATACATTCAGTAGGTAATATGTATTTTTGTGTACGAGTATTTTCCAGTAACAGTACTATTTTTATTTTGTTTTTACTCTTTTTTTTTTTTCTAGAGATAGTAGGAGTAGAATATTTTTTACAAAAAAAAAAAAAAAAAAAATAATAAAAATGAAAAAAAGAAATTAAACAATGATAAATCATAATAATAAACTAGAATGAATATTAATTTGAATTTTCTTTTATACATTACATATCATATTTAAATACATACATACATTGCATTCTCTATACTACCACATACTACATACAAAAGTAAAAATGTATTAAAATAATGTATTTTTGGTATTCATTTAAAAAATTGAAAACTTTAAATTAGTAACTTTTTCATTTTTTATTTTTATCCTTTTTTTTTTTCAATTTAAAAAAATTTAAGATTACAAAAATTATACATAAAAAAAAATTTAGATAATACATATTTCTATCATAATAAAATTTTTCAATTTTCGAACTCATGAAACTATTGTCAATGCACATAAAACGTATTTGATATTTTAGTTAGTAGATTACCTCACTCAACAAGTCTCGCTACTACAACTACAATGTGCTAAATGCCTTGTCAATATGCACATATAGATACCTCATATAGATAATCATCATAACCCATAATATAAATGTATGAACTTTGTATACTCGTATGTGCTACATATTTTGTTTTTTAAACGAAAAATATTGTTTTTTAATGAATATACATATTTAAATGTTCATTCACTTCTTAACGATTACAACGATTGCTATTATGTAAATATAAATTTTCAAAAATAAATACAAATATGTTACCTAATCTGTAGTTGTATGCATATACTAAAAAGTGAACTAAATTGTAATGATTTTATTAAATATATTTAGCAATCTATAGATAAATAGATAGATATAGATAAATATTGTAGTTGTAGCATGTTCAGGTACATGAAATATATGATTCTTGTTTTCAACTTGATATTATAAATTTTATATAAGAAATTTTAAATGTGTACCTATGTACATATATTACATCGTATATTATGCATGTATGTACATCATGTCATTTACATACTTAGTAGTTTTAGAAATATGAACATACATTATATCATTTAAATAATATACCTATTTATTTTATTTTTACTTTTTATTCTATCATCATACTTGATTTTTCGTTTTTTCTTTTTTTTTTTTTAATTTATGTTAATTTACAAACTTAAAAGAGCCAATGCATACTTCATATCATAATAAAATTAACAAAAATATTAAATGAAGTAATAAAACAATACATACAATAACATTACATATAAATAACATTTAAAAAAGAAAAAACGAAATGAAATGCAATCAAATCCTATCATGATATTAATCGTACGAGTAGTACCTACATATACACATAAGAAACTAATTTTTTAGTTGTATAACATGCCAAATACAACATTATTACATTACTTACAATCTAAAGTATAGTTACAATACTTTAGACCATGATAAGTATGATTTATAATTTACAATTTATTGTAATCTATAATTAATTCATTTTGATTTTTTTTTTTTTATTTTTGTTTTATGCTTTTGACTGTTTGATATTTAACTTTCTACTACTGTATTTGCAAAAAAAAAAAAAAAAAAAAATAGAAACACAAAAATTAAAATCTAAAAATAACAAAATAAAAATGCATAAAAAATGTAGTGTGTATTTTATATGAAAGACAATAGCAGTAGTAGTATAATGCACGTACATATTTATATTCATAGGCATACATATATACATATACGAATATACTATTCACATTATTATATATTTCAGTATGTATACATACATAATATATAATATACACAAACAAATCGTAAGAGCACATATCTACATTATATAGTACATAAAATAAAGCAAAACCAAAACATAAAAGATAAACAACGATGAATAAAAAATAAATAAAATAAATGAAATGGGTCGATCGATAATCTATACATACATACATACAAACATATATACAGTGCAGTAGTACAGTGTACAGAACATTATGTATATTTTTATATAGTTTAGTATGTATGTATAAGAGAATGAGTGTGTATGCTATCATCTATCATACATATTTCATCACCTCATCATCATCATCATCATCATCATTATATAGTGAAAAAATATAACTACCACCAGTACCAGTAGTATAAGTATATTATTTTTATAAATATGTATGCATATTCCTCCTATATATGTATAATAAACATACATACGTGTGTATTGTAATTATATGATAAGTACGAGTATGTAAATCTTCATTTTTATTTTACTATTCTTTTTGTACATATAATTACGTGTTATTTTTTTTTGTTTTTGTAATCAGGTCGAATAAAATACAAATAAACAAACAGATTTAATTTTTTTTTTGTAGAAATTTTAATAAACAAAAATAATGTACTTACTCATAACTCGTACTTCATACTTTATTATAATACATATTCTGTGATTAATTATTTTTACGATAAAAATATAATTTTTTTTTTTTCATTATTTTTAGTTTTAATTTGTGTAATTTAACGTAATATAATAATAATAATAATAATCATATTTTTTTTTTTAATTTAAATATGTTTACAGTTAATCTGATGGATTATAATTGTTTTAAATTAAACGAATTAGTTTTTCAATAAACAACATACGATACAAAACAAAAGTATAAAGGATATATTTAAATGAAGATGCAAAATAGTACATTTATTTATTTTTACATATATACATATATACATATGTATTGTATCTTATCATTTATGTAGTACGTTAGATATACTGTACATATTAGTAAAACTAAAAATAATTCTACATCAAAAGTAATTGGATTTTATATTTGTAAAGGTAGATGATGATGATGATGATATTGACATCTGAATAATTGGAAAAATGTTGAAAAAAATAAAAAAAATAATTGAATGAATAAATTGAACATAATATAAAATGAAATAATCTTTTATGTATCTATACATACTAATATATGTAAATTACATTTTTTTTTTTTTTAATAAAACATGTATACATATCATATATGCTAAATAAATGATAACATTATATTATACATATATGTACATGTGTACATTAGTACATATATAGTTACCTGGTTCTATACTAGGCCATGGTTGTGGTTTTATATCTATTGTTGAAAACATATATATTGGATTTGTATCTGTTCCAGCTGAATAACTGCATACTAATGAACCTGGAGTTAACATTTCTCCACCACTCACTAATAAAACAATATTTGATGCTGGATAACCATATAATCGTTCTATTGTATCCTTTAGATTTTGAACACTGTAATTAACATTAAAAAAAAAAAAATGAAATTAAATGAATTTAATTTATACAACATTATTGGAAAAATACAAATTTAAAATTTTAAGGTAAATTTTTATGATGATTTTTTAACTTTTCTATTAACAGTGATAAAGAATTTTATTTTTCATATTTATCAATTATTTACAAAGATAAATGTATAGATATAGGAGTACATTGTATTCATATTTTTGTGTATACATATATGTATAAATATGTATTCCAATCGACACTCGAAATGTATTATTTTTCCCAGAAGTAAATAATGACCCAATTAATGTACGATTTACATATTTTTTCATTAAAGTAGAGAAACCTTTTTCATGGTACATATATATATACGTAAATAGAAAAAATTAATTGCTAACAGAAAAAAAAAAAAAATAGGGACAGAAAATATATTAGGAGATAAGATAGAGAGAGGATAAATAATAAGAACATGAAGAAATGACTGTTCATAACAACCATTAAAAAAAAAAAAAACTGATAATCTAGGTACACTTATACAGATAGACATTTTCTATTCGATTCGATGTCAAGGTAACAAAAGTCAGTAAAACTAGGCAAAACATAAACTTCTCCCCTATATATTTTTGTATAGTATATATGTATGTATATAACATTTTATTGTTTTTCTACTTGAAATTTATGAAAAAGTAAATATGTACATACAAATCAAAAAATTTACATTATTTCTGGTAAAATAAATTAAAATTTTTTTGTATATGCATATAAATCATGAATGTCAATGAATAAGAATTGCTTATTTTTCTGTTTTTGATATACATATTATGTAGGTACTTGTATTATACCAGTATTTTGTGTTAATTTAATTCTTAAATTAATATTAAAGTTATTTTCAAATAAAATTAATTACATATTCTACATTCATTCTAAACTAAAAATTTAATTTTAATTTACAAAATGCTATTTTGTTTTTTTTTTTAAGAAGCAACATTTGGAATCAAAAACAAAAAAAAAAGAAAATGCTATTTGAATTTTAATTAGTCTAATTCAAGAATGAAAAAACAAAACAATTTTTTTTTAATTTTACGTAAAAGGCTATACATATAAATTTCATTTAAATTTAAATATTGAATAAAATAAAATTAATATGTATTCATCACATTTCAACTTCAAAATTAGATACATACATTTTTTATATTTGTATAGAATACATAATATACATACCTACATACGGGATGTTTAATAACAAATCATTCATGCAAATATCTTCTGTTTTAATTCATAAAAAGTTTATTTCTTTTTGATTTTCGTGTTTATAATAAAAAAACAAACTACCAAAATAAAAATTGTGCACTTTTTTAAGGAGTAATAATTTACGGCGACACTCGGTGCTAATATGAATCATAATAATCTTTGAAAAATGATAACTACATGATAGCATAATATGAATATCAAAAATTATTATACACTGAAAATACAATGCTGGGTCCTACATCATCTGTATTGTAAGCATACATCATTTAAATGCCCAATTTCTTCACTTCCAAATATTTTCTTGCTAAATTTAACGGAAAAATAGCAAAGAGATTTGTATTTCTTCATCTCTGATTAATACTTCACACATAGCTGCCAGCTAACTTTAGGTGGTAGATGAAATTATGATTATTTATTTGGCTGTAACCTAATTCAATACTAGCACAGTTTAGCACTCGGCTGGAGTTCCGAAAAGGTGTTCCCTCTGATCCTCTTGAAATTTTGACCACAGATTCTACTCGACAATATCATAAAAGTCACGGAATATTTTTTGTCGGAAAGCCCTCTATCGGTCACAATTCTCATTTAAAATTTTTTGTCAAAATTCTTATTTTAGCAATATCTCTGTAACGGTACATGATACAGGTATGTTTTACATCTCAAAAGAGGCGTCTTAAGATGCTCTATATTCTCAAAAAAAGAAATATTCAAAAACTCCTAGTAGAAGGATAATAAAGGACATTTTGTGATTTTTGGCTATTTTCACATTTTTGACAATTTCTCAGAAAGGAGTAAGGATAATCGGTTCAAATTTTTTGCAAATAAAAAAGGACATCATGAGCAAGATTTTTCATTCATTACTTTGATCCTGATGAAAAAGGAAAATGTCCTGCAGAGAAATAATTTTATTAATACTGAATTTTGCAAATTTTATACACGTGTGCACGTGTATGTATGTGAGTATGTGTATTTGTAGAAGTCAAATACATGATATTTTTTATATGTGCGTATATATGCGTGTGTATGTGCATTTGTAGAAGGTAAATCTAACAGTGTGTACATTAAGTATTTTATATACAGGCATACATATACACTACACGTATATCGGCAAATATTATATGATAGAGTACGCTTGCAGGTTTGTGTGTGTATGCATTTGTAGAAGGCAAATATGGTAGTGTGTGTATGTAAGTGTATGTGTGTGTGTGCATTTGTAGAAGGAAAATCTGATAGTGTGTGTATGTAAGTGCATGTGTGTGTGTGCATTTGTTGAAGGCAAATCTGGTAGTGTGTGTATGTAAGTGTATGTGTGCGTGTGCATTTGTAGAAGGAAAATTTGATAGTGTGTGTATGCATATGCACTTGTAGAAGGAAAATCTGATAGTGTGTGTATGTAAGTGCATGTGTGTGTGTGCATTTGTTGAAGGCAAATCTGATAGTGTATGTATGTAAGTGCATGTGTGTGTGTGCATTTGTAGAAGGAAAAGCTGGTAGTGTGTGTATGTAAGTGCATGTGTGTGTGCATTTGTTGAAGGCAAATCTGATAGTGTATGTATGTAAGTGCATGTGTGTGTGTGCATTTGTAGAAGGACACACACTACCAGATTTGCCTTCAACAAATGCACACACACACATGCACTTACATACACACACTATCAGATTTTCCTTCTACAAATGCACACACACACATACACATACACATACACACTACCAGATTTGCCTTCTACAAATGCATACACACACAAAACCGCAAGCGTACTCTATCATATTTGCCGATATACGAGTAGTGTATATGTATGCCTGTATAGAAAATACTTAATGAACACACTGTTAGATTTACCTTCTACAAATGCACATACACACGCATATATACGCACATATAAAAAATATCATGTATTTGACTTCTACAAATACACATACTCACATTCATACACGTGCACACGAACATAAAATTGCAAAATTCAGCATTAATAAAATTATTTCTCTGTAGGAAATTTTCCTTTTTCATTAGGATCAAAGTAATGAATGAAAAATCTTGCTCATGATGTCCTTTTTTATTTGCAAAAAATTTGAACCGATTATCCTTATTCCTTTCTGAGAAATTGTCAAAAATGTGAAAATAGCCAAAAATCACAAAATGTCCTTTATTATCCTTCTACTAGGAGTTTTTGAATATTTCTTTTTTTGAGAATATAGAGCATCTTAAGATGCATCTTTTGAGATGTAAAACATACCTGTATCATGTACCGTTACAGAGATATTGCTAAAATAAGAATTTTGACAAAAAATTTTAAATGCGAATTGTGACCGATAGAGGGCTTTCCGACAAAAAATATTAGAGTTCTGTGCTTTGCGTCACAAGGACTATCTGTGGTCAAAATTTCAAGAGGATCCGAGGGAACACCTTTTCGGAACTCCAGCCTAGCACTCTAACTGGAAAACATTCAAATAATAAAATCTAACATCCAAATTTTACATTAATAATCTCAAGTCTCGCTCGATTCAAAACTTTTGATTTGAGGTTTGAGCATAAGCCAGTTGGCTTTGCAGTTAGTTAGTGATAACTTTGTATGAAGAAAACTAAACTCATTGCTAGCTGTCAGCTAAATTTAGGTGACATCCAACTAGCAGTTAAAAATTTTCCTATATTATCTACTTGTACACTTAATGTTTAATGTAAATTTGAAACTACCTACATAATGTTTGCTTGGCATTGTCACAGAAAAAAACAAATTCAATTACAAGACAGATAACTTAACGTGACTTATCCAAATAATCTATTAATGCTTTCCATGCAAAGATTACGATTTAAAAATCATCTCGCATAAAGACGATAGAAAAAGCAATATTTTTTAATAATATATGGTAATACTACAAACTACGAACATAAAACTAATTTTAAAAAATATAAATTTTATATATATAAACATCAATTATTTTCTAAATATACATTTTTTACGTTTACTGTACTTATAAATTATGGTTACGTTTACTGTACAAGGTATTCAAAATTAAGGAAATATACATTATAATTAAAAATTAATTTTCATTATGAAAACATTTTTATCATCATTCATTACAATTTAAACATTAATGTATATAAGAGTATGCATACATGATTGTATAATAACTGACATTATTATGTATTTACAGAGTTTAATATGAATTTGTTAAGCATTTGTGAATGAATACAGTATCCATATTGACAGGAAATACAATATTTTAAAAATTCAAAAGTATTACAGTAATTTAATTTCTATATTTTAATCAATTTTAACTTATTAATGATCAATCGTATATACAACATACATATATGTATATACATGTATGTAATTTTCTTTCTAGTTTCCTTTTTCATTAACTTTAATAAATTACACACATATTTATGTGTTTATATTATGTGTATACATGAATGTACATAATTGTATGAAAAAATAAATTCACATTTACATTTCTTCCTCATATAGAATTTTTATAATTATTATACATCACTTATTAAAGTTAACTTTTAATGTACATTTTACATTACATATGCGAGTAGCTACATGTATGTACAAGCAAATGCAGGAAATAATTACCAATCAGTTAATTTTTTTTTTGTTTTCTAAAGCAAAGAAAAATTGGAAAATACAAAAAAAAAAAAATTACATTTTCATTACTTTTTAAACAGTTGTACATTTTATCTGTATATATTAAAATATAATTAAAAACGAATTGAAGACCTTGAAGTAGATATATATATATATACATATATAGTATATGTACGTACGTATATACGTAAATGACGGAATATCATACACGTTCACATCATACGAGTGTATGAAAATTTAGTACACATGTATTTATATATATGTTTTTATCTACCGAGTGCGTTCATGAACATTACTTTAACCATAGCCATGGTATAGTATAGATTAAGCAAAGTTATGTTATACTACAGCCATAGTTATGTTAACTTCAAGTAGTTTTTGAACGCGATTTTTACCATAGTAGTAGCAATAAATTGTCATTCAGCTATCAAGTCAAGTTTAAAAAATTTTCAAAAAAATTTTTATATATAATTATTATATTTTTTGTTTGTCAAAAATTAATTAATTTTTAAAAATTAATTTTTAAACAAAATTAATTAATACTACTACTTTTTTCAAATAAATAAAATTTAAATTTTCACAATTCACAACACAAAATTAGATGCCAAACGATTTTTTTATTGTCAATGTCATTACCACAGGCTTACTATCGTTAACCATGCTCTCTAGTTAACTATAGTAACGTTTATGAACGCACTCCAGGTATATACTATTACATTACACTATTTTTATATAGTATTTCTAACAATAATGATATTAAATAATGTATATGTACGTAACTATAATATATAAGTAATACATAATGATGAAAAATATTTATTTAAGTAATATAATATTCAATTTCGAATTTTTGTGTATAGTATGGATTGAAAAATTATAACAGTATTATAAATCCAATAATAGTAATATCACATATATTTTGTTTACATTTTATTATTAATATATATTTTTTTTTTGTTGATAAATTTTTATTTTTTTTCATATCTAGAAAATATTTTTCCTTTTTTATGTAATATGTTCATGGTATATATATATATATATATATATATATTATAGTCATATATGAACATAAATAGCAAATTTAAATATAACATAAAATATACAAAAATATTGTACGAAAGCACATATGTACAATTTCAAATTTTCAAGTATTTACACATTTTTTAAACAAAATTTTTACATTACATGTGTAAATTAGATACGTATGTATGGATGTATATAAATAATAAAATTTTCAATGTATCACATCATACATTTATGTTTATTTTACATTTTATATTTTATATACAATTATAGATATACATACTTAGAAACAATAATGAAATTCTTGCGTTTTTAAATTCCAATAATAAAAAAATTTGTACATAAATGTATTATATACACCTAACATAACATTTAAAAATTTATTCGCCTTCGAATAATTTATTTTGTTTTTATTTTAAAAATTACAGAAAAATATAAATAAATTTTTATAAGTCTACATTTACTACAGTTTTTGTCGATTTAATCAAATCATTTTATTACATCATTTTTTTTTTTAACTTTTTTATTTATTTATTTTTTTTTTTTTTTTTTTTTGTGAACGGCACGTGAAAAATCGTATTGAAAACTATATAGATAAAGACGTACATTACATAAATGAGATATCATGTTAACTATGCTATTATATACAATAAATACAATGTTTACATATATTTGTATAAAATTTTAAAAGTAAACATACGCTAATAAAATAAAATTTTCGCACTCATCGCTTACAAAGCACGCATTATTAATAAAGCTCTAATATTATTATTATTATTATTATTATTATTTTTTAAATATGAACGTGTTTCATATTATATTGTACATAGATACGTATAAATGTATAGGTACCTGTTATTTGAATAAAATATTACGGGCACATATAAATATGTACATATATAGTTTGTACATTGTACCAATGATTGTACACATTTATACGTTACTACTCTTACTTTTTAAAAATGAATTTATTACATATGTATAAATATTTTTTTTTGAAAAATTTTAATGCGTAATCTAACATCAAAATTATTACAATGAATATGACTTCTGTATTTTCATTTATTTTATATATACAGAGGCGTCAAAAAATTATGAGACAAACATAACTTTTCAAAAGTAGTACGTAGTAGGTACTTTAAAACGTTTTAAAATTATGAAAAAGAATTAAAAATTTTTTTTAACAAAATATTTCATTCAATTCATATAATAATAGAATATAATAAAAGCTAAAAATATTTTTAATTCCGTTATTCAAAAATAAATTCAAAAAGGAAAATCATATAATCAAAAATATACTGTGAATAAATCATGGGGCCTAGTTGTACAAAAAATTATTAAAATTTATATGAAAAAATGAATTAAATAATAATTTATTTCACAAACTTTACGTCCATAGACCTCCTTAAATTGTTTTGGCATTGAATCCACAGGAATTTTAACAAAATCTTGTAGAATCTTAGTTGAATTTTCTTGTAATAAATTTTTATTTTAGCAACTGACTTATTATGATATTTTTTTTTTAAAATTTCGAATTTTTAAAAATAAAACAAAAGATATTCGATTTTATTTAAGTTGGAACTTTATGGAGATGCTTTTATCACATTAGGACAATTACATATTTTCCTTTTTCATGTGTGTGTGTGTATAAATCGCTAAACATTTTCTATTCATGAAAAAATGTCCCATAATTTTTTCACGCCTGTGTACATAGTAGTAGTGTAGTAGGTGGTAGTAGTATGAGAAAAATAAAAAAAAAAAATACAAGAAAATTCAATTACCTTCAGTATTTATATTTTACATGCTTTTTATGAGTTATAATTGAAATTATTTCATTTTATATTATTGTTGTAGTGAAAAAGTGGCATATGTAAATTATTAATAAACTACATATACATATTATTATTTTGAAATTTTGAATGGAAAATTCATTTTGATACACTTGTATACACATATGTAGTTAGTTATGTGTATGTATATAACATGCGAGTACATTATGTATACAATAGAATCACGCACTCCAATCGCAATCATGATAAATAATTAATTACTTATGTATTTCAGAACAATCTGAACTATCGAAAATTCAGATACGGACATGTTTGACGGTTTCTATTCAGCATTTTATTATCTTAACACTTATACCACAGATCTAAATAACTATACAGTATGTTATGTATATAGTATACATAGTTATTTAGATCTGTGATTATACTATATATCGCATACGTTATACTTTTAAACGGAGTTTAATTTAAAAAAAATCTAAACTATATAATGACTAAACTTGGAACAAATATTCACATTTTACTACAGATTTAATTTTTTTTTTTTTAATTTATTAAAGAAGAGAGATCAGATAAACTGCCTCCCTTCTGTTCAACATCATGATCCACCTGATCCTTTTCACGATTTCACTATAGATATTACATACATAACATAAGGATAAAAAAAAAAAAATTTGACTTCGATTAGTAAAAATTGAATTAACGACACTATAGTGTATTTATGTTTGTAGATATATGTATATGTATGAAAAAATATTTTGTTTAGACTTAACATACCTAACTTTTTTTTTCTGTTTTGTTTATTTTTCATTATTTTATTTTTGCGATTTATAAAAAAAAAGTTTTTTTTTTTTCACAATAAAAAAGGTATACTATATAAGTACATATATAGTATATAGCATACCATGTACATACATATTATGTACATATGTATTTTCTACATTTTGCCTCTGTTTAAAAACAAAAAAAAATCCACAATAAAATTCTAGTAAATTGAATAAAATGACTCCTACAAATAATACAAATATATATCTTTACTAATCTTATACAATTTATTACTATTTTATTACTACATCATATGTATATACATTACATATATCTGTGTATTATATAAATAATAGAATATATAATATAACATAATATACATACATACGTTTTCTTTTTTTTTTTTTTCTCAAGAGTTGTTTTTAGTTTTGTTTTATTACTCATTTTATTTGTAATAACAATACAAAATATTGATAAGCAAACAAAAAAATTTATATAAATGTACTGTATATATCTATCATTATGTACTATGTACATATATCGTGAGACAAATCATAATTTCAAGCTTTTTCTCTTAAAAAAAAAATAAATAAATAAATAGAATTAAAAATGTAATAAAAATAAAAACATTATAACTTATTGTAATCAAATTAATTTTTGCTGACATTATTTTTATGATATATGTATATGTATATGTTAGCTATAATATTTTTTTTATTATCTCATTTATCAGTGTCTAGCCTGATTTAAATTTTCATATTCCTTGTTGCTGGTTTTGTTGATTTTTAAAATGCTAGTATAAATAATAAAAATAATAATAAATATATATATGTACATATAAAACTATAAATAAGAGATATATGTATACATATGTATTATGTATGTACATAGTATGGTGTGCTGCTAATATTTATAATATGTTTACTTATATTATTTTCAATAATCCTCTGTTTACCAATATGTATAGATATAACATCATATGTAAGTATGTATGTACATAAATATTATGTTCAAATTTGATAAGAGAATTATTGTAAATATTTGTAAAACTTTTATCTTAATTCGATAATTTATTTATTTTTGTTTTTGTTGTTGTTGTGATTTTTTTAATTAAAAATAGATATCATTTTTTTGAACAGATATATAAATTTAAGTTTGTTAATTAACATGACAAATTCTATATTCTATACAAGATTGTATAGATAATAATGTTATACATATGTAATTAATTTATCTATAATACAAAACTATTACATAGTTAAATTATCTCATTTATAGTCTTGTCATTGTAAAACTTTTTTCTATATACATTATATACCTATGAAGGTATAGTTTTGTTTTCTATAGTAACAATAAATTTATTAATTATGTGACAAATTTTATTTTTGTATATATTGTTTTACGTACACAAACTTGAGACTATCATACATATTGTAAAATTTAAATGTTTTCAGGCATATAGAACACGTGCTTAATTATAATTTTATTTGAAAATTTAATTAATGCTTCATTTTAAATTAATTACAAGAATTATATATATGTATCTAATTTAAAAATAAAAAGAAAATCTTCTCGAATTATAATTACGAATAAAAAAAAAATATATTTGTAATTTAAATTATTTTTATTCAATTTCTAGCATAATTAATAAATTTTTATGGTTGTATATAATTATAGATTATAAATTCGAGTAACACACGAAAAGTTCAAAATATCAATAAAATTGAACTGAAATCAAGTTTTTTGAACAAATTTATACTTTAATGAAAATAATGAATAAATAAAAAAATTCATAGAAAAAAGAATTTAAAAATTTCTATTAATATTAAATAAAAATTTTCTAAATTATAAAAATATGTATACATATTTATATTTGTACATTTCTTTATTGTTTGTATTAGGATATTAGATAGATAGTGTGTATATTGTATGTACTATAACAATTTATGACACTTCAATTGAATTATACGACTAGTATATACATATTACATTTTTATTCTAAGACTTTCCAAATAACTTGATAAATCGAAATACGAAAAAATAAATTCAATATGAAAAGAATCATGAAAATTTATAATGTAAAAGGTAAAAGATAAAAATTGTACAGTAAATTCAAGAGAATTAATTTTTTTTGTTTTCACATCATTAGTCTAATCTATCTATCAGATCAGTAACTTGTGTTTTCAATTCATGTAATACATGGAAGTATAATACACCACACGATATGTAATTTCTTTGAAATCACCGTAAATAAATAAAATTAATAATATTAAATATTAAAGTAGATCGAAAATTTAATTCCTTTATGTGTTTTATGATTAAAACAAAATTTCTGTACATTTTGGTCTGTTGTATATTATATATTATGTACTATATATACCTACACAATATTGATTTATAAAGACGCATTTATTATTATTATGAAATTAAAGTTTATCATAACATAAGTAAAATACCAATACATAATACGGTGCACAATGCACATGTAACATTGATTGGAAAACTTGTGTCTTGTGCGTTTACTTAAACATAATATACAATACATACAATACGCCCTAACCCACATATTTCATTTTCTATTTAAAATACGTTTCTATTGTAATTAGGGATCAAAGTGAATTTCAAGGAAATCCAAAAATTAAATAAACAAATTTTCAAATAAAATAAAGTTACATATACATACATACATAAATATCTACAACTATATTACACATTATACGTAAATTTAAAAATAACAATAATAAAAAAAAAAACAAGATACGAGAAACGAGAAACGAACAATAATATACCTACCACACGTATATAAATATTTCTATTGAATTGGTCCGCATGTACTTTTATGTATACATAATTATTTGTGAAAAGTATAAGATAAGACGAAAAAAAGCATACAAGCATTTTTATACGTATAGGTATTTAGATATATGTATCTCAATTATGTATATAAATTATATTTTTGTATGAAATGATTCGAATACATTGAACTTTCTTCGAAATTACATTTAAAGGAAAACATATAGAAAGAAAATCATTTGAAAGTACATATACATATGTACTTATATACATTTTTTTCGCACATATATATACATATATATTTTCATTTTTTTTTTCTTTCATTCAATATTTTTTTTATTGTTCGGAAAATAATACACATTATATTTATATTATATACATATAAAAATATTAAATAGAAATTTTCAAATAAAATAAAATATGTATATGTAACATGTTAACTTTATTATTATTTTTATAGAATTACATGTGCACGTGTAATCTCTATAAAAAAAAAATGTATGGACATATGTCTGGTTATCGAAACATATTAAAATATTACAAAAACAACACAAAATGATGATAAAAGCTAAAAATAGTACCACACTTTAATGTGCGCTGATATATTATTTTAATATTTAATAATCAAAAAAAAAAAAAAGAATTTTTTTTGTAAGTAGGTACATATATGATAACTCCGAGTATGTATAATATTATAAAATATTTATATAAGATACATTTACATAGATTTTTTACACATGAAACGGTACATACATACTTATAAATATATTTATGTATTTGCGATTATTCATCTATCTTTATTATAGCAAAATATGTACATATAGGTATATAAACAGCATTACATTACGTTACATTCTAAATTAGACAGAGATTGGCAAATTAACAGGAAATAAAAAATTCTGAAATGGTATAGAATAGATATTTTTAAAATTGTTTCATAATAAAATAAAAATGATCGAGAAAATAGCTTACATGTGTATATATTTATGTACATGATGTATGAAATTATATGTGATTATACATTAGATACCTACATTCTAGATTTATGTAGACGTATACTTACAGATATGTAAACACAAAACAAATTTATTATATCCAAATTAAATTTCTCTTATAATTGGAAATGTCAATGTTTGAAATGTGTAATTTTTAATAAAAAAATAATTGATTTTAAATAAATTATAAAAAATAATATTATATATGGAAGACAAATTTTATTTTTGCAACTTGATGATTTTAATTTAAATTTTTGAAACTTTCTAATTTAAAATTTTTAGAAATTTCAATTCTATAAATTATCAATATTAATAATTCAGTTTTGCATCATATACTCGTATGTATACTTCAGTCATTGATTTAAAGTTTAAGAGCATTAAACTTTTGAATTAATTTCAATTTCTTTCTCATATTATTTAGATACATTATATCAATTATATGTACCTACATACATTTATATATGTATATCCATTCTTACTGCACACACAAATACCCACACACTACACCAAATAATAGTAAATTAGTTCATTTGATAATGAATTTAAATTTAAATGAATCGTAGAAAAAAAAATTATTTTTTTTTTCTTTTTATTTTATGAGAGAAATATTGCCAAATAATTTTTTTTTTCTTTCTATTATTAACATACATATCTATAACACCACATAAAATTTTAATTACATCAATTACTAAGTATTTCGTAAAACTCGTAAAACTTATTTTATTACGACCTAAGAATTTTTAATTGAACAAAAATATACATATGTGTGTGTAATATACATATATGTACACTCTCAGATAGATTTGCTCATTGAATCTATATAGGTATATTACTATTATGTGGTTAAATAGTTTAGAAAATCGGTATAACATGTTAATTGTATTACATTTCTTTCAAAAACATCTAAAAAATTACTTATAAATACAAATTTAAAGAAAAAAAATTTAGAATACAAATTTTAATTTAAAATAATACAAATAAAAACGTAGATACATTATAATGTGTATGTATGTATATATATAAATAAATTTGTAATTTATATAAACAAATTGTGCAATATCATTTTTCGTTTAATGACTCATAAAAAAAAATATATCCATATAACACACATACAAATGGTATAGGTATAACACGCGTATATTTTTTTATAAATATATGTATGTAGGTATATATTTATTTATTTATGTACAAATAAAAGGTATAACCAATAATATTTATATTTCAATAATTTTAAATAAAAATTTCTTATCTTCTTATTCATAAAATAAAATTCATTTTTCTAAAATTAGTTTATTTTTCCTGTTTTCTTTAATTTTATGAAGCAAAAAAAAAAAAAAGAAAGTTCAATAACATAATTAAACATTCTAATATAATCTTAATTATAAATTGATTCAAAAAAATACGTATGTAGTATGTTGTACATGGTTGTACATACATACGTAGTAGGTAGTATATGGTAGTACACAGAATGTTACTTAAAATCTTTATTTTTATTCAAAAAAATATTTTTTTAAGCTTCAGGAAAATTCTGATTATATTTTTGCAAACATTTAATTGATAAAAATTGTTTTTTCTGCGAATATAAATTTTTTTTTTATTTTTAAAGTAATTTTACGCAATA
The DNA here is from genome assembly GCA_951394055.1 of Villa cingulata. Lineage (NCBI taxonomy): Eukaryota > Metazoa > Arthropoda > Insecta > Diptera > Bombyliidae > Villa > Villa cingulata. Next base: position 56,844,392 of record OX596018.1, read on the forward strand.
CATATTTAAAATATAAAATATAAATTGTTTGTATAAATATTTTCTAAGTAACGTATAAAAATTATGTTTATATTACATTATACGTAATTTACCAAGAAAAATTTTCTTTCTTCTTATTTTTATGCTTTTACATTATTTTCATCAATTTTGATTATACGTTTTGAAATGATAAACATTTGTAATAAAAAAAAAACAAAATTTTGTTTATTTGCAACACGCATTTGTTTCACGAGTCGAGTACACAAAACAAGAAAGAAGAGAAGAAAGAAAAAAAAAAACGTCGAAATAATATTTTTTACTGAATGAATTTCTATTTGAAAAATTTACAAATTAAATGTAAGTACATTATATATGTACGTATATTATTTATTGGCTTGGCATAGAAAATAATATTCCTTGCTGTCATCAGAACAAGACAAAATTATATGTTATGTACTCTAATAACTAGACCTCTACTGCTTTTACACTTTACGTACATATAGTACATACAATCTATATAAATAAATAGTGTAAAATAAAATGTTTATAAATGTATACTGTACTCTATATTTTTACGATGTATCTACATATATACATATGTGCATATATAACGTACGATTTACGTAAAATAAATATAAATTATGTATGTATTAATAATTTTACAAAAGTAGGTTGATAAATTTGTTTTTAGATTAAATAATAATTTAATTCGTAAACAGAAAATGATATCATGAAATTAGCATAAATTTTTTGAGATTTTCATGCATGTGGATATAACAATCAATAAAAATATATGTATACATAATAAATATAATAATTAGTAAAATTTACATAGGTATACAAGTATACAACAGTTTTCGTATGTTTGTTTTGTGGTACTTTTAGAGAAATTAAAATTAGAATAAAAATATAGCAAATAATTATGTACATGCATACATAAAAGTAATTTTTTTCGAAATACATATGTATATGTATGGTGGTTGGTATATATATACACAGTTCAAATATCATCAAATTGGACTATATAATCTGAAAAATAATTTAAATTGTATTCCTGTATGTGTAACATACGTATGTCAATTAATTAATGAAATTCTGTTATCAGAAAAATTATTAAACGATTGAGTTAATTAAATTCAATAAGTGACATTTTATTTAAAGAAAAAAATACTTTTATGTACCTCCTATATATATACAATCATGTATACGTGTATATTTCCTTTTATAAAATAAAATAAAAAGCAAACAAAAAATTTATATTATGGCTATAAAAAATTAATAAAATCATTATTATTATTATTATTATTTTTGCTTTTTTTTTGCTTATTTTGCTTACCTTGATAGAGCAACATTCATGTCGAATTTTATCATTCGACCAGTGTCTACATGAAAAACGTACAACATGATGATGATGATGATGATGATGATTATTATTATAATATATTATGTGTATTTCCAAAAAGTAAAATGATGAATAAAATATTATATTATTGAATGTTACCGGAATTCAATTATACGAAAATTATATTTTTATTATTTTTATTTTATCTAATTAATTTCTTCTTTTGTATATGTATTTACATGAGTACATATACATATATATGCATATAATATACAAAATAAAAATTTTGTAAAGATATCTGTTGCTGCATATACATATGTAGATAATTTATAAAAAAAATTTTTATATTTTCTTGTTGATTTTCTGTTGTTTCTGTGTTTTCCTTCTTTTTTTCTTCCAGATAATAATAAATATTTTTTCATGTATTTTTCTATTTTTATATGTTATTCCTTTTTCTTTGTTGTTTCCTACATATAGGTATATTTGTATGTATATAGTATGTGTGTACTTGTCCAGAAACTACTTGTAACCAGAATCGTCGTCGTTTTCGATGTATTTTTCCAGAATAGTATTCATATGAATTCTATATATGTAAATGTACATATATTTATGTGTGTAACTATAAATTGTAATTTTATTTACTATGTACAAGCGCGAATAATATCGATATTATTACGCAATTATTATTAATAACTATATTATATGTATGTATATAATTTTCAAATAAAAAAAGTTTTTATTTTTAATTAAAAATACGCGAATTTAATAATATGGCTTTCTATATATAGTACATCTATATGTTTTATAATATATGCAGTAATATTTATGCATGCGTGTATGTACATATTTCGTATATCCTTTGAGTTGAGTTATATTTTCTTTGTTTTTTTTATTCTTTCTTTTTCAATTACTACTTGTTCGCGTACAATTGAAAAATTAAAATAATTCATTTAGTTTTCTCTACTTAATGTGTGCTGCACTACTGCTATATTATAATAATTATAGTAGAAATTAATAAAAAAAAACAAAACATTTTATTTTGTTTTAATTTATATTTTCTTTTCTTTTTTTTTTATATAAAAATTTTACATATATTATGCAGGTATTTATGTAGTTAAAAAAGCAGTAAAGTAAATTATTTCTTTTCTTATATTTTTCCTTCTTTCTTTATTAATTTGAATAATTTCTTCTTTTTTTTTCTATAACGTTTTGTTTTTAATATTCTGTTCCTTTTTATTTATAAGTCGTAATAATTTATAAAATAAATTAAATTTTTTTTATCAATCTGAAAAAAGAAAACAGAAAAATAAAAGAACATTAAATACAATTTAATTAGTAAATAATGTTTTAATTAATTCAAATAATTATATAGCATATGGATGTGTACATAATAATAATTATGTTACATGTATAATATGATATGGTATGAGTATAAAATGTAATAAATAATGTTAGTGTTATAATATGATTAATTTATTGAATTTATTAAATCTATCACTACTGTATATAACGAATTTCCGTAAATTATATTCACTCTTATAGTCTTATATTTCGAATAGCTACTCAATGATAGATTTTTTATTTAAGAAAAAAAAAATCAAATTCAAATAAAAACAGAATAAAATATTATCAACTTTTTTGACTTGGTAACTGAGATACATGGTAACCTGTTGTTAAATCTAATTTCTATTATAAATATTATAATGTTATGCAAAGTCATTGAAATTCTATTAAATTCGCTTTGATTTTCTCTATTTTAAAGAAAGATTTTTGTTAGTATTATCTTAGCATCTTGTATCCATTTGATTTAAAAAAAAAGATGAAAAAAAAAACATCCCAGATAATATTTACTTGTTACAGATATAAATTACGAGTAATAATTTTTACTTTGAATTATGCAAAATTCAGGACTAAAGGCTTTCGGTAAGCCTCTCGTTGACGACCTTGCAGAGGTGGCCAGTCTACGTTTAGGTTACTTGAATTACAACGTAAACAAGACGAAACGGCTATAGTCTATAGATTAAACAACCAGCAGCACCACCCAGGAGGAAGCTTCGTGGTAACAAAACGACACGCAACGCAAAATGCTAATTGAGTCCGTTTCAAGAAACTGGAACAGACTGCCAGACTGCCAGACTGCCACTGCAACCAACCAACCGCAACCAACTTATGTAAAATTCAGTAAGGCAAACAATCAGCTATCTATTACTAAAATACAATGAAATGGAACTAATTGAATTCCGATGGCTGTACATTTACAATACATTTGTATTTATCGAAACTTCATAAAGATACAATCAAATTTAAATTAGTTTTGCAAAAAACAAAAAAAAACATTTATAATATACCTAGTACATATTATAAATTTTTTCTTTAATAAAATTAATAATTAATAACGATTTTAATGTTATCACTAATCGTTTAAACAAAAATTTGTCACTTTAATAACACATTATATTAATTATAATATGTAATATGTGCAAGTGTGTACATATACGAATATATATCTATTTAGATATACACATTATATAAACAATATAAATATATGTAACGTATGTAATAAAGACTTTTTTTTCATATACCTATAGATTGATAAAAAAAAAAAAAAAAATTACGGAAGAAATATTTTTTTATCAAAATTATATGTTATTTATAAAAAAAAGTCATTTAAAAGTATATGTCATAAACACAATATCATTTATGTATGTATCTACTGACATACATATACGACGAACATATATGTATATACCTATGTATACATTTTATCTAAAACTTTATTAACAACAGCTTATAATACATACATATTCGAATAAGTAGGTAATACATTTAATACTACACCTAAGTATTTAGAGAAAAAAAAATTTTATTTTAAATTCAAGGTCAAAAAATATCTTGTCATAATATCATGATGCGATGATATTATATTATATCGTATTATTATTATTATTATTCATAAAAAAACTTTCTGATACATATACAAATACATGATATTAGAAATACACATATGTACATATAATGAGTATTATATGTAGTACGTAGTACATACGAATTTATATATGCAGATGCGATCTGTTTGCTTGACATATGCTTGACATTATAAATTTTATATGATACATAAATACATATATATAACATAATAAATATAATATGTATACGTATGTACGTATGTATATTTTTTATTTGATACACATTTGTTATTTTGTTTACATTAATCTTTATTTTCATTCTTAAAGAAAGTTAATAACCGCAAATGAATACAAAATATAATTAAGTATATGTACATACGAGTATGTATATTTTTTTATTTTAATTTATACATTACATGTATGTAATTCCTGTTTATCAATAGAAATAACCAGAATGAAATTACATTATGTATCATATATTTATATATATTCTATACTCATATCTACCTATTTGAAAAAAAAAAAAAAAATTAAATTAAATTTAGTTTTTCATTTGATTTAATTTATTGAATTACATATTCTTTTTATAAATTACATACATATGTATATGTACAAATAGCACATACATATGTATATATAAAATGTAAATTAAGTATTAAAATGTTTAAGTATTTATAAATTAAATAAAGAAAGAAAATAAACTTTGATTTTTTGTATATGAGTTCACCTGTGTATCTATGCATGCATAATTTCTGTATATATTTTTTATGTACATATATATAATAATGAATAAATGACTTCGTGGTATTTAATATACCTATACATATACGAATTTAATCATATATATTTATAGTGCATACATATTGTACCTGATAATGTAAATTGTAAAAAAAATTTTTTTAAAAAAGAAAAATGAGTAATGATACAAACCATGTATTCGAACTGTAATGTGAACGAACACAGCATATAAATACAATAGTAGGTAAATGTAAAATGTTTGATGTATGGGTAGATGCATGATATTTTAAATTTCATTCTCAAATTCAAATTAAAAAAAAAAAAAATACGAAATAAAATTTTAAAATTTTATCTTTCATTCAATATTTAAAATGTTTTTATTTTTATTTTATTTTTCGTTTCTATTGAATTATGTTTTTAGGTCATTTTATGCTTTAAGTAAATTAAAACAAGAAACCTCTTAATTATGTAACTTCTAATATCTATATAATATGCATTATAAATAAATTTAATATATGTATGTTATGTACATATATTGTATGTAGATTTAAATGTTTTATTTTAAATTCATCATGATTTTAAAGTGGCTTTAACATAATTTAATAAATTTAATTTATATTTTTCATTACAAAAACGAGAAACGAGAGAAAAAAACCTTCAATACAGTTTTTTATATACGAGTAAAACATAAAATTATTGTTGCATATAGCTTTTCAACCTTAATATTTTTATAAACCTGTGAATTATAAAAGCCAGTACATGTATGATATGAGATACTAACTATGTATGTACATTGTATCAACAACATGTAGATAAATAACTGAAAAAGTAAATTACAAATTGCAAATGCAATTTTTTGGCTTTCACTTCAACTTTAATAATTCAGTTAAATTTTTGTTGTACCTAAATACTAATGTATATAAATGATACTATACTATACATCCATATATAACTACATAAGTACGTAGATAGGTACCTATACATATAAAGTTTTTCTTTTCAAACAATCAAGAAATAAATTGAAATTGTAATTTTTGCAATTTATAATATGTAATGTTCCCTTTCATTGTGTAGTTGCAGTGAAAAATTCAATTATCATGTATTTATATACATATTAAAGTACGTAAAAATACCTGGCGTTGGCATAACAAAACATAAATATAAATAATTATTGCGCAAAATACTATAGATGCATCAACGTTGTGAATATGATGTGATGTGATGCGATCATATATAATCAGGTTTAGGAAAACATTAGAGTTAGATATTATAAATCAATCAGAAAAATTAAATGCAATTTTTGAATGGAAAAAAAATATATATATGAAATTTATACAAAATTTAAAAGATTTTATTTTTATTTAAATACACCACCAGCATAAAGCTACTATTGCCACGATAATAATAATAATAATCATTACAAAAAATAATTTAATTAAAATTTATGATTATTTTCCGTAAACAAAATTTTAAAACAGTGATCATTGTAATAATTATCACGATTTATTTTCGAAAACAAATTAATATTTATTTATCATTTTGATTTTTGGTGTATTCATTTCCAGTTTTAAATAAAAATAAATTTTATTTATTGTTTTAAAATAAATAAAATTAAAAATACTATCTATATATTTAATGTACGTTATGTATTTACTATGAGTATTTTTCTCTTTTTTGAAATTACCTGCACATATACATATATTGAGTGCTAATAAATATTCATTCTATCTATTTTGGGGCTATAATTTTGTGACCCCATGAAATTATCTGTTATACATACAACAATATAAGTATATAGTTTGATTATATGTACAACAATTTCTATATTGATGAATTTTTATGCATATACATACATACCTATGTGTACCTACTTCTTGTTTTTCAATATTAATTGAATTTTTATTTTGAATATATTCGTGTACATACATTATATTATGATGTACGTATGCGTTTTCCCATTTTCATTTATATATTACATGTACATAAAGTTGTGTACCAAGTGTACATACATTACATTTTATATTTACATAATTTTATGCAATATATTATATATGTACATATGTATATAGTAATATCAACTCTACATAAATATTAATTTGAAAAAAAAAAATCATAACAAATTTTGTTACATTTACATATAAAAAAGAAAATAGGTAAATAAATACTACTAGATACTTATGAATTTGAAGTAAATTCATAAGTAAATAAGTAAAGAAATATTTTACTTATGAATTTGAAGTAAATTATTTATTATTATATAAAGTACATACATATCTATGAAAAATGTAAATAATTTTATTACAAAATTTATACAATATACATACATATGTACATATGCATATATGTGTAATGTAATGTATTGTATATTATATTCTTTCAATAATTTTATTTAGGTTATTTGCGATAGAAAATATAAGTGTTGAAAAAATATGTAAATATATCTATGACTTATATAAAATAAGTATATGTACGTATATATCTTTCTGTATTTACCACATGTAGATGTAGTATGTATATAAAAATATTTAAATTATATGTTTTTATAGCTATAAATCTTTATTTATATGAGTACACCATCATATATACCATACATATGTAATATTATATATGTATGTTTTGTATGCACATGTAACATATTCAAGTGAAAATTTTTTGCAGTGATTTTTATCAATATCAACACACATAACACAATCATATAACTTTTATTATGTACATACGTACATACATATGTATATGTTTTATATGGGTATGTGTGCTTGTGAATTTTCTTTTCATATTTTTTTCATTTTATTTTGTGTTGTATTTATGTATTAATACATATCACGTGTTCTATATAGGTATATACATATATGTATGTTTTTCTTTCATTATAGCTTCGTTCATCGTATATTGTTATTATTTTCTTATAAATTTTTGTGTATAGATAAAATAATATACAGAATATAAATAAATAACATCCAATACAAATGTATGTATTTATACATACATAGATAACTACATACAAAATAAAAATGAAAATCACATAGAAAAAGATAAAATATTATTTTGTGCATACGTACATTATTTCCTTATTGTTTTTTTTTTTTTTAATTTTTGTTTGTTTGTATTTTAAATACTTTTTATATGTTTTATGTGTACATACATACATATATGTATATTCGTATTTATATATACGTAGGTATATTTTCTTTGTTTATTCATTATATTTAATAAAGTAAGGAATCAAAATTAATATTAAATATCTAATAAGTAAAATCAATTAATAAACAACGTTATTTTCTTATTTGAAATGAATGAATACCTAGTTAGGCAGATAGGGTTACACAAAAATCATACAAAAAAGGTACATTATTACATATAGAATAATTAAAAATTTTATATTAGTTAGATATAATAAAGTAAGAATTTTGTTTTTCATTTTTATTTTCTTTTTTCAAATATTCTGCAGTGTATCATATAAATTATATTTTACCTACATACGTTTTTTTTCTTTTTTTCATAGAATTACATACATAAATATAATTTTATAATACATTTTTCAAAATATGTAAATGAAAAAGTGAAAGTAGATACCTTTGCAATACATATGAGTGTCTAATTTAAAATATGTACGTACATATTCAGATAGAAGTATTAAAAAAAGTCATATTCAGGAATAATTTAGACAGAACATGGCCTGTAAATGATAAATATGTACATACCTACATATAAATACGAATGTAATTAGATACATAATATGTACTCATATTTGTATTGTTAAAATTTATTTAGAAAAATATGTTTTCAAAATCAATAATTTAGGTAAATTTATCTACATTTATTTACAAATAGGAAAATATCATTATGTTAGGTATGTATATTAATTAATATAACTGTTATATAAAAAATGTTTATTTATAAAATACAAAGGAAGGATTACAATAAATATGTCACAAATTAATTCTTAGTATTTCTACTTATAAAATTTCCCAAAAATACTTTATTCGAAAAAAATATAAAATAATTGATACTACAATTATGGATGTATATAATAAATATGTTTTAAATTACAATTATATGTCTTTATATATATATATAATATACTTATCTACTTCTACGTATTGTATGTATAAAATATACAGAAAGAAAATTTTCATTGCAGTAGAAGCTAAGCTAAGTAGTTTTTAGATGGTTTTTACTTTAGATACACACATATGTGCCTATTTATGTTTATAGTTGTTATAGGATAGGTAAGGTATGTTGTTTTTGTTCTACAATATTATATACATATATGTACATATGTACAGTGTATGTATATTTAGTACATTACATTTTTAAAAGAAAAAAATTCACATAATGAAAAATAATAAGTGTTGTATTTTTGAAGGAGCATAATTATATAGAGTAGGTATGTATAGTATAATGTATAATACAAATACCGACCGAGTACTGTAGTAGAGTAGAGTATATACAGACACTGCACTGTCACGCATCATAAACATTAGAATAGAATGGTTAGTTAGAATTTTAGAATATCAATTCTGTCAATAAATTCAATGGTGGGTTCTGTTTAATATTTTTATTTGTTGTTTTCATTTTTCAGTGCTTTTTTCATAAGTACTTATATACATAGTGTATTTAAGTATAATGTATAATATAAAAAGTTTGATTACACTTTACGTCTTACATACACATATTTTAACATTTACAATTTTTTTTAGGATAATCTTTCATTCATATATTAATTTTATCATTTATAAATTTTTCCATTTTATTCATTTTTATGGTTTATTATTTCTATTTTCACCAACATTTTTCTCAAACATTTCTATGTTTTGAATAATTTTTAATTTTTTCATCTTTTTAAAGTTAAAAATGAATACATTTACTGAATCTCAATATGATTGTTTAAATATGTGTATTATTATTTATTTAGGTATTAAAGTTAGAAATGATGAAATAATATAACGAAATTATATGATGATGATGAATTGATGAATAATGAAAATAATACGCACCATTTATTTAATTATTTCACAAAAACAATTAAAAGATTTTTCTAAAACTAATTTTACGCGTATTTTAATTATCTTTCTTTCGATTGTTCTTAATTCAAACATAGATAAATATAAGTTAATTTCAAGGTTTGGCACAATAATAACTTTTTTCTTTTCAATTAATCATTTTCGTTTTCTTTAAAAATTCCTTTTTTTTAACAACACAAAATGTCCACCATATTATTTCTGTCACGACGCAACACTTTTCATTAATTCAAATACGGTGTAGTGTGTACATGTAATATACAATCTATTTTTACTTGAAGCTTCTTGAGTTGTTCGTTTTTTCTTTCTATTTTTCGACGTAACAGCTGGGAATATTTTTATTGTTTTTCTTTTTTCTATGATATTCACTTTATTTAATCAGTTATACAATTTTTTTTAAAAATTTCCAAATTATCTGAATTAAAAATTTTAAAAAAATTCATTATAATTTTCTTCAATATTACACTTAAAAATCAAAATTTGATGAATGTATGAGCACTTCAAATTAAAATTCTTTTTCTTTTTATTTCATAAAATTTTCATTATTTTATACACATATTACAACTTTTCCTTTTTATTACTTAAAATAACTATAATTTTAATATAAAAATATACAATAGAAAATCAAAGAACTATAAAAACCAAACCTATAATTTTATTTTTTCTTTCTACGACGATTTTCCTAAAATATACATAATATGTTAATTGTACTTACTTTACTAAATAAATTCAAGCCACAAAAACCATTTAAATGAAAATTGAAATTTGAAAATTGGAAAATGACTGACTGACAAACTGAAGACTGACAGACAGACACAAAACGACAACGAACACGAACGAACAAATTACGACACAAACACAACTCTACGACCAAAAAAGAAATAAGAAAAAAAAAACAAATAGCATCAATTCCATGTTCCATCATCCTCAACCTCAACATTACACAAACAAACATCAAACAAATAGGTTGTTTATATAAAAATAAAAAAAGAATAAAAAGAGCTCATATTCATACGTGCTAATATTCATGTATTATGGATAGAAAAAATCAAAACAAATCGGACAAATCGAACAGATGAATGATTTTTTCTTTGTTTGAGGAAGTGAAAAGTACGAACACATACAATTTACAATCAAATAGACAGTTATATATATTCTATATTGTATATGGGAGTTGTGTGAGTAGGAATAATATATATGTTCATTTCCAAAACAGCTGGCAGCACTTTGATGAATCAGCTGAATTTATTTAATTCTTGAACGTCAAATTTGGTCAAATATAATATAATTGAAATTGAAACACAATGGTGGTGGACTCTGAACTTGGTGTAGTGGTTGTTCTTGGTGGTCAGAATGAAATGGACTGGAAGACTGGAATTACGGTGAATTTCTCATAAAAGAAAATTTCAAATTGAAATCTTTAAATTTCATTCAAACAATTTTGATGATTTTTGATTAAGGAAAATTTTAAATTAAAACAATCTGATTTTCTGTTTGCTCATACTTTATTTAAAAAATAAAAATTTCAAAATTCTTTATTTTTACGAATTACATTTTTCTTCTGAATTTGGGAAATAGAAAAAAAAAAGTTTGTTCAAAATTATAATAAACTTCAACATAATTCATTATTCTAGGCATTTAACTTACACCAACCCCACTGAAGGAAAAATAAAAAAGGAAATGTAGAATTTTTTATTTCTCACATAATTTCATACATTCCTTCACATATCTAAAAATAAAATTTTGAATAACATTCATCATCAGTTAGTTATTAAATGTTATTCTTCAAAAATTGGATGTCTCTAATTTTTTAAATATGTTATGGGGTTGAATGCGTTTTATACTTGCTCTGTTAATTTATGAAGAAAATAGAACTAAAAAAATTTTTTTTTAAATTAAATTTCTTGTTTCTATTGTTTCTTTTTGTGTTTGTATGTTTGCTTATTACATATGTGTAAGCAAGGAGTATTTTTAATAAATTCCAAAAGAAAAAAAACGTCGTCAATCAAACTAAACAACAATCTAGTATTATGCAGCTAGTACAGCACATTAATTAATATCCATATTACATTTTCATTGATAATTTACGAATTCATTTTTAATATCTGTTTGCATTGATTGTTTGCAAATCGTGTCATTCTATATAATATTAAATACGTACAAGTATGTATAAATTTTTTATTTTGAAAAACACTCAAATCAAATGTTAATCAATGTTATTCAAAATTACGAATAATTTTAAATTTCTGATTTAAGAACTGCATGAAAAATGAAAATAATAACATTTTTTAGGAAATTAATTTGAATAGAAAAAGTGAAAAATATGTCACTGTACTAGCTACATGATGTTTTTTTTAAATTGATTTCTTAAGAACTGTTATATAGTTCTGTTATTACATTTTGTTGTTGATGTTGTTTATTTTGTTTGTTTGTTTGTTTGTTTGTTTTTTATTATTGTTGATGTTGTTGTATATTTTGTTTTTATTTTTGTTGTTTTTAATATTTAAAAACAGAAGTTTCGCCATAAAACTTCCACATGAATGGTGTATTATTATGAATTTTCTTTGATTATATTCATCTCTCTTTCATGTGATTCCTTTTATATTTTATGTTTTTAATTATTTTCACTTTTTATAATTCTTGTTCAGTTTAAACCCATTCAAAATTATTATTTATCCATTTTTTCTTTTTCGATTTTTGCTCATTTTTTCTTAAATTTTTCATAAAAATTTGAAATCTGATCATGACGTACCGGTATTGCTTCTAATATTCCAGTAAAACTTAAATTTGTTGTCTTTTTATCATTTAAATGATCACCAGATAAAAATGTAATTAAATTTGCTTCATATTCTGTATTATCCGAATGATTAGAGACCATAAAATTACAAAATTTTGCAATCTGGACAAAAACAGATGATTCACGATCTAAAAATAAAAAAATAATAATTGAGAAGTGAATCAAAAAACTGTCAAAAATTAAAGAGAAAAAAAAAAAAAATTAAAATTTACTGAATACAAACCTAATTTTTTTGGAATTTTTATCAATGGCAACGGTTTAGTTTCATGATCTCTTTGTACACGCATATGACGGTTCCCAACTTTAAATTCTTGTTCCAACCAACGAATTGCGTTTCTAGCACAATCACTCTGCTTTTTTAATTGATCCAACTCACCCAAAACTGTTTATAAAAATAAAAAAATAAAAGTAAAAGTAAATGATAAATAACCAGGTACTAATATATACAAAATATTGAGTTTTATGGATTTTGATTTATTTTACCTGCATTTGGTATAAGAACAATAAATTTTTTACTTTGTACTAAAGCTTTAACAATTCCTGTATATTCTGTTAACGCTTTAGCATCAACGACGATAAAGGGAGTTAAGACAATATGCATTGGTTTATGTTTTAACTGAAAGAGAATAGAAATTATATTTAAAAAATTCACAAAATTATTGAGCAAACGAGTGCAAAAAAACAAATAAATTAATCTTACCTCTGCTTCGAGAGTTTCAACTTCATTTTTCAACCAAAGTCTTCCCATTAGCTTACATTTCTCTTCAATGATACTTTTCTGTCGTTTTTTTCCATCACCGTCGCCGATATCATCAGAAAAATTACCACCGTTTTTCGATTCCTGTTGTTTTTGTTGCTGTTTCTGTTCCTCTACTTTTTCATTGACAGCTTGATTACGATTTCTTAAATAACCTTTTCTCGGTATGACAGTAATTTGATTCTTATCTTGTTCCAAATTTTGAACTTCATTCATATTTCCAGTCATTTTAGGTACACTACCTCGACGATTTTCATGATTATTATCGATTTTTCGTCCTCTTCCTCCATTACGACTAGCACGATCATTATGATTATTTCGACTGTTGCGACAATGGTGATCAGCATTATTATAATTTCTACCTCTACGATGATTATAATCACGTTCATATTTTCTACCAGCCGATCTTTTTTTATCACGCCTTCCCTTTACATTTTCCGTAAAACGACGAGATTTCGAACAGAAATTGTAATTGAATTTTTTTAATTTGCATACGAAAAATGCAAAATCGACCATTTTAAATAAACGCATGATATTTTCTTCATCTTCTGTAATACGATCACGTATCGGTGTTTCCCAATCAAGTTTCGATTGCGTCGATTTCATTAGATCCAAACCTTTTAATATTATATCTTCAGATAATGGTATCGATGATCTAGACAAAAACAATTCTTCCAAATTATCGCGTACATTATCGACTTTTATTAGTTCTCTTTCAAAGTATACTTTTCTTGTGAATATATCGATATTGCAAAAGTTTATCAATTTCATTATTTTGTGAATAAATTCAGGATTTGTGTTGTAGCAGCCCAAAAGAATTTCATTGTTGATGTGCAACCAATCAAATAGAATTTTCAGAGCACGTATTGTGTTTTCATTCTTTGCAAATTCAATAATAATGTTTGGATCAATTTTTGTGTATCTATTTTTATATTTCAATTTGACTGGTGGTTCTTTTAAGTCTTTGATGTCATCATTTGAATTACATTCATTGGTTAATTGTATACAATCATTATCAGCAGAACTTTGTGGTCTAGACATGACTGTCCCGATGAAATTTTCATCTTCATTTTCACTTTTGAAATGTAACATATCATTTATCATATTCAAATCATTAAAACTTTCAATTAAATTGGCTGAATCCGGATCATTTGGATATATGATTCTTTCTTCCTCAATTACCATATCTTCATTATCTGAAAACGTATTCATTATTTCATGATGATGATTTTGTTCTTCATTTATTTGATTTTCTGTTTCGAAATTTTCAGAATTCTTGTGATTTTCTTTTTTGATATCGTCTTGATATCTTACTTTTCCTTCTGGTTTAGTATTTTCTTCGATATCACTAAAATCACTTTCAAAATTTGAACTTAAATCTGATACATCATCATAATCATTACCATAAAAATCTTCATCATTCGAACTAAAATCAGTATCTAGTTCTGAATCAGAAGATGTAATGAATGAACTTTCATCATCGTTATCTTCATCCTCATCATCATCATCATCGCCAGAATGAATAATTCTTCTACGACGACGTCTTAATTTTGTGTTTTGTTTACCATTACGTTTACCATTACCATTACTAGTAATACTGCTTTTATTTGACGAGGAATTTAACGATTTCGGCTGTGAATCACAACTATTTCGTCCAATTTTCGGAAAAATCTCTTCTGTTTTCTTAACATCTTTAATACGAGACCCAATGTCTGATGGTGTTCGTTTTTCATCTTGATCTTGTGATGTTTTCTGTGACTTACAATTGTCACTCTCAACACCAGATGATTTCGATATCATTTTTATTTTGCTATTCAATACTATAACATCTCTTTCTTTTCGATCTTTATTGTAATATGTCTTGTAATTTTGACGGCTTTTACGAACATTTGCTTCAAAAATATTGTATGCATTTGTATAAATCTCTTGGAATTTTTCATTTTGTTTTGATCTACTTAAAATGAATTGTTCCAAATTGACGATACATGAATCAATTAAATCAGAACAAACAGCAACAATAAATGCATTCAATGAATACACTTTCTGTGAATCGATCATTTTCAATTTTGACATACAGAATAATAGAATACAGATAATTTTAAAAATGCTCGATTCATCAATATTTATTGTTTTCGAGCATAATACCTTTTTTAAGTCGATTAATACACAATGACATAAGCTGTTAAAATCTGGTACATTTTTATCAAAGAAAAATATATCAACAATTAAAAATAATCTGGCATAAAAATCATGTAAACTGAATTCAACTTTATCTGGATTTAATTCTTCAAGATATTCAGCATGTAAAACGAATAATTTGCATACATTCGTTTCACTCAAATCAAACGGTACTGTACATATTAATGAATATAAATAATGATATATGGAATCAAGATCATAATTTTGTCCATAAAATAATGTTCCAAGCTGATTTTGTGCCATTCCAATTGTCGGATTTAATTGAAATGCTTGATAATAATAACGTGCTGTTAATTTTTTATTTATTGTTATTTTTAATGATGATTTCATTGCATTATTATTATTGTTAAATTTGAAATCAATGTAGTAACGATGTAAATCACCAATAGATAAAAACGATGAATGAATTGTATCTAAAGCAAAACCGACAGCTTCTAATGATTTTTGAATTTGATCAATTGAAGAAGATGATGTAGATATTAAAGAGGGATCATTGTGTCCATTTTGCAATCCATTTTCATTATTTATTATTGAAAAATCTACTAAAAGTTGTAAATCAAGATCATAAATTTTTTCCAATTTTATTATGATTCGTTTATAATTTGATATTCCTTCAAGTATGAATTCTTGAAGTTTTTCCAACCATTCTACGTTTTTATAATTATCTTCTTTATGCCAATTCTTTTTTATGAATGCAATAAATTCATAATAACCTTTACGCCACAAAATTTCACGTATTTTCTTTCCAACCGCATGATTATCTTTAAGTAAAAATGTTTGGCATTTTTGTATCAATTCTAAACGTTTTTGTTCTATGTCCGGGTTAAATAATTGACTAATTGTAGTCAATTTTCTTTTCTGTTCATCAAGACTTCTAGCAAGAGCATAAATTGAACTGTAATTTAAAAATGAAATTGATATAGAAAAAAAAAAATATTTATAATTTTTTATTCACTGTAAAAAATTATTATATATGTATATATATATATATTGATTTTTATTGTTGTATAATTAAAGTTGAATGAAAATGAAAATAATCTGATTGAAATAAAATATATATAATAACGATAATAAAATTTAATTTTAAATATATTTCTTTTTTGTATTCAAATTTACACGATATTAGATATTATAAAAATCCTTGGCCTACAAAAAATTTATACAATTCAAAATATTTATTATGCATGTATCTACTTATAAATATATATTTTTTTTTTTCATAAATTTATTTTTGATACTTTTCGACCTTGTTTTGCCACAATAGCTACTATGTATTTACAAAAACACAAGTTCAATAATTATTATCTTTAAATCTCAAATTTATCTTTAATCTTAACTTCTATATTGTCAGGAAATAATCTAGACTAGATAATGCACGTAGAAGTATTTCGAAATTCTTAAAGTTTGACATGTGGGTGATGAGTGATAAGAAATTTCACAAGTGCATATGTAGATGTATCCGCATTTTCTTAACATTTGATAATTTGTTTGATAATTAAGTTTGTCTACTGTTATCTTTTTAAGTTATTAAAATTTAGACAGAGAAAATATTTGTATGTATGTACATATATTAACTATTATAACTTACTGATATGCTTCTTTATATTCACTGCTACATTTTTCTAGCTCCATTGCGCCTGACTTATATTCTTGCAATGCAATCTATCTATTGTGATATTATAAACTCAATTTTTCTGTAATTATAATGTTAAGGTGATATTATATTTGTAAATTTCTATTACACACAAACAATTTTCCTTCAATCTTTTATTTGTTTTTAATTTTATAATGTTTTTGATTGAAATCTCCAAGTATATACGATTTTTTTGTTGTTGTAAATTTTGTTGCTTGATCTTTGATTTTGATGACGAAAAACTGGAGTAACTAGAACTAGAACCACATGCACACAATTGATGTATGTAATTCGTTCGTACTGTATTTCTTATTTTTTTCTTTTTTGTTGACTTTTCTTTTGAATATTGAACTTATATGTAAAGATAGACGAATTAGATAGATAGTTTATAAATAAACGATGATTTATTTATAAAATATAATAATATTACTGCTGCTTTTAAATGGCTTCTTTTTGTTACGTTCAACTTTTGTTTTTGTTCTATATTTTTTTTATGTATGTTGTATATTTTATTTACTTGTCTTCTTTCCGTTTAATCACTTCGACGACATTCGACATTTTCAAATGAAAGAAAATTAAATAATTTTTTTTATTCTTTTTCCTTCCTTTATTTACTCGAACTCGACAACGACAATAATTTATCTCGTCAAGATGCAGGTTCTTTAGAACGACCAAATCTTTCATTAACAATTTCTTGTTTGATTTTAAAATTTTTCTTCATTTTCTTCACATTTTCATAGTTCAACAGCATTACAGAATTTTTAACAAAGTATGAAAATCCGATTAAATTATTGAACAAAATTCAATATTTTTTCTTATTATTCACTGAATTTTAATTAGCGCACTTTATAATTTTATTTTATCTTTATCTTTAACAACTTAACAAGTTACCTTTAATTGTACTTTCAACTTTCAAGAAAAAAAATTTTCTTTCTAAAAATACGGAACGGAATACGTAAGTACGTATTAAAAAGAAATAAGAAAGATTCGACAATAGAAAATAATAGAAACGAATTAAAGTAGAAAATATGAATATGAATATATGAACATGAATCATCTTACTTGAAGTTAGTTTCGGTTCATAATTGATTATTCGACCAATTAAAAGACAAGGAACAAAGGAACAAGTTTAGTTTTAAAAATTTGGTCGAAAATTTATTCTAGAATTTTTATTTTATGTTCTCGTTCTCATGTTCCTTATCAATTATCAATCATACTTAAATAAGAAATTTATTCACTATCCCATACATTCAAATTATATTTTATTTTTAAACATGTAAATATATAAAAATTTTTCTAGACTAGATATTGTTGTATTTAATATAAAAAATAAAATGATAGGAAAAATCGGTTACGAAAAAAAAGTATTAAATTCAAAATGAAATTAATTACAATTGTGAAAAGTTCACAATTATTATCTATTCTATTATGGATTCAGATGAGGTGAATTATTTCACTTTTATTAAACAAATTTTGTTTCGCAAGTCAATTAGATATTTGTCAAATCAACAGGAAAGAGATGACCGTAGAACACTGACACAAAAAGAAAAATAAGAAAAACTATGTCAAGTCAAATGTGTCAAATTCAAATTAATATTGAAAAAAAGAGCCAGACTGCTAGTTGCCAGATAGACTTTCTCTTTTTATCTATTGCAAATTAAACGTCACATCACATCATAAAATTAATAAAAATTAATATAAAATAAAAAGTAAAGTACATAGTATAGTATATAGAATAAAATTGTAAAAAGTTTTTAATTTTTTTGGAGTTCTTAATATAAAAATTTATCAAAATTGTATACAAAAATTAAATAAAAATGACATCTGCAATATATTTGGAACATTATCTGGATGGTAATTTATAAATATCGTTTAATATGACGCAATTATTTTATCATTAAAGCAAAATCAAAATAAATCCTCCATTAAGATCAAAAGATAAATTAATCTGTAATTAACAACACTATGTATTTCCCAATTGGTTGGCCTAAAAAAGCAGATTTTTCAGTTATTGGAGAGGAGAACATTCATCAAATATGTTGTGATCGTGTTAAAATTTTAATAGCAATAATAACTGATAGGATTTTGGGTATTTGGTATGCTAAACCTTTAATACCCATTGTATATCATCAAAGGCAAATGCAACAACAACAACAACAACATTTACAAAACATTGAATATAATAAAAATATAAATAACGATAATGACGAAATCGGTAATAATACTTCTCTTATATGGAAACCAGACTCAAGTATGATAGCAGTAACAACAGATAAAGGCAATATAATTTTGTATTCTGTGGAGGAAGTGAACTCAATAAATGGAGTTTTTAATCAAATTGATTCTCCATTAATGAATTTACGTCGTGATAGTGCTGAATTATTTTTAAAAGAGGCCATACCATCATTATCTTTGAATATTATTTGTATTATACCACTTCGTATACCGATCACATCAGTAACATGTGTTAGTCTCTCACAAATAATGATTGCAACTGGATCAAGTAAAATATATCGAATTAATTGGGATGGGCAAGAAGATGGAAATTTTACAATTGATCTGCAAAAAATTCCATATAAAATAAATCATGAAACTGATTATGGTTTACCTGTATTAGAAACGAATGCATTTACTGTATCTTTAGATTATTCGCCTTTATTAGGTGGATTTGCAATAACTTTTAATAATGGTAAAGCGGCATTTTTAACTGCATCAAATTTAAGATTTAATCCAAACGAAATTCAAGGTTTATGGGCTGCCAACCTAGAAGATGCAACATGCTGTAGTGTTAATCATAAATTTCGTTTATTAGCTTTTGGTCGTAAAAATTCTCAAGCAGTTGTATATACGATTGATGATGCAACTGGAGGATTAGAGTTATCGCATAAGCTAGCTTTAAGTCCGAAAGATTTTCCAGGTTTACCGGGTGCTGTTAATAACATGAAGTGGACACCTGATGGTTGTGCTGTAGTAATGTCTTGGGAGAATGGTGGTTTTTCATTGTGGAGCACATTCGGAACAATGCTCATGTGTTCATTAGGCTGGGATTATGGTTTAAATGTTGATCTTTCAAGATTCAATCCTCTACTTATTGTCGGCATGGAATGGTCAACCGAAGGCTATCAATTATTTATGCTAAGAAAAGAACTGTCAAGCAATTGCGAAAAAATAACGACAAACAATAAAAGTAATGTATGTACTAGCTTAAATGATTTCGAAATTCATGTGTTAGTAATGGATTTTGTAAAGAGCACATTAGCTTTGAATCCTTGTATGGCTGCAAATTTTCATATTCTTTTACAAGGTGATGATAAATTATACGTTAATCAAGGTAAAAGTTTAGAAAAAGTTTATTTCAATTCAAAATATCAGTTTCCGAATAGTCAAGGAACAGATTCTTCTAATAACAGTACATCGTTGTTTAGTGGTGATGAAAATTTCGAAGTGGGAAAATCAATAAATTTCACAAGTACATTATCTGAAAGTAAGCAATGGATTGTTGTATCTCTCCCATTGGCTTATGTTTCTACAAACTGGCCAATTAGATATACAGCCATAGACGCTAGTGGTGTTCATCTGGCTGTTGCAGGACGTACTGGTCTCGCACATTATTCAATGTACACAAAGAAATGGAGATTATTCGGAAATGAAACACAAGAAAAAGATTTCGTCGTTACTGGTGGACTATTGTGGTGGAATGATTTTATAGTGACCGGATGTTTTAATCTGATTGATCGATCGGATGAATTGAGAATATATCCAAAGGTATGTAAACTCGATAATAGGTTTAGTCGAAAGCTAAAACTTAAGACTGCAGTAATATTGTTAAATTCATATAAGGATCAACTTATTGTGTTGTCAGCCGATGGAAAAGTAACAATTTTCCAACTCATAGAAATAAATAACTCATATGTAGAGATAAACTTTTTGTACGAAGTAGATATCAGAAGTGTTTGTACTCATCCAGCGTGTGTTGTTTCAATAACAATGACGCATGTTAAAAACGATTCAAATGCAAAAGTAATAAAGAAACCAGGTAACATTTATGATGAAACTATAATCTTGAATGTATCAGGACGTCTTTTGATGATACAACGTGAATCGAATACAAATAATTTTTCTCCGACATTTTTTACATGTTTAGCATCCTGTGTGGAATGCATTTGGTTATCAACATCACAAAAGAGTCACATAAAAGATTCATTGTGGTTGTATAGCGGTGCACATGGTATGCGAGTTTGGCTTCCAGTTCTGCCATGTAATGAAGATTTGAATCGAACTTATAGACATACATTTATGTCAAAAAGGATTATGTTGTCGTTCTCATTGAAATTATATCCACTCGTTATACTTTTCGAAGATGTAATTGCTCTGGGAGTTGAAAATGAAGCCGTATTATATACGAATGATTCAAATTTACATTTTTCTCTTCCATTTTCGATTTTACAAAAGAAAAGTCAAGTATATCTTCATCAAATTTTAAGACAATTAATTCGACGAAATTTAGGCTATAATGCATGGGAAATAGCCAGATCTTGTAGTAATCTGCCATATTTTCCTCATTCTCTTGAGTTACTGTTGCATGAAGTTCTAGAAGATGAGGCTACTAGCAAAGAACCGATACCTGATGCGCTTTTACCAAGCGTTCTTGAATTTATCAAAGAATTTCCTGTATATTTACAAACAATTGTGCAATGTGCTCGTAAAACGGAAATCGCTCTTTGGCCATATTTATTTGCAAGCGCTGGAAAACCAAAAGAACTTTTCCAACAATGTATTGCAGTTAAAAATTTAGAGACTGCCGCAAGTTACCTGATTATATTACAAAACTTAGAGCCATCAGCAATAAGCAGACAATACGCCACTCTACTTTTAGATACTGCTCTAGAATGCAAGAAGTGGGATTTGGCAAAAGATTTAGTCAGATTTTTGAAAGCGATTGATCCAAATGATGTTGATTCACCTCGTACGTCACTGATAATAAATAATAAATTCATCCCAGCTCAACCTAGTCAACAGGTGAATCCAAATGCAGAAGACTTAAGTCTAATACTTGGTTCGATTGCAAGAGGACGAAGTTTTTCGACGACAATGACACCCCAAAATAACAGTTTTCACAATCAAAATGAAAAATTGTTCACACAAAATCCTGATAGCAGCTCCTCACATCACCAACAGCAGCAACAGCAGCAGCAGCAACAACGAAAAAAAAGTGTACCAAGCGGAGTAAAAGAAAAACATTCAACCTCAGCAGCCTCATCTTCAGAAAAATTTTTCATCGAAGAGATTTTGCAACGTCATGGTAGAAGATTGCTGAAAGAAAAGAAACTTCGTGATCTCGGTTACATGAGTGCATTTTTAGATTTTCATTTAGTTAGTTGGTTGATACAAGAAGACGATGAAGCAATTAAAATAAATGATTTTGTTGGATTCTTAAATCATCTACATACCGATTTGAATTGGCCAATGCCAAATCTAAGTTTACCACCTAGCAATTTTGATTCGAATACAACATTGAATTCAACACGAAGCAAATTAAAAGTCGATTCGGGCTATTCAAGTCTTCCGTTTTCTGAAAAGGGTGGAATCACAAGTGATTGTGCACTTGCTCGTACACTTCCGTGTATGCTTGAAGGAAAGGAAACGAATGCAAACAGAACTGACGCATGTAATTTTGCACCAGATTATTCGAATAGTGTCTGCTCAGATGAAATTTCTTCAGTTATAGGTGACGAAATATCATTAACTGCAATTCGTGATAATGAAAATAAACGAAATCGAGCACCACAAAAATTAGAAGTTCAAATTCGTTATTTATTGCAAATTTTTACTGAAGCAAATTGGTTAGATTATTCGTTAGTATTATCGATATTACTTTTAGATGCAGCATCAGTTAGTCGAATAACTGATTCAGCAATCAGATCTGGTTCATTATCAGCTGCCCGTCAATTACGTAATGCTCTTAAAGATATTACACGTTGGAGTTTTAATGAAGGATTTGGTTATCGAGCATTCATGCTTAAATTACAACCACAAATCAGTGCACTCGATCAATACGTAATACGACAGGAAACAACTGCTATTTCTAATAAAAATTCAAATGATTGTTATGATACAGTAACAATATCAGGAAAAATGGGAAATATAAATAATGGTATTAACAGCAATAATAATAATAACAATAATAATAATAATTTAACAATAAGACGAGATAATTCAATTAATTCAAATAAAAATTTCACATCTGATGAAAGTTCACATCGTTTCAATACGATAAAAAAAGAAAAATGCAATGATGCTGGCGTTCGAAATCATCGTCATTTGCAACAACATTTACAGAATCATCATCATCAATCTTTAGCCAAACTACCAGAAGAATTACCACATAATGGCGGCATTGATCTAAATCAAAATAACAGTTCAGATTCAATTTGTAGTCTAATGTAAATTTATTCATTGTATTATTTATTAATGAGAAACATTTTCATTTTTTATTTCAAAAAAAAAAAATTTATATAAAAAGTAAATAGAAGAATAATAGAAAAATTGTTAAAATGACTAAAAAATGATATTATTACGATTAAATATTTATATAGTAATTTTAAATTTGATCTTTTGAGATTTTTTTTTTTTTTATAATAATTGTTCATTCACATTTTTTTTGGGGTTTTTATATACTTAACCTTTGAGATTCTTTTTTGTTGTTAAAGAAAAATTATCTGTTCTGTTGTGAGTGAGGATTTGATACACTGAAATTTCTGAAATTGCTGGTCGTTAGATTTACCCGTTGCCGTTGTGAATTTTTTTGTGTCGAAATTCTGTTTTCTTAAGAATTTTTTTATGAGAATTTAGGTATCAACTATTCTTATAATGGTGGATAGCGAACTGAATTACATTTTTTTTTTGGAATTTTGATCTTTATGTTGGATTTACTAAAAACAAAAAAAAAAATTTAAATCTTCATTATTATACCAACAATTTGAACCAAAAAAAATAGTCAACGTACACAGAAGGAGATGATAATAACATAAAATCATCATAACAAAAATTGTTGTCAAATTTACTTTAAAAAAAAAGAAAAAAAGGTGAGCAATCATCATCATAAAATTATAAAATCTGAGGCGGTTAGGATAACATTTTATTTTTAATTATTTATTATTTTATTTTATTTACATATTCATTTTTCCTTTTTAATAATAAATTTTATTTAATTTTTTATTTTAATTTATTTTTGTTGTACTACATTTTATTAATATTGTAAATTAAAAAAAAATTTCATTTGTTTTCTTCTTAATTTTATCATCATCAACACATTTGTAAAAATGTAAAAAACAAAAAATAAAAATAAAATAAAATAATATTAATTCCTAGCTGCCCCAGTTTGCTAGTAAAAATCTTCTCCTTCTGTGTATCAATAATTTATTTTTATTTTTTCTTATATTTTATTTTGTACATGTATTTAATAATATTGTTTTTAAATTTTCATTTTTATTTCATATTAAGTAACTAACCGCATTGAAAATGTATAAATTTTTATTAGTAAAATTACATAAAATCTAATATTTTTTTCTCTTTTCTTTTATTTATTTTATTTTATTTTTTTTTCATCGTTTAGGATTGGAATCATTACCAAATGAATTACAAAGAAACTTTAAATTAATGCGTGATTTAGATGCTAGAGCACAAAGTCTTATGAAAAGTATCGATGAAAAAGCAAAAGAATTTATGAAAGCGTTAGTTAGTAATAATAAGGATACATTAACAGATGATTGTAAAAAAGAAAAATTAAAACATATACAAATGTTATTTAATAAAGCTAAAGAATATGGTGATGATAAAGTTCAATTAGCCATACAAACATATGAATTAGTTGATAAACATATAAGACGTTTAGATTCTGATTTAGCACGATTCGAAGGTGAAATACAAGATAAAGCCCTATCGACAAGAAGTAAATCAGAAGAAACTGTATCGAAAAGTAAATAATTTAATTAATATGCTCTTATTAATTAGAAATAATCAAATAATTATTTAAATTTTATATTGATATTTGTTTTTTTTTTATTTTATTTTTTATTTTATTTTTTTTTTTTTTTTTTTTTAGAAGGACGTAAAAAAAGTAAAGATATTAAAACATCTGGTAAAAAGAAAAGAACCGTATCGACTGATGATGAAACACGTAATCTGAATAGTGGTGGTGGTGGTGGTGGTAGTAGTGGTCAAAATACAAAAAATAAAAAACAGAAGGTAAATCAAGATAAAGATGGTTGTCGCAAAGGTCAAAAGGTAATCACATTCATTCTCATTAAACATTTAAAATTCATATTTTATTTATTTATATATTTATTTATTATTTGTTTTTAATTGAATCTTATTGATATGATCAAAAATAATTTTCCTTTCTTTAGATTTATTTTGCGAAACTTTATATTTTGTAATTATTTGATTGTATTTTTTTTTTAATTATTAATTTTATTTGCAATTTAAATTTGAAATTGAAACGAATCAGATAAAGGTACTATGTATTTTATGCCATCCTCAATTAAATTTATTTTCTATTTCAGATATTTTTGATACACTGTAATATTTTTATTTATATACATATACATACATATATATTTTTTTTTTGTATTTAGATGATACATATGAATGTACATTCATATAAATAAAAATAAAAGAAATAAATAATAACTTAAAATAAAATATTAAATTATAAACATCAGCCCCTAAAAAAATAACAGAAAATAACATTCTCATAAATAAAATTCTAGCATATTCTGCTATAAAAATTAAAGCGAACCATACATATGTATATGTGTTATGCTAGTGATCTTTTTGCAAATGTAATTTAAAATAAATGCAATTCAATTTATAAAAATACCAGATAAATTTATTCTAAAATTAAAAGTAGAGAATAAAAATAATTACATATTTATTTTGATTGTAATAAAAGTGATAATAATTATTTATAAAATGGAATACATTTATGACAATGTTTATGATAAAGTGCATAACGTGAAATTGAATCGGGTAAAAATAAAATCAGCATCTAAAACAATAATCGGAATTATAATTATTTCCAATTGACGATGATGGTTTTGTACATTCTATTCTATACATCTACATATTATCATATTACTTTAATATGCAACTAACTTACAACAAGCAGAGTTACTGATTAGATTTTTAATAAATTGTATGATCATATTGTACAAACATAAATGAATTTTCAAAATTTTCTATCAAGTCAATAGATCAATTTGATTATTACGACAAAGAGATCCTGTTAATCAATTATCATAAATCATTTTACATTTACATTTTCATTATTTCATTTAATTTTAACGCTTTTTCATATGCATTTTTATTAATTAATTTTTTTTTAATCAAAATTTTATTCAGTATTTTTCATTTATTGCTATATATATACATTTTTTTTTTCTTTTTAAATTTTCGTTTTTAATTTTTTTTTATTTTTAATTTTTAAATTAAAAAATAAAAATAATTACTACATATACCTCATTTGTTTTCATATTTTTTTTGTTTTGTTTTAGAAAAATGCTGAAATTGAAGAAGGATCACAAGATAGTGGTCATATGACAACAACACATCCAAGTGATGTACTTGATATGCCAGTTGATCCAAACGAACCAACATATTGTCTATGTCATCAGGTATCATATGGAGAAATGATTGGATGTGATAATTTGGATGTAAGTTTCATTTTTGACTTACATAATAATATCTACATTTATGTATATTTTTTTCTTAAATAAAAATATGAAAAATTAAAAAAATTCATTTAAATCATTTTATTATTATTTTATTTTTTTTTTTTTCTATTTATAGTGTCCAATTGAATGGTTTCATTTTGCTTGTGTCGGTTTAACAATAAAACCAAAAGGTAAATGGTTTTGTCCAAAATGTTCACAAGATCGAAAGAAAAAGTGATAAAACATACAAATATATTTAAATGAGAGAAAATTTCATTGATGAAAAATACTAAAAAAAAAAAAAAATAAAAAATAAATAAAAAACAAATTAAATCATTTCATTGAAAAACAAAAATACGTAATGATAAAATAGTAAAATAGTAAATTATTTAAATTAATTAATTATCAATTTAAAATTTTTATTTTTTGTAATTTAAAAACAATATGAAAAATTTATATTTGCTTCAGTACAAAAAACAATTAAATTAAATAGTGAAAAAGAAAAAACAAATAGTAAACGAATAAAATTAAATTATCACAACTAGATTAGATTGTTATTTATACATTTTTTTTTTAAATAATAAATTTATTTTATTTTATAATTAACATAATATGTATGTGTCTAAAAAAAAAAAGTAAAAATAAAAATAAATTATCTTTTTTTGTCTTTTAGTCTAAGTTAATATACTTAATATTATTTGTACATACATGTATACAGAATATTATAAAAATTTATTCATAAATAATATATTTTCTTTAATTTTTTTTTTGTACGTAGGTATTTATTGTTTTATTGGATTTTATTATTATACTTTTTATAGGCTCTTAATTATCAAATTCAAAAGATTTTAGCTAAAACTAATAAGAATGCAAAAATCGCATTATGTTTTTCGTATTACTTATTTATTTATTTTTTTTTTTAATTAATTTTTTTATAATTTAAATTTTGAGTTTGACCTTGGACTGAAGATTGTACCATATTGTGCTATGTAAGCATGTTCGTGAGATCAATTTTCATTTTGTAAATTGATTTGGTAAACTAGATCGGGTCCGTGTTATAGGCACTTAGACAGTATTAGTCGTTTAATTAAATAAGTTATATTTTTATACCATATAATTATGTGGTCTTTGGTTACACATAAATGTACTGCAATAGGGCATTGATTTTTTCTTGAGTACCTCCGTACCTTTAAACAAATATCTCTTGAGTACCTCTTTTCAAATTACACTAAAAAATAAAGATTTCGAAGTTATTTCCATCAAAAAAGTGAATTCTTCTTCTTCTTATATGTTTATTGAAATGTCCCATATTATGTCCCACCATAATCAAAATTTGTAATTTTTCTGTAATTATTATTTGTATGTTGTATCGTTAGGCACGAGAAGCAAATTGACTGGGTAATATATGGTAATATCTGTAATATGTATATAAATAGTAAATACATGGAATGGGTGGTTATAATGATAATAGAAATAGTACAGTTTTTATATTTTTAGGTAAAAAATTGAAATTCATTTGTGAAAAAATTGTGTACATACATATATATGTTTTTAAAATATTATGGGTATATAAATATAAAACTGTAAACAACACTACATAATATATTTCAACTGTGTAGTATATATGTATTTTATGTATATGTACATATATATAATAATGTATATACACTTAAAAAATCTGTTCAAAATAAACAAAACAGCTGATTTGCAGGCAGAGATTGCAGATAAATAAATCAAAAATTTTAAAATTTAAAATTGCTAAAATAAGAAGAGGAAAAGGGGTACCTACTACCTATTTTATCATTTTTTCAGCAGTCTGATTCATTGTGATTTGTGATTGTGAGGTGTGTAAAGGGTAAAGCAACGGATAAAAAACGTCATTATACATAGACATAATCAACCGTTATCAATCATCATAAATCATAATTCATAAGTCATAAAAGTAAATTGTAAAAAATAAAAAACAACAACCAAACAAAACGAGTCGTATGTCGTATCGTATGGTATGTCGTAGTCGTATAGTATTTGTTTTTTTGTGTTCTACGTTCTACCCTACTTACTCCTACACCTACAAACAATGTTACAACTTACAACGGTATAATGTCAATAATGTATTTCATGTATTTCATACATCATACAACATACAACTCTTTTATACAACATACAACTATTTTTTATTATAACATATGTGAAATAAAAAAAAATATAAGAATTAAGAAAAAACAAAAACATAAAATTGATTATGTGGGTTATGTGTTTATGTGTATGTACGTACATGCACATATGTTCATGTTCATGCTCGTTCGTTCGTATATAAATAAATGCGTCTTCCTTTCTGAGTTTCTTTGTTAAGTGCAGTTAAGTGGATGTGTTATTATTTTTCCTCTAGCCACTGTGAAAATAGTATTTTTTTTTAAAATTTATTTTTAAAAGTGAAAATTGAAAAAAAAAAGAATAGAATAAAATATAAAAGTACACATAACGATATAGTTTGTTGGAAAATATATTAAGTGAAAATTAAATTGCACAATAAATTCTTACATTAATTTTGAAATTATTATTCATTAATAAAATTTACCAACAAAGAAAAAAAATTTTTTGTTGTTGAAAATATTCTTTGTTTTCATCTATATATATATATGTACATACCTATGTTTGTGATTGCTTATGTAATATAAGAAGAAAACTCAGAGTAAAAATTATACATATTTTGTATTACCTAGGTATATCAAGAAAACAGAAAATTTAATTTTTTCGTTACTATATTCAAATTTTTTTTTTTTTTGAAAAATAAAAAGTAATCATAATTATTGCATTTTCTTGTGATACGATAACTGATAATAAAATAAATGAAACAAAAATGACCTGGGAACATTTAAGACCTGGAAGTTCTCCAGTCGATTGGTGTGAAGAGAATTACTTGATTTCACCAAATATTGCTGAATTTGTAAATACTGTAAGTAAAGTATATCATCTATCATCCATCATCTCATCATACTACAAACCTACAAACCCTACAAACCATCTACAAATTATACAAAACAAAAAGACAAGTGTATATTTTTATCATAAATAAAATCTAACAATAAAAATATAAAACAGATGACGATAATTTTAGATGAGTAACATTAACATCTGATCCTGATGATGTGTAATGTATCTCTGCCTGCATCTGTAACTGTTGTATTTGTATATGTAGCATATTCATGTACTTGTACTCATAATTAAAATTGTTTTTATTTATTTATTTTTTTTTTTTTTCTATAATAGATAAGCAATTTTTTGTTTTTATTACTTCCACCAATATTGATACATTTGTTTAAGGATTATGCAAAATTAATAAATCCTGGTATACATATTGTTTGGATTCTATTAATAATTGTTGGTCTTAGTTCAGCATATTTTCATGCAACATTAAGTTTATTAGGTCAATTACTTGATGAATTAGCAATATTATGGGTGTTTATGGCTGCATTTTCATTATTTTGTCCGAAAAGATATTTTCCAAAATATTGTAAAGGAAATCGGTAAAGAAATGAATGAAATAAGTATTTACACTTAATATTTTATGAATTTTTTTTTTTAAATATACATATTTTTTTTATTTTTAATTTTATTTTTTTTACAGAAAAAGTTTTAGTAAATTAATGTTTTATTCAGCTGTAACAGCTACACTTCTATCTGTTTGGAAGCCAATTGTAAATGCATTTGCATTAATGTTTTTATCAGTACCAACAATGATGATGCTTTGTAGAGAATTACAAAGGTATGTAACTTTGTTATATAATTAAAAAAATAATATGATACATATTAGATATGTGCAAAAAAAAGCAATTAGATACATAATGTAATATTATTCTAAAATAAATAGTGCTCATAAAATATAAAATATAAAAATGAATGAATAATTTATTGTGATATGTGTATAAGGTAAAAAGTAAAAACAAAAATTTAATGAACTGTAAAAATTTATCAATTTCATATTAATAGACTAGTTATTTTTAATACATTTTTTTTTTTCTTCTCTCAAGTAAATTAAGTATGCAAACGTTGCAAACGTATATAAAAATAAACACAAAATTATATGGTACAATTATAAGAAATTTCCATAACCAATAATTTAACGGTTTTAAAGTTGTATAATTTCAAAGTAAACATTTTTAAATACTCTCTAATGTAAAAACATACAAATAATTAGCTATACATAATATTATCACATTTTATACACTTTGTTTTGTCTAATGATAAAGAAACGAAAATTTTGATAATAAAAATTAAATTTTATTTTAGTTAGGCGTGTCACGTCGTGTTCGTTTCGGTTATTTATTTAATTGAATGTTAATCTATATGTGTGCGTATGTACAAATATAATTTTTTTTTTTTTAAAAAAATATTTTAATTCAAAAGGTAATTCAATTTTTCTAATAAATAATATACGATTATTATCTAAAATTGTACGAAAAAAAAAAGAAATCACGTATTCTACTGATAACAGAAAAGAGAGAAGGAAAATAATTATAAAATAAATATGAAAAGGCTTTAAATAAATAATCGTTATCGTTATTGAATCATAAATTTTAAAATCTTATCTTAATTTTTAAAACAGTTTACATATAATTATAATATTTTGTATACATTTTTTTTTATTATCCCGTGTGTTTATGTATACAATAAAAATATGTACATATTTCCGAGTATAATTTTTTGCTATATGAAATCAACAATATCATAAATTCAAATTATTTATTTTAAATAACAAATTATTTGTATTAAAATGTTTTTTTTTATTTTTTTATTTTTTTTATTTTCATTTTAATTTTAATATTTATTTTTTTTTTTTATTTGATTACAGGGTAAAATGTGCTCGTGTATATCGATTAGGTATACGTTGTACAGCTGTATGGTTAATAGCTGTATTCTGTTGGATTAATGATAGAATGTTTTGTGATACATGGTCATCAATTAATTTTCCATATTTACATGGTTTCTGGCATATATTCATATTTATTGCTGCATATACAGCATGTGTATTATTTGCATATTTTTCAATTGAAGATGATGATAATAATACAACAAATATAAAATATATACCAATATTAAAATATTGGCCACGTAATACATTCGAATTTGGTATACCATATATTAAATTTAAAACAATTAATAATAATTTAAAAGATCAAATTTAATTGATAAATGAACAAATGATTATTATTTATGTATTATTATAGAAAAAGACAAAGAAAAAAAAAATATGAATGAATTATTATTATATACATACATATAGAGAAATTATAGAGAAAAAGACAAGACAAAGAAAAATAAATTAAAATAAAATTTATTTAGTTTTAGAAATTATAATACATACAATAGAAATTAACAAAGAAAATATTTGTAATAATCGAGTGAAAAATTATATTTTATTTTTTTTTTTCACGATAAGAAAAAAATTCTTTAATAAAAAAAAAAAACCAAAGCAAAAACAAAACAAAAAATTAACAGTAAAATATAATTTATTAGAATCGAACTTGAAAAATGTTAAATAAAAAAACTTAATGAAAAATATATGAATAATTACGACAAAAAAAAAATACATACACATTACATAGATTTTAATTAAAATTAATATAGAAATTATGCTTCCAAATACAAAATAAAAGAATATTTTCACAAATTTTTTTCTAAAAGAAAAAAGTTAAAAACAAATAGGAATAGTAATAATAATACTCGTGATAAAAATAAAATTTGTTATTAGTTATTAGTGATTTTAAATGAAAAATTATTCTTATAATAGAAAAAAAAAAAAAGAAAACGAATATTATTACATAATATTACCTATTTTATTAAAAAAATTAATTGCAATGTACGCTCAACTTACAACAAGTAATATTAGTAGAAGAATAAGAATTTATTTGCCTTATCACAAACAAGAAAAAAGGACAAGGATATGAAAAAAAAAAAAGAAAGGAATATCTTACACAAATGAAATGATATCAAATATCGAGGAAAGATTATTTTTATTTAAATTTATTTTTTAAAATTTTTATTATTATTTTGTTACCTATATTTTTAAGTTTATTTGTACTTGTCTTCTTTTTTAATTTTTGTTAAAATTTTTGCAATTGATGTGTTATTAGTTAATAGGATTTTATCAAAAATAAGATATATTGTTTTGACTTTTAATTTATTTTTTTATTAATAATTTTTTTTTTTTCAAAGAAAGGTGATTTGTGTAATTAGGATGTAACTTTTGTGGAAATATTTAAAAAGAAGAAGAAGAATATTATAAAATTTATGATTAGAATGGAATATAAAATGAAATTTATATAGAAAAATATCATATTATTATGTAGATTTGTTGTTTATTCTTGTATTATCTTTGTATTAATTATGAATGTACATAAAAATATCCATTCTACTTGATCACCTTTAATGGAAGGTGATAAAAAATATATATTTTAAATTTTACATAATGATATAAATGATTTACATAAGCAAATGTATATATTTTTTTCTAAAAGAAAATGTATTTAAATTTAAATGTTATAAAAAGAAAGTTATGTATTTAAAAGAAAAAAAAAAAAAAATGAAAAAAAAAATTAAATAGTAATGATTTCATTATCATTTATATTTTTGGTTTTATTATTTTTCGTTTAAATTAATAAATCTGATAATTTGTATCATCTTTTATTACAGCACTTATGTCGACAATTTGATTAATGCAAATGTTTGTTAAAAATTTGAATTGCAATTGCAAGTACATACATATATGTATATTTTTTTAAATGAAATAAAACTAAAAGCGTACAAATTGTTTTTAATTATTCATTTATTTTTACAGTTTTTTCTCTCATCTCTTCATAAAAATTATATATTTTTCCAATTCGAATGGTATAATAAAATATAAAATAAAATAACAGAATGTTATATGTGTAAATGTTTCGTTTAATACTTTTATTAATGATAAATTAATATCTGCATATATCTGTATAATGGAATATGAAAATTCTCTTTTCTCTTTTTGAATAAAATAAAAGATTTTTTTTTTCTTAAATACTATTTTTACCTACATTATGTAGATTAATCAAAATAAAAAAAAACAAAAAAAAAATGAGTTAATAAAAATTTAATCAGAATCTGATGATATGTTGTTTGAATGCGGAATTCTATGACAATTTTGATTATTCATTTTTTTATTAATTATATATGGACCACGATAAATAATTGAATTTTTTTCAGTTTCTTCAATACGTATTTCATATAGTAATTCTGGTCGTTTCATATTTGATCTAATATTATCCCAAATGAATATAGCTACATTTTCAGTTGTACTTGGCTGTAATAAAAAACAAGAAAAGAAAACGACAATAAACAAAAAAAAAAAAAACATTTTTTCTATTTGTTAAATGTAATAATAATGATATTTTATATATTTTGCAGTAATAAATGAAATTAAAAAAGAAAAATTATATCAATTTATGCGGTTAATGTTAGTACAAGTACATATAATAAGCACTTGATTTGATATTGATACTCACATGCACATGCGGTTTTATTCTAATCATTCATAACTTAATTATTTATTGTGTTAAGGTGAACAACAATAACAACAACAACAACAAAAAAAACTTTGATTACTTACTGTATTAAAAAAGAAGCTAACATCTTTATCTAAATTTTTATGATCCAATTTTTTAAAAATTACCAAATCAATTAATTCTTTCAATTCAGTTATATTCATAACCATACCAGTTTTTGGATCAACTGGCCCTCTAACAGTTACTTCAACTAAAAAAAAAAAAAAATACATAATTTATATATTGTTCTAAGAATATCACGTGAAATGATCAAAGGTATGTGTAAATTAAAATATTTCTGATCATTGATAATATTAATATTATCGAAATATTTATCGTACCAACGTAATTATGTCCGTGACCATTTGGATTATTGCATTTACCATAGATTTCAAGATTTTCTGAATCACTTAATTGTTTACTAATTAAAAAATATTAAAATTAAAAGAAATATTTTTTATTAAAATTGTGAAAAACTAAAACAATTTTATTTAGCTACTTATGAAGTCGATGGCAGGCACTAAAAGTTTCTCTTCGTGTCAGAAAACAAACTGGTAATGATGACATCGTTTATGTACAATATTATTATTTTTATTAAAATAATATTTATTCAATAAATAAAATAATCACTAATAAAAAATACAATTTAAAACAATAAAAATAGTAAATATTTGTTTATAAACTGATATTTTTTAGCACGAATATTTTTATTTACTAGGAAACTTGTTGATATTATAAAAGTTGTATTTTTGAACATGAATATGAAATGAATGAAGTAATGAAGTTTTCTTATCGTCTTTGCGACTTCTTGACTCAATGTACTGGTGACATGTGACTTGACATCTTTGACATTTTGTTTTTTCTTAAATGTAAATGAATATCGATCGTTTTGAATCTAATTCGATGTTTTAATTTGATTCTTATTTTGATTTTTAATTGAATATGAAATGAAACAAATCAAAACTGAAACAGAAACAATTTATTCTTTATTTTAGTGCTGAACAAAACAGTGTTCAGCAAAACAAAAATGTCTTATGTCTTTGATTATAATTTCAAAAGAACTAATAGATGACAGTAGATTTGTTAAATAATAAATGATGGAATGAATTTGTGAATATTGAAACATACCGAATAACTTAACTAACATAACAGTTTGATATTTCTAATGCTAGATGGCACTATAAAATGAATTTATCTTATCCAAAAATTATGCAAACTGAAATATTTTTTAAATTCAAATGTCGTTTAAAATTTTTAAATTACATATTTAAAAAATAATCATATCAAAATTATAACAATATTATATAATTTTTGATTCATTAATAAATTAGACAGAATATAATTATGTATGTATATTATAATGCAAATAGATAATTAAAAAATGAACATATACACGTACATTTGGTTTTCTTTTCAAGTGTTAAATTTTAGGAAATGTTTTTTCGATTAAAATTAAATGACAGACAAGAAAATATATTGTATGTCAGAAATGAAGATAAAATGATAAAATAAAATTTTTATTTAAATTGATTTCTTAAGTGATATAGGATGATATAGGGATATTATTTCATTTTTGTTTCTTTTTTTTTTAACACTTACGCATAATACGCACTTTCTTTTTTTGTATATGATTATTGTTTTTCAGTTTAGTTAGATATGGTCAATTAAGGAGTTTATTATTAAACGAAAAATTATCTACTATATTATGTAGTACCATTATCATATTTTTCTTTCTTCCTTTCTTTTTATTTTTAATTTCGTTTAATTCCCTTAAAATTCAGTCAATTTTTAAAAGTAGGAACATTTTTCTTTTATAAATATGTACAACTAAAAACATAGTAAATATAAAATTACATATAAGTAAACTTTTTTTTCTTTCACTTTGAAATAATTTTAATTTTTAATGATTTGGGAATTGAATGAAAATACAGTCATAAATAAATAATCAGAAAATATTGAAGATATGGAATTAGTATTAAATGTATAGATGGCGAAAATATAGGTATAGAAAAATATATGTACATATTTCAGTATATAAGTAGTTTTTAAATTATTTATTTTTTATTTATTTTTAATTTTTTTTTCTCTTTAAAAATTATTATTTCTTATAAGATAGAGAAGATATTTTTGTGGTTATTTTATTATATTTTAAAGTTACTCGAATTTGGTTTGGGGGGTGATATTGATGCAGAGAAACACATCATTTTAATTATGTTATGAGTTTGTACGTACATCGATTTAAGAGAACGACAACGAAAAAATATTTACTTCTGTGTGTGTTCAATATATATACATATAAAAGGGCGTAAAATAATTTCAAATTTAAAAATACATTTAGTGTTCACTCTAAAAAAAAAAAAAAAATTCAATCGGTAGTTTTAAAACAAAATTTAATTCTACAAATATGTACTAATTGACTTCTTAATAATATCTATACAAAATTTATGTAATCTATCATTATATGTGCGAGTGTATATATGTGTATTGTACACAACAGAAGAGAAGAAGAAAATAACTAGAGAATACAAAACTAATTTGTACAATATTTATTAATATGATTTATTATTATAAATTACATTTACATTACATACATATATGCATATTATTCTGTTATATTGTCACGAAATTTTATTTTACTGTAAAAATGTGATAAAAGGAATGAAAAATATAAATAAACTATTATCTATTATATTTAAAAATAATAATAATAAATGTAATATAAAAAAAAAGAAAAAAAATATATAAAAAAGAAAGGAAAAAAAAACAACAACATGAATACAGTATAGATACAACAAAAATAACAACAACGATTCGCTATCACTTGATTTAAATAATAATAATAATAATGATAATAATATGCATAACAAGTATTATAGTAACAAGAAATAAAATAAAATAAAAAAAAAAATACACAAACAAGTAGACAAAAAGAAAAACGAAAGAGTGACAATAAAGGTAGGTATATTGTAACTAGACATAATAAGTATCATATTATGAATATGAAAAAAAAAGGATATTACATTGCACATATATACGTACGTACATATTATACGAGTATATGTCTATATACATATATATATATGCATATAGTGGTATGGTATTATATATATCTGTAGTTTTGTGTATTATTCCTTTTCTTTAAAGCTAACAAAATATTACATACATTTATAATAAACAAGTGACCTGATTTGCATAAAACATTTTATGTCGTCGTGGTATGTATATATATATGATACTTATATACATACATACATATTTATATCAATGTAAATATATATGTACTTACATCTCTATTTATTTGCATATCTACTATGTATATGTTATATGTGTAAAGGTATACATGATTTTAAGATATGAAGATTACTATAGAGATTTTGTTAATGAAGGTGCATCATCATCATCATCATCATCATTATTATTACATTGTTAAAAGTGTACAGTTACACCAGTGTACTAAGTAAGTACATATAATAAAAAGTTAAAATAAATAAAAATGAAGAAAAAAAAACAAAAATAAAAACAAAATTGTAAAGAAAGAGTAGTGAAAAAAAAAAAAAATAAAATATAGAAAAAGTATATTTTTCTTATGGGAATAGGTTTTACTTTTTTTTTATTTAATTTTTTTTTTTTTTTTTTTGTTGTATACATACACATGCATACAAATACAAAATTATAATCTAAATACATACATACAATATGCACGTATACAAATTTAAAATTCTTTCAACAAAATTTCTCATTTTTATATAAATATGTGCATGAATAATAATAATTTATGTTTCTGATTATTATCTGATATTTTATTATATATAATTCATTACATATCTACTTTATAATATTAAGCTATGGTACGTATGTATGTATTTAGTAACATTTTTTTTTCTTTTTGAAAATTACATATTTAAAATTTCTAAATATGTAGATATGTATATATGGGCGATTCTCTGATAAACTTGTAGATGACATTTTCTGAAGTTTTTCATTAAAAAATAAGGATATAATTGAAAAAATTTTTGTACATACTCGTATGTGATTAATCGTGTTTTAGTACAATTTTATGCATTATTTGAAAAAAATAAGTGTTTGTAGTGTACATTGCTGAGTATTAAATTGATGATTTTTTAAAAAATTCTTTTAGATTAATTAAAATTTGTTCCACCTTTGAAAGGAATCCGAAAAATATTTTCCGATATACTATGTATGCTAATTTAATTTTTTTTATAGGTTTTGATCTAATTTTTCAGAGAATCGCCCTTATATGTACATATGTACATATAGATATGTACATATGTGTTTTTTTTTGTTAAATTTTTAATTAATTTTATAAGTTTTTATAATAAAACATTTCATAAATAAAAAACAACTTATATATGTATATTTTTTTTTAAAAAAAATCGTTTATTTATTTCTAGAATTTAAGGATTCTCATTTATAAATTTTTCTTGTACGACATTACATTATGTATGAGGTCTACATTAGTATGTAGAATTTATTTGTAATGTAAATTAAGTATAGTACTGGTAGTACAAAATAATATTTAAAATAAAATTCTGAGTTATTTTTTTAGCATGTATGCCTTCGTGTCCCTTTTACATAATATTTTTTTTGCATTTGTATTATTATAATAACAAATGAAAATTTATGATATACAATATGTTAGTTTTTTAAATTAAGGGTCGCGTTCACTAATCAAGATTATCTTTTTTTTTTAAAAATTAGCATTGAAAATACACTACAACTAGAATAAAATATCGAATTAGGGTGCGTTCTCATGAGATGCATGCATCGCGATGCAAAATTTATTTCAGCTTAACTTCGTCACATTTTCGGTAATATTCGTTATAAATATTGCATCTTCTGCAAAGCTATCGTTCGGACGCATATTCGCTCCAAAATAAAATGTCACTTAGATCTTAGATCAATCAATTTTCAAAAACAGTAAATACTTTTCACTGCTTTTCATTACTTAACCAAAAATTTAATAAAACACAAAATATAAACAAAAAAGAACAGCTGATATTTTGACAGACAGAAGCTGCATGCATCTTCAATTAGGAAAATTTCATTATTACAAATTTACATCTCAATAGTGTAAATGAGATAGCGTGTGAAGGAAAGAGTATATGTATGTATTCCACCAATCAAAATTTTGCATCGCGTTGCATGCATCCCATGAGAACGAAGCCTTAATTTTTATATTCACTCGTATACTCCTACTCGTATATAAAATTATCACTAACAATTACACTATAATTACTCTATCCAACCGCATAGATAATTGTATAGTAGCGATAAGTAAAGTTTTCCAATTACATTTATGTAATCTGTAAAAATCCTATATGACATAAATCGTATGTATGAATTTATAAAATTTTCAAAGTTACCATTTTAATAATTCTTTCATTTTTTAAAAACTAAGTACATAAATGTACGTAACGTATACACAGGTGTGAAAAATTATAGGACAAACATGAGTAATTTTTCATGAATAGAAAACGTAATCATATACTAACATAAATATACTATCTTTTCACAAAATGTGAAATAAATAACCGACATAAATTAAATCAAATATCTTTGATCATTTTTAGAAAAATCAAATTTGAAAAAAATGTCAATGAAATTATTACAAGAAAAATGAAGCAAGATTCTACAAGATTTTGTTAAAAATCCTGTGAAGTTAATACTAAGACAATTAGAGGGGGTAAGTATATGAACGTAAAAGTTGTCAAACAAAAATTATTGAATTCATTTTTTCATATAAATTTGATTAATTTTTTTTTTACTGTTCTTTGATTTATTCATGCTGTACTATTTTCCCTTTCGAATT
Organism: Villa cingulata; assembly: GCA_951394055.1. Lineage (NCBI taxonomy): Eukaryota > Metazoa > Arthropoda > Insecta > Diptera > Bombyliidae > Villa > Villa cingulata. The sequence goes on from OX596018.1 coordinate 56,884,881, forward strand.
TATTTTTGAATTAATTGAATTAAAAATATTTTTAGTTTTTTTAGTTTTTCCAGTTTTCTAGTTTTCTTTTGTAATAATTATCATATAAATTGAATAAAATATTTTGCTAAAAAATTTATATAATACTTTATTTTAAAAAATACTTAATTCTTGTAGGTATACCATCATTTTTTCACGACTCTGTATGTACACTATATTTCCAATTTATTTAAATTTAATCTAATCTAATCTTTTTTACCTCTTTTTATATGACTTTATTTTACTATATATTTTTACAATGTTCATTCAATAAAAATAAAAATAACAGAATAGAGTTACAGAAAACTATAATAGCAACAACAACACTGAAAAATAAAATAGAATATAAAATAAAAAAAAAAACATTTCTTCTTATTATACCACCAAAAATTTAAAATAAATTAAACTCAAAGTTAAATTTTATTACTATACACACACACACACACATACACACACATACACATCATATGTACAAAAATGGACTTTAACAATTTTATTTTGTATTTTTTTTTTATTTGTATGTTTCCTGTCCTTTGTTTTATTTATATATAATTTTACATTATTTTTTTATTTTTTTCAAATTTTAGAGAAAATTTTATACGCTTAATTCTTGAATAAATTTTTATACATACATATTATCATATTTTTGTATAGATATTATAATGCATATTAGTACTATTGTCTGTAAATTTACATCTATACATTATATACTGGTATTTATGAAATTAAAAATAAAGTTATCACTTTACTATTATAATGAAAAGATAAAGGATAAAATTTTTTGAATTTTGAAATTAGATAAAATCTCTGTTATTACATATACCAATACATAAGAAAAATTTTTCTACACTGTTCATATACATACATATATGAATATTGTACATGTATTTATAATATTTGTATAAGATTATCTCAGATAATTTATCTGTATTTTTGACTTTTAACTATACGTATATTATATTATAGATATAGTATGAGTATCTATATTTTAAAATTTATACAATACACACATATGCATATATGTATAAATACCCAGCTGACCAAGTGGATTCATAGTGAATTCATTCTGAATTCATTTCAACCAAGTGATTCTTCACGTGAACGTTCACAGTGAATTCACAGTGAAGATATTTTATTTCAAAAATTTTTACGCTATGGCTGGCCACAGTGAATTCACTTAATGAATTCATGTTGTAATCACTTACTGAATGTTTAATGAAAACACGAAATTAATTCATATTGAATGCACTTTGTGAGGGTAAAATATCATTCACAATGTGAGTAATCAATGAATCCTGGCTCTAATTATTATATTCCTACTTTTCGATTTTTTTTTCATTGATTTAAATAAAAACTCTTTAATCACTTAATAATTAATCACTTCGTTATTTTTTATTTATTTTAATTTCTATTTTTAATAAACTGATATTACTTATTCTTAGACTCAAATAATTACATTTTATATCGCTTCAGTTTACAAATTAGTACATGAAAAATAAATACAAAATTTCACTTTACGTTCACTAAGTGATTCCATAGTGTTAGCCTTTGTGAATCGCAACCATTTTACAAAGATAAAACGAATGAATTCGCCTAATCATAAAATTAAAATAAATAGTCGTCATTCGTTTACATAAATCGTCATTCATCAAATGAATTTTATATGAATATAATTCATATTTCAATCACTTGGTGTATTCATAATGTACCCATATTTTTGAATAATTCACTTATTTTTCATTTCGTGTTTTCAAAATGAATAAGAGAAAAATTATTCATTTCGTCAAGATTTTTGGCATTCACTATGAATTCACTGTGAACCTAGTTCACTGAATGGTCAGCTGGGTACACATGTATTTATATAAGTCTATGATTATATTCATAGCGAATCATATAATAAATGTAAATATATTCTTGTCTATACGTATATATATCCATAGATATATACTTTTATATATGTAGGTAGATAAGCGTAAAATGTTTAAACTTACTGACATATGCAAATACATACATATAGTATAGTATGACGTATGACTATAGATATATAAATTGTTTATAATGTATACACTTAACGTGTGTATAAATACTATATTTATAAAATATATATATATATATATATTTCTGTATTATATGTAAATATTATGTATGTATGTATGTATGTGTGTGTGTGGTATGTGTATGAATCAAAAAGTTTTCGGTAAAATTTCGTGTTGTACTAAATTAATTATATTATTATTCCTTGAAAAAGGGAATTTGTAATCTGCATAATATAATATATACATACAATCCAGAAATCAAAAATACTCACATGTATACGTTGTACGTACATATGTGCATATGCTTACAGCATATGTGGTTGATTTAGTTGAAAAAAAAAAAATTGTAAAATTAAGTTAAGTATGAAGTTTTAGCGTAATACAATATGTGTATGTACATATGTATATGTACCTATTATATGCATGTACAATATATAGCCTGCCTACATAGTACATAGTACCAATAGTATACATACATCATGTAGGTACATTTACTACATATATGTACATATGATGTTAATGCATCAAAAATTTTACTCTTGAGACTATTCTATATATTATAAAGTATGTATATTTATGCATATTAAAAAATATATATGTAAGAACTTATACTCATATGATATGAGTAAATGTGTGTTATATATGTTAAATGTATATACATATTTAAATAAAGTATATGTATACATATGTACATAAAAATGAAATACATGTATGTTTATGATATCATTTTGGTTGATATAATCGTTATATAAGTATATATGTAATATGCGTATACATATAATGCAAGTATTTATAGATATGTATAGTTTATGATATAATGAGAAATATATTACATATATTAAATTTAGTGATTTTAAACCGCAATGATATAAGTATAATATGTAACATTTCGAAAATTCGAATAATATTATGCGTACATTACATTATATAATACTGTGATTAAAAACTATGGTGAATTTTTCATTTTAAGTTTGCGGATACTATAAAATCATGAAATTATTTTTTGTGGGCTATATAAATTAGCACTGTCTTTGACATTTACGCAGAGTTTCATGTCAACATGGCATTCGATTGGTGCGCAGAGCTGTAGGTGTTTTTGTAAACATACAAAAGTGAGATTTTCGATTTTTACTATATACATATATTATGTGTGATTTTAATGAGCAAAGAATTTGAATATGTCGCCAAAAACTCGACCCGCATATCGTTCCACAACCACCGTATTCCCTTGATTTCAATCTGTTCAACTAACTCAGAAGACTGCTTCGGGAACACTTCGTCTTGATTGAGGAATTAATAAGCGAATTGAAGAAAGTATTGGAAAAATATTTCTTTGACTGTTTCGAGGATTGGAATAAAATGTCGATATACATATTAAGTGCATTGTTTTGAACGGAAAGTATACTTTGATGATGATGAAATTAATTTGAAAGAATAAATTTCAAATTTCAATTTCAAATTTTCACCTTATTTTTTTTTTCTATCACGGTAGTATACTTTCATGTATGCATGTATGTACATATAATGTATGAAATAATGATAAGAACGGAAGAAAATATCTATGATATCTGTAACATGAATATAATATCATTTTAATTTCTAATAATAATGTGAATTGCATATAATGTACAAACAATATAGGAAAGGAAAATATACTTACATAATAATTTATTTGAGTATGTGCATAATAATAAGTAGCGATACTTTCATTGAGATTTTCTCATTTTTCATATTATACATACATACATAAAATTATACATTTGTAATGTTGTTATGCATGCTATGGTATTACAAATGTATAGAAATATTATTCAGATATATACCATTAGAATGAAATTGATTACTCCACGAAGATTATTTTAATTTACGTTATATAATATTATATTCATACAATGAGAAATTCATATGAATGTACATTAATATACTAGTATGATGCTCTTACCTCTTACGTATAGAAATGATAATCTTTTTTTTTTCTTTTTAAATGAAAAAGTTTACAAAAGAAAACTCAATTCTAAATATATTTTTTTTATATAAATTTGCTATTAAATAAATTTCGAACATGACTGTACATACAATTTTATATAAACGACAAGTACAAGGTATTACCCTACCACAAATTTAAATTTGAATGTAAGGTACAGGTACTCTATCGTATTGATAAAATCTAAATAAATATGTACATCTTATAAATTGATATATATTTACATCGTCATTTTATTGTTAAAACTGAACTCTGTTACATAAAAGTCGAATAAATTATTATTATATTTTTTTTAATTTTTTTTTCTGATTATTATTGTACGTAACTAACTAAATGATGAGCATTGGTATAAGAAGGTAAAGCGATAAAACATTAAGTTAATGCATAAAACTTGATATAGTATTTTTCATTAAATTTAAAATTTATTTCGTGTATCTTTAAATTTTTTTTTCACCATTTATAGTAAGAAAAATAAAGTTTATCTTCAATTTAAAATAAATTTTAATTTAATATTATACGTATATACGAGTAAATAAATAGACATCCAGGATTAGTGAGAAAAACGTATTTCATTTGATAAATAATTTGTATTAAAATAAATGTTTGTATAGCTATAATCTAAAAAAGAAAGTAAAGAAATTTGACCTTTAGTACGTAACTATTATATAGTACATAGTAGTAGCATATAGTGTAAAAAAGTATATTTATATTTTCTTTTCAAAACTATATACTATTACATTCTAAGTATATGTACATATTCCATATAATGTATAGAATATAGAATTTATTTGTTAGTGGGATTGAATTGCATCTATATACGTGCCTATATCCTTCATATCACTATATCTGAAAGATTTTCAACCGATTCAAAGTAAAAAGAAATTAATTAAAAAGAGCTTAAATTTTTTTAATTTAGAAACATTCATTTATATAATGTACGATTTTGTGCGTATATAAAGTAAAACGGGAAATTAAGTATTTAAATTTACTATAAACTGTTTCTCTTTCAAGTTTACAATTATAAACTAAAATCTAGAAATGGTAAAAGTATTAAAAAAAATACACCAACATAATATAAGATATTTATACATACATTATATCGCCTACATTTATATACATACACATATACATACAATACTTAAAGATTACAATATATTTTCTGTATATAAGAAAAAGTTCATTTCATATAAATTAAGTACTACGATTGTAATGAGATAAGATTTATTGAGTATAAACTTTTGTATTTTTGTCACCTACATATTTAGTAAAGTTTCTTATATTTAGAAATTATTTTACAATCTCTTGAATATAACAGAGTGTTTTAAAAATTAATAAAATCTCTTTGAACTATAAAGTATTAAAATTTTAATTTATATTTTTTATTTTATTAGCAGGTAGGTAGACGTAAAGATCACATAAAATCTATCTCGAGTTTGATTCTTAGTGACAGGCAAATGTAAGAAAAATAGTTTTAATTTATGTACTTATTTATTTTGAACATTCTATTTCAGGAGTAATTAGACATTATATGAATTAATTTTCGGTGGTTCGTGGTCTACAATAAACCGTAGGCTCAGGTAAGTACATGATAGATTAGGGCAGAGATAATATATCATTGTCATCATCAATAGCACTACTGCTCTAGATGAGCCAGGACTTTCACTGAAGTGATTTTTACACTTTATTACTATATAATGAATGCACCTACAGTTTAACGTGGATTGCGAAACACTGAGTTATTACTAGAGAAGCAAGGTAAAGCTAATATTTATGAAACTATTTATGCGAAATGAAATATTTGATTGTCCAAAGTATGTATACATAATTGAATTAAACTCACAATATGATTATGAAAAAATCCCTATCATTATGTATATAGTATTTAAAGTTTGGACCATTCAAAAACTGTTGAAAACTGTTGTATACCGAAAGATGATGATGACTTAAATAAAAATTGAATTCTATCGGTCGTTATTTTGCGGTGTGAATCATAAAAATTTTATTTTTTCATTATTTTTGATTATATTTTGTGCAGCCTAGCCTGCCTCTATGAGTATTTTTATCTTTTTTTCTTATTCATTTTGATTTTCAATTTAAATATTTTGATTTTTATATGTAATTTAATGTTATTTTGTTCATCAAGAAATGTTTTTTCTAGTTAGATCTAGTTAGAGTATACAGTTTCATCTTTAACACCAAAAAAAAAAAAAACAAAATAAAATAAAAAACCACTCGAAAAATGAAAATCACCATTCATCAATGTATAGTACTATGTGTATGACATCAATTTTAGACAGATAATTTAATTTTCTTCATGTTTTTTGTTTGTTTATTTTTTTATTTTCGCCTTTCATTGCTACCCTACTCAGCTGGCTATATACCAAATATATATATGTATGACAAAAAAAAAAAAAAAAATGACAAAAATATACACAGAATGAACTGGAAATATTTACGAATTCCGCAAAGAATTTATTCACCATAATTCAATTTGATTTTCTCATTCATTTTATTCGACCCTTTTTGATTATCTTCTGTATTTGTATTTGTTGTTGTTCTTGTTTTGGGGCGAACATTATTTTTTTTATCTTTTTCTACATTTTGATTTTATTCTAATATACATATGGTTTTTGTATAGCAAATATAAATACACAATTGTAATACCGCATATATGAAGGTAATTTACGAATTTATATAATCGTATGTAATATACTTTATTTATATTTGGTACGACGATATTCGTATTGTAATATATATGTACATATGTATGTAAATTTATTTGTATTTTATTATTTAGGAAGTTACAAATTTGAAGAACCATCATTATCATATAGTCATCATCATCATATCCATTTATTACAATATATATATAATGTAGTAATGAAATTGAATAGGAAGAGACATTTTTCATTTTATCCTTTTATTTTATTACATTTTTAGTTGCTTTTGATGATGGTTTTCATTGGACCGTATTGTATGTATGTACATATGTTTTACTTTTCTTTCATTTCAATTTAGATTGTGTGACAAAAAGTTTTTGCTTAACCGCATAAAAAAAAATATAAGAAAAATGATGATGATGTATGAGATATCTGCTAAATTCGTATATAACACATACTATAAGTGTTATAAATAAATTAAAATAAATAGTTTTGTAAAAGAAAATGTGATAAATTTAATAGAAATAAAATAAAATGAAGTTGAAATAAAAAGGAAAATATAAAATTGAAAACATTGACACTTATACATAGATTTATTGAGATAATAGAGATATAAAAAAGATGAATTACACAAACAAAACAAACAAAAATCTTAAATTAAAATTGAATTAAATCAAGTCAAATGAAATGAAATCAAATCAAATGAATGTGTAAATCAAAACATACTACATACTTTTTCGCTTAGATACACTTCATTGAAATCACATAAATTTATTTTATTATGTGCCTATTTTATGTGTGTCTATAAAAAAAAAAAAGAAATGGGAAAAAAATATTTTTCTGAAAAAAATCGAATTTGCATTTTGTGTACTCATATGTATGTGTGTGGCTGTTTGTAAAAAAAATATCAGAAATACAATGATGAGTAAAAAAATATAAAAGATCTGTATCCTACATTCTGGATATATAACATATGTTATGTATTTTATAATTTTATATAATGGAGAGATTTGAATTTTTAACAAATTGTTATGCAACAGTGAATATCAAAAGAAAATAGAAACTTTTTTTGATAGGGCTTTTTGCTTTATGTATACATAAATTTATAATGCTATCTATTCACACTCCTATTTGGTATACAAACACAATTCGGTTTAGCCAAATAGGCAGTAGACTTACTAAATTCTAATGACCAAGATGTAAATTATGAAATAAATTGCGAAGATATTTAACTTTTCAAAGGAAAATTTTTGTCTGTTGTTGAGTATATTTTGTTTAAGTTTATTCAATGTCACTTTGTAGAGTAGAATCTGTTCGTTGTTAGGTCTTCACCTTCACATTTCACTTAATTTCAAACATTTGACAAAAAATATCAAATTAAATTGTGAATAGGTGGCATAATGAATACATGACCTGTAGTACGTGAATCATTTTCGAATTGTTTGGTTTTCTGTTTTCTTTTCACTTTTACTAAAATGCATGAAATTATTTCAATAATACATTTTTTGTTACTTTCCTTATTTTATGATGAATTATAATTTCATTTTCTTTTAATTTTTAAATGATTGTTACTAAAATACATAATATGTACATGAAATTCTTTTATTTTTGTACAGCCTTCCAAAATATGAATGAATAGATAATGTAAAGTTGATAAATGGCACCTGGTCAGCAGAATACCTATCAAAAAGAAGTGAAGTGCACCTAGTGATGGATTTACGCACATGATGTCTCTCACTTCTCCTACTCATTTCTTCATCCTATCGTCACTTGGTGGTGCCTTTGTGGAAGCTAAGGAATAAACAAAATGAATGAAGAGTTGTCTTTCTCGGAGTTAGGCCGATCCACCAACACTGTAAAACCGTAAACGAGTCTGAGGTCAAGGATCTACTAAAATAAGGTCTGAGCTTATTGATTTAAAACTGACTTTGAAAATTGCATTTTTAATTTCTCAAATAAACTTAATTTCAAGTGGAATTTCTAAAATAAATTATTGAAAAAATATTTTTCGATAAAAAATCAAGAAATACAGGAAAAAAAAAACAAACAAAACATTGAAAAACTAATAATGAATTTTATCGAACATCGAATATTACAAATTCATAAACTCATTTTAAAGATTTTTAAAAATTGAATATATAAAAAAGGAATATTTTAACGAAAAATGAAAAAAATTAATTCAAAAAATCCATAAAAAAGAAATTGGAAAAAAAAAATAAAATTGAAAAATATAAAAATGAAAATGAAAAAAATTGAAATCATTTTACAATTTCAGCATTTCTCACTCAGTTGGAAAAATTCGATTATTTTATGATTTTTTAGTGTTTGAAAGGAAACGTATATTTATTTTAATACATATATACATGATTATATATACATACTTATATTTAAGTATGTGTGTGTTTAGTTAGATGTACGCCATATACATGAACGAACTACGGACAAAGTATTTATATAGATTCATTTACACATGCATTTATACAGCGTTTGCTACTGCTACAGTTGCTATATAAGGATACACTGATATTAACTATGTATTACGTATATGATGCGATAGTGGGGTAGCGATGAATAAATATGTATGTGTATGTGCATAGTATGAGTGTATGAATCTGTTATTTTGTTGGTACATTATTTTTGTTTAAAGTTTTCGTGTATTTTTTTTTTTTTTGATCGTTTAGTTTTGCAATTTTGAAAATTTGCATAAAAATTTTTATTTTTGGAAATTTTTTTATTTTATTTTATTTTTTTGCTTGAATATCGCACAGCGGTATTTATATGTATGTGTATGTGTTATACGAATACCAAATTATGTATGTGTATAGAATGTATATTGTAATCACACTTGTGATTGTAAATTGTTGTATGATGAAAAACTATAAAAGTGGAATCGATTTAATCATATGGAAATTCGATTTAAAAAAAAAAAAGACAAAAAAAATATAACAAAAAATTAAAATAATAAAACAAACAGTTAATATGTTAAACATTTTTTTTTTGGTCATAACGTTTCCTTTTTCCTTTTATTTTTTGTTTTTTTGTTTTGTTCGTTACTAACTAGATAGATATTCATAAATTCATGTGTATATAGGCATACATCACATATTAATATGTACCTGGAATAGTATAAATGTGTACATTTATATGTACATTGCATAAATATATGTTTATGTTACAAAATAAAATACATTTATATATTCTAACATTTTTCATGTTTGATTTGATATTTGAGTATGTAAATTTTTTTCTTTATTATTATTATTATTATAAATTTCATTTTATTTTTATGTTTTTAATATTTTTTTATCTTTTTTTTTCCTTTGGTTTGTGTGCTTTATTTGTATACAGGGTGTCCGGTTTCGGGTGGTCATCCGGCACACAATAGATAGGTCTCGCCGAGACAAACAAAAAATCGTTCTAGAGGGAGGGGGGTAATTTCAACCGTTTAGCCGCTAGAGGGCGATGAAGATTTTTCGCACTCAATCTACGAAACACCCTTTAAATGAATTGTGTAAAATCATGTAAAATCATGTAAAACTCATATCAAAGAACCGTATTTTATTAAAAAATGGCTTTTCAAATATTGTTTATTATGCGCTGGTATTGAATTGGTAAGAGATAGATCTTTACTATATAATACTGAAATGAAGCGGACATTCTGGGCTATCTGCTAATTTAAGTAAAAATTAATATAGAGGGCGCTGTAATTCCACAGCCTGTATTATCTCTGAAAAAAATGGCAAAAAATCATTAAATTCTGACTTTGAAGCACAATAACTCTTGAAATAAAGAACGTAGAGAAGCATATTAGGTATCATTGAAGAGAGGGGGGAGTTTCCTACAGATTTTTCTTAGACCAGATTCTTCTAGCTAGTACACCGTAGTTATTAAAGGGTGTTTCGTAGATTGAGTGCGAAAAATCTTCATCGCCCTCTAGCGGCTAAACGGTTGAAATTACCCCCCCCCCCCCTCTAAAACGATTTTTTGTTTGTCTCGGCGAGACCTATCTACTGTGTGCCGGATGACCACCCGAAACCGGACACCCTGCATAAGTAAAAAACTAAAATAAAAAAAAAAAACAGAAGTAAACTACAAAAAACATGTGCTCTGCTCTATATTCCTTTAAATGTACAACACAAATATACATATTATGATAGAGAGTAGGTGATACAATATGAAAGTAAAAAAAAAATGAAAATGAAACATTGAAAAATATGAACAAAAAATGAATGAAAATATAAAGTAAAAATATTGAAAATTTTTGTAAAATATTTAAATTTCAATATGTAACTATATCCTATATTTCTATTATAAAATGTACACTATGTGCATGGATAAATAAAGAAATTATATATGTAATTTTTTTATTTAACTAGGTATTTGCTAAATTCTAGTCGCGTTTAATTTACAAAATTTCAAAGTATGTACATATACAAGTGTGTGGATATGAGGATACGAGTACATTCTAAATGTACACTAACTGGTGTTTGTATTTTTGATTTTAATTTAAAATTTAAATGTACCACCAGTATAAAATTGGAATGCTCGTATATTCTATTGCTGGTACAGTAAATTACACCTAGAAAAATGAAAAAAAAAGAAACAAAAATAAATCGAAATAATATAAAAAATTAAATTTTTTTTTCAAAAAAAAAATGTTTTAATTAACAGAATTGAAAGAAAATATGTAGATGAAAAGGATTTAATATGAATTACGAATACGAACTCATTCTTTTTTATAGCATAGTAGTAGTCTAGTGAGTAGTAGCTTTATGATCTTTGGCGGTCCCGAAAAATTATATTATGAACTCTTATGGGCTTTCGTGTTCGTTAGTCGTTGGTACTAATTTCGTTATTTAATGAATTTACAAACAACGTTTTACCGAATTATTTCGTTAAGACAAACAACTTTATACCTAAAATGTCAAGACTATTATATTCATACATTAAACAAATATGTGCATGTATTATGCATACTAATGTACAAATTTCATTTAATCACAGAAAATGATTAATTTTATCATTTTAATATGTAAATGCCGAATGAATAAAAGTAAATATTACGATAATGAATGTCATATTTTTTGTTTTATGTTTTAAAGCATTGTGTAAGTAACTCAAAATTTTGTTGTATACATATATGGATACGTATGTATATATGTACATACATATAATTTAAATTTTAATGAAAATTGCAGCATAATAAATTTTATCCTTTCGCTTCAATATAGAAATAATGCAAATACAAATACATATATGTTTAGCAGATATGCTATATATATTATCTGTGCTATAATAAGTACATATGTACATACATACAATACATTCATGAGCGCGTTCCAAAGCCTTACTATAGTCGCAGTAATGGATAATGGTATAGTAAAGTTATGCTGTAGTCATGCCATAACTCTCGCCAAAACAAATGGCGAATTTTTGCGCATGTATATGTGTTAGAAAAATTTTTGTATACGGATGTGATTTGATCTTAGGATGGAGAAATTTTGACCATAAAATTTTACATTTCTTCTTCTGCGAATAGATTACTACTACTATAAAATCTAGGTCAGGATGGCTCGTTGTCTCTGAGAAATATAATAGAATCTGTTTGGGTGACAGCGACAGCGTAAAGTTCAGCGTAAAAAGTCCCATTTAATTACTGTATACGTTGTAGTTGTCGCCGGAATTGTGCGATGGCAGTTACTCTTGAGTATGGCTAATTTTTTAGCCACCGTAGTTAAACATAGCATTGCAGTTTCTGAACGTTTGAAAGTTATGTTGGTAGTTATGCGGTTATGCTCTTTTTAACTACGGTAATTTTAAAGCACAATAAGTTACTATAGTTAACTATATACAATAGTATGGTTTTGGAACGCGCTCCATATGTAAACGTATACTATAAATTTGTACAAATATATATTATTATGCACGTTTGTATTTCTATATGAAATAATTTTTACAAAATATACATACGTGTATGTACGAGTATATTTTGGTACATCTATGTAATTATAAAGGGTGTGATATGAATTAAAATTGTCTAAGATAACACATGTTTAAATTAAAGGATTTTTACACATATACACATACGAGTATATGTATAAAAGAAAAAAAAAGAGAACAAATTAAAGAGGGAAATATAAAATACATAAAATAAATTTTTTCTGTTGTTATCCTTTCATGTACTATTTTTATAACCAGAAAATTTTTCTTAAAAACTTTTTCCTTTTTTTTATGCATATTCATATAAGTACGTATGTATATCTGAAGGTTAAAAAATCTATACAAATCCGAATAGAGATTATTTATAATAAGTGTAGTGGGTGAAAAGTTTGTACTTACTACGTTTATTTTTGTTTATTATTCACTCATATTATGTACATATGTACATATTATATATGTGTTATTGTTATTATCAAAACAATAAAAGAAAAATTTCAATACAAATTTTTGACTATAATACAAAATACAAATAATATAAATGTAATGTCATTTTTTTTTATTCTTTGCTTATTCCTTATTCGGTTGGGTTCATGTTTATTTTTGCATTATTTTTGTACTCTCGTACATGTATGTACATACATATACATTTTTTAAAGTTTTTATGTATGCTCTCAAATACATGCACTATTATATGTACTCTGTGCATATATGTATGGTTATATCTTTTTTTTCTTCTGCTACATTGTTTGTTTATTTTAATTATCCCTTATTGATAAAAAAAGAAGAAGAAGGAACTTGTTATGAACTATAATACATAAGCAACGCATGTAAGTGAGCATGAATGAATGAATGATTGCTAAGATTGCAATATTTTTAGGATGATTTCTGTATCCTTTTTATTTTTTGATAAGTATTTTTTTTTTTGGTTGTTTTCATTTTGTTGGGGGTTTTTTTTCATTATTAACTCAACAAGAAGTGATGACTATGAACATTGGATTGATGATGTGATGTACATAGACATAGATGTATAAAAATTATAATTGTACATTCAATATATACTTTAAGAGATTAAAAAGATGTTTTTTTTTTGTTCACTGCTTTTAGATTTTAGGTTTTAGTTAGCCTATATACCCTGTTATCAGTGGCGGAGCCAGTAGTTTTTCCTTGGGTGTTCAGATGTTTTAATAAATATACAGATTCATTACACAAACAATAATAATTAAAACAAACTACCCTTAAAAATTTTTGGTCCAAAATGGCGGGTTTTACTAAATCCGTTATTTATCCAGATCAGGATCTTTGACTCAGATCAGGATTAGTTGATATACCATTTCTTCTTCTAGAACCTCCTGTTCTACTTGTCACAGTTTATTTCACTTTGATTGGATTAGCGGTTTTCGAGATATAAGGACTTAAAGTCAAAATTTCGTGTTTTTTAAAAATCACTTTTTCAACTTCTTTTGATTACGGTATAACTTCTAAACTTGAAGGATGACATAAATATTGTATTCTTTCATTTGAAAGGTTTTTTTTGTCCTCTTTCCAATGATATTATATTTATGGATAGAAACTGCATAGATAAAATATAAATGCACAAATATACAAAAAATTGCGAAAAAATCCACATAATTTCATGCATTTTCATACATATTTGAGTAATTATTTCAAAGCTTACTATTTTTCGTAGTATTATTTACCTTTTACTAAATATGTATGTACGTAAAAAATTCAGTGAAATTCAATTTTATTTACTATTTACAAAAATATACAAAAAATTCAGTTTAATATTAAATTTAGCTTTTGTTTACCCTTCTACTAATATTTATATAAGTTAAGTAGTAAAATTAAGTTTCATTTACCTTTTACAAAATTTTATATAAAAAATTCAGAAAAAAATTACTAACTTTTTTCTAAAAAATTATTTTGTATGAAAAATGTGTATTTTTTCGCATTTTTTTTTTGTATATTTGTGCATTTATTTTTGATTCCTATAGAATCGATCCCATATGTCTGGCTGGGTATACATGATCAACATAATGGAAATGTGAACCAACAACATAACATGCATGTAAAATGTACAAATTGTATTTGTATATTGTATTCTGTATTCTGTATAAAATTAATTGTAATTGTACTGCTGTACATTCTCTGTACATTTACATATTTCTTATAAGTTTATAAGAAAAAGAAATTTAAAAGAGAAGAGTATAAAAGAGATCAATATATGGAGTTCCAGGTTCCACCAACTTAAATTACAAATTACAATACAATTACAATTCAAACAAGATGTTTCATTTTTCATAATAAATGATTATATTCTTCTCTCTTAAATTTCTTATCTTATATAAAGAGAAGATATCTTATAATTTAACGAGAAGAGGAATTTCTTATAAGTTTATTAGAAAAAGAAATTTAAAAGAAAAGAATATAAATCAATGTATGGAGTATCAAGTCAAGATGTTTCATAAATGTTCATTTCAAAATGTGAACACTTAAACAACTTCAACTTGATAATATAAATTCAAAGTTTTGTGCCGGTCCATATACAAAATGTGAACCAGATTGATATACATATTATTATAGAAAAACGAACTTTAATATGTTTGTTTTAAAATGTGAACACTTAAACAACCTCAACTTGATAATATATGATAAATTGAAGTTTTTGGTCGGTTCATATCTAAATGTGAACGCGGCTTATATATAGAAAAACGAAATTTAAAAGAGAAGAAAATAAATCAATATATGGAGTATCAAAATTTTTCATATGTTCATTTCAAAATGTGAACACTTAAACAACTTCAACTTGATAATATAAATTCAAAGTTTTCTGTCGCTTCATATATAAAAATGTGAATCAGATTGATATATAGAAAAACGAATTTTAATATTTTGTTCATTTCAAAATGTGAACACTTAAACAACCTCAACTTGATAATATAAATTGAAGTTTTCTGCCGTGTGAACTTTATATGTGAACTTTAGTGAAGTAATGTATAGAAAAACGAATTTTTTATTGTTTTCTTTCTCTTTTACGATAAAAATTTGTTTTTGAATTAGTTACAAAATTTTATGATCATGTTCATATAATTTTAGGGTGTTCACTGAACACCCTGAACACTACCACCCTCCGCCGATGCCTGTTATTTATTGTGTAAAAGAAAATAAGATATATAATGAGGGTGAATATGGTGAAAGAAGATGTCTTGTAATGTGCAGAAAAACAAAAAATTTTTTGGCTCTTTCATTCATCATTTCGCAGCATATTTTAGGTTTGGTAGTACATAACATGTGATGTGAGTAGTGTGGATATATGTTGTTGATGATATTTATATCTGTATGTATGTACATATTACATTTATATGGTACAAATATTAGTTGGGTTTAGATGTGATATGTTGTTAAAATTAACTTGAAAGTCTCTAAAAGTTACAAAAATAAACATTCACAACAAAATAACAAGGAAATGTATGTACCGAACACAAGTATGTTAGAGGTATATGTAATTTTATGGGGTTGATTTGATGATGACTTTCTGAAAATGCGGTTTACATATTTTATGAAGAGAATAACATATACAATACAATATCCTTATCATATACACGTAAGTGTATACAACATACACTCTTATTGTATAAGAAAGGTCAAATACAAATAAATTTAATAGTAGCAAGTATAGCAGTAGCAGCAGTTATGTATATACATAGTAAGTAATATTGCTGTTATATGCAGAAGTACATATATCATATCATGGTTTTAAATTATTATTGAGGTTTCTGTGAGCATATCGTATCTCGTACCATTATAAAATGTGTATGTATGTGTTTGAACTTTAAATCAAATATGTACATACATAATGACTTTAAATATATAAATAAGCAGATATGTATATACGTATAAATGTTCGTCCTGTACGAGTATAAATTCTCTTTTGTTTTATATACTATTATGTCTTGTCAATTTTTTGTATATGTACACACATTTTTATGAGTAAATACGAATGATATGATTTACACACTGAATATATTTTTGGATAAAAAATTGAAATTAAAAATTTCTTTTTTTTTTTATAATTAATAATGTAACACTGTGTTTTTATTCAACTTTATTTTAAATGTAAATTCAGATTTGAATGAAAATTCAGATATTTCATTTACTGTATTATGTCAATTAATAAAATTTTCTCTTAATTTTTTTCATGAATTACGAGTATTTGCCAGTATACCTATTTCGAAGGTATCAGATAATTTTTGTTTCTAATTATGTATGATATACATACATCATTCATATATGGCTAAAGGTATAGATAATAATAAAATTAAGTACTTTCTCTTGAAATCTTCCTGAATCAATTAATCATTTATGTTCAAACATACCACGTAAATGCAAAACATAATTATGAATTTTAATTTAATTTTAGAGTTTTAACGTGTTGTTTTTTTTTTTTTTCTTTTTTCATTTTTAATTTTTTTCTTTATTATTTTTGAAAATATAAAAAATTTTTATCATTATTTTATGATATTAATTTACCTAAAGGGATAATTTAATGTAGTTTTTATTTATTTTTGGTTTTTTTTGATGACCTTTTCATTATTTTCTTATCATTTTCATTCGGTTTGTTTTTGGTTCTTCTTCTTCTTTTTTTTTTGTTTTTGTTTTTGAAATGATTAAATTACGGTAAATCGTATTTTCTTTATTTTATAAAAAAAAAGAAATACTTTTATATTTTAAAGTTTGTATTCTGTGTGTAAGTTAATTTTTATTTTAGCTTTTAATTCTCGTATACATACACACTCACCTTACATAAAAAAGACCATATGTACTTATGTGTATGTATGTTATTTACAAATGTACATATACATGTTTGAAAATAAAAAAAAAATATTTTTAGTCATATCATATCGTTGTTAAAGTGATGAAATATTACATGCTTTTATCCTAAAGGCATTTACAGAGGATTTTCTATGGAATAAAACAAAATTAAAGAAAAATAAAAAATTCATTCATTTATAATATTTTGTATATATGTATACATACGTATTGGTATACGTAATAATATAGCCTTCTAGCGGTATTTGTTCTTTTTTTTTTATTTTGTTGGGATTTTTTTTTGTCCTTTTTATTTTTGTCTGTTTACTACAGTTTTTATATGAAAATGATAAATGAATTAAAAATTTTTAGATAATGATTTTTTAAGTATTAAATGAATTAAGGTTATAATGTGCATTAAAATTGATGTGTATATTACTCATATATGTATGCACATACATATGTTTATACTTTATAGATAGTATATGTATATTAATTTTTATATATTGGTGTATATCCAAATCTAATCTACATTACGTTCCGGATAATTAGGATATGCTTCTATTTTCTACATATTTTGTTTTTTTCTTTGTTTTTTTTTTTGGTTTTCATGTAGGGGATGTTATAAATGATATACATAGAGCGAGGATATGAAAAACAAAATCATTATTATTTTTTTTTTTTTTTGATAATTACTTACTACCTAATGTAAATTGATTTATGTTTTATTTTTAATTTGATTTTCTTATCAACTAAAAATTGTATAGTAAAATATTTGAAAATAAAAATTTTTAAATTTTATTTTTATTTTTAGATTTTGTATCTATGTATAAGTACGTAAGTATAAGTTAGTGGAGTGTGTATATGAATAGAAGGAATTTACTTTTGCATTTGTAAACTATTTTTACAAGATTTTTATACGTATGTATTTTATGATTATATGAAAAGTAAAGAAAATTGATAAATACTTGTAATTATTCGTTACTGTATATGAGTGATAACTTAATTAATTATTCAATATTCGCATTCAATTCGAAAATCAATAAAATATATTTGTCAAAAGACTAATATAAAAATTACAACATTATAACAAACGAGTACAGTATTAAATTAATTACGAAATAATTAAATTACAATTTTTTTATTTCATAAATAATTCAATAAATTATTATTCGATAATACATGTATGAAAAAATTGTTCTGTAATTGATTTCATTTCATTATAATATTTCATTCATAGAATTAAGAAAATTGAAATCAAAGAAATTTATTTAAATCTATCATAAAAAATTAATAAATTTATAAGTGAAAAAATATACATGAAATACGAGGGGCTTAACAAAAGTTTTTGCAAAAATTGGAAAGGGATGCTCCTTTTTACCTGTTATTGAGCATATATATAGAGTGAGTTCTTGTCATCTTCATTACGTAGTTTGAATTCAGTGAGTAAACATGGACACGAGAAAAAGAAAATTGAGCGAAACAGGATTGTGTGCGATTCCACCGCCAAGTAAAGAAGAAGTCAGGTATGCAATTTTATTCGGTTTTTGTCGGAAGTTGGATCCACAAGGAATATTCAAAGAATGTACAGTTGCATTTGGTGATCACGCGCCGTCCATCCGCAGTGTTTACGAGTGGTATAAAAAATTTCAAACTGGTCATTTCAGTGTAAAAGAGGAACCTCGTGAAGGTCGCCCAAAAACCTCTACGGACGATACAAATGTTGCGGCTGTTGTTCCACGTATGACGGAGGAAACCATTGCTCATATTCTGGGGACAAATGTCATGGCCATTTCAAGGATATTGAAGGACAGTGTTGGCTACAGTAAGAAATGCGCACGATGGGTTCCACGTATATTAGGTGCAGAAGAAAAAGCAACCCGTGTTCAGTTCGCCAAATTTTTCTTAGAAAAATTTAGAGATGGACAATCAGCAAATTACAACAATCTTGTAACAGGTGACGAGACTTGGATTTACAATAACGAACCTGAAACAAAACTTCAATCGCCTGTGGGGAGTGAAAAAGGTCAAGCTTCCCCAGTAAAGGCTTTTCGTCAAAAATCTGCTCGTAAAATCATGTTTGCGATTTTCTTCAGCAGAAGTAAAATTATTGCAGCTATACCGTTGGAACCAGGACATACAGTAACTGCAGATTGGTATTCAAATACTTGTTTACCAAAGGTGTTTGAAAATATTTTAGAAGGACGTCCTAAAACCGAGCTAAGAAGATATTTCCTTCATCACGATAATGCGCCTGCACACAAGGCAAAAATGACGTCAGATTTTATAGCTGCATCCGGCATCAATGAAATTTTACCAGCACCATATTCACTAGATTTAGTACCATGTGACTTCTGGCTTTTTTCAAAAATTAAAAAACCTTTACGTGGAAGAACATTTACAGACGATAAAGAACTCATACAAGCTGTAGAAGAACAATTTCGCTTATTAAAAAAGGAAGATTTTGAGGAGTGCTTCAAAAGTTGAATTTATAGACTTAAAAAATGTGAAGAATGCGATGGAAATTATATTGACAAATGTTAAATGAATAAATTTTATAATGCAAAATAAAAATCTTTGTTTTTTCAACTTTTTTTGTATTTTTGCAAAAATTTTTGTTAAGCCCCTCGTATGTGTTTGTATACTCATTTATAAAGGCACATAATTTTTATATTTTGTCTCCAATTTATATTCATATAATACTTTTAGGAATATGCGCGTCCAAACACAAATGTACATTTAACTATATGGTGTACATTTTATTGCATAATATTATACGAAATATTAATCATTTCAATATTATATATGTTTGTATTTTACTTTTTATTAGATAATCAGGAATTAGAGATATTAAAAAAAAGTTTAATAAAACATTTTTGGGCTATTAAACTGACAATAAATTTGATTTTTTTTATTATAGACAACCAAAGAGTGACAGAAGGAGAGAAACATACAGAGAGAAAAATAAAAGAAAAAATATATGAAAGAAAAAAATCCACAAAAAAGAAAACGAAATTTCATAATGTGTGTACGTGCATAATTTTGAAATTGTCTGAAAATAAAAATGTTTTTTATATCATTTTTTTATGACTCACTATGAAATATAATAGAAATTATTGTAGACATAAAATTATTTATTAAGAAAAAATTTTCTAATGTTTGTATACAGATATTTTTCAATATTATACTGGTCCTGGGGGCTGGGGCCATACGTACATATACTCATTTATGGTAGAAACAGAAAGTTATTCTAAACGATTGTAAGTTGTTTGTTTCAGATTTAAATTTTATTTGTCTTTCAGTTATAGATTTGTGTATGTATTGCTATTAAGAATAATGAATAATTTTAGTAGATTATAATTAATTTTATATAATTTTATATAATTTTAGATAATTTATTTATTATTTATACATCATTTATCTTTATCTTTATATGATTCATGAATAAGAAAATTATAGTACATACATATAAGATGTTAGATTATGTGATGGAATTTTGAATAAGAATTAAAAGACAATGCAACAACAACAGGTGTTAGAAACTACTCGTAAAGCAATGATTTTATTATAAATCACACTACTTTTTTTTTATGTAAAATTTTATTTACTATATAATTTCTTAAATATTTAATACATATCCATATATAATATGTATATATGTTGATTGATTGATCTACTACTATCCGCTATCAATTCAATAAATATATTAATTGATTGTTATGTAGGTAAAAGATAAATTTTTCACAATATTTCAATAATTCAAGGATAATAAAAGATAATAATTGAAAATATTTACGAGTATTATTTATTCATATTACATAGTTACTCGTACATCTAATTTCTACGTAATTTCTATTAGTGAAATAATAAAATAATTTTGAAAAAATATCAACAAAAATAAAATTTTATTTTTCTTATTAAAAAGAAGAAAAATATATGTACACATATATATACATTACATAAATATCCTGGAATTAAGAAAGAACAATTTTTTTTCTCGTATATATATTTTTTATTATTATTATTACTATTAAATTATTGCCTTTAGGAACAGTGTGTATGAATATATATATATGTATATATTTAGGTACATATGTAAATACATAACGTACATTTGTATACATATATACATAATAAAAAGAATTTTATAACGTTAGAAAAAATAAAAATACATTTCTTATTTTAAATGCACACATACAAACAGAAATAAATGTAAAAAAATAAAAACAAACAAATGAACATTAAAGAATTAAAGCATCTTTACAATGTGAAATAAAAACGTATCTTTGATTAACGTCAACTTAATAGCACATACGAGTATTTTTATATATTTATTTTATATACATATATGTATACTATATAATATATATTTATCTTTTTATATTAAGGATGAAAAATTAGGAAGTAAAATGAAAAAAAATAATGTGTAGGCATATAAAGTTACACATATAAAGTGTACAAGGATATTACAAGGATATTAACGCGTATATATACATATATGTAGGTGGCGGCATATATGAACCGATAAAATAAAAAAATATTTTGATTATGATATCATATTATTTGACTTTAAACATATACACGTCATACTCGTATATGGATATGTGTTGTATAATCACACTTATCTCTATATATAGGAGATGATAAAAAAAAATTATATTTTCATTTAAGTACATACGTATATGCACATATGTATGTATTCGTTTGTATATTTATATATGCGTATATACATATATTATAGAAAGGAAATGTTATATATATGTATATACTATATATGTATACTTACTTAAATTTATAGATATAAATTATTATATTTTCCCGTATATGTACATACAGGTAACAATATAATTTCGTTCTGTTATTTTTTTTTCTCATTATTTTCGTCTTATTTTTTTTTTTTATTTTTGTATTTTGTATTTTGATTCAATGGAAAATTTTTGTATTATGCCTAAAGGTGCAATTTCAAAAAGTTTCATATACAAAATTTTTTTTTTATTTTTCTACATGAAACTTTCAAGTACACAAATAACTTAACTTAAATTTATATATATGTATGTATGTAGGTGCACAGATATATAATACGTGTATGTTATTTTTATAAATAAATAAATAATGGTCATATTCACCAACCACGAATATCTGTTATTTGAGATAAAATGTATTCATCATCCTCAATTATACACTATTTATTTGGATTATTTTTAATACAACTTGGGAGAGCATAGATTAGAAATGTATTATTATTATTCTATGCCGGGAATGTTAATATAAATAATATCGTTTGAACATAACCTAGCGTTATTAAGAGCAACAGCACAGCCATGATCCACTATATTTTATAATCATCACATTACATAACCTCTTTTTCATTTTGTAATATAAAAATACTAACTTTTCGCAATCAGATGACATGATCAACACTCCGAAAAAGAAGTCTGAAAACAAATTTTATCTAGGTTGATGAACAAGCTGAAATTATATCTGGCTATAGAACTTATCCGATGGATAATACGACCCTTACATTTTATGTATGTGAATGTAAATAAATATTCGTACATACATACATATGTGATGCGTACAGGTGGGATGGTATAGATAGGTTGTATATGGAAATACGAGAATTTCAAAAATTTATGCTAAAGACATTCGTATATTGGTTTTTTGATAACGGTGTTTATCCTTTTTCTCTCTTCTTTTTGCTTGTATATAGTATTATTTTCAATTCTTTCAAATATGTGTATAGTATACTATACACATATTTCTTTCTTTGTACAAATTTTTTTATACATACTGCATATATAACATACATACATAATGTGCTGATTATATAGAGATTCCTTCATATACGTATAATTTTCACATAAAAATAATTTTGGTTTTTTGTATGTACATAAATAAAAAAAAAATTTTCGCAAGTAAATGCATGTAATGAAATGTACGAGTATTTCAAGATAACTGTATTTAAAGGAATACAAGTATATACTTACATACACTGTAAAAGAAAATGAAGAAAGAAGTAAATAAAAGTTGAGTGTAAAAAATAAATTTAACGTTATTTTTATTTTTGTTATGTAAGTAAGTATACCAGTTGTACATATATAGCATATCCCTATGCTATCCCTATTATATGAGTATAATAATAGAATTATCGTAATCATAATATAGAATTCGCATACACACACATATCGTGAAATTTTGGTGAAGATAATATAGTGAAAAAATACCAAAAATAAAAAAATTATATACCTATTTCCTGGAAAATATTAATTTTTATTTTTCGAAAGTATGCCAATTAGTATACAATATCGAAATTACATAAGCGTGTGTAAATTTAAAATGCGTATACGCGCATCACTAAAATTATATTATGTGGTATAGTATTTTAAAAATATAATAGAATTATTATTTCTACGCATTTCCACTTAATGTTTTAAATATTTATTTATTTTATTTATTTTTTGTTTTAATTTTTGAACGTAATTCATTTAAATTTATTTTCAACTAGAGTGTGCCTGCGACTTCGTCCGCATTGTCATAGAGCTATAAAACGAACCACGATATACAGAATAAGGTGATCCCGAGCAATCCCGAGCGAAGAAGCTCTTTGTAAAGCTTTATGTTATTACGTCATTTCTATTGAGTTTGTAATTCAATTACCACGATTGCCACGATCAACTACGATTATTAGAAAAAGCTTTTCATACATTTTATAGATTTTTTTCAGACTTTCATCTGCTTAAATCAAATTTTTATTATTTTAAATAATTAAATTTGAAAAAAAAGTAGCCTATTATTTGTGGGAGGAATCACTCTTTAAGATAAAAAAAATTCCATCAAGATTGGTTCAGCCGTTTTCGAGATTACCCGGAACATACATACAGACAGACAGACAGACGCAACAAATTTATTTATAAGATATAAGCTGCATGTATACCAAGTTTATTTTTAACCGCAATCATTTTACTTTTTATACATACATGGTTTATACACACTCAATATGTACGTATAATTATTTGTTTTTTGAATTGAATTTCAATATGCTGAAAAATTAATGAGTTTCCTTTTCTAATATTTGCATACATGTACGAGTATATTAGTACATAATTTGTTTTTCAATCACAAACAACAAAAAGTAAAAAAAAAAAAACTCTTAATTAACCCCAACACACCTACATAATAACGTATACGTAATACTTGTTTATATAATATTGTGTATATGTATAAACATTTATCGATGTGCATACTACAAGTAATACTCATGACTATGTAACGATACATGCGATAGATATTTTACTTAATACATATACTTATACACAGCATTTTAAACAATCTCTTTATTAAATTAATTTCAAAAAACTTATTTTTTTTCTTTTTTCAAATTTACATACACAGACATTTTTTTTTTTATTACGTATTAAAATTGAAACCGCATCACCTTTTTATTTTATAATCTAATTATATTCTAAAAATCATATTAATAATAGCATTTTCAAATTAAATAAAACGTAAATAATAACAGTTAATTAACAAAATTTTTATTCATAACAAAATATAATACGCACCACGACATTTTAATATATACGTATAATATATAATACACACATCATTCTTTACGTGCATACATAATTTGTGAGAGTAATCACTTGATAAATAAAAAAAGAAAAAAAAAATTTGTTGAAGAAGATTTTTAACTTTTCATTCTTCTATTAAAAATATATGTAATATAAAAATGAAAATTCTTTTATTAATATTCATATAATGCATTTGATTTTTAGAAAATTTCAATTCATTTTCAAGGCAATAAATAATATTAAATTTTAGCATTAGTATATGTGTGTATGTAGAGTATAGTGTAGTACATGAGTTTATGATGAGTATATTATGCTCGTATATGTACTGTACGCACAATGTGAATTTTTGAAAATGATTTTTTAATTAGATTTTGTCTTGTTTACAACACAAAAAATTCTAATAAAGGTTGACTATATGTATATATGTACTTAATATTACGCATTCTATGTAGCACGTAGCACAGTACAAAATGTGACAGAAATTAGACAATAAAAATATTAAGAAGAGCACATACTCGTAAATACACACATTCATCATACATACACATACAAACATATATTTGATGCCTACCAATACGAGTTATACATAGACATAGTAGTAACTCTATTACGTTCTGCTGCTCATTTCTTTAAAATTCTTTATTAAATTGATTTTCATTACAAGTAGGTACATCAGTTACATTTTTATGAGCCATATCATGTATGCATAATATGTATACTGTGTGCGTAAATTGAGGGAATTTTCGAAATTTGCTTGGATTTATGAAGGTGAAAATTAATAAATTTTTTTTTTTTGTTTCTCATATTCTCATATGTATATTTTTTTTTGTTAATTTAAAATGAAGTGTATATAAAATGTACATACACTTATGTATGTACACCTCCTATTCTGTAAATTGATGTAATTCAAACATCATCTTTACTAATGTATTCAATTTATTTTGAACCCTTATACTGTTGTTATATATGTACCGTAAGTAATGTGTATATTGCATGGATTTTTTGAGTAAAAAGATTCGTATTTCAATTTCTGTACTTATATTCTGCACACACACACACACACACACACACACACACACTCACAAACACATATTGTAAAATAAGAGGACTACTAGAGAGGAGTTAAATAATGTACACTACATAAAATTGAATTTATGTGAAATATTTTTTTTTTGTTGTTGTTGATTGTTTTTGTTTTTCTTTTTATTACCAAAAAAAATTCTCTTTATTTTTCTACATATGTACATACTATATATTTGTGTTTTTAGAATTTCTTATTTACACAATTTTTTTGTATTTTCTTTTTCATTTTTCTCTTATATGTATATATAGCATACAATTTTTTTTTTTGTTTTTTATTTGACAAAAATATTTTGTGAATACATATTTTATTTTATCTGTTTTTTTCATTCGAAATTTTGATCAAAAGGTCATATAAATTTTCTTTTAACTTGTATCATTTGTCTACGTTTTGCAATTTTTCAGGTTTTATGTTTATTTGTATTCTTTTTACAGTATAGAATTTACTGAATGATTTATTATTACCAGGTGCCTGAGAAGTACTTTAGAAGATAAAATTATTTTATTTGTCTTTTTGACTACAACTACAAGTACTTTAGATGTATTTACATATGTATAATTTATTTGTATCAACATGCATATTAGCAAATTAATTAAAATTTTTTAATAAATATTTTTATATTAAATCGTATAAATGTTATTCGTGAGTATATGTATCTGCATTAAGTTAAATATGAATTTTTGCTAAGTGAAAACCAGTCAAGTCAATTATTTAATGGATAAAATAAAATGAAGCAAGAATATATATGTATGCATACTCGTAGATGAAAGTCTTTCATTGGTTTCATTGAATTGATATTTCTCATCATGCACTCAATTATTCATCTTTTCGGAATTTATTAATGCATAATGACGTTAAATGACTTTATATGATCTCTTTGAAGGATGTAATCCATAAAATATTATGTTATAATTGTTGTGTGATGATGCATACGAATACTCTTAATTATTTGTTTTTAAGTATTTATAAAGTTTTATTATTTTTGCATGTAATTTGGATTTTTTTTAAGAAAGTGTCAACAATTTTTAAACTAAGTGTGTGTGTGTACAATAAATTATTGTTTTTGACATCCCTATAATTGCTATAATGGATAGGGAACCAGTAACCAGAAATCAGAAATGTTTCGATGCTCTTAATCTGAAATGAGTAATTGTATGTGAAACTAACTATATAAATATTGTGATCCATTTTCTCTTTATAGCACTTTCTTAACCTTAAAATACGCTGGCAAGTGGATATAAAATTATTTTTGACAAAAATTCATGTTGAAATTGTAACATAATCGATAATCTTACTATTTGCAACTTCTCGTTGCATCGATCTGTTCGGATGCAACAAAGTTTATTGTATATAAATGACAACAAAATGAAAAATTTTTATTTTTTCTTTAGAGTGTGTATGATATTTCCAAACAATTTCATAAATCCAAATTACAAAACTGTGTGAGGTAATGGCATTTTTCGATTTTTCCAAAACAAAGATGAACATATTTTTATAAATTTTCAGCAGCTAATTAGCATTTTCTAACTGGATATACATTTCAGACAAAATTCTAAAACCACGTTTACACTATGACATACACCACCGACATTGGCAATACAACAATTTTTTTTTTTTTTTTTTTTGAAATTCCAGAATGAGGTTTGAAAAATTATTTTTTATTATGATGTTTTTAGAAATAAAAAAGTTTCAATTATGTGTACATTGTATACGCACATCGTATGTACATATGTAAGTACATCTGTACATACACAACAAATATACGATTGTGAGAACATTAGATATATTTTAGAGTACCTACACATAACATTTATTTGTAAATTTTTAGAAATGAAGAACAACAAAAATTATTGTTATTATAATATTTTCGAAATTGAAAAAAATAAATTAGATAAAGAAAAAGGCAAAAAAAAAAAGATTAACTTTTTTTTAAAACCTTTTTTTGTTGTGTAAATTGTTATTTTGCTTTGTTGAAAAAAAAAGTCCATTTCTATGAAGTGCTCATTTGCATAGAAATATTCTATTTAATAATGAAAAAAAAAAAATTACATACGTAAAATTATGTATGCATATTAGGATATCTATAAAATATGTAGATGTATATAAAAAAAAAAATTTTAATATGTAGAATGTATGTAATACATATCCGTAAATATACATATTTTCTAGGTTTTTAAGCATAATGCTATTTAGGGATAGAAAATTATGTAGGTAGCAGCTAAATATGTTGTGCTATTCGTGTATTGTAAGCATATGTATGTATGTATGTACATATTATATTTGTTGTATATGTTTTATTTTGTTTGTTATCAACTTTTGTATAAATGTTTTTTTATACGAATATTAAACATGATGTGTAATATATGTTCAAAATTTCATGTTTTTCAAAATCCAAATAACTGCTTATATATATATATATATATATATGTATATTTTGTACATACATACATACATATATTAAAATTTAAAAATAAAGGTATTCTTATATAACCGTAAGGTACAAAAATATAATACAAAAACATATATACATATATGAATAAATAAGTAGAACCTTATCAAATATTATAGAGAGACCAACATCATTTATACTAAAACAATGATTGTATAAAGAATAAAAAAATTTCCCTTTTTACTACAGTATACATATATGTCTTTGCTTATTCTTATATAGGTATGTACATTATATGCATAATACTATACTGGAATTAATGTTTTATCCTAAAGCTATTTGCAAAAAATTTAACTTTTAGGTTCTGAAAATATTTTATTTCTTTTTTTTTTTTGTTAATTTTCTTTTATTTCTCTATGTTTTATGTTTATTTTATTTTCAAGTATTATTTATTTGTGTTTATTTTCTGGTTATCATTTGTTCTTTCCTTCTTATACGATTTTCTATTTTTACTCTTTGTTTCTTTGTTTTTTTTTTTTTTTTTTTTTGTTTTTCTTTAAGGATAAGATATACATACTTGATATACCCCGTATAATTTACATGTAATGTAGGCTTATAGTGTTCAGATGTTTAGATAAAAACAAAATACTTTATGCTCATATATATACATATGATAAAAGGTCTATTCTATTATTTTGTTAAATTTTGATTATTACAAACGCACATATGTATGTAAAAGTATGCGTATTATTATAATTGAAAAATGTATACATATTCCAAGCCAACAGATATTTTATAATATTTTATATTCTAGATTTATTCAATTATTATATTTGACTGGACATATTATATATGTATTTACTTGTATATTATTTTGTTTGTTTTCAATTTTAATATAATGTATGTTTTCTTTTAATTCATTCGAGCAAAATTTCATAATAAAAAGTAAAAAGTTAAAAACCCAAAAAGCTTTTATTTCTCTTAAAAAATTAATTCAATTTTTTCTGTCTCTTTATAAAATCTACCATACCATGTACCACATAAATATTATGTGTGTGCATATATAATAAAATAAATGAACCAAAAATAAAATTATAAAAAATTTACATTAAAAAGGCAAAAAAAAAAAATATAGCTACCTATAGGATGGATTCATTTTTATTTTAATACAAAAATTCAGTTTTTCAATTATACGATTTAATGAAAATTCTTCATTGAAATATACGAGTATTTTTTTTCAAGTGTAATATCTTTGCAATCAAAATGAATCACGTACAAATACTTTATTATATTTTCAATTTTCATATGTGTACTGTGTATAAATATGTGGATATGTGTAATAATGTGTATATGATCATATATGTATGTGATTATAAAATATTGTACATACATAAGTATATGTACATATGTACATATATATGTACATTTATATATAAATCTATGCTTATATCATCTTAAATGATATAAATATATAATTGGTCGTAAAATGTCTACATTTTTATTGTGTTACATATGAGATTTTATCAATATTTTCTGGCTATTCATTTCAATTTGTAAACGTACTCAAATCGTAATTCTACAATCTCGTAAATCAAAATTATGTGAAAATACTTACTTATACCTCGTAAAATACAAATCGTTATTTATAACTTAACTTTTCACAAACTCCACAAAATACATATTGTATATAACAAATATGTATAACCACGAACTCATTTTTCCAATTTCAGCTGATAAAAAAATAACAAGCTGTCAAATCAAACCTTGGTTTATACAAAATTCATTTACGAAGTTGATCTACGCAACTAAAAAGTCTCGTTCATTTATGCAGGGCTCGTAATTCTCAAAACAAAGAAAAAAAATTACGAAGTCTGGTAAGAATACCACCAATCACGCAACTTACGTGAATACCTATACCTATAAGATTTAAAATGAATACCCTTATTATGATTATACATATAATTGTATAATTGTTCGTTATATTTATTAAGTGTGAAATCTGCACACATAGTATGTGATATTAAATATATATTAAAAAAAATATATACATACATATATTTATATCTGAGGATATATATAATTATACATATATGTATGTATGTAAGTATGTATATGTTACACAAAACTGATATTTAAGTTTACATTGTATTTTTTTTTTTTTTGGTTTTAAATACGTAAGAAAAATTCGACACATGAATGTATGTATGATGGATAGGATATGATATACATATGTGGGTACATGTATAGAAATCTTTAACTTCCTTTTCTACATAAAAGAAATAATTATATTTTACTTAGTGTTTGTTGTTGTTTGTTTGGTTTTAGGGGGACGTATGAACCAGAGCACCCAGCCAAACACTGTCCATTGTACTCGAAGTCCCCGTCTAGTCAAACTTTTTCGTCGCTCTTAGGTAATAAAGGAGTTCTACTCGACTTTCAGGCCCAATTTGTTTGGGTCTGATGACATATTAGTGCCGAAAATGCGCATTCTAATAGAGGAGAAGACCTGGCACTCACACAAGAAGTGTTCCGTGCATTTTGCTTAGTAAATCTTTGTTATATAAGAATGATTAAAAGTATGCATTCTCATATATACGCATGAATAATGTGCAAATACACGTATACATATAAATATTAATACATAATGTAACATATGTTTAAAATTTATATTAAAAAAAAAAAAATAGAAATAAAATAATAAAAATAATAATATTTGAAAAGCAAAAGCAAATCATTTTCGTCTTATAGTCATATTGAAAAAAGTTTTTCATTATAATATGATTAATTTAATTGTTTATGTTTTCTTTTGAAATCTTTCTTAATATTCACACACACATATACGTAATTGTGTATGAAATTGTATAGTATATATGAATAATATAATACTATTACATGCAACTTGTTGTATTATATAATACTTGTATCGATGTTTTTTATTATTAGTTTGTAAATAGAATATATTCCTATATATGTACAAGTAAACAAGTATAGATAAATAGTTAGGTTAGATATATGTATATGTGTTTACCCAGCCAACACAAAGATTCGCCCCAAAAATTCTTCTGATTATTTTTTGCATTCTTCTTTCACTTGAGGATAATTCGATTTATTTTCTCAGACGAACCACCTTTTTATAGTGATTTAGTTGACATTAGGTGCTTTCGATTTGGCAATTTCAAGTATTTGCGAGTACTAAAATGTGTCTAGGATAAATTGTTAAAACGAACGACACAAAAATTATTCGTAACTACTTGCATCTACTAGCAGCTACTTGAAAAATTTTACATGAGTAGCTGCGAGTACATGGTTTAGCACAGACATTTTCTATTCGCAAGTACTTGAAATTGCCAAATCGAAAGCATCTATTGTCACGTATTTGGTGAAAACTTTTGCCTACGAATCTCCTTTGGAAAAATAAGGCGATTCTTTACTGAGAATAATCTACGATTTGTAATGATGATAAATATTGTAAAATTCATCTTATTGTGGAGTTTTCTAAAAAATTATTTCAAAATAACCGTTTGTTATTGTAATTTTTTAAAAACAACTTTAAACAAATTTTTAATTTAACAATTTAATGACAGAATTCAACTATGTTTAGGTACAGAATAGAATATTATTAATAAATTAAAAATTTGTTCAAAATAATTTTTAGGAAATTACAATAGCAAACGTTTAATTTAAAATAATTTTTCTTAACAATCTCCACATTATATACATTCTTTATAACACAAAGAATTGTTAATTTTTATACCGCATCCATATTTGTCACATGCAGTGAACAGTTGAAAAGATTTTCGAGAAAATATGAATAAAATTTATAATAAAATGAAGTTAAAAATCTTCCAAGAAGTTTCTTCAAAAGGCTGTCTGGGTACTAACGCATTTATATGATGTATTTGTATGTTATGTTATACACATTATAAGAATTTGACTTGTCATAATTGGTCAAAAGTTGTACACATATATTATATAGAAACTCGTATATCTATTATTTTGTAATGAGTCTTTTATCTCAGTAAATTAGATTGTAAAACTTTTCTACCAAACATATTTTTCTTTTTTCATAACAAAAATTTTCAGCAGATAAATAATGTAAATTTTTGTTGTTATACATTTTTTTCATTGTATTTTATCACATATAAACGAGTATGTATATGTGTATATGTACAATTATTTAATAAATTTTTGTTAAGAAAGTGTTATATGTATGAGTATACGTATGTACATGCACATAATTGTTGAGATGTTGATAATGTTCTATATTTTTAGTTCAAATACGTATACAATACTAGGGTATACATAGTTGTGGAAAAGATAAATTTTTGAGAAAATCTTCTGCAACATCAAACGTAACCAACACTACTATACTAAATACTACTATAACTTATCACAAAAACTTAATTTATTTAGAAATTTTTTTTTATCTTAAATATTGATTTAATTTTGATAAAATGAATATAATTTCATTTTTATTTTCTTTTCTTATTTTTGGCATTTTTTTAAAAAAAATAATGGTAAATTCTTCAATATGTGAAAAAAATACATATATGTACATGAAATACATATTTACATACATATAAGAAGAGTACATTAGGTTAAGTTTTATGATTTTATTTTTAGACAAGCAATTAATTATATGGTTTCAAATATCCCATATATTGTATAATACTATGTGTATACTGTATAGCATATAGCATATATGTATATACATACAAATGAGTATGTGGCACATGTGAATGTAATTTTCCAAATATATAACCAAAATGAAATATAAGATTGGATATGATATACATACATACACACATAAGTAAAGGATATGGTATATTATATAAACATACATACAATATGTAAAAAGGATATATGGTAATATTATGGTGGTTATTTGTATTTGATGATTGTCAAAAGCATAAGTAACTGAAAAATAGATTAGCCTAGGGTAAGATTTTAGAAATTTGTAATATGTACGTACATATTTTGGATACGTACATATATGCTAACATATTCATGTACTCGTAAATACATACATTTGCAAAAACTTTACGTTATATGTACGTATGTATGTATAAATATAAAGATCAAATAATATAGATCGTGAATGTACATATGTGATATATTGATATATGTTTGGAGATTGGAGATAGATACTGATACATCTAGTTCATACATGTACGTACCTAATTTTATTAGAACTCTTATATTCTGTTCTGTTATGTTATATGTACGGTCTTGAAAGAAATAAAGTTAGAACAGAATGAGAATATAGTCCTTTTATACAATGAATAAAAAAGTTATGCTTTAGTTAAATTATCCCTTATTTATTTTTATATGAAAAAAAATAAATAAATAAATAAATATAATTTTCATTTCATCATTTTAATTTTTTTATATGTAGCTTTTGATCTTTAAAACATAACACTAATTATACAGTTAGTATATAAATGTGTAGAATTTGTACAAAAATATTATTGCTTGAAGCATTGATTTTATTAACACAAATATAACTTTTTAATTGACATAGCAAAAAAAAAACACAAAAAAAAAAAAAACTTAACACATATAAAATTACATAAATTTTCTTAGTTTTATTGCTTCCAGGTTCTTTAAATATACATACTGAGTATGTAGTTGAATTTTATTTGTTTTCGATTTAAATTAGAAACAAGTCAATAAATTGAAAAGTACCTACAAAAAAAAATACATAAGTATAATGACTACTAAAAGCACAAAATTAGAACAAATACTATACAAAACATACAACGAGTACGCGTTATACTCGTATATACAATAAAATTTCAAATTAATCAAAAAATATCAAAATAACATGGATATTTTGACAGTGAATTTGAAATCATATCAAAAAAAAAAAAATAAATAAAAAATAAATAAAAAACAATTTATTATTCTCAAAACTTGACATCATATTTGTATTTTCTTTTCATTCGTTTATGTATTTTTCTTGTTGTTTTTTTTTTTTTTCACTTTATCCACATATAAAATAATACAAGGTACAAACATATACACAAAAACATCAATTTTTATTCGAAAATAATAAAATTTTTAATACATATTTACATATCATAATAAAATGAAACAAACACATGAGGATTATATATACATATACACCTCTAAACATTTATGAGTATTTAAATTCAAATATTTTTTGACTAAACATATGTGGGTTTCTTAACAAAAACAGAGAAAACAAAAATTCATTTTTATCATCCTGAAGAATTTTTTTTTTTGTTTTGAATTTCTTTTCACTTTTTAATACTTCCCAAGATGATTCGAGTTTATGTTTTTCGTTTCTTTCTTTTTTTGTTTGATTTGTTCTCGGCTTTCGATGTATAACAACCACATTATTATTTTCTCATATAACTTTTTTGTTTTTTAAAAATAAGTAAGAAAAGAAGACAACAAAAAAATAAAAAAAAAACGAATTATAAGAAATAAAAAAGGATAAAATAGAAAACAAAATGAAATAAAATTTCTTAGCATTAAACATGAGTATGTACAGGATGATGAGTTTTTTATCTACTTCTTATTTACATTTATTTTATTTTTTTTTTATTTATTTTCAACTGTGTTTTTTTTTTTTATTTATTCCTTTTTATATGTAATATATTATATTTCACTGCACATACACTTATCTTGTACACAATAATGTATTATCTGAACAGTAAAATTTTAAATTATTATCAATGTTTAGAAGATATTATGTACGAGTATACAACCTGATACGACATTCATAATTATTCACATAAATATGTACCTACATGTATGTATGTATATAGGATGGTGAAGATAATAATAATGATGATGATGATGATGGTGTATTACCATCAAGTTTTTAATACGTCAAAGAAAAATAAAATAACTCACACATCATGTTAAGATAACATGATTTCTTATTTATTTTTATTTAAAAAACATATGTATTACAGAGTACAACGTACAACTAAAAATATAATACATAGTAGTACATACATATTTATATTAATATTGTATGTGAAAATGCAAAATGAAATCAGAAATTGAACAACAACAATACTCGTATATTATATTTTTATTTCTCCTATCTCTCATTTTCTATTAATTTCATGAAGAAATTCCTTGATTGATGTGTAGCTTTCAATGAAATGTAAACGTACATACTATAAGGCTATAAGTATATATGAGAAAGTTTTGAATAAAAAAATAATACGGAAATAAATAATACTGTCATTTTTTGACATATATCAAATGTATACATATTCATGTGTATAATATGATTCACGAAAAACAAATTAATAAAAATAAATAAAATAAAATACATAGATATAATAATGGAAATGGAAAATTATTTTTTTTTTGTTTTTCAACAAAATTCTTATTAGTTTTTTTGACAAAAAATAATATAATCAGGAAAACAGAAAAAGGAAAAAATTCAAAATTAAATTTAAATTTTATATAGAAAGAAAAAGAAATAATGCACACCTACATACATACATTTATACAGTAATACAGTACCTATATATATTTTATATTTATAAAATATAAGAAGTGTTGCAGTGTAAATAAAAGTAAATATGAAAAACAGAAATGAGAGAGAGCGACATAGTGTTGAATGATAAATAAGAAATAAATAAGATAAAATCCTTGAAAATCTACAAAATTATTTTCGTCTTTTATAATACAGATTGTGATTGTTTGCAATTAATACGTGACTTGAAAATAAATTATTGCGTCATCATTGCGTATATATGTACGAAGTACGAGTATATGTAAATTTTTAGTGTAGCATAATTCTCATTTTTTTTTTTTTTTACATTTACTTCAACTCATATAAAAAAATATATGTACATACATATGTACATATATGTTCACAGTACCTACATTTTTTCTTATCTTTTTATTTCACACATTAAGTATTTACATTAATGTTTTGTAAAAAATGTTTCTATATTTTTCTTTTCTCTCTATTGTTTGTTGCTTTTTTCAAGTTGTGTGAATTTTTTTATCCAATGCTCAGACGTTTAGATTTAAAAGTTTTCCATGCAACAGGAAAAATTAATTTTTTTTTTGTTTGTTCATTTTTTATTAGAAATGAAATTTTATAGAGGATTAAATACATACACAGACATTATGTATTAGGAAAATAGAAATTTATCGTTTTGTTATTTATTGAGTAATTTTGAATTTTTTTATGTGTCTGTATTGGTACATGTATTTTATACTGTTTGTATGTGTGTACACAATCAGAATACCTTGTACATTGTAAACGTATACATATAATAATCTTGATTTATTTACGAACGAATTAAATATCTGTATAGTAGTAAAAAAAAAGGATGTAATTTTGCTTTAAATTTCAATTGTATATTTTTACTGTGCGAATTGTGATGCTATAAGTCTAGAAAGCACTTCGATAAATGTCTTGGCTCGATTTTGGCTACGTATTCAAATACAGAAAATCCAGTAATGATAAGAAGAATATTTCTTGTAAAAATATTTCGGTTAAGTTCACTTTCGTATACCCGCACCAAGTAGACAAGTAATTAAGGAAAATAAAAAGTTTTCTCAATTATATCATAGAAACAAAAATTATTTTTGCATTGAATTCATTCTCATAAGTATATTTATATCACAAGCATGATATAATTATTGATTTAGTAATTCATTTTAATTTAATTATTGTTACAATTTTCTAGTCGACAAGGAATTATTTTTTTTACACATGAATATTATATTTTTCCATCATATTGCACATTATACGAGTATTATTTTTGTTTTAGTATAGCTGTGAAATGATTCGTATCAATTACCAATAATAAAAAATATTTTTAGTAAAAAAATACAAAAATTAAAAAAAACCAAACGTAAAATTATTATCTGTGATACGTGCATTCAATATTCAAATCATGAACGTATAAATAATTGTTATCTAGCTATTTCAGAAAATGATCAGGAGCATTATTATCAGGAGTATTTTTTTTTTTTCGTGAAAATCCGAAATGATATTCAATGCTATATATGTGCATTATGTCTTTTGTATTAAAATAAAATGTAAATGGGATAATATTTCAAACCTGAAACATTTAGAATACATTTATGGATGATTATGTACGTACATTTACAAAATGTTATGAATATTAAATCATATTCGTATATACACTTGTGAAACTTTGATGTAAAACTTTACTATAACTATATTACGATGAATATATGTATGTATAGTAAACGAGATGAAACGGAGGAGTATTACCATTGCAATTAATTTTTCTGATGGAATGAATACGTTACATTTTGCATGATATGTTTAATAAATATTGAATTTAGGTACTGGAAATATGCTTTATGTACAATTACATGTTCGTATACACATATGTAGTAAATAGTTCATAACTATATACTATTTGTATTCATATATTACGTACACAATTTGTCGTTATAGAAACTAATGTATACATTCATTTATTTACATATCTATGTACATATAATATTGTATATGAATACACAAAATACTATTTCAATTTGAAATTGAGCGAATTTTGAAATTATTTCCTTAGTGAATTTGATGAAAATTTTCTGTATTATGTATTTCGATTTTTTCATTTTTATTTTATTTTATTTTTTTTCATGTAAGCACAATTATGTTCACGTGTTCTGAAATTCAATATATAAAATTTCCTATATTTATATGAAATGAATATATAAATTTAATGCAAATGTGTTATAGTATGTGATGACTGATGAAATATAGAAAATAATTTGAAATATTATGTACGTATATATATTCGATATTCGATTGAAATTAAATACTACTATCTACTATATAATAAGAATCCTTTAAAGAATTATATTTATTTCATTTTATCTATATAACAAATTTTAAGTAAATAAATTCAATGTGTAAATAATGTATGTTTTATGTTTTTCACTTTAGAATTCATAGTTGTAATGGAAAATCATATTTACATATAACAATTTATATTTAATTGTAGGGGCTAAGTTGACGCAAGTGGTACAGCAACTAGCTACTAATTTCAAGAGTACAGGTTTGATTCCTGCCCATGGCAAAAAAATAAGAAAATATTTTTCCTTGACTATTTCTATCTTTTACTACCCCCAAAATCTTCGAATGGAATGAGTACCAGCTTAATGATAGGTAGTCTACTTGCTGACAACAAGTAACTCAAAGAATTATTAGAGCATCAAATACATAATTCTAATAATAGATCAGTCTAAGCCCTATCCTATCATGTAAATAAGTTTTCTTCTTAATCAGCAACTCAATGGTTCGCAATCCACGTTAAACTGTAGGTGCACACATGAGACATGTTAGTAATAATGTCATGAGATCAGTTTGGTGAAGCTCGATTGAGCATCCTCGATTGAGCTGCATCGCCGCTGATGATGATGATGAATTTATATTTAAGAAATCTTCAATAATTCGAAAAATTATAGTGCTTTCATAATAATACACATGTATCTATAAAATATTTTTTTCTCCTTTTTTTTTTGTTAAGATTAAAGGACATTGAAATTCCAAAAAAGAGAAGAGAACAAATATCTTTTAACAATAACAATAACAATATCTTTTTATATTCATAATAATTTAACAATATTGTGTTAATCAATAAATATACATATTATCTAGTATCTACATAAACATCTGACATATGGATGTAACTAGTTATACACGTTATGCGTTATACTATGACTATGCGATAAATAATTCAAATTTTGAATCTTTCATAATCTGATTGCGTGACATAGAACAAAAATAATCACTGGCTTATATTTACAATGAACAATAGCACGTATATAGTACTATATATGGTATATTTATAGTACCTGCATATATAATACCTAAAAGAATATTTGTATACGCGAAATTATACAATAATAATGAAAAATAATAATAATAATTCTACTAATAAAAAATGCATGAAAAGCAATGAAAACAAACGATTATCAAATGACATACATACATACGAAAAAAAAAAAAATGTTTATAAATATGAAAATGCATGGCATTGTTATAGATTCATATACATAATGTATGCTCATACATATGCTAATACACATTCATAGTATGTGTATTTGCAAAAGTATGTTTTGTATTATTAAATTTGTATCACATACATAAATGTATGCATATATTTAATAATGAAAAATTTTATAATATTATTCAGTATTCATGTACCTAGTATCTAGTATGTACTTATATTATATACAATGGACAAATATGTATATAATGTGTATACCGTATACGTGTCCAATTTAATTCAGTCACGTTTCTATGTGGTTTCACTTTTTATTCTGGTTCTTTTATATATTTTGTGTACATATACCACAAAAATATATTTTCATACAAATAATACCACATAAATGTATATGTATTATGTATACTTACATATGTATTTATAAAAGTATGTGGGTTGTTCTATATACATATTTGTGTACATGTTTTAAATAATTTATGCTTATTATTGAATATTATAACATGTAAAACAATTCATGAAAATTTAACGAATTTAATGATAAATGTACACGTATGTACTCATATATATGTATGTACATACATGTCACCTAAATAGCAGTATGTACGTACATATAAGTAGCTTTGCTATACAAACATAAATATAGTATAAAATAGCTATGTAAATATAATTATACAGAAAATTGAATAGAGAAAACCAAAAGTTTGCGTGTAAATTATTTAATATTGTTATCATTTATATATAAGTGTTAGAATAGAAGTTTTATTATTTCCTCAATAATAGAATATTTGTTTTTTATTTTATCAAAAATATCATTTTCATACATTTTGTAAATTAGCATTTTTTGATTTATATAATTTTCAAGTTAATGCTATTTATCACAAAAATAATAATAATAGTATTCACTTATGAATGATGTATACATATAGATATAATAACATAATTTCATTTGTGGACATTATGTAATAATAATATGTAAAATATTCGTGTTTGTGTATACTATATGTACATATAATCTAAACTCATGTACGAGTACAATTACATATATTTTTGTTTGTTTATTATTGTTGAATAAATGATGAAAAATTGAAATTTTCCAGTTAAGAAAGAGTTTTTGGTGGTTTTATTTACGTTTTTTAATAAAATACTTAAGCAAAATTTGTTTCTATACTCTTTTTCTTTTTGTTAGGTACTTTTTGTTTTAATAAAATTTTATTCAAATAAATGACATGTAAAATTTATGTTTGTTTCGTATAAAGAAAAAATAAAATTATAAAATAAATGACTAAAAAGGTTTTTTTCTTTTCAATTATATGCAATATTCATTACAAAATTTTAATTTAACCACTGTATAGGTTAAATTCTAAATAAATTCATGCATTATTTACAAATTAAATTTTAAAATATGAGTATTTATTTAGTATGTACGAGTACATAAGAAATAAATTAAAGAATGAATGAGTATATAAAAACTTTTTGAAATTATTTTCATTTTACAGATTTTTGCTTTATGTTATGTGATTTTCATTTTTTCTAATTAATTCTAGCCAATTTAATTTTCTTTCAACGCTTATACGAGTATAGTATTCATTTAGGAATATCTGCGGTTAATAAAATGCTCATTTATCATTCATTATATTTTATTATTTAATATAATTTACTCGTATATAATGTATGGTCGTATATTTATATGATATTTTATATTAATATACATATTTAAAATATTGGTATGTGTTATACATGTTTGAATTGAAAGAAAATATTATTGTCTGTATTCAATTAATACACAAATACGTTTATAATAGTTTAAGTAATAATGCGCTAAATTTATTATATAATCTAAAAAAAAAAAAAATAAATTTTTATAAATTATAAATCAGGATATGAGGGTAAAATAAAAATTAAATGTTATACGAGTACATTATATAATTTTTGTGCGACATATTTAATGAAGATACTATATGTTATGTACAAAATTTTATTTAAAGTTTCCTTATAATACCCGCATCATTATGTGAATGATATTGTATTTATGTAGGATTTCGACTGTACTAATGACATATTGCAACTAATGATATTTCAATGCACTACACTAACTACTAAAACTAACTAAACTAACTTAACTAAACTAACTAAATATAATAAAAGTAACAATTATTCACATTTACATTTACAGTGTGTTTGTAGTGGTTGTGTGTATATTATGTTTTAGTTTTATCTTATTGGCTATAATATTCTAATACATATATAATAATGTGTATTTAAATAAAAACAATTACATAATGTACATATATATTAAATTGACTAGGAAAAATATTATTTTTGAAAATTAACATAAAAAGTAATATAAATAAAAGGAAAAGCAAACATTGAATATCAAGGATATAAGTATGTATTGTAAATAGCATGTGAAGGGCAAAAAAAAAATAAAAATTGTTTATTGTTTCAAAGGAAGATGCGGTTGTCATCATATTATCGTCATCATATCATCATCATCATCATCCTCATAGCAGTCATCACTTATCTGTCATCATCATCGTCGTCGTTGTTGTCTTGTCATCATCTTCATCATCTAATCGTTTTGTCGTGTATTTATCTAAGTACGAGTATGTATGTATATTATCTGTATGTGTACGTGTATTATATATAAATATATGTATGTATAATATAATCATGATTGTGTGTGATTTGCTTAACTAATCTCCCATGAAATGAGAAGTATTTTGGTTTCAGATCATTTATCTCAATTTTACATCATAAAAGAAGAAGGACACAATTTTCACTGTGTACATATGTATATAATTTTATTTTGTTACTACTATTGTTATTGTTTTTTTTTTTTTATATTTTCATTTTAATAAACACGTATAGATATGTATGTATATGATACATATTCATTCATATATACTAACTAAACATATTGTTGTTGTTATTGTTATTATTACTATTATTGTTATTGTTTATATGACACAATAGACTGTCGTCTTCTATGCTATATTTATGTTTTTATACTAACATACATACATATACATTATACAAAATATAAATATTATTACATACAAATAGATACTTATACATATAGCTACTTACATTTTATATACAAATTAGGTAGGTATATAGAACAACGATAAAGTGATTATATTATATGGTAGACCATAATATAATCTAAACATATTATACATACATACTAAGAAAATTGTATTAACAAAATTGTTTTAAAGACTACTCATTTTTGGTTGTTTTGTTATTTTGTTGTTTCAATCTCTAAATCTGAAAAGGAATTTTTGTTATTTTCCTTTGTTGTTGTTGTTATTATTTTTCTTATATATTATGATACTTTTTTGTTGAATGAAGTTTTGTTATTTACTTGTACATATTTATATATATACATATATATATATACACACACATATTCGTCTACCAAAAGAATATAATATATTTTTAAGTTTATGTATTGTAAAGTTTTTTTTTGCTCTAAGGATAAATTCAAGAAGAAAGATGTGTAAATTAATAGCTTTATAACATTCTTTTTCTTGCTTGTTATGTGTTATAAATGTATAGTACATATATATTTATGTCTGTACGTATATATTTATTTATTTTTTTTTATTTTTAATTTT
The DNA here is from genome assembly GCA_951394055.1 of Villa cingulata. Taxonomy (NCBI): domain Eukaryota; kingdom Metazoa; phylum Arthropoda; class Insecta; order Diptera; family Bombyliidae; genus Villa; species Villa cingulata. Next base: position 56,927,974 of record OX596018.1, read on the forward strand.
TTCACATTTTTCTTCATTTTATGTATATTTTTGTGGAGGTATATGTTGTGTGTGGTTGTTTGTTAGATAAATATGTTTGGATTTATTCATTAAATGTTATACATATTATGTATAATATAAATATAAATATATGTTTTATATCTGGCTGTATGTGTTTTATATGTAAATGTATGGATGGATATACATATACATATATTCATTATTCCTTTTACGTAAATTATGTTTTGAATATCTCTTTAAATATTCATTTAATTTAATAAATAACTTCATTTATTATTTTTACTTTTACTAATGTGTAAAGTATCCCTGCTAGACAAAACTCATTGATAGCGGAAATGATATGCTATCGGGGTAAAGAGGTTTTATATACACTAATACTGCTCTAATTTGTCTGCAAATGTAGTAGTAAAAAACTCAAAGAAAATTTTCTATTTTTTATTTCGATGAGCGTTACGATGAGCTTCTCGATGAATATCCTAATGAACTTTTTGATGATTACATGCATCAATGCCGATATTTTTTAGTTGAGTGTTGTGATGAATTAATCGATGAGAGTTTCGATGATTCTCTTGATGAAGTTCGCGATTAATGACGTCTTGGAATTTTTTAATGTAACACCGTTACTTTAACAGTTTTACTATTCGTGACTTAATGTTTTTATGTTTAGCACTCATTTTTATTGGAGAATTTGTAAAGTAAAGTTCAGAATAATTTAAAAAAGTGTTTGAAAAATTTAGTGAATTGTGAAATAACTAAATTAAATTCAATAAACATTACTCCTTTTTTGTAGCTAAATTTATGATTTTTAATTTTATATGCATAATATTATTTCTTTTCATAGCTAAATACATTTCTACTGATACCTACCCTACCCTACTAAATACATTTCTAATGATTGCCCTGATGAACTAAACCAAAACTCATCAATAATATTCAATACGATCATTGATACATTCATCAATTTAATCATCAATACATTTCTGATGATTGCCCTGATGAACTAAACCAAAACTCATCAATATGATCACTGGTACATTCATCAGTATGTACCTGATGATTGCACTGATGAATTACACGAAAACTCATCGATATGATCATCAGTATATTCATCGAAAACTCATTGAAAACTCATCGATATTCTCACTATTTACTTGTTTCACATACACTATCTGTGTGAAGGTATATAAGTGAGTTTTTTCCCAAGCCTAGAACAAATTTCATGATGATTTTCATCGAAGGGCTCATCATGAACTCATCGATTACTTCATCGAATTGTGTCTAGCAGGGATGTGCATTATCTACAAATACGAGTATATACTGTGATTGTAAATGTATATAAGTATGTAGTATGTATTATGTTATCTAATTTACGAAAGAACAAAAACATTTATCAGTCAGTATATAGATTCTGTGTGAAAATTTTTGTTGGAATATTTTATTTTTTATTTTTTATTTTTCATTTTATGAAAGTAATATATAGAACGAAATAATTTCACAATAAAGACATTTATTAATTTAAAATAGACGAAAAAAAAAAACGATCTTTGATTTTTAAGAGATAATCATCTTTTTAGATAAATTTATTTTTGTGTGTTGTTGAAAATATTTATTTTTCAGCTTTAAGAAAAATTAAATTTGAATATTATGCTTCTCATAATTTGTTTAGTTTTAGAGTTGTATTTTCTTCTTCTTCTTATTTTCTTTGTAATTTATACGAGGTATCTATAGGTAACGTTATATCAAGTTATATTCATATCCATATTTCTGACAAAAAATATATTCAATACAAAGATTTCTTTAAATTCGCATAAATGTTTATGAGACTTTTATAAGTGAAATTACTTGCAAAAAAAAAAAATTTATCGAACTGGGAACGAGTATTATACCTGAATCTGCTATCAAAAATTATTTCAAGTAAAAAGTTTTTTAATTTTTTTTTTTTTTTGAATATCAAAAACATTGCAACTTAATTTTCACAAAAACAAAAAAGAAAAAAAAAAATGTATTAGACTATTAGTATTAGCAAACACTATAGAAGTGTATTAATAGTCTTTGCTTCTATTTACTTTAATATTTCTTTTCAAATTTTGATTATTTTCTTTCAGATTTTTTTGTGTAGTCAATTTCATTCAATTTAACTTTGAAATAGCATAGCATAGAAAAATTGCAAATATAAAGCACAAAAAAAAAGTTTTCCTAAAAAACAAAAAATAAATAACATAAAACAATTAAACTAAAAATCTCTATGTGTGTATTTATAAACCAAAATAAAAGGAAAATTATTCGATTTGTAAGTGGGTGTTTTATTTGCAAATTTATTGCTCCTTTTTTTAAGTAGGTACATATGTATATGGTATAGTGTATATATAACTCTACAAATGTTAGTTACAAATATTTATGTATGTAACTAAATAATATGAACATATTTATACAATTTTAAAGTATACATAATATGAATGAAAATTCATAAGATGTATTTTACTATTTATATTATATGTATGTATAGGATATCTAGGATGTACATATATTTTCATTTTATATAACATTATTATTATTCTATTAAAATAAACAGAAATATAAATTCTCATTTATATTCAACATGATTTTAAATTTGATTTCTTTTTTTCAGTTTTTTGTCCTCATTCCTTTTTTCTGTTTTGTTCGGTTCATTCGTTATTATGATTATGTAATGTATATAATTTTTTTTCTTCTTCTTTCAAACATTTCGATTGAGATATTATAAGAGAAATGAAATGAACGAAAATACTTATTTATGAAAATTATTTTGAGTATCATTGTGAAATCAATGTATAGAAATAAAGTCAATACACTTACAAGATTTGCTATTTCCTTTCTTGTTTTTTTTTTTTTTTTGATAATTTTTCAATTCTGATGTCATTGATTCGTTTCTAGAAAAAGCATATAATAATTTAAATTGAATGTGAATGAATATATGAAACGAAATAATGTACATACTATATGTACATTAAATGGAAAATTATCTAAGATGAAAACAAAAAAAAAAAAAAACAAAAAAATTAGAAAAAAGAAAATAAAATGAAATGAATATGAACGGCAAAAAAATTTTTACATAACATTACTTTGTATAAATACATACATATTTGTACTTGTACATGCATACAATAAAATTCAATCGATTGTTGATATATGGACAGAAATTGAATGTTAATGCAATGTAATCTATGCAGTGATTTATATGAGATTTTATTACATGTTCATTTTTTTATATTCGTATGTATAGCTCTATAAATGTGTACAATTTAAAATTTAAAAAAAAATATAAGGATATTCATTGAGGATCATGTACATATACATACGTAATGTATACTACAATTCACAATTTTATGATTATGAATGTGTATATTCTTATGAAAATGATTGTATATGTGTATCTACATATGTATATATTTGTTCGAAAAACTCTATGATAATCAAAAAAAAAAAAAAAAAAAAAACAAAAAAACCTCGATAATATTTTATAAAATTTTATAGGCGCTGCTTTATTTACGTTTTGAATTATGATGATTTGAATTTTTGTTTTGTTTTTCGTTCAGAAATTTTAAGACGTTTTATTCTACTAATGTACATACATTCTTGAGTATTTAAGTATTTGAAAATAATTTGAAAGGTTATTGTTTTTATTATTTTTTATTTATTCCTTTTTTGTTGCTTTGCTTTCACTTTTTGTATACATGTATTTGAAAATTCCGAGATTTACTTACGAGAATTTCATGAATTTCTTCTTATCTTGACTTGAATGATTTTGAAAATAAATTTGTAATTGAAAAGAATATAGATACATACTTGTAGTCATAGATGTGTATCTATATACTAATAAAGTATCGAAGAAAAAAAAAAGAACTTATTGAAAATATGAGTGTATGTGAATGTCATATATATTCAATACTATAATAAAATACAGCATAGTATAAAGAGTATTATTTAAAATAATGAATAGGATAACAAGGATATAAAATTGAAATTTTAAGCACAAGTAATATGTTTACTTAGCATGATTGAATAAAGTTAAATACGTGATAAAAATTTGAATGAGTATAAATATGGCCTCGATATACAAAAAACACAAAAGAAAAAAAAATAAAATACAAATTAATTTTTTTCCTAGGAATTCTTGTATATTGATTAAAATGGAAGAAAAATCAAAAACAAAATTTTATTCTCGTAATATTACATATACGAGTATATGTATATAAAGCATGTACAAAAATTTTTTTTTGAATATATGAGTATATATTTTTTAAATAAAAGATTTTTTTTTTTGAATTGTGGGTTTTATTCTAAAAATTTCCAAAAAAAAAAAAAACAAATAAGAATGAAGTGCTTTTTTACTTTGTTTTTAATTGGACATTTTTATGAACTTTTCTAAATTGAATTTTAATTGAAATTAAATAAATTCCAAGTACAAATACCTACGTAATAGAATGTATGATTATGTACATATATTGGATATGGTTCTGGTTCTGAATTAATTTTAATAAATGCCTATACGTAATGTGTGTTACAATATTTTTCCATTAAAATATAAATTTCAAATTACATAAAAAAATTTGAATTATTTTTATTAAAGGTAAGAGAATGAATAAAATATACTCGTATAGCGTCATAGTAAAAATTAAAAAAGGAAAACATAATATAATAACCAAGGATACAAATTGATCTTTAAATACCTATATAAAGTATTCATGTATATAGACAGTTTATGTTTTATTTTTTAGAATTTTCAGTATACTCCTATTCTAATTTCATGAATTATACAAAAAAATGATAGGAAATATATAAGCATTTTCACAATTTATGGTAGAAAAATTATAATATTCAAATTGATAAATTTCCTGTTTGTCTACATGTAGAATAGATATGAGTACATATACTCTGAAGTGAAATGAAGTAAAGTTAAGTGAATTTCGTATCATTTTATATGTAGCTTTAAATCATTGCATTGGCTTAGATGGATTCACATATTTTTTTTACATGCTCTATAAACATTGTTATATTATGTAATCGTTTATCGACAAATCATAAATTCTAGTTTTTTTCTCTTCCTTTTTTACATTTCGCTGCATATATTAGCATTATAAAATATACTTAGATGATTTTTGCATATTTTTAATAACTTGAACCGACCACTATATGTATTTTATAGTGTAATAATCTAATAAAAAAAAATTCACTTTTAGAACGCGATGTGCAAAAAAACGTAAGAACAATCATTTTATTGATTTATAACCAAAAAAAAACTCTAGCAACGACGGAATTTTATTTTATCCTTTAAAAAGGAAATGTGCTCTAAATTATGTTTATTCAGCACAGATACACACAAATACACATATTACACAAAGTTTGTTGTGTGACATTATTTCCATTAACCTTCATAAATGAAAAACCAATATCAGAAGAGATAAAGTTAATTAAAAAACTAAAAATTCATTTAAACTATACAAAAAATCAACAAAATATGTAATTAGAAAAAAAACAATGTCGATCTAATGCAATCATAAGAGGAAAATCAAAAACACATTAAGAGAAATAATTTCATTTCTAGATACTATACTGGATGTATGTACATATATATGCTACCTACATAGCACATACAAATACAATTAAAAAAAAGGTGATGAATATTTAATATTTTAATTGGACAAATGAAAATTTTTATTTGAATTTAAATTAAAAAGTTCTCGAAAATTAAATAAAATGAAAATTTTGTTTCACATTTTCATGTTATTAGTAGTTGAAAGTGTATACGAATATATGTACATATGTATTATAAGATACAAGCATGATGATGTGTGTATGATTTTAAAAAAAAATATCTAAAATTCAAAATATACACAAATCAGTTAATGGTAGAGCATAGAATGAACACCACACTACAAACATTTTTGTAAGTGTATATGCATAAGAACATATAAACATTTGTATTGCAAATAATAGGTATAGATAGTACATAGTACATATAATAATACAAAATGAATTCAAATTGAATTTCACTTTTACAAAAATGTATACTGGTACATTCATTTATTATGAATATAATGTTAAATAAATGTATACAAACCCTATTAAATATCTACATACTTGCATCTTGTATGTTACGTGTGTATAATGTATGTACAATAATGTACATGAAATATAAACAAATTTAAATATAATATCCATAGTATATATTTTTCTAATACGTGTGCATTTAGAATCACGTACGTATACAATATTTATATAATGATAATACTTAATATAATAGCAATATATATAAACAACAATTTTCACATTTAATATTATAAGTTCTTTAGAAAACTTAATAAAGTTTCTGGAATAATAATAACAATAGTACACGCATACATGTGCATGTACAATATGTATAATGTATGTATGTACAATAAAATTATGTTCTTCTATATACGAGTATATACAAATAAAATAATACTCTACAAATACGATATTGTGGTGGTTTATTAATAAAAAAAAAGAATAGAAAAAAAAAATGAAGAAAAAAAAAGGAAAAATGAAAAAAAAAAGATTTTCTTATTCAATGTTTTGATTATTTTTTTTTTTGTTTGTTGCTGTTAGTTTATTTATTTATTTTTGTTTTGTTATCAAAGTTAAACGAATATGTGTACATATATGTACATATAAGAATTGTATATTATGATAAAATATATGCACATATGTATACATGCATGTATACTCATATTTTTGCATTCATTTTTGTTCTGGTAGATTATAAACATACATATATTATACATATAATAAGGATATAATAGTACATTCATTGTACTATAGTGATATCCTTGTAATAATAAAATACCAATATCAATATCATATATGTATGTACATACTATAAATCTAAAGAATAATATTATATGCTTAGGAAATAGATAGTTAGTTTTGATAGATTTTGATTTGATTTCAACTCTATCTACTAATGTTTGAATTTACGTATATGTATATATACATATAT